>OU342746.1:48918110-50118110 GCA_910589775.1 Avena eriantha | reverse complement strand
GGGCGATACTTCGGGGTATGGTAGGGTCCAGGTTGGTGCATCATATGATGCTTGTGGTTCTCACTTGCTTGGTTGATCTTTCCTTCCATCTGGATAGCAGAATCCACTAAAGCTTCTAGGTCATCAAAGGGAATATTGACTAACATTGTATGCATCTCATCATGCAGACCATTCAAGCTCCTTCTTCTTTGATTCATTGTCAATCTCATCAGGGGCATACCTAGCCAGAGATAAGAACTTGTCACGATACTCTACCACAGTCATTCTTCCTTGCTTCAGCTCGCTGAATTCATCCCTCATCCTCTTGATTAAACCCGGGGGCACATGGGTCCTTTTGAACTTGAGTTTGAACTCTTCCCAAGTCATCATCTATCCTCCGTTCATGGTACGGGTGCTGTTCCACCATGATCTTGCATAGCCTGCCAGATAGTAGGCGGCAAACAATGCCTTCTCATTGGCATCAACTCCTGCGACTTCTAAGTTGTTTTCCATGGTTTGTATCTAGTCATCGGCATCTAAGGGCTCTTCTGATTTGCTAAACATGGGTGGGTTGGTGTTTTCAAAGTTCTTAAGTTTGGATCCATGATGATCCGGGTTTCCATGGCCTTGATTGTTGTGGGCCATCTGAGCTATTTGTTGAAGCGTGGCTAGATTGGCTTGACGTTCAGCTCTACCGGCTTCATGGTCAGAAACTAACATTTGCAGAATCTGCAGCATTGGGTCTTCGGATAAGCTACTTCCAACGGGGTTTCCGTGAGTCATCTAAAGATTGAGATAGATAATGAGACAAGGGGGAAATTTCTATGGTTCATGGGTTTGTTTCAAAAAGTTTTGAACTTTGAGCATGACTAAAGTTTGAAAAGTAACAACTTCTTCTCATTCATTCATTCATTCTAAGCACACCATACAAACACACACCACAACTAGGAAAACAGATGGTTTTAAGATCCATTCTGTGAAGCTACGATACAATGGGACCGGGTAGAACTCACACCTACGATAGTACTTAGGTGCGACTACTCATCATCGGGGGTGTCGGGATCCTCATCATTAATGAAATCAGCATCATCCCCATCAGTGTGGTCCTCCATGGTGACGTCCTCCAGGTAGTCATCGTCATCGTTGAGGTAAGAGTGGATATCCCCACGGATATATTCCCCTTCCTCCTCCTGCTCCTCCAGCTGGATCTCCTAGTTGTGGATGGTCTCCTCCAGGGTGGCTACCTTCTGAAGAAGACGGGCGATGATGCGATCCTTTTTGTCACGCTGACAATGAAGTGAGTTGCGTTCATTGGCGAGGATGGCGAGGGTTTGCTTCCTCTCAGTGGCTTCAGCATGATTCTGGTTGGCGAAAGCACGGGCGTTGTCCAACTCCTTCTAAGTCTCGCAGCATGAAGTCCATGTGGTCCACGTGATGCTTCAACTCCGGATGTGCCGGCATGGCCAAAGGCTGTCCATTAGAGTCACGCATTGCATAGTGGGCAAAGCGGGTGTCGTTGATCTGGTTGATGTTTTGTGCACACAGACGTGCAAGCGTATCATGCATCGCCCTGGCTAGTCCTTCTAGCCAGTTGTTCTCCCTTACACTAAACTGAATCTTCTCTGAAAGGGGTGGCTCCATTTTGCCTCTCAGATCCGCCACTATCAGCCAATGTAGTTCCCCTCCTTGTTGGTCATTGATTTGTGCTCCGAAGAACTCCGGGTGCGGGCGTCCAAGATACTCCGAGAGCTGATCCAAATCCCTCTCAAAGATAAGATGCCCTCCGTTGCCAGACTGGTAAAACTTGCTATATTTGACCTCCATCTATAAGCAATTAAGATGAGTAAGTTAGTGGGGTGATCAAGTGTGTCAACTTTTATGTAGAATGGTAAGCATTTTTGAGGAACATGTGAACTCCTTTTTGAAAGAATCTCAAGGATAAGAGTGAGAATAGGTTTTCATAAATACTCAATTACTTTGTTTTGAAACTAAGTTTTTCAGACGTCCATTCTAACTAGGGTCTCCTAGGGTCAGGATGGCTCTGATACCAACTTGTCAACACCTAGATTTTTTTAAGTCCAGATGCATGTTATGTCGTACATCGCAATCCAAGGATTACCATTTTTGCGAGACATAACAGAATTGGTACCACAGTACATCATACATTACAAACCATAATAGTCTTACAAATAAAGGATCTCATGATCTAGTCCTAATACAAATCATAGCAGCAGAAATATAACATAGTAGACTCCATATTCATCATAGTCACAGGCAATACTGACGCTGGCAGATGTTCCTAGTTATCATAGACTTCCCGATGTCCATCCTACGGGTAGTCCTCCTCATAGTCTGGCCATGGGAATAGCCAGGGACAAAGCCATGAGTACTTTTTAAGTACTCGCAAACTATCACTAGCATGAGTAAGGTAAACTAGTAGGAACCTTAAGCTCTAGGTTTGTTTGCAAAAAGCCAGATTTATTCCATAAAGACTTTAAGAGTAAAGACCTAATTTAGTTCTCTACATTACTTAAGTGGGAACCTAGTTTTCATGTCCACAACTCTGTTGTGGTCAAGTCAAAGTCATTTTGAAAACATCTGACAACGGAACAGTATGGCCACTCCAACTGTCCATAACCTCGGACGCGGCTATTCAAATAGTTTAACACTCTGTAGAGGTGGTACACTTTCACCACAAAATTTGATACATCCATCAGGGATAACCCTGAATCATCATACTTGGTATGCGGATAATCAATCATAACCTTTCAATTACACACCCTAGTATAGGCACCTCCCCTATGAGCTTGGCCTCCCAGCCATGGCCATCTGCCATCCTGGGCACTGCATAGGTGGACATTCATCCTGAGGTAGCCTCAGCTCAACCTCTTCCGCAAGGGAACCCATACTAAGACATATAAACTTCCAGCTAAGCCCTACCCAACTCAGGTATTGTGGTTGTACGATAAAATTGGAATGGTATCGCATCCTAACCCAACCATCAGTTTTTATCAAAGTCAAGGCTCGTGCCTTACCAGTTTCATCATCAACCGATTGTGTTTCACAACACATGTCAAAACATTTCAATAGAATGACTCATCATTCCAAGGTTTTCATAGTCATTTTTACCAAGTGTTCCCATCTAAAGTGATCAAGTTTTAGCTTAGCACTAGCCACTAGTGTTGAGGGTATCACTATTGAGGGGTGGTAATCAGGTATAAGTATCCAAGACTAGCTCTATGATCTTGGTGGGATCCATCCTAGTTTCCACTAATCATAATTCATTAACTAAGTAAGAATACTTTAGTAGAAGGAAAAGTAAAGCTTGCAAGTAAAACTTGGGATGGGTATAATCAAAGTTGCATAACCAAGCATGCCTAGTGCATATTGCATTGGTTAGCTTGCACTGATAGCTTGCATTAGTGATGACTTGCCTTGATCAGTGCAGTGGTTGAAGTTCTCTTCTTCTTCCTCGAAGTACTCCTCGTCGTAGACCGGGTCGGTACTAGCGTCTATAAATACACACGAAGTACACAATCACCAAACAACACTTCACTACTTATTTAGCACACAAGGGCTCACACTAGATGATCTATCATCATCTCAATCATCACATGAAATATTGGCACATTCTTATTTATCCTATTTTGGAAAAGTAATTTCTACTCATTGAAAATACTTAACATTTATTATTCTCCAATTAAAATATGGGATCATATTGACACATGTCATCACCACATATTTTGCGAGGCGTGGTGTGTGTGCGCAAGGCGAGATCATATTGACACATGTCATCCAATTAAAATGCGGGTACGCGCGAAGAGAGTGAGGTGCGGCGTGTGTGCACGAGGCGGCTTCGGTGCTCCATCATGCTCTTGGCATGGCAGAGACATAAATGGGCGTGGATGTTCTTGCTTCTCCACTTCTCGTCGTTGGTCAAGGGGTGGACAGAGAGGGGCGGTGAGGTCACGGCTAGCATCTAGGCATCATGGGAGAGGGAGGCGCGGTGTGTGGCGTCTTGTCCATGGTCGACCGGCATGACATGCTCGGTATGGTCATGGCACTGGTCATTTTGGTGAGTGAGGTTGCTCCTTTGCACGGCCAGGTACTAGGGTGATCGTGGGTGAGTTATTGGGTTGATTGCAGTACAATTGGTGAGCAATTGAGTGCTCACAAATAGTGAATAGTTGGTAGTTTGTACTTTGTTGGCTAAGTATTCGACTAAATGGCCGCATGAGCTTTACCTTGGAATTTTTCCATGATTTTTGGTGGGTGAGCTAGTCACATGCTTGGAAGTCTCTGGTTGCTGGGAATTGTCAAGGGGTGGAGATTTGACTGTTTTTTAAAAAGTGGTGATCTATGCACCTACACTTGATTCAATTTTGAATTGCCTCTTAAATGGATTTGAGAATAGTTTCTTTAATTTGTAAAGTTTGCTTGGGTTCACTTTTACTTGGTCTAGCAAGGGGTGAAAAGAAATAGAATTGTTTTCGTTGGAAATCTTTTACTAGAGATGCCCAAAGTGGGCTAGTGGTTAATTTTGGCCAAAGTGACCATTTGATCATGTGTCTTGTATTTGATTTTCCTTTTATTTGATTTTGTTTGTAAGTGACCTAGATGATGTGGTATTTATCTTTAAACTACTCCCTGACATTTATAGCAATCAAACATGGCAAATAAAAGCATTCATGCATTTATAATGAAAGTTTTTGTTAACCCTAATCATGGGTAACTAGAACTTGATAATCTTGTTTAATATTTTTGAGATGTTACACCACTTACCTCTTCTGATCCGTGCCCCAGGCCTCCTTCGCCCTGCGATGCCGGCAACCCTCCTCTCCGCAGGTCGCTGGCCTCCTCCGCCCGGGCGCCCTCCGGCTCGCGCGTCGCCGCGCCCTCCTCCCTGCAGGCCTCCTCCGCACGGGCCGCTGGCCAACCTCCTCTCCGCACGCCGCCGGCCTCCTCCGCCTCAGCCACCATGCCCTCCTCCTTGCATGCCTCCTCCCCCCGCCCCGCCGGCCACCCTCCTCCCCACGCGCCGCCTCCTCTGCCCTATGCACCCTCCGTCCCGCGCGCCGCCACGCCATCCTCCCCACCTAACTACCTTCTTCCTCCTCCTCTCCCTGTTGTTAGCCCCCTCTTCTCTGAAGCTACCTCCAGGCGAGACACACCACCGGTGCCTCCTCTCTGGAAGTTAACTTGTATTTATAGGGAAGTTAATAAGGGCCGCAGAAGTTAAGAAGTGCATCTAGTGGAAGTTAACTTACACAAAAAGGGAAGTTAATGAGGTCACGAAAGTTAAGTTGCACAAGCAAAAAATTAAGGTGCACAGTCCATGAAAAACACCAAAAAAATCGGTGCTCCTTCAGGAAGTTAACTAGCATAGAAAAAAGGGAGTTAACTTGTACATACCAGGGAGTTAAGAAGGGTCGTGGAAGTTAACTTGCACAGACAGAAGTTAATATTCAGTCTTTGAAAGAAACAAAAAAATGGTGCTCCGTCAGAAAGTTAACTAGCATAGAAAGAGGGAGTTAACTTGTACACACAAAGATGGTTAAGAAGTTGGCGAAAGTTTACTTGCACATGTGGTAGTTAACATTCATTATTACTGCTACAGACTGGAAGTTAATTTGAAAAGAAAGAAAAAGTTAACTCAGTGTTTGCATGAAAGTTAACAAGGGGTTCATATGTGTTCGCGTGAAAGAAAACAGGTGCTTCGTTAGGAAGTTAACTAGCATAGAAAGTGGGAGTTAACTTGTACACACGAGGGAAGTTAAGAAGTTCATGAAAGTTAACTTGCATAGATGGAAGTTAACATTCATTATTACTGCTACAGACTAGAAGTTAACTTCGAAAGAAAATGAAGTCAACTCGTGTTCACGTGGAAGTTAACAAGGCGTTCCTGCTGCTCATGTGAGCTTGTTAACTTCCACGCGAACACGAGTTAATTTTGTTTTCTTTCAAAGTTAACTTCCAGCCTGTAGCAGTAATAATAAATATTAACTTCCATCTGTGCAAGTTAACTTCCGCGAACATCTTAACTTCCCCCGTGTGTGCAAATTAACTCCCACTTCTATGCTAGTTAACTTCCTGACGGAACATCTGTTGGGGATCGCAGCAGAAAACAAAAAAATTCCTATGATGTAACCCCAAAACTGCCTAGGATCTATCTATGTAGTAATGCGGTAACGGCCAATGCGTAGAGAATACATAAACTTATAGATCGTACCCGGTTAACGTTCTGCGGGGAACATGGTTGAAGTAGTCGTACTCGTAGCCGACCTCAAGGTCGCAAAGCTCCTCGCAGGTCACCCCTTGCTCCTTCTTCATCTCCATCGTGCAAAAGCTCCGGCTCACGACATTTAAGCGCCCCAAGTGTTGTGCCTCCTGTCTTCGTACACATCCGGTGCACGATGAGACCTCTGGCTCTCTGATCCTGCCGGGAGTGTGGAAGTTGATATCCGGCTAGGAATCCCTGCAGCGCAATGGCGTGCTACAGATGTGCCTTGATCGCACAGCCCAGACTTGGGGCCATGGTCACAAGGCATAGAGAGAGGGAGGGAGAAAGTCAACCAAAGGACTTCTCAAATTGTGTGTTTAATCCCACCCATGGGCACCCCTTTATATAGGCGGAGGGGTGTGTCCTCCCCATTAGGTTAGCCATGTGGGACTATTAATAAAGAGAAAATATCAGGTATTTTTGTCCTGGCCGGATGGGCCAAAAGTACTCAGCCCAATAGCCAAATAGAAAATGGACAATAAAAAGAAAAGGGGCATCCAGCCTGGGGATCGGCCGGGTGGGCCGACCAGCCCCCATAGCCCAGCTAGCTGGCAGCAGCCAGCGCTGTAGTGCCTAGCGGCCGGGTGAGCCGGTGCCCGCCCCGCGGCCCAGCAGCTCGCGCCCGGCGGCGGCATGGCGAGGCAGCCCTGGTGGGCCGGCTCTGCCGCCCGGTGGCCCAGCTCCCTGCCGCCTGTGTGGGCCAGGTCGAGCAAGCCCCGGCGGCTGTGGTCCGCCCCTGTGCGGCGGTTAATAAAAACCGCCCACGTGGGCTGTTTCTTTTTCTTTTTCCCTTTATTTTTCTGCAGCTTTTGTTTTAGGCCTTTTCCCTCCGGGATTTGGCCTAATATAAAAGTTCCCTTTATAAATCTTAACTTCAATATTATATAGAATATATTAATTCATAATTAACATATAATAAATGTATATTTACATTCCCATTTATCTGAAAGACTTTTCCGGGTCTTTTCCTTTATTCTTTCTCCGAACAACTTCGGATCTCTCCCCGGAACGATTCCGGCTTTCTCTCTTTCTCTACTATGATTCCGTCTTACGAATGATCGCTCTCATCATACCCTTAAGTGTATACTCTCATGGCTCAGGAATGTTCTAGACATGATCTGTATCAATGATCAATAGAGGGACCAGGGATGTCCATGTGGCCCCTATGCATTCCTGATGACAATGTCGTTTGAACCGCTAAATGTAGCATCATCTTCCTTTTGTTTCTCGATACAACTTGTCCGAGATCTGATCATTGGTATCCCATACCTTGCTCAATCTCGTTCACAACAAGTTATGTTTTCTTGTTACCGTGATATTACATCCCCGTGACCTAGTCACATGTTGCAACATTTATGGATGTAATCTCACCAAGCCGGCCGTATGTATCTTTACCCGTCATGTGGGTGAACAAATACCGCTCTTGACATATATTGCCTCCACAGTTCCTCCGAGTACCTGAACACACCTTTATAATCACTATATTACCAAGTGGCACTTGATGTTATCTAAGCACTCTCGAGAGACTGTGATTGATATCATCTCATGGTCTAAGGAGAAGGAGTCTAGGTATAGCTGTTGCAAAAATGAACTATATGACTTGATCGTGTTGCAATCCTTCGAGGAATGTCCAATCACATCATTCTCCAATGATATGATCCCGTTGTCAGTCGGCATAAATGCCCATGATCTTGAAACCCAGATCATCTTCGTGACCAACGAACTAGTATGAACAGAGGCTACTAGCGACTTGGTTGTTTCATACCACACATGTACCAATGTTTCTACTTGGCACAGTTCTAGCACAATATGAAACTATTATAAACTAATTGAGATATGACAATAAAAACCTATTTATTATTTGCCTCTAGGGCATATCTCCTTCAGTCTCCCACTTGCACTAGAGTACAAATAACCTAGCTCGTATTTTACTCATATAAACCATATACCATATGCGTTTACAGATCATGCATGCTTATGGGAAACATCATGTCCATTGTCTGTTTTACCAGATCATTATGTCTTTTGCAAATCGTTAATGTCTTCCTAATTTTGACATTCACACCATTATCGTATAATGGGTCGAAGTATTTGTTTGGCAACAAAGTGAGACTTTTGTTTATAGTGTTTATGATGACGGTCGTTTTCACCGTTGTCATCTAAACTTCGAAACACACTTTGCTATCCTTTGTGTATATACTATATTCATGGCAGCATAACGAGGCCGGATTCCAGGAGCTTACAGTGACGTTAGATCAACCTCGAGGGCTTTCTCATGGGCACTGGGCCCTGGGACACATCATTCTACGTTAAAAGCGAACTAGCCCCGCCATAACATTATACATCACATCAGATGGAGCCTCTATACTTCTATATCTATGTAGATTCTAGTGCATGAAATGCAACTGTGCCAATTACATTGCTTTTTGCCATTTAGGTACAAACTTAATTCTGGTTCTGTGATCAACTCAGGAATCACTTAAAGACACGTTCTTACAGTTAAGACTTTTTCCTACCAACCAGAACCTCGGGTCACATTACGTCGAGTATACAACATGGTTATATGGAAGAACCTATGACTGAGGCATAGGAGATGCAACGCATCTCTTTCTTTCAACCATAGTTGTAATACTCAATGCTTCATACAGTAAGAACTTCTTTCTTACCTTGTTCCATTGTGAGCTACTTCATAATCTTGCTTAGGACATTCTGAACATCTTTCAGAATCAAGTCTAGCAAGCATTCGACGTTCAGTGTTTATTAAACTCACTAATCTACCTCGATAGATCTTATTGTTTAATAACTTCAACTTCATCCTTAACTTAAATACTATTAACACCAATCACATCATTCACATATGTTGTCTACATATTCCAGAATGATTTCACGCTCCCACTCAAATATGACATTCATGTTTGAGATCCAGGGATTTCACTTAGCTCCCACTCAAAACTAGGTCCTCTCGACAATATTGGACATTCCAAAATTCTTTGATTACTATCAAATAGAGAATTCCACTAACGAGATTTCAATGACCATTCATCTCTCGCACTTAGGTCCATCACGCTTCTTTGTATTTTGTAGGCATGTCTTGTTCAAAACATGACAAGTGAATCAATAATATAATTCCACAAAATTGTAGAATGTATAGTTGAATCCTACTTTCTTTAGTAAAAGTATTTGATGAAACTTTATGATAATTATCAATAGTTTCTCCTCTATTTGTAGAGTTTGGATTCACGAAACAAATTCCGTTGCGCCACCCAACAATTCGGAGTTAAGGTCAAATACCTTGTTTTGATCTTTTATTTTCTTCCACCTGTATATTCATCAAGACACATGAACTTAGGACAACAGCATGTTTGCCCCTTGTGGATGATGCATTCACAGCTTCCTAAGAATGCTCTACAAAGACTTGTTTATTCGCCACGATTTCGACTTACTGAAATCTCCAGAAACTCAAACTTGCCATAACACTTATGGTGTTGTTTCCACGAATCTTTAGATGTTCCTATGTATTTCAAATGAGTGTTTTTCTTATTTCAATCTCTAACTCTAAACGACAACTATAACCCCTATAAGAGATAATACTATACCATATGTATCTTAATACATAACGATTATGATGTTCAGATATTTCAACAAAGTTTGAATTCGTCCAATTATCATAATTTGTCAAACATCTTTCACAAGTTCCTTTTATGCTAAACTTAACTTCAATACTTCAGTCATGTCGATCAAATCGAAGAGACTTCATATTCTTGTTAATTTCAATATCCTCTTATTGTTGTGAACTCATTTGAACAATTCAAATCATTTCAAACTTATGTTTTATTAAGTAAATACGCTTATTCACTTAAGTCCACAATTAACTAATGATTTCCACTATTTGTTGAAAATACGATACATCACTATGTATAAGATTCAACATTTTTTTGCATATCACCGTTTTACCAGAATACGGAGTTTCAGTCATTCTGCCCAAGAGGCATGGTTTTGCAAAGTCTCTAGATTAAGCATCTAGGACCCTGATCTTTCATAAAGAACCTGCAATAACCAAAATGACTTAAACTGTAGTGTCATTTCATTATTAAACTTTGGATATCTTTTAGCATTCTAATCCTTTATAAATGTTTAAACTATTATCATTAATATAGTGATGTGAATAACTTATTTGTAATGGTAATGTTTTTTTAGGTGAAACAGTAGGGAACAATCCCCACTGCAATTTTTTTTATTATATATGAGTATGTTACAATGAGAAATGATCTAAGGTAGATCATAAACAGTTACATCTAACTCGATCTATGCAGAGGAAAAAAAATTGAGACAATCTATTCTATCCCTGGTCTAAATGTTGATTGAGCCAGGCTTTGAATTTCTCTTTGTATTTTCCTTTGATTCTGAATTGTATCCATCTCATTTCTTGGTAGAAAATTGCTTTCCATCTATCAAAAGTGGGTCTTTTGTCATTAAAAATCTTCTCATTTCTGCATATCCAGATACCCCAGGAAGTCAGGATAATGATCTCCATTGCAAAAGGTAGATGTAACTTTTCTTTGATGTTTGAAATAGCTTCTAATCCTGTTAGATTTGCACTTCTGTTTCTGGAAATATGGTCCCAACATTTCTTTGCAAATGGACAATCCCAGAAAAGATGATTTGCTGATTCTTCTGAGATGCAGTTGGATGTAACACAATTGTAATCAGGGATGTTGAAATTCTTTCTCATCAGTAGATTTCTTGTATTCAATCTGTCTAGTAGCAAAAGCCAGAAAAAGAACTTGTGTTTATTTTGACAGGAGGTTGCCCAAACCCACGAAAAGTGTGGTGGTGATGGTTAGTATCCAATCATGGCTGAGTAGGCCTTTTTAACTTTGAATTTATCTGATCCCCAAATACAGTTCCAATTATCATGGGTGTCCTCCTGAGTGTCATTTCTAAATTCCTGGCATCTTTCTTCCATGACTAAAAACTCAGAGAAAGATTGTTGAGAGAGAGGTAGGTGGAAGTTATCTTCAAGAAATTCAGCATGAAGGAAGTCATGAACACTGATGTTTGTGGACTTAGCATAGGACGGAAGGTGAGGGAATTTATTCATCATGCACTCATCTTGCCAAAGGTCAGTCCAGAAATAAGCAGATCTGCCTGATTTCAGATTGCATTTTGCCATGCCTTTAAAGTTATCAATTAATTTGCTATGTGACTTCCACCAGAATGATCCCTCCATGCTTCTTCCAGGTAGCTTTCCATTTTTGTAATAAGTCTCCCATATGAGATGAACCCATGGTATGTCCTGGTGGTTGTAGAATTTGTCCAAATTTTTCAGTAGGAGTGCATT
Source organism: Avena eriantha (assembly GCA_910589775.1). Lineage (NCBI taxonomy): Eukaryota > Viridiplantae > Streptophyta > Magnoliopsida > Poales > Poaceae > Avena > Avena eriantha. Next base: position 50,106,510 of record OU342746.1, on the reverse strand, counting down.
ATTTTGAATCTGTAGGTTTAGAACCCCTAAACCCCCTTGATTTTTAGGACGACAGATTTTGTCCCATGATACAAGTGTTGTCCTCTTGCTTGCACATCTTCAGTCTTCTTTCTCCACAGACAATATCTCATATATTTAATAATTTGATCCTTGATGGCTATTGGCAGCTCTAAACAGCTCATAAAGAATAGAGGAAGTGAGGAGAGAACAGATTTGACCAGCTGCAGTTTTCCTCCGTAATTTAAGAAATCAGCAATTCCACATAATCTTCTTTCCACTCTCTGAACAATGGGAAGAAAGTGCTCCATAGATGGCTTTGTAATGCTTAATGGGAGCCCAAGGTATGTAAAAGGTAGGCATCCAGTTTGACAGTTGATTGTCATAGCAAAATGGATAAGTCTATCATTACATGTGTTTATTGGCATCATGCTAGATTTCAGGTAGTTGACTTTGAGTCCAGTGGAAATTGCAAATGTTTGAAGAAGTGCTTTCAAGCATAATAATTGAGATGCATCAGCTTTAAGTATCACCAATGTGTCATCAGCATATTGAATAACAGGGAAGTCACTATTGGGTGGTCCCACAATAGGTGGAGTTAGTAGATTCATATGCATGGCCTTGTTTAGAACTGATTGCAGGAGGTCAGCAGTAAGGACAAATAGTAATGGTGAAAGTGGGTCTCCTTGCCTAACACCTCTCCTGCAGTAGAACTTTTTACCAGGCACACCATTAAGAAGAATTTCAGAAGTTCCAGATTCAAAGATCATTTCAATCCACCTAATCCATTTTCTCCCAAATCCTCTAGCTTTAAGGATATTTATGATGGCAGAGTGGTCTACTGTATCAAATGCCTTCTCAAAATCCAGTTTGAGAATTAAAATTTCCTCCTTTGACTTGTGGCATTGGAATAAGTATTCAAAGGCCCAACCAATGCAATCTTGAATAGATCTGTTGTTGAGAAATCTATATTGGTTTTTATGTACCAATTTCAGAATAATAGATTGCAGTCTATTTGCAAGAAGTTTGGTAACTATTTTGAAAATACAGTTCAGTAAGGAGATTGGTCTGAAATCAGCCGATGTAGATGGGCAAGTGACTTTAGGTATGAGTGTAATGTAAGAAGAGTTGATGCTCTCAAGGGACACTTTCTCATTGAAGAACTCATGTATCAGTAATTTGCTATCATATCCAATGATAGACCAGCAACTTTTGATAAATTCATTATTAAAACCATCAGGACCAGGTGACTTGTCATTTGGTAGATCAGTGATAACCTCCTCAATTTCCTTGTCAAGAAAAGGTTTTTCAAGTGAATTCTTCATCTCATCAGTCATTCCATTTCCATAGAATTCTGCAAGGTTATAGTGCATCTCAGTTTTGACTGATGTACCCATTCTTGCCCTGAAGTCATTCCAAAGGATATCAGCCTTGTCATAGTGATTTGTAAATTCCTGTCCAGATTCATTCTTGATCATAGATATATAGTTGTGTCTGTAACTGATGGTAGCTTTGGAATGGAAAAACTTAGTGTTTTCATCCCCAAGTTTTACCCATTTAATTTTCCCTCTTTGTTTCCAATAGGTGTTTTGGTTCTGAAGAAGAGAGATAATATGGGATTTCAGGATATCTCTGAGGTGCCATTCATTGATGGTTAATGTTCTAGATTCTTCAAGTAGGTCCAGGAGATCAATGGTGTCATTCACCTTAGAAATCTGGTCCTTTAAGCAAGGTAACTGTTTTGCCCAAATCTTTATGCCTCTCCTCACATTTTTCAACTTGGCACAAATTCTTTTTGCCAAGTCCTGATAATTCACAGGTATATTCCAAGCATTTTGTACAATCATCTTAAAATCAGAATGATGAAGCCAGTAATTTTCAAATCTAAAGATTTGTGCCTTGGGGATGTTAGTTCCAATGGATATGACACAGGGAAGATGATCCGAAGTAGGTTTGGATAGTGGAGTAACCATACTGTATGGGTATTTGGTTGTCCAAGAACTAGATGTAAAAAACCAGTCCAATCTTTCCAGGAGTGGATCTTTTTGCATGTTACTACATGTGAATTTTCTACCCTTTAGTGGCAACTCAATAAGACCCAGGTTGCAGATAGCATCATTGAAGAGCATAGTTTCATTAACATCTCCCCCACTTTTATTTCTATCAGTGAGACTTCTGATAAGGTTAAAATCACCTAACACTAGCCAATCCATACTATCAGGCATAGTGATGTTTGAAAACCAGTCTAAGAAATCCATCTTTCTATCATTTTGACATGGACCATAGATATTAGTAAGAGTCCAGGAATCATTTGATAATTGAGAGGTGAAGGTGACAGAAGTTGAGAAATCATTTTGGAAAGCCCTGGTACCATTAAATAATGTACTGTTCTAGATGGTAATAATTCCTCCAGATGCACCAATTGATGGTAAGAAATCAAAGCTGTCAAACTTGTTTGGACAGAATTTTTTTAAATAATTGATATCAAAGTTATCACTCTTGGTTTCTTGGAGACAAATAATGTCACATTCAGATTCCATGATCTTGCTTTTTAGTGCCAACCATTTTTTCTCAGAGTTAATTCCCCTGAGGTTCCAGTTCAGAATCTTCCAGTTTCTGTTGTTACTCATTTAAAAACCAATTGGATGAGCATTGGGGTGACACAAAATTTGTAGTCACACAAACAAGACTGAACATATCATAGGATACTGAATTCGTAAACATGTCCAACAGCAAATAGGTCTGCAACAACTCATAACAGACATGAAAAGTAACTGGTCCAGTCACAAAAGGATAGATTTTTGTAAACATTAACCACATTATTTAGGTGCTTTCTTCTTTGACTGTTGTCCACAAGATTCAGCAGCACCTCCCTTCTTCTTGCTTGGAAGGTATGGTTCTGGACCAGTCTTCTTAGATCCAGGCTTTCCAGGTGGCTTGATGATCAAATCATTGATTCTGCCCTTCTTCAGCAACCTTTTCTCAAGTTCTCCCTCCTTAACCTTGCAAAATGAATCAGCAAGATTCTTAACAACCTTATTACTGAGACAAGGTGGAGCAGCATTGCAAGAGAGACAATTATGATTAGAGCAATTCATATGGCTTTTAAAACCCCCATTAAGTTCCACAATTCTGGGGCTCCTTCTCACCTCAGATTCCACCAATGGTTCTTTACCCCTCCTCCTCTTTGCAGGAGCATTTGGCACCATCATGCTCGATAGGAAATCATTCAGGCAATGGGGAGGATTCTGTCCAACACGTTCATCAGGTATAATGAAGGTGAAAGTAGTTTCTTCAGTAATTGGTTCCTTAATAATCTCCCAAAGTGGAGATGTCAGAAAATGTCTAGTCCAACTAAATTTCTCAGGAGTGATGAGCATTAGAGTGATAAAATTAAACCAACTTACAGGAATGTCACATTACATATTGCCTTTGTCAAGTGAGGGATTCATGTATGGAGCAAAGAATCTGTCCCATAGTTCAAGACCTTGTTTTGAGAAAGAATTCCTAGCAAAAAGCATCTCAGATGTATTGACAAAAGGAATAATGGCCATTCCAACTTGAAGGTGTGCCTCATTTGGAGAGAGGAGATTAGTGTCCTCCATCATCAAGTCATCCTGCATGTTACCCTCATCAGCTTGGATGGTGTCCTCTTCCTCATCTTGGTAATTCTACAGGATGTTAAGCAGTCCTTCTCCCATGCCCACATCCTGATTAGCATTAGCAATATTTTGTTCCACTTCTATATCCTTAGCTACATGGACAGATGCCTTGTCACTGTCAGATGAAACATTTGCAACAGGGATAGATCCAGTAACAGCACTGTCAGCCTCCTGAGGAGGCAGATTCTGGTTGTCAATGGGCATGTCAACTCCTTTAGCAAAAACAGGTCCTTGGACCGCATTCCAGTTGCCCCAGCCAGCATTATTATTCTGAGGGGCAGGTTCAATCCATTGATCCCATCCACCAATGTCCCCTTCAGGTTGTGGAGGAGGAGGTGGAGAAGGGGGCCCAAAAATGGGTCCCACCACAGGTAGAGGGTGAGGGTCAGCACCATCATCAGGTAGTGGGTCCTCATCCGGTGGGCCCCCCCAGGAGATTGCTGTGCAAAATTTCCACAGAAAAGGTCCATGATTCAGTGTCCACCAGGTCCCCAATGGTGAATCTAACACTTTTAGGAACATCTAAGAGGTCAGTGACTCTTAGCTTTGTAATGATCCTGCCCTTGTGCTCAGGGTCCCTCTCCCAGAGCAGAACTTTACCAATATCAGAGAAGATAGCATTCAGGTCTTCATGATGCCAGTGATCAAGTGGAGGACCCAGGAGCATAACCCAACATTCATTGTTGAACTGAGTCCTACGCCAATTGATTCCTTCATTATGCCTATCAAAAGAAATAGCAACATCTTGGAAGGGAATATGACCCGCAGCAATTAACCGGTCACGGTCAATGACATTTGCAAATTGAACATATGCAGAACCAAATGGACAATCTTGAATATCACGAAATTCAACATGTGCATCATTGATAAAGAAATCTTGCAACACATCCCTGATATTACCAAAAGGGACCGGACCAGGAGGAAGGGGATGGATGTGCGCAATGGCATACTGTTCATGTGCCCTTGGTCGGCGAGGAACCACCACCCTTTTGACCCGATTCCTGCTAGCCACTTGCATAATCTCGAAGCCATGGGGAAGAAATGGTTGAGGGTCAAGTGGAATGTTGGCCATTGCGTCGGTGGTTGTCGTCGGCGACGATCAGAGCAAGGCAGTTGGGGTTTCTCCAGGCGAGGGAGTTGAGGAGACAGGGGTTTCGGCCGAATTAATTTTTTGGGCAAGAACAAAATCCTTAAGACAATCATACACCCTGGGCCGCGAAACTTGTGGCGTGACATGGGCCTTGAACCAATGCAGGTAAGATTTCTCAGGCCAGGGACAAGAAGGGAAAGTAGGGAATTTCAAAAATGGTAGAAGACCAGGCAAATTAATTGTAGAAGATTTGTTGACTGCAGTTGATTTCGCCTCTTTAATACCATTACCATTAATCACAATTTCCGCAAATGATGCACCCGGTACTACACGAGTAATGTCACCTTTATTTTGACCGTTATTGCATGGGACAGGTGACGTCGAAGAACCAATACGATCAAAAACAGAGGATTTATTTTTTCTTTTGTATGAAACAAATGTCCAATCCTTGTCCAATTCTTTGTAATATTCTTTCTCTTCAAATTTCCAATTTGGGCCTCCATCGCCCCAAAGTTTGATATTCAATGTGAACGACTCATCAGAGAAAGAAGCAGAATTATATATTTCAAATCCCACAGCTCTTGATGCAACCGAGAATCTAAAGGTTCTGTCCTGGAGAATTTTGACTTGAAATTTTGATGCATGACCCCCAAAACAAGCTTGAAGAACAATGCCAATAGTATGAATATCAATCTTAAAATTTGCACGACCAAATGAACCAACAAGGAAGAAAGGTCTTCTGCGAAATCCTCCTGAGAAATTAATGTGGTGTCCAAATTTTTTGAACATATTATCCTCAAACTTCAGCCCTTTAGAGAAATCCACAGAAATGCCGTTGTGTTTGGTTGATGTAGTGGGCACATCGAAGATTTGATCACCCACCACCACTCTTTTGATGACAAGATCCAAGATAACACCAGAGGGAACTTTCTCATTTTGAAGAAGGAATCTAGCATCAATAACCACCTTGTCATGATTTAGTAACACAACCCGCTTAGCAAGAGTATACAGGACCAGAAAACCAGGTGCATTGTCCAAAACATCAGAAGGCAAGGTAGAGCAAGTAACATGCCACATAAGTTTCAAATCATCACTCTTGCACTCATGAACATAAGAAGTCCCAAGAAAATCAGATGTTGGTGGCAAAATATCATTGATCCTTGCAAGGTGAGAGGGGAACCTCACCATAGAACCAATCATGAGAACCTCCCCATTTTCCAAACTTCTACCTTCCAGTGGTGAACCATTTGCATTGAGAATGACCAGCCAGCGATTATCTGAGAGAATAAGTGATCCAACGAGGAACTTACCATCGGTGGAGCTTCCAGAATAGGTGATTTTCCATCCACCACTAGATGAATCCAGTGACTGAGAGCCCATGAGTATGTGTGCGACGGCGCCGGAGTGGCGCCGGCGAGTGCCGGTGGGATGGGTCTCAGAGAGGCATGCCTCGGAAATCGTGTGGGTCGCTTCTGCTGTTCTCAACCCAAAAGTTTTAGTAATGGTAATGTGACCATAAGGTATTGTTCATAAGAATAGTACAAATTGGTTTGTAACTTGTTCATATGAATAATCGTCTCGCCATAAGCAAGACACACAGACATGGATTACAAATTTATATTCAAGTCCACTAATCCAAATGACAAACTTTGAGGAAAGTGGTGATGTCGGCCATCAACTATTTTGCTTGCCGTCATCAAGCCACATTGTCTCAAATCCAGCAATTCTCAAGCAGATCATCCTGTTTTCACAAAACAGGACAAGTAGCAAATACTTTGCAAACTGCTACGAGTTTTGCAAGAACCACATTTATAATTTGTATATCTTACATATACCTATTCATCCATGACATCCATTGCAATCAAGCCCTTCCAAGAGTTCTCAACTCTAATGCAAGATTGCTAAGTGTTTTTGCAAACATTCCGGAGTCATCGGATTATCTCCTAATGGTTATTGTGTCAAGAAGAGAAGATCACCTTTTATGAGGATATCCCTCAGGCGTGTGTATTAATCTATGAAGTTGGACCCTTTTGCTAAGTTCCAAATTAAGCAATATATTCCCATGGTCGCAAAGGACCTCAATGGGATAGGATAAGATCTACTAAGATATTTGCAAACAGACATCTGGACTAAGTTCATAATAAGATATCAATTTATAATTAGTCTCCACTAAAATTGTCATCCCTTGGATGATTTTAGTGATCGCATGATCCATATCCTCTGCACCTCCCCCGTGTTACACAGCCATCAGTGCATTATCAAAGGTAGACATTCAACAATGCCAATCACATCATCCATGTGACTCATGCTCGATCTTTCGATCTCTTGTGTTTCGAGGCCATGTCTCTGTAACGTGCTAGGCTCGCCAAATCTAACTTGTTTGTATTCGATGTGCAACATGGCTTACACCCACTGTATGCGAACGTAGATATGTCTGACCCCTACTCATCGCAGGGCGCCTCATACCGAAGAACTTTCTTGGTGGTGCACACACAAGGGGAACACGAATTATTGGAATTCAATAGAGATTATCTTATTGCTACCGTTGAGTATCTAAATACTAGCACACAATAAGATATAAAACAGGTATTAACATCATATGTATAATGTGATATGATATGGTCTTTCTTGCGCCTTGATCTTCATCGAGCGCTCCAGCATGATCTCCATCTTGCCCTTGGTTTGACGCCAAGTCCACGACGCCTCCACCAGGTCGTTCATCGGAATGATGACTATTACTATACTACTTAGTAACAGAAAAAGTAAACTACTTTACCTTTGTAACGATTAATGCCATATCATAATCACATGCCCTCCTGCAAAATAAAGTTAGACGCCTCTACTTTATCTATTGCAAGTTTTACGTGGTTGTTAGGGCTTTGGCACTAGAACCGTTTCTAAACTACAAACTTTCCAACCACAACATGGATCCGACAGTTGTCTCTACTACACCCCTTTCGGGGCCCTCCGTTGTAAATGCTATATCAACTATCGAATGAGAGACAGACACCCGCTAGCCACTTATACGGTACAAGCCGTATGTTGAGCGTGGAACCAGTCTCGCGTACGAATACGCGTAAGGTCGGTCCGGGCCGCTTCATCAAACAATACCGCGATATAAACAAGTACACGTTAGAGGATAACAACTAAGGTATCAATGCTCGTATAATACTTGTGCGTACTGGCCGTACAACATTCCTACGCATAGATCGGCTCTGATACCACTATTGAGGATCACAGCAGAAAACAAAAAATTCCTACGATGTAACCCCAAAACTGCCTAGGATCTATCTATGTTGTAATGCGGTAATGGCGAATGCGTAGAGAATACATACCCTTGTAGACCGTACGCGATTAACGTTCTGCGGGGAACATGGTTGAAGTAGTCGTACTTGTAGCCGACCTCAAGGTCGCGAACCTCCTCGTAGGTCAACCCTTGCTCCTTCTTCATCTTCATTGTGCAACAGCTCCGGCTCACGACATTTAAGCGCCCCAAGTGTTGCGCCTCGTGTCTTCGTACACATCCGGTGCACGATGAGACCTCCAGCTCCCCGATCCCATCGGGAGTGCGAAAGTTAATATCCGGTTAGGAATCCCTACAGCGCAACGGCGTGCTGCAGGTGTGCCTTGATCGCACAGCCCAGACTTGGGGCCATGGTCACAATGCATAGAGAGAGGGAGGGAGAAAGTCAACCAAAGGTTCTCAAATTGTGTGTTTAATCCTACCCATAGGCACCCCTTTATATAGGCGGAGGGGTGTGTCCTCCCCATTAGGTTAGCCATGTGGGACTATTAATAAAGAGAAAATATCAGGTATTTTCGTCCTGGCCGGATGGGCCAAAAGTACTCAGCCCAATAGCCAAACAGAAAATAGACAATAAAAAGAAAAGGGGCAGCCAGCCTGGGGCTCGGCCGGGTGGGCCGACCTGCCCCCGTGGCCCATCTAGCTGGCAGCAACCGGTGCTACAGTGCCCAGCGACCGGGTGGGCCGGCGCCCGCCCCGCGGCCCAGCAGCTCGCGCCCGGCGGCGGCTGGCAAGGCAGCCCGGGTGGGCCGGCTCTGCCGCCGGGTGGCCCAGCTCCCTGGCGCCCGCGTGGGCTAGGTCGAGCAGGCCCCGGCGGCTGTGGTCCACCCCTATACGGCGGTTAATAAAAACCGCCCATGTGGGCTATTTCTTTTTCTTTTTCCCTTTATTTTTCTACAGCTTTTATTTTAGCCATTTTCCCTTCGGGATTTGGCCTAATATAAAAGTTGCCTTTATAAATCTTAACTTAAATATTATTTATAATATATTAATTCATAATTAACATATAATAAATGTATATTTAAATTCCCATTTATCCGAAAACACTTTTCCGGGTCTTTTCCTTTATTCTTTCTCCGAACAACTTCGGATCTCTCCGCGGAACGATTCCGGCTTTCTCTCTTTCTCTAATGTGATTCCGTCTTATGAATGATCATTCTCATCGTACCCTTAAGTGTATCCTCTCACGGCTCGGGAGTGCTCTAGACATGATCTGTATCAATGATCAACAGAGGGACCAGGGATGTCCATGTGACCCCTATGCATTCCTAATGACAATGTCGTTTGAACCGCTAAATGTACCATCCTCTTCCTTTAGTTTCTCGATACAAATTTTCCGAGATCCGATCATTGGTATCCCATACTTTGTTCAATCTCGTTGAGAACAAGTTCTATTTTCTTGTTACTATGATATTACGTCCCCGTGACCTAGTCACATGTTGCAACATTTATGGATGTAATCTCACCAAGCCGGCCGTATGTATCTTTACCCATCATGTGGGTGAACAAATCCTGCTCTTGACATATATTGCCTCTACAGTTCCTCCGAGTACCTGAACACACCTTTATAACCACTGTATTACCAAGTGGCACTTGATGCTATCTAAGCACGCTCGGGAGACTGTGATTGATATCATCTCACGGTCTAAGGAGAAGGAGTCTAAGTATAGTTGTTGTAATAATGAACTATATGACTTGATCGTGTTGCAATCCTTTGAGAAATGTCCAATCACATCATTCTCCAATGATATGATCCCGTTGTCAGTCGGCATGCCCATGATCTTGAAACCCAGATCATCTTCGTGACCAACGAACTAGTATGAATAGAGGCTACTAGGGACTTGGTTGTTTCATACCACGCCTGTACCAATGTTTCTACTTGGCACAGTTCTAGCACAATATTAAACTATTATAAACTAATTGAGATATGACAATAAAAACCTATTTATTATTTGCCTCTAGGGCATATCTCCTTGAGGATCTGTCTTCTTTCACACGAACACGCCGGAATCCCTTGTTAACTTTCACCCAAAACTAGTTAACTTATTTTTTATTTTCAAGTTAACTTCCAGTCTGTAGCATTAATAATTAATGTTAACTTCCGCAAACTTCTTAACTGTCCCATGTGAACAAGTTAACTCCATCTTTCTATGCAAGTTAACTTCCTGATAGAGCACTGATTTTTTTGTTTTTCCGCGGACTAAACGTTAACTTCTACATGTGCAAGTTAACTTCTGCATGTGCAAGTTAACTTCCGCGACCCTTCTTAACTTCTTCGTCTATACAAATTAACTCCCTCTTTTTTCTATGCTAGCTAACTCCCCGCCGGATCCGTGCACCACGTGGGGGAAGGGCAACGCGTGGAGGAAGATGGTGGTAGGCCAAGCATCGCAGAGGGTTCTCGGTGGCACGGGGTGGAGGAGGCTGGCGGCGCGCGGAGAGGAGGGCGCGGCGGCGCCCAGAACGGAGGAGGTCGGCGGCACGCGGGTAGGAGGGGTGCGGCGGCGCCCAAGATGGAGGAGGTCGGCGGCGCGCGGGGAGGAGGGGTGCGGCGGCGCTCGGAGCAGAGGAGGCCGACAGCGCGCAGGGAGGAGGGCAGGGCGGAGGAGGCTGGGGCCCGCGGTTTAGAAACACTTTCCAAAAAGTAGGTGGTTCCTAGATAACTCCTAGATAGTTATCTAGGAACCTCTAAAGGGGGTGTTTCTGAATAGTCATGTCATATATATATATATAGGACACTCATATGGGACACCATGGTGCCCAGGCACCCTACTCAGATGTCATCCGACTACTTTATGATTCGTGTGTTTATAATGGCATAGAGACAAGCGGGTCAACCCATTTGCATTCATTGATTTGGAATGAATAGGCAGCGTTCCTTCAACTCCTCGAGTGCTAATTTAATTCGTGATTACTGCCTTCTTTTTTCTCTAATTAATGTGGCATTTGTTGGTCCACCTTGTAATAAGGAAAGAAATAACTCCCTAATTTCGGCATGCATGTATGGGTATGAGAGAGAATAATCCCACATTCATTGCGTATGTGATCCTTTAAATTTATGTCATACAGCTGGTCTGCATGCCAAATACTACCGGGTATATAGGGTCAAGTTTCTAGGTATGTCATGCGCACGTTGAAAATATTTCGTAGGTATTCCACAATTTTACAACCGTATGTAACATTTCTTGTCAAGGTACATAGGGTATGTATATACCCGAAAATATTGATTATAGGTACCCTTTTCTAGAACTTTTTCTGTGGTAACCTGCAACCGGCAAAATATCCTACCCGTAAAATATCCTAGGTATTTACTTAACCGAAAATCTAATGAGTATTTCATTTTAAGTTTGTTGAGCATGCTCAGCAGAATTACACATCTAATTATTCTTAGGTATGCATTTCTAAATTTCAAATACCCAAACTATCTTAGGTATAGGCATACTCATAAATGTATGGTTTCTCAGATGACCATGTACGTCGATATTCAGACATCTTAAGGTATGTGGGTATATGCGGTATTCAGACATCTTAAGGTATGTGGGTATATGTTACATGGTATGGAAAATTGCATAAAAGGTAAATTTTCTAAATTATAGTCATTGCGAGGTATGTTTCCATGTTCAAGGTATCAATATCGCATACTCCGGGTGTGTTTTTGTTTGCTTATCAATGGGTATGTAGATACAAATGCTCTTTACCGAGAAGTTGGACAATTTTAGATAGTAAAAATATGCGGGTATATGATAACTTGTATGACACGGCGCTAGTTATGTAGTAATGCACGAGGTATCGATAACGTATTCTCATAATGTGTCCTGGGTTTGGGTTATCAATGGGTATGTGGGTATGTGATACCCGTTCGAAGTGACAGCATGTTAAGGTACGTGTCTACTAGTTCATTGCGGGGTATGTCATCGACTTATCATACCCGAGGTATCGACAACATATTCTCATAATATTCTTTTGGGTATGTAGGTATGTGATACATGGTATGCCATATCACAAGGTGTGTTTCGATGGCCGATGTATCAATAAACAAACTCATAATGTGTTTTTCTTTTTTGGTTATCAATGGGTATATGGGTATGTGATACCTAGTCAAAGGGACAACAAGGTGTCAATGTTCAAAAGCTTTTTTCTAATTATGGGGGGAGTTTTTGATCGTTAGTAAAGGTATTCACATGACTAGGTACGTGGGTATTCATACATCTTAAGGTATATCGGTATATGTTACATGGTATGATTTTTTTTCTAAAAGGTAGAACTTCCGAATTATGATCATCGATAGGTATGTTCCCATATCTGAGGTATCAATATCGCATACTCAGGATATGCAGGATATGTTTTGCTTTATTTCTTATCAATAGGTATGTGGATACACGATGCTCTTTAACAAGTAGTGAGACACTTCTACATGGTGAGTAAAGGTATGTGGATATATGTTAACTGGTATGACATATCGTCAGTATGTTTTGATGCTCGAGGTGTCGATATCACAAGCTCATAATGTGTTTTGGTTTTGGGTTATTAATGGGTATCTGAGTATATGATACCCGGTTAAAATGACAACGTCTTAATGTTCGAAAGCTCTTGTCCGAGTAGGGGATGGGTGTGAGATCTCGATCGTTACTAAAGGTATGTGTGTACTATTTCATCGTGAGGTATATCATCATGCCTAAGGTATCAACAACACAAATCATCATATATTTTTTCTATACGTGGGTATGTGATACATGGTATGTCATATTGTGAGGTACATTTCGATAGCGAGGTGTCAAAGTGTTTCTGTTTTTGGTTATCAATGGGTATGTGACACCTAGTTAAAGTGACAACAACGTGGTAATATTCGAGAACTCTTGCCTAGCCCGGGGAAGAGTTCTCGGTGGTTAGTAAAGGTATGTGTGAACTATTTTCACCATGAGGTCTGTTTTCATACCCGAGGTATTGAAAACACAATCTCATAATATATTTTGTTTTGGGGGGGGGTATGTGGGTATGTGAACCATGGTACGTCATATCGCTAGGTATTTTCGATGGCCGAGGAATCTATATCACATATTACACATAATGTTTTTTGTTTTTAATTATCAATGGGTATGTGGGTATGTAGGTATGTGATACCCTATGCAAGTGACAACAACATGTTTATATACGGAAGCTATTGTCTGTATATGAGAGAGGCCTCGATGGTTGGGAAAGGTATGTTTATACGAGGTATGGTTTAATACCCGATGTATCGACAACACATTCTCATAATATTTTTTGTTTCTTTGGGGTATGTGGGTATGCTATACCCGGTGAAAGTGAGAGAGAGTTCTCGATGGTTAGTAAAGGTATGAGCGTGTATGATAACTGATATAAAATTCACGAGCCCGCCATTCCATTTCCAGGAAGGGAGAGAATGATTCGATAGTTATTATGGGCATCACAAATTACAAACGTAACACCAATTAGAACAGTTGACCCAATGAAAAGTGCCACCGCCGTCATGGCCATGTTTGCCATTGTTGACACCGCGAGAATGTCTTTCCAATTTTAGTGGTATCAGATGTATAAGTAGATGTGGATATATGATACCCGGAACCATCTATAATATTGGATATATTAGGAAAACCCTAATAAAATAGAGCTTACAACTGATTCAATACCATAAAAATTCTAGAAGCATACATATTGTGCTTATTACATCTGAAGCAAGCAAATTATACTTATTACATAGACTTTTTATTCTCAAAAATGGCAACAAGTGCAGCTGATCGTCATCTCGGTGTTAACTTTCTACAGATGTGTGTTGCCTCATATGTCTCCAAGTGTGTATGGTCACAACAATTCTTGCACAAATGAGGACAGTGACACCACATTCTCTTTGCATTAAGAACGTCCATCAGAATCTCATTTCTAACCTCATCCATGCAAAATGTGCTGAGAATGGACAGCCAGGGATGCACACTTTCTTATGTAGATGAGCATCAAGATACCTGTGTTGAAAAATAAAAGTTGATGAATGATTTTATGTGGAGATACATCAGACGATGTGCAAGGTGATTTCATCTTCTGTGGCATCTAAAACGGCAAACCTATCGTCAGCGCCATGCCTGCGTGGCCGCTGCTGGCGACCCCATATATACGAAAGAAACAATTCAGTTTTGACAAATAAAATGTGTAGATCACCAGGGTATCATACACATACCTAGGTCAACAAAGAACTATGATGAATAACATGGATCGAGACAACTAGACACTCAAGAACATGGCGTCCCGCTATCCCGGCCGTGTAATCTCGGTCTCCGCCGGCTGCATCTAGATTTATGAACGGGCAAGCAATGACTCAGATCTGCACATCGGCGTCCACGCAAGGCACCAGCATGGGAGAGAAGATAGCCCCTCGGGATCGCTTACTAGCCGGCCTGCTTGATTTATTTATGAGGTATCCAGATGGCACTGCACCGGCGAGGGAAAGGGAAGCTGATGAGAGGTAAGGCTGTCAACAACAGCAAGCATGGCATGGTGACGGGTGGCGGTGGCCGTCGTCACACCTTATTAAGCGATGATAGCGAGTGATGAAGAGGCTGTGTGCAAAAATAGATCGATCACAAAGAACAACACGAAAATCAACTTGACAAGAGAGATAAAAAACTGAGAAATACAATGCCGTAGTATCCAACTAAATGCATTCAATTGCAAGGATATGTCAAAAATCTAAGATGCGAAAAGTTGGCAGATTTACTACACAAATTGCAAGTTTGAGATTCCTAAAAAAACTAATCAATCTTGCATACCTGATTTATCAGACGAAGCACACCTGATTCCCACATGGTCATCACGTGCTTGTCCAGAGGCGGCAGCTCGGTCGGCCGGCCGGCCGAACGCGGTGTCTCTACACCCGGCGAATTTTTTGACCGAGCCCGCTATTTAAGCCTGCGTGAAAAGAAGGAAAGGAGAAAAGAGCAGGACCTATACGTTTGTTTAGGAAAGCATTAAAATTTTGATACGTATTGTACTGTATGGAAACAACAATTAGAAAATAAATCAGACTTGGTCTACACTTCCTCAAATCAAACGCCCTAGCAGGTTTGACCCAGATTTTAAACAGAAGGCCCGATATCTTTATGCGATTTAGTAAAGCAATCACATGAGGATGGATCCTGGTGCCCAGCCATCATGGTGCCCCTCCTATTTTACCTATATATATATAGGCTATTTAAATAGTTACATGTATTTCAACTATGCTCGCAGAGAAAGTCCAATTATGAACTTAGTGGAATATCGCGACTGAACTTATCTTTGTATCCTGCATGAACTATTCTTACTGTAGCAGGTCTGATATACAGTATTTTTTTTATAGATTTTTTAACTTTTTTCGGAATTTCACAAATGATATATCGTTGGAAAGTTACAGAAATTTCGCAACCTTTTCATATTATACCTTTTTCAAATTTATTACGGTTTAAATTTAATTTTAAAAATACTGAACCATGCTCAAAAGCGCTATAAGCAAATTTATGATGATATTTTTTCAACCGTTTATCGGAATGATGTAAATAATATAGCGTTCGATAGATATTGAAATTTTGTAACCTTTTTGTGTTGTAAGTTTGTTCTAAATTCGTCATAGTTTTTAAATATGTTTTGAAAATACTAAATTTCAGAAGTATTGAAAATACGAACGAACGCCATTTAGTTGATTTTTTCGACCATAGATTGAAATGACGCAAATGATATGTCATTGGAAAAATATGGAGTAGGTGCATGTTATTCGTTCAGATTACTTTTTATAATAATTTATAGTTTAGACATAACTTGTAAATTACTCTCCGCTGCTAAAAAAATATAGCTAAAATGCCTACGACTTCCTGAATTGTCCGCTAAGTGCACCTGAACTGTCCGCGGTAGCGCACCTGAAATTTTCCCGCGAGCACACCTGAAATGTCTATGCATTTTACTGAATTTTTTGTGATATCACAACTGAACTTTTTATCACGGACTTCCTGAACTGCCCGCGATATCGCACCTGAACTTTTCCTACGAGCATAGTTAAAATGCATGTAATTGTTTGAACTGGCCGCGAAGCACAACTGAATTTCTTTATCATGGACTACCTGTACTGTCCGTAATAGCTCCACAAGCGCATCTAAAATGTCCATGCATTTTTACTGAACTTTCTATGATATCCCACCCGAACTTTTTTTTCACGGACTTCCTGAACTACTCGCGGTAACGCACCTGAACTTTCCCTGTGAGCATAGTTAAAATGCATGTGATCGTTTGAACTGTCCGTGAAGCGCACCTGAACTCACGAACTACCTGAACTGTCCGCAATAGCACCTGAATTTTTTCCACGAATGTACCTGATCGTAATATCTCACATGTACTTTTCACGGACAGCCTGAACTGCCCGCGATATCGCACCTAAACTTTTCCCACGAGCGTAGTTGAAATGCATGCGAAGACACTTATTATTCTGCCCGAAGTCAATGGTTATGCTACCCGGAGTCACTGGTTGAACTGCCTCGGAGTCACTACCCGAACTTCTCGAAGGCACCGCCTAAACTTCTCGAAGACATTGCATGAACTTACTGGTAGCCACTACTTGTACTGCCCGAAATCGATGGTTATACTTCCCAATGACACAGTTATGCTGCCCGGAGTCACTGTCTAAACTGTCTGAGAGACACTGCGTGAACTTACGGGGAGGCACTACTTGTACTTCCCGAAATCGATGGTTATACTTCCCAATACAGTTATGCTGCCCGGAGTCACTGCCTAAACTGTCTGAGAGACACTGCGTGAACTTACGGGGAGGCACTAATTTAACATACACATATTGTGTACCCCTCTATAAAATGAGATAGCCGCACCCACGTTTAGGGTGTCGAGTAGTTGCCCCAAACTACGTTTTACATGGTATCAGATTAGGTTTAGGTCACAATGTCTTCCGCTGCTCTCGGCTCGGCCGCCGCCACGCCAGCGCGCCACCATCTGCTACTGTCGTGCCGCCGCCTGTGGTGCCCGCCACCACCATGGCTGCGCCGCCTCCTCCGGTGCCCGCTGCCGCCCCTGCGTCGCCGTTCCTCTCCTCTACGCCTCTCATATGTGGTAGGGTTTTTCCGCGACCACTCGCCACGGCGCCGCCGCCTACGGTCACAACGCCTCCTTCGCCTGCCTCCGTTGAGGCCTCCGCCCCGGCCGGCCAGGCTGCCGTGCCCGGATCTCCAGCAGCGCCTCTTCAAGCGGTGGCGGCGGGGCCGATCTACGGCGCCTCTGGCTGGTGGCCACCCGCGCCTCCTCCGCCGTGATACGGTGCTCCGGGTGGATGGCCCCCTGCCTCGAGACCACTTCCCTACGGCATTTCCGGGGGGTGGCCATTGGCGCCACCGGCCTATGGTCCCTCTGTACCGACGGCGCTGGCTACGTACGGCGCTCCCACGTCATCTGCCTATGGTGCACCTGCCTATGGCGGGTATCCGTCGCCGCCCCACGGCACCTCCGGGGGGTGGCCAACCGCCCCCACCTCCTCTTGTCGCCTCGTCCTCGGACCTAGGCTACTACGCGCCACCATACTCTACACCGGCGCCACCGGCGCCACCTCCGCCTCCGCCTCCGGAGCATGCTGCCAGTGCATCCGGACCCTTCTACTTTGATCACCTTATACCGGTGAAGCTCAAGACGGACAACTATCTTGCGTGATGCGCGCAGGTGCTTCCCCTTCTTCGCAGCCTCTACCTAGAAGGCTACGTTGATGGCACCTACCTGTGCCCATCGCCATATGATCCAGTGTATCATGCTTATGTGGCTCAGGATCAGGCCATCCTCTCCGCCATTCAATCCTCGCTTATGGAGAGCGTGTCATCGCTGGTCATCTTCGCCGCCATGTCCTGGGATGCGTGGGGTGCTCTTCATGCAAGCTTCGCGTCGCAATCTCAGGCGCGGCCTCATACCATCCGCACTCAGCTTGGCGAGGTTAAGCTCCTCGACTGCTCCGTCACTGAGTACTTCAATAAGGTCACGGGCCTCGCCAACACTCTTGCTGCCATCGGCCAGCCACTCCGCCCCGAGGACTTCATCTCATTCGTTCTGAATGGGCTGGACGAGGACTATGACAATCTCTGTGAGAATATTGATGCTCGCGAGACTCCTATTCAGCCGCATGAGCTGTATTCGCGCCTCCTTGCAATGGAGCAGCATGTCAAGAGGAAGCACTCCGCTCCGTCGACGACCAACGTTGCATACTGTGGTGGCGAAAAGCCCCCAAGACACCCGCGCGTGGGGATAAGCCACTGACCGCGCCTTCATCACCGCACCAGTCACCTTCCACGACACGACCCCCCGCCATCACCACTGGGGCCGCCCGCGCGTGTGCTGCCCCTATTGCGGTGCTCAGCAGGCCTGCCAGCCATGCGGTTTGGAGGGTCATATCGCCTCTCGCTACCATTGGCGCTTCAAGCAGGACTTCCTGGGTATTGGAAACAGTGGTAAGGTTAATGACAAATAGGTGGCCTTTGCGAGTCATGAGCAAGGTAGCACCCCGTCGTATCCCATTGATCCTGCATGGTACCTGGATACGGGCACTAGCAATCACATGGCGAGTGAGATGAGCAAGCTATCTACTCAGGAGCAGTACCGCGACAATGATTAGATTCGCACTGCCAATGGAGCAGGTATGCACATCTCACATATTGGTCAGGCCTCCCTTCTTGCACATAATTCCAAACAATTGCGTCTCCTCAATGTTCTTAGAGTTCCTTCAGCCACACGTAGTCTGTTGTCTATTCCTCAACTTACTCGTGATAATAATGTCTTCGCTGAATTTCACCGTTTTCATTTTTATATCAAGGATCTGGACACGAGGGTCATGCTTCTTAGAGGCCGCCTACGCCATGGGCTATATGCGCTTGATGTGCCACCAGTCTCCCAGGTCTTCAGCGGGGTGCGTCTATCGCCCACTCACTGGCATGCTCGTCTTGGTCATCCTGCAACACCCATAGTTCGTCATGTTCTCCACCGCCATGAGCTCCCAATAGTGCACAACAATAATGTTGATTCAATTTGTGATGCCTGTTAGCAAGGCAAGATTCATCAACTTCCGTTTTTAGAGTTGAGTCGTGTAGTCAAAACTCCACTTGAGCTTATTTTCTCCTATGTGTGGGGCCCTGCCCAAATGTAACATCCCAAAAATATTAGTCAAGTTTATCAAGCTCTAATCACCCAAGTTTAGGGACAACAAAAACTTCTATTATTAAAATGGATATGATTGTATGTGTGAATGGTATTAGTATACGAATGATGGCAATGGCCATGTTTGGTTGCTACAAATGATAAAGAATGGTTACATCATCTAGATCATTTCCAAGCAGAATCAAATAAAGGAAAAAATCAAATATAAGATATATAAGCAAATAGTCATTTTGGCCAAACTAATCTACTAGACCACTTTGAGTGTTCCTAGTAAAGAATTTTCAACAGAAACAATTCCATTTCTTTTCACCCCTTGCTAGACCAAGTAAAAGTGAATCCAAGCAAACTTTACAAAGTGGCAAAAACTAAATTCAAATCTATTTAAGAGGCAGTACAAAATTGAATCAAGATCATATGTATAGATCACACTTTCTCAAAAACCACTCAAATCAATTCCACTTGACAAATCCCAGCAACCATAGTCTACCAAGCAAACAACAAGATCACCCACAAAATATCTTTCAAAAAATCGAATTATGAATTCATACGGACATTATGTCGAACACTTGGCATACACAGTACAACCTCACCAACTATTCACTATTTGGAGTTGTCAATTGCTCACAATTTGTACTGCAATCAACCCAGTGAATTGTCCTAGATCATCCCTGGTACTTTGTCGTGCAGTGGAGAGCCCTTTGCCCACCGTTGCACCAATGTCATGCCCATGTCGAGCCGTCCATGCTGGTCGAGCACGAGCAAGTCGCTGCGCGCCGCGCCGCCCTCTACCATGACCCCCACGAGGTAGGCGTGACCTCACTGCCACCCACTGACCACCCCTAGACCAACGGCGAGGCGAGAAGGAGCCAGACCAGCCTCACCCATTTAACCCCTGGCCATGCCGAGAGCACGACGGAGCGCCGCACCCGCCTCACCCACACACGTCGCGCCTCACTCTCTCCACCCGTACCCACATTCGTCGTGGCACCAGTAAGCCGCTAGACATGATCGTTCGCCGTCTCGCGCCCCGTGACCACCGTACCCAGTGATGAACACCTGCGTACCCGCTTAGAGCACCGACGTATCCCGGCCAATGGAGAGCGCCCCTTGTTGTGCATCACTTCCATGATGACCGCCATAGTCCACCGCATCGACCCATGCCCTCCGCCGTGACGATTACAGCTTGTAGGAGCGTCACCGGAGTAGCCCGACCATGTCGCCCAACCGCCACACTGGGTGTATAAATAGAGACCACCCCAGACCTCAATATCCGCATCATTCCACTCCCCATTCACCACAGAACCTCACCAACCCTTCCCCGGAGCAAGGCGAGCACCGCATCTCCAGAATTTAGCTGGAGTTCGCCGCTGCAGAGGAGGAAGGAGCCTGTCAATTGTGACCACCCCAGGAGACGCTGTGACCACGCCTCGAACCACCGTTGATGACAACCCCATTCGCCCCCATTTCCGACCTTAGCTGGAGCCCAGGTGAGCCTCACATGACCCCCACCGCCGCATTAGGGTTCAGTTTTCGCCGGAGTTGTTCGATGTAGAAGATGAACCTCAGTCGTTAGATCGTGTTCTAATCGTAGGGCTCAGATTGAAACTTACCGTTTCGGTTAGATTAAGTCACTAACGAGTAGGACCCATCTGTCAGTAGCCAGCTGTGCCAGCGCTATACAGTTGGGTCGGTCCGTTTAGTTTCCCGCGAAGAGCCCACCCGTTCAAATAGTATTTTTCCATTTTGGTTAAAACTAGATTCTATCAGTAGATTCAAAAATTAATTCAAAGAGATTCACTGAACCAAATTGTATGATTCCAATTTTGTTGGGAAGGTATGGACATTAACTAATCACTCCTGTTGGATTCAAACCAATTGGAATTATAGATCACCTATACCAAAAATAACAAGACAAAGACTTTTGACACTTCAAACATTTTTCTAAAATAAACTATAAATGCTTTTGAGATGATTCCACCTCTCAAAAGTCACATTTGCCATGGTCTACCTGAATATGTAAAACCATTTGGTTCTACAGATATTAAACTTGGACTAGTATTAAAAGAAGGCTATATATGCTTTTCTAGTCATTTAAATCTTATTAAATAGTAATATTAAATCTTGTAATGCATGACCACCCTTTTAAATCACATTCCCAAGCTTGAGAATATATGGTGAGGACATGGTCCATATGAACCTATATTTTAGTTGGTGAATATTAAATCTTAAACAATTTCAATGAGTAGAAATTACTTTTCTCATTAAAGAGAAATAAAAATGTGCCATTATAACACGGAAGGATTGAGATGATATTAGATCATCTAGTATGAGACTTGTGTGCTAAATAGGAGTAGAGAAGTGTTGTTTGGTGATTGTGTATATTGGATGTATTTATAGATGCTAGTACCGACCCGGGATTCAATGAAGAGGAGTACTTCGAGGAGGAGGAAAACTTCAACGACTGCAACAACTCATCTGCTCAAGGCAAGCTATCTATGCAATCCCACCATGCAAGCTATCTATGCAATCCCACCATGAAAGATAGATCTCTGCATACTATATGCAAGCCCCTTTATACCAGATGCACTAGGCATACCTGGTTTTGCAACTTTACCAATTCCCAGTTTTTTTACTCCAAGCTTTACTTTCCCTTTTACTATAGCTTTTACTTAGTTAATGAATTGTGATTAGTGGAAAATAGAATGGATCCTATCAAGATCTTAGGATTAGTCTTGGATACTTGTACCAGATTAGCACCCCCAATTAATGAATATCCTCAACTTTAGTGGCTAGTGCTAAGCATAATACTTGATCACTTTAGATGGGAATACTTGGTGAAAATAATTATGAAAACCTTGTAATGATGATTCATTCTATTGAAATTTTTTGACATGTGTTGAGAAACACAATGGTTGATGATGAAAATGTTGAGGTATGAGCCTTGACCCTTTATAAAAACTGATGGTTGGGTTTGGACGCGATACCATTCCAAATTTTACCGTACAACCACAATACCTGAGTTGGGTAGGGCTTGACTCAAAGTTAATATGTCTTAGTATGGGTTCCTTTGCGGAAGAGGTTGAGCTGAGGCTACCTCGTGATGAATGTCCACCTATGCAGTACCCAAGATGACAGATTGCCATGGTTGGGAGGCCAAACTCATAGGGGAGGTACCTATACTAGGGTGTGTAATTGAAAGGTTAAGTTTGATTATCCGCATACCAAGTATGATGATTCAGGGTTACTCCTGACGAATGTATCGAATTTTGTGGTGAAAGTGTACAATCTCTACAGAGTGTCAAACTATTCGAATAGCCGCGTCCGTAGTTATGGACAGTTGGAGTGGCCATACTGTTCCATTGTCAGATGTTTTCAAAATGATTTGTGACTTGAAAGATGACCTTTACTTGACCACAACAGAGTTGTGGACATGAAAACTAGTTTCCCCCCTTAAGTGATATAGATAACTAAACTAGGTCTTTACTCTTGAAACCCTTATGAAGTAAATCTGGCTTTTTGCAAACAAACCTAGAGCTTAAGATTCCTATTAGCTTTTACCTTACTTATACTAGTGTTAGTTTGCGAGTACTTAAAGAGTACTCATGGCTTTGTCTCTGGCTATTCTCATGGCCAGACTATGAGGAGGATTACCCGAAAGATGGACAGCAGGAATTCTTTGACAACTAGGATCATCTCCCATCGTCAGTATTGTCTGTGATCTTGAAGATGAAGCCCCTCTACGTTTATCTTCCGCTGCTTTGATTGTATTAAAGACTGGATCATGAGATCCTTTGTTTGTAAGGACCTTATTATGGTTTGTAATAGATGATGTAATGTGGTACCACTTCTGTTATATCTCGCAAAAATGGTAATCATGGGATTGCGGTGTACGGCATAATATGCATCTGGACTTAAAAATTCGGGTGTTGACACCAAACTTCTATTAGTGGCCACAATTACTATGTCAATTATATTGATACTTATAGTCGGTTTACTTGGCTTTATCTTCTTAAGCGTAAGTCTGATGTGTTCGATGTTTTCCTAGAATTTCAAGCACATGTTGAGCGTCTCCTTAAGCATAAGATTATTCATGTTCAGTCTGATTGGGGGGGTGAGTATCACAACCTCAATTCTTTCTTTAATAAGCTTGGGATCTTGCATCGTGTTGCTTGTTCTCATACACATCAGCAGACTGGCGCAGCCGAACGTAAGCACCGTCATGAAACTAGCCTAACTTTGCTAGCTCATGCCTCCGCTCCTTTTTAATTCTAGAGTGATGCATTCTTCACAGCCTGTTTTTTGATTAATAGGCTTCCTACACGACTTCTCCAGATGAAAACCCCATTAGAACTCTTGCTCAATGAAACTCCTGATTATACTTTTTTGAAGGTTTTTGGGTGTGCATGTTGGCCTCATCTTCAGTCCTATAATAAACATAAACTTGAGTTTCGGTCTAAGAAGTGTGTTTTTCTTAGGTATATTGCTCTCCATAAAGGGTACAAATGCCTTCATGTTCCGTACAACCGTGTCTATCTCTCGTGATGTCGTGTTTGATGAGAACGTGTTTCCTTTTTCTGCACTTCCGAACACCACCACTGCACCCGATACACCAATGCATTCATCTTTACCATTGCCTGACCAATTTGTAGATGTTGCACATTCTCCTGCTTTGATGCCTAATCATGCTGCAGGTACTGGCAGAGGAGTGTGTCTTCAGCTTCTCGAGGATTCTCCCTCATCGACGTCAGGCACACCATCATCAGGACCGCACGACGATCGCATGCATGTGCCATGCACGACACACGTCGATCATGGTGGCCCAGCGGCCCCTACTTCAGCTTCGCCGGCTCCTGCTCCCGGCCTAGTGTCGGCCCCTGCAGTCGGCCCACTGCCGGCCTCTACCACGTTGCGTGGGGCTCCCGCCTCCCCCACGCTGTCCTTGACTGGGCCGCCATCGCCTGGCCCAGTATCGCCCTCCGTGATGTCCCCTGGGACGTTCGTGTCTAGTCTAGGGACGTTGCCTGTGCCGTCCTCTCCAGGGTCGGGCGCCTCGGTTGCATCACCGTCATCTTCGGTGGATACGACTTCACCACCTGCTCCACAGTTGGTTGTTACGCGTCCCCGTACGCGTAGCAAAGCTAGGATCTTCCGTCCAAAATAACATACTGATGGGACGGTTGCATGGATTGCATCTTGTGTTGCTCAGGCCGAGGGTGACCCCACTACGGAACCCCGACACTTTCAGGCTGCTCTCGGTATTCCTTATTGGCGCAGTGCTATGGAACAGGAGTTTCAGGCACTTCAGAACAACGATACTTGGCGATTGGTTCCTCCTATTTCTGGGATCAACATTATTGACTCCAAGTGGGTTTTCAAGGTCAAGAGACATGCTGATGGTTCCATTGAACGCTACAAGGCACGGCTAGTGGCTAAAGGCTTCAAGTAGAGGTATGGACTTGATTATGAGGATACATTTAGTCCAGTTTTGAAGCCTACTACCATTCGCTTGCTCCTCTCCTTGGCTGTCACACGAGGATGGTCGTTGCGCCAGCTGGATGTTCAGAATGCATTTTTGCATGGTGTGTTGGAAAAGGAGATTTATATGCGTCAGCCCCCAGGTTTTTTTGACCCTGCTCGCCCTTAGCATCTGTGTCGTCTTGTTAAGGCGCTCTATGGTCTGAAGAAGGCTCCTCGTGCTTGGCATGCACGTCTTGGCTCTGTTCTTCGGCTCATGGGTTTGTTCCTTCTACTTCTGACACATCATTGTTTCTCCTCCTACGCTCTGAGGTAACGATGTATCTGCTGGTCTATGTTGACGACATTATTCTTATTAGCTCCTCAGATGTTGCCGCTAAACGTCTATTGTCTGCTCTGAGTGGTGATTTTGCGGTGAAGGACCTGGGCACTTTGCACTACTTCCTTGGATTGGAAGTCTCGAGGTCTTCTGCTGGGTTGTCACTTACTCAGCACACGTACTCTATGGATTTACTGCGCCGAGCTGGTATGCTCAAGTGCAAACATGCTACTATTCCAATGTCTACCACTAACCGATTGTCTGCTCTTGATGGGGACCTTCTCACTTCTGATGATGCCACTGAGTACCGCAGTGTTGTTGGTGGTCAGCAGTACTTGACCATCACCAGGCCTGACATCTCCTATGCAGTCAATCGTGTGTGTCAATATCTTCATGCTCCTAGGACTTCACATTGGTCAGCTGTGAAGCGCATCTTGCGCTATGTCTGTCTTACTGCCCCGTATGGGTTACTTCTTCAGTCTGTACCGACTTGTGATATTTCGGCGTTCTCTGATGCAGATTGGGCTGGCAATCCTGATAACAGGCGATCAATGGGGGGCTATGCGGTTTTCTTTGGTCCCAACTTGATCGCTTGGAATGCTCATAAGCAAGCTACAGTATCTCGTAGTAGTACTAAAACTGAGTACAAGGCAGTTGCTAATGCTATAGCTGAGATCATATGGTACAATCGTTATTGAGAGAGTTGGGAATCTCTCAATCTCAGCCGCCAGTCCTTTGGTGTGACAACATCGGTGCTACATACCTTTCATCGAATCTGGTATTTCATGCCCGAACAAAACACATCGAAGTTGACTATCATTTTGTGAGGGAACGCGTTGCTCAGAAGCTACTCCAAATCAAGTTTATCTCCTCCAAATATCAACTTGCTGACATCTTCACGAAGCCTCTTCCACAACCTCAGTTTGTAGGATGTAGACGCCATCTTAACTTGGTTTGTACCTCATGCCATAGTTAAGATTGAGGGAGGATGTTAGACTGTATATAATACAGAGTAGTCTGATGTAACATGTAATTGTAACGTACACGTGTTGTGTACCCCTCTATATAATGAGAAAGCCGCACCCACGTTTAGGGTGTCGAGCTTTTACATGTACTGTCCGAACTCAAATGGTATACTTTCCCAAGACAATGCTTATGTTGTCCGGAGTCACCTCCTGAACTGCCTCGGAGTCAATACCCAAACTGCTCGAATGTACAGCATGAACTTACCGAGAGGAACTTCTTATACTACCCAGAGTCAAAGGTTATACTCCCCGAAGACACTCCTTACGCTGCCCGGTATCCCTGCCTGAGCTGGCTCAGAGTCACTACTTGAACTGCTCGGAGGCACCGCCTAAACTGCTCGATGGCAACCTGTACTGCTAACAACCAATTGCGCCCATGTTTTAATTTGTCGAGTTTTCTCCATTCTTTTATATATCCTAAAGATTGTCTACTTAAAAAAACTATTACGTCCCTCGCGTCGCCCCGCTCGGGCGGCTCGGGGGAGCTCTCCCGTCGCCGCCGCCGGCCCCCCACCTCACAGCCTCCTCTCCCCCGCCGCTGCCGCTGGCCTCGCCGCGGTGGCGGCGGCCCCCATCGTCAAAGGCGGCTGGGGGAGTTCCCGCGGTGGACGCGTCGTGGCCCTTTGCCCTGCCTTCATCTTCCCTGCTGCGTCCTCGGCTCTGTGGGTGGGGTGAGGCGGGCTGCGTGCTGTGGTAGCGGCCGGCGTCAGCTTGGTGGGCGGAGTGCGGCATCCTCGGTGTGGTGTATGGCGGCGGGCGCGGCCAGGGCCCGATCTGGGCCCAGATGGGTTCGGTGGGCCGCGGCTTGGCGGGGCTTCCCGGTGCAGTGAGGTGGCACTCTGCTACGGCGGTGACGGCAGGCCTTGGAAGCCGGGGCGGCGGCCCTGGGTCGCGGTGGCGTCCCCTCGATCTTGGACAGGCTGCGGGGAGGTTGCTCCGTCTTCCTGGTCGTGTGGGCGGTAGGGGGCGGCGCACGTGGTGCGTCGGCGGCTCGTTGGCGCGGGCAGGCCGGGGCCGCGGCCCCGGGAACACGGTGGTGCTGGGTGGTGGCGACCCTGCTTCTCCTCTACGCGGTGGTCGCATGGAGGCAGCAGATTTTGGCCCCGCGCCATTTTTGTCGGAGGTGGGGTGCCGAGGAGGGCCACCGTGGGTGGCAGTCTGGTTGGGGTGCGGCGGCCCTAGCCGGAACCTGCAGCTCCGCGGCAGAGGTGTGCCATGGAGATCGGACGGTGGCGCGGTGGCGCGGCGGCGGCGGTTTGTCCCGACGTCTCGTGGTCGGTGGCAGTTCGGCATGTGGTGCTGCGCTGCTGCGCGTGAAGGCCGGAGCGGCGGCTCCGGATCGAGTTGGTGGTGTTTCTCTGCCTTTGGTCGCGCGGGCGGCGGGGCATGGCTCTGTGGGCGTGGGCGTCGTCTCTCTCGCCGGGGATCTTGCTCGCCGGGTGGCATGGACCGTCTCGTTGATAGTCCATTGGAGGTGTTGGTCGAGGTCTTCGGACGAAAGTCTTGCCCGACTTGGTCGGTGCCGACAGCGGCAACGCTTGAGGGCGCCGTTCTCCCTCTTGGGGGCGTTGTCGTGGAGCCCCGTCATCCCTCCGCTCATCATTCCAGGGTCGCCGGATTGGATGACGGCGGCGTCTTTTGGATGTCGTTACCTCCTTAGAGGCGTCATTTTTTGGAGTGGTGGAGCCATTCCTTTGATGCTAGTGATGCCGGTTGAGTCGACGTCTTCGGGTCCTGTCGGCGTGCGAGTACCGCTGGCGAGTTCACTGCGGCCTGCCTCTCGCCATGAAGCCTGAGAGGCCTAGTTGTATCCTTCAGCTCTGACTTCCTCTCCGGAGATGTGGACCAGGCTTTCTAGCGGCCGCTGTTGCCGTTGTGCTGGTGTCGTTTGGCGGTGCTCCAGACCTAGTCGAGCTAGGTAGTGTGGCCTCGTGAGGTTTTCGCCGGTTTTTCTTAAAACTGTGCCGTTTGGGGGTTTTTTTGGTTCGGTTCCCTTTTAACCGGACCCGTGTATATACGTTTGTATGGGGTTTTGGCCGGTTTCCCTTCCAAACCGGCCAACTCTTTTCTTCTTAATGAAAAGGCAGAGCTCCTGCTGGTTGCCTAAAAAAAAAAAGATTGTCTACTTTTTTCCACAAAATGAGTGTACCGCCAACAATGAGGCAAGTGAAGTTATTTTGTACATTTCAAACAACGATTGTTCGAATCAGAAGGGGACATCGCATGTTCACATACATTGCGAGAAACTGGAACAACAATCTCAACTTCCTGTATATACAAACAGAAAATAAGAAATCAAAAGAAAAAAGCAATCAAGTCGAATCATCCCTGTGAGGTTAATGCGCGTACGAAGTCGAACTCGGCCACGCGCGGCCATGTCTCACAGCTGTTGGCTGCCTGGCCCGTCTTCTCCTCTAAAAACTGCAACAATTACCTCCACATGTATAAGATCCCGAAGAAACTGTGCTAATCAAGTACTATCAGCTCGCTTCATTTATAAAATAGTCACCGTAAAAAAGAGAAGTCCAGAACTGAGTAAGTATAACCGAGAAAATAGCTTAAGCCAGCTAGCTTAAGAAAATAAATAAGTATCAGAACTTAATTATCCAGGGACATAAGCATGCCTATACAAGACTGTACTTCCTCTGCTAGACATGTGTATTTCTCGATTTACCCAGATGATTCATCCAAATTTAACAACAAACATTAGTCATTATGCATGTATCGACAAGACAAAACATATAATAACGCCTAGAATTACACACCTCCATGGAATACAATTGAGTACATAGTTTGCTAGTCACCTTTTCAGGTTTGAGCTTTGGGGACCAGCTGGAATAAGACCTGAGAGAGTACAGATATATTAGAGATATTGTATTAAACCAGTGATCAAAATTAAAATAGAATCAACTAAAAACCTAAAAGCTGACTGCTGTAGTTTCTGACATGTGTATAGCTCCTCAGCAGGCCTACTGTCTGCAACAAAATTAGAATGATGAGCAAGGGAAGATAAAATAAGGAAGCAATTCAAGTACTCGTATACTCTGCAAAGACATGTACCAAATAAAACAAAACATCATGTATATGTTGTACTGCTACACATAAAAAAATGAAGAAAAGGACAAATAGTAAGCTCCTGGGGTTATTAGTGGCAAGCAAAATTATGTCATTATGAGCATTACAACTCAGAAGTCTAGGTCTTGTCAAATGCACCCTAACTCTTAGGTCTTAGCAAAACATAAAATAGGGCAGGTCCAAGTAACATTCCATGAGAACAAATTGTACTAAAAAGGTACGGTTAGGGAACGAGAAATGCAGTGAAAGCATGAGTGAAGAACAACTAGCAACCTAATAGCCAATCCAGATATTCATTCCTTTTAGTTGCATTCCATGCTAAAACAGAAGAAATAGTTCATATTCGCAGTCAATATAACTAGACAAAGTAAGCAATCTTTCCCAAATTACTCAAGGGTGTGCCACCAATTCCAGGTCCTCCATTGTACACAAACATAAAAAAGGGAAAACTAGCCAAAATGAAGTGAACACTGAACACATAAACACCTTCCACAATGAGTAGATTTACAGCTCCATTGCTCTCTTTAGTTGGACCTATGACGGAAATTTTCTGAATTAGGTTGAAAATGAAATACACCAGTGGAGCTTGTCCGGTTATTTGGTTCTCCTGAAAAAGAAAGCAAAGAGACAAATTAGAGAGCAGTAGTTCTTACCAGGCATTACAACAAACACTTTATGGGCAACGAATGCAAAAAACAGTTTGGAACCACCAGGGGTTGCCGCTGATCTTTGATACTAAGCACGAAATGAGAGCAAGAAGCAGAGCGAGATGATGGCGCGGAAGAGAGCAGGCAGTGGCACGTCAACAGAAGATCATCGTGTACTTCCCGAGCATCAGAAGGAAGCCAACATCGCATCTAGTGAAGAGAGAGAGCAGCAGGTGGCCACCGGGACTGCAGGAGCGCATGTGAGGGAGCACACATAGCAACATCGGCAGTCTAGCAGAGCACTCCAGCGCAGTTCAGACGGGATTCGGGGCGGCCCGACGACGGGAAGGATGACGAGCGGCCGGTGGCGGGAGGAACTGCGGGTAGCAGAAGACAGGGAAGATGGCACGCGGTCGGTGGCGGGAGGTCCACCACCTGGAGATCCTTTCCGAGCCCACCCGACACGCCCACCATCGAGAACTAGTGCCGCCGAGCTGCAGGATGCGCATCGAGGAGTTCCTCTCGCCGCCGAACGCGGCGGCCGGGACGGCGCCGGAGAGCAGGTTGCGTGACATGGAGAGGATCTGCAGCGAGTGTATGGCGGCGACCACGGCCGGCAGGATGCCGCGGAGCACTTTCCCCCGCAGGCTAAGGTGGAGTAGCGTCGAGCAGTTGGCGAGCGCGGACGAGATGGTCCCCTCGAGGAGGTTCCCGTCGAGCCAGAGGTAATGCAGGTCCTGCAAGGCACCTAGCAAGGCCGGCACGATGCCCCGGAGGCGGTTGTAGTTGAGATTGAGGTGCTAGAGCTTGAGGGACGAGGTGGCGACGGTGGGCGGGATGGTGCCGGAGAATGCGTTGGAGGAGAGGTCGAGGTACTTGAGGCCCGACGGGAGGGAGGCCAGCACGGGGCCCGAGAGGAGGTTGGCGGAGACCTCGAAGGCCTCAAGGGCGGTGAGGTTAGCGAGGAAGGATTTTTTATAAATATAACCCTCTGTAATTCGTCATAGTCAAGAATACCCTCATTGCGCTGCAAAAGCTAAAAATATCCTGGCGGGAGGCTGGAAAGGCGACACGTGTCTTCCTGCCACAGGGAGAGGCGGAAGGTACATCCCGCCTTTGGCGGTGGCGGGAAGATGTGGGCCCCACATGCGAGTAGCTACTCAGTTCATTTTCTCTCAGCTTTCGATCTCGCATCCCGTTGGCTCGCCTGTGGGTCCCACATCTTCCCGCCCAGCGCCAAAGGCGGGATGTACCTTCCGCCTCTCCCTGTGGCGGGAAGGCTGGACCGCCGCGGGCCGTGGCGGGAGGTGACACGCGTCACCTTTCCAGCCTCCCGCCAGGGCATTTTTGGCTTTTGCGGCGCGAGGGAGGCATTTTTGGCGATGACGAATTGCAGAGGGTTATATTTGTAAAAAAATCGCGAGGAAGAGCTGTGGGATGGGGCCGGAAAGCAGTGGCGGAGCCACACTTGAGCTATGTAGTCAAATTGACTACACAGTTTTTTTTTGGCAATACAAGATAAAAGTTTGCAAAAATAATTGAAAATCTATACTACTTGTATTTGAGTACATAGTTTTCAGAATGACTACGTAGGTTTGGTGTCCTAGCTCCGCCAGAAAGGGCGTTGTCCTGGAGGAAGACTGCGCGGAGGGCGGCGTGGCAGGTGAGGGACGGCGGAAAAACGCCCGAGAGCGCGTTGGAGCGGAGGCTGAGCTTCTGGAGGTAGGGCAGTGAGGCGAGCGCCGAGGAGATGGGGCCTGCGAGGCAGAGGCGCGGGAGCTGCAGCTCGAGATGCAGCCGGCAGCGGTGCAGGTGACGCCGCACCAGGAGCAGGACGCGGAGCGCAGTTGGCGAGCTCTGAGGGATTTGCGGCAAGACTTTCAGTTAGAGTCGTTGGCTCCTTATAGAGAGGGCCGGTTGTTTATTAATACTAGCCCCACACGCGCCTAGTCCTAGTCGTCATAGTCCTCATTCAGTCAGACGAGAAGTAAGAAAATTTATTACCCGATCCAACGGTTGAGGTGAAAAGTGGAAGAGGAAGTTGACTTAGAACGTAAATCGGAGGACTGGCAATCGTGCGTGCGCGAGGAAGCCTGAGGGGGAGGGTAGCCCAGCAAGATTTATAGGAAGGAATTCTACAATTGATTTTAGAATAGATGTTTTCTATATATATTAAGAAAAAAATAGTGTGTTATTTAATTTATGTTGGCTTTTCTCCAGATGATATGAAAGTTACAGCGCGCTAATAATGCGCTATTTATAAAGTTTTAGAGAATGGATTTTATGCTTGTACAAGCGGGTACGAGGCCTATCTTGTCCCTCTACCTAACCACGGAGATCGATGTCCATTATCTACCCTTACATTTTGTGAATTCCTATCCTCAATTTTCCTGTCACATCTAGTATGCCCTTTTCCTCCCTTTACGCCATGCCACGCGCTAAGCAGAGTAGACTTTCTATCATAGGCCTACCGATGTGTCCATTATGTGCCTAGGAAAGAGAATAGGAGGCATCTCTCTCACGGGTGTGAGTTCCTCCCATCCCAACAGCGAGATCCAGCAAGGTAAAGTCTCTCCCTCCCCTTCTTCTTTCTCTCCAGATGTTGTCATGGATCCCTCCCCCTCCATCCTCATCACAGCCCACGTGTCCCTGAACCCGAGCAGCCATGGCGAAAAGGAGGAGGAACAGCAGGAAGGGGCCGTGAAGATGGCCTTGGTCGTCGGCGGCGGCCTCTTCCTCGCCCGGCGGCAACTCCATGGAAGGTGGCGCGAGCTTGCGGCGCAGCAGCAGCAGAGCCGAATCTCGCGATTTGAGGCCAGCCCCCGGTGCGGCGCAGACTCCACCGAAGATGCAAGCTCGCGATAGGGGCGGGCTACCGGTGCGGACATGGCCGAGGCCGCAAGCTCTATTTGGGGGCGAGCTGCCAACTCTCGCCTTTTTCTCTACCTCCTCCTTGCGCCTCGCGGTCTCTGCTTGGCCTGCTCTGTCTCGACTCCCACACCGGGCTCGCCCTCTTGGAGCCCAGCGACGACGCGCCTCCTGTCCCTCGCGCTCGCCGAGAAGCTCGACGCGCTCAACCGCGTCGCCGCCATCACCGCCCCGCGTTGGCCAACGCGGCACGGCCGGGCGCTCTCGTGTTTTGACCACGTCTAGCCGACCTCCTCGCCGGCCGCTCCGGTGCTGTCGCGCTCGCCTCCATCTCCTCCGTGGCGTCTGGTACGGGTGGTGCAGTCCGAGGCACTTGCCATGAAGCTCGACCGGAAGTGGGCCGCGCATGGGTGGAGAGTGGAGACGGAGCGGCCGAGGTGCTCGGTTGACGCTGAAGCTGATGCTGGCGCGACCAGGCCTGCACCCAACATCTGCATCAGGCAGAGGCAGTCGGTGACAGCAGGGCGCGTCGGCGGCATTGGAGCGTGTCCCGTCCGGGCGCCGGAGTAGCTAGGCGCATGGAAGTCCAAACCAAACACCCAGCTGCTGTCAGCTTTCCAGATCGAGTAATTTGCACGATGGAGTAAATGAGATTATCCAAATTGGTAATGAAGCCACTAAGTTATATTACTACTCCTAGCATGTACTGTATTAGCTAATGAATTCTATAAATTGGTTTTAGCGTCAGTTATCAGCGTTTGTAGCTGCGATCTGGGTGTTCACTAATTGGTTTTATCTACCTCGTGGGCTCTGCGCTGCTCCCCCATCTAATCTATTTCTAGAACTGACTGCCTGGTTCTTCTCTTCAAGTCTAGGCTCGATTATTGCGGCCCACGGATCATAAACATTTTTGGAAGTGTAGTAATCTCGCTCTGGAACCTTTCGGTGTACGGCGCGGAGGTAGGACGGGATTAGCATTAGTACTACTTGGTAAAGCAAGTGAAGAAGACGTGGGTGGGCTTGAGCTGAAAAACATTGTACTGACGCAAGAGTCAACACTGTACCTAGGCCACTACGGCTATATGTCGTCCAAAAAATGCTATATGCATGCAAGGTAGGGCCGCTGTTCTTCTCCAGAATTTACGTGCATCATGGGTCACTTTAGAGACCTTTCCGTCCCATCCGACCGGTCTGTCACACTTTTTGTTCAATTTACCAAAATGAAGAAAAGCTAGGATATTGTTTCTCTTCCAACAACTTTATCTCGATCTCAAAGCACTAAAAAGTGGCCGAGTGGACATGATAGCTCTTGCACCCATGTGTACAAGTAGAAAGGTATTTCCCATTTATAAAATAGCGTTTTGTAAAAAAAAGGTATCTCATGAATATCAAGGATTTCAGCATCTAATAAATTGCCTAGAGTAATACTTGTACATGCATCAGCAATTCCGGCGCTATCCAAGTTGAAGGAGAACCGACAGGGCTGAATCTAGGTACATCGTCGGATGCTGCAGGAGGAGGCGGCGGCTTGACGCAATCACTTAAGTTTAACAATCAATTTTTTTTCCGTATATTTGCTTACTCCACACATTCATCCTCACTTACTCCACGCCCGCCAACAAAAATATAATGGTCTATACTTGAAATAGCGATAATGCTATGATGTTTTAGCCCGATATAGCTAGCTATTTAAAAAATAGTGCCATATTGAGAAAAATCTTGAAAAAATAGCATGGACTCTCTAAATACGCTATAGCACGCTAAATAACATGAAATATCGCACTATATATAGTGGCGTTATTTGACATCCAGGGTGTAGAATAGTTATTCTACACCCACCCTCTATCTTTCAAACCGTATATGATTTTTACGTCACATAAATTTTCTCTTACCTCGAAAGTCAATAAAACATTAAAAAAATTAGACATGTCGTAAAAAAATTATTTACATACCATATAAAAATACGACATAAAATGCATATTTCTATGTTTTCATACAGTATAAAAAACATAAATTTCTAAATGTGAGAATATAAAAATATGTGGGGTACAAAATAACTATTCTGCACCCTAGGTGCTGAATAGGGTATAGAAATTTATGTTTTGTATACTAATAATTATATTCATATTTATGAGAAACGCAAAAAAAATCGACGTAAAAATATGATTTATGAGTCATTATAGTGTAAAAACATAGAAAATACACATTTTATGTCGTATTTTTATACGGCATGTAAACGAATTTTTTTACGACATGTCTAAATTTTTTTATGTTGTTCTCGACTTCCGAGGTAAAAGAAAATTTACGTGATGTAGAAATTTTATACGGTTTGTAATATAGAGGGTGGGTGTAGAATAACTATAACTATTCTACACCCTGGGGTTAAATAGTGACTCTCTCTCTCGATATATATATATATATATATGTGTGTGTGTGCGCGCAAAATAGCCAGCTACACATAGGCCAAGCTGCGCATATTGATTCTCTCCACTCTTTATATAGAGAGCACTTATTTCCATACCCAAAACGGTGGATCCTTTAGTTAGGTTGTTAGCTCCGTTAGTTGATGGACCATAGAAACCCTAGTTGAGTAGCTGGCCATTTTAAACGCAAACCCTAATATCCCATGTACAATGGAATGCACAAAACCCAAATCAAACTAGGGTTCCATTCCTTGTCTGATCGCAAATCCTAATGTACTATATACACAAAGCCCTAATCAAACTAAACTTTTCAAGTTATTCCTTTTTTAACGCAAACCCTAAAGTACTATAGACAAAGACATGCACAAAACCCTAATCAAACTAAGATTATCAGTTTATGCTATGTGTTTTCTTTGCTCTAGGTATAGTAGACAAACCATAGCCGCAGAAAGAAGCCACCCTAATCAAAACAAGCGTTGTTTTACCCCCATAGCTAGGGCTGCCGCAATAAACAAAACAACCTTTGTTTTTTTCTTCATATTTTCATGGATGCATGAGGCCACCAAGCACATACCAAAACAACCTTTTGTTAGGGCACTCTTTTGCATGGCACATAGTCTAAAGCTTTTGCATCCAAAACCTGTTTTAATCCTTGTTCTAAGACCCTTCTTATTTTAGATGCTAAAACTTTTGTAGTCAAAATAGTGTGCTAAATTGGAACCCATGCCAAACCCTAGATTCTTGCATGCATGCATAAAACTCACACTGTTATCTTAGCCATGTTCCACCCCACTTCCATCTAGAGGTTGCATGCATTTGATCCCTAAATCTAATGGTGCTCTGTCTATGCACAGGCGTAGCTGCGCATAGCTTATCCACCGTTAATTCCTCCACTTTTGATATAGAGAGCACATATTTCCATATCCAAAACGGTGTATCAGTTAGTTCGGCTGTTAGCTCTGTTAGTTGATGGACCGCAGAAAGTAGCCACCCTAAACAAGCGTTGTTTTGCTCCCATAGCTATGACTGTCGAAACAAACTTTGTTTTGTTTTCTTCATATTCTCATGGATGCATGCGGCCACACACCAAAACAACCTTTTGTTAGGGCACTCTTTTGCATGGCACATAGTCTAAAGCTTTTGCATGCAAAACCTGTTTTAATCCTTGTTTCAATCCCTTCTCATTTTAGATGCTAAAACTTTTGCAATCAAAACAGTGTGCTAAATTGGAACCCATGCACCCTAAATTCTTGCAAGCATGCATAAAACTAAGCTTCTCAGATTATGGTGGTATCGTTGCTTTAGTTATAGTAGCAACAACCCAAAACGAGGGCACTAGCTACTGCATATAGACAACAACTTCTTTTCATTTTTATCTCTTGTTTTACGAGCTGCAAGGCCATACCACACTTATTCATTCTTTCATCAAATTTCCTTGATCATTGGATAAACAAGGTGTCGGCGATTGCTTTCTTTGTTCTACTTCATCCGTCATCGTGCACGCCGCTGCCGTCGGCTAACTATTTTTTATAGAGCAGTATAGTAGCATGTAGTGCGAGCGAAAACACAAAAAGACCCAACAGGACCGTGCGAGAATTAATTCTCTCCCGCCAAAAAATAGTAGAAAGAAGCAACCCTAATCAAAACAAGCTTTTTTTTGCTTCCATACCTATGGTTGCCGCAATAAACAAAACAACCTTTGTTGCGTTTTTTTCGTATTCTCATGGATGCATGCGGCCACCAAGCACATACCCAAACAAGTGTTGTTTTGTAGTCAAAATAGTGTGCTAAATTGGAACCCATTGCAAACCCTAGATTCTTGCATGCATGCATAAAACTAACACCGTTATCTCAGCCAAGTTCCACCCCACTGTAGGGAAACGGGTAGGCTACACTAGCGTAAAATCAAAAATTTCTACCGCGTCAACCAGGAACACTATTGTCATAGATCACGGGATTATCGCTAGACGCGCAGGTGCGAAACTCGATGAAGCACGTCGCGTCAGTGTAGATGTTCTACGTCTCCGCCTTGCCCTCGTCCCACGAGCAGCTCCCCTTTGCGCGGCTCGTCTAAGTGCTACATATGCAGCACCTCTGAGGTATCCACATGTCCGGAGTGGAAGCCGTCACACGCCAGACTGCTAGGTCTGCACGTGCAACACAGGCGGAAGAGGAGTGACGGCTGGGTGGAATGCTCAACCCTATTCAGCTCGCTTCACTCTCTCTTATATAGGCATCCCCGGTGGGCTTCTACATTAGTAGCCCATTAGCAACCTAAGCCTGGTCTAATTCGAATCCAATTCTTATTAGGCTTCCAGCCCCTAAAGTGTGTGACCCTATAGGTTTATACACGTATAGACATGACACGAGTACACTTACTCCATTAATAGTTGGTAGCGGCCTCTAGTAAGACGTGCCAACTCCTAAACGCATATCAAGATCATTTGGACGAACCATCACAAGGTTGAGTACATGTCTTTCCCTTTGCCTCACGATATTTGGTCTAGCTCCAAGCTGACCTCTCTTTCTCAATACTGTGATTTGGAATCCCTTTACTAGGTTAACTCTTAACCATATGTAGCACGGCCATGCATTTCTGGATCCGATCACTCGAGGGGCTCAGAGATATCTCTCTCAAGTAGAGAGGGGCAAATCCCATCTTGATTGACCGATGCCTTGCAGTATGTATCAGGACAAACCCAAAAGCTATCTTTATAACTACCCAGTTACCGAGTAGTGTTTGATAGCCCCAAAGTAGGTCGATTCACATCTCAAGTACATGCGACAATCTCAGGTCTAAGGACAAAAACGTACACGATGTGTAGAGAGAGTTACAAGTATTATTGTCAGTCTCATGTTGGGTCAGTCCAACCCCATGTTCATAACATGGGTCCACATCATTGGTTTGACATCTCCATGTCTATGACTTGCGAAACATAGTCATCAACCAATCGATGCGCTAGTCTAATATTCATGTGTGTCCTCACATGAACTCCGACTAGGGACAACTATTAGATAACCATACAAGTAAAGAGTTTCACAAACAATTCACATAATTGCCAATCAATACAAGTTGCTTGATATATGGATATACAAGGAACATTATAATAACTCATAGATACATATGAAATACAATCATCTATATGATTGCCTCTAGGGCATATTTTCTTCAGTCTCCCACTTGCACTAGAGCCAATCTAGATAGTATCTAATACCTATTGCTCTTGTGTGCGCTTCATGCGCAGGCTGCGGGAGTGGCTTAGTCAAGGGATCAGCAACATTTGAGTCCGTATGTATTTTGCATAACATGACACTACCATCATCAATGAACTCACGAATCAGATGGTAACGCATGCGAATATGTTTATTCTTCTGGTGCTGTCTAGGTTCCTTGGCTTGTGCAATAGCACCATTGTTGTCACAATAAACATCCATGGGATTGGACGTGCCTTGAACCACACCAAGAGCGATCAGGAAATTCCTAATCCAAACAGCTTCCTTTGCAGCCTTCGAGGCGGAAATATATTCAGCTTCTGTTGAAGAGGAGGCCATTGTATCTTTCTTGGAACTTTTCCAGCTCACAGCACCACCATTCATGACAAACACATAACCTGATTGCGATTTTGAGTCATCTGAGTCGTTAAGGTAACTCGCATCTGTGTAACCCTTTACACTGAGTTCAACCTCACCTCCATAAATTAGGAACATATCCTTAGTCCTTCTCAAGTACTTAAGGATATTCTTTACCGCTGTCCAATGGCTTTCACCTGGATCAGCCTGGTATCTGCTCGTAACACTTAGAGCAGAAGAAACATCTGGGCGAGTACATGTCATTGCATACATGATGGATCCAATAGCCGAAGCATATGGAACCCTACTCATGCGCTCTCGCTCATTAGTGGTCGAAGGACGCTGAGTCTTGCTGAGTTTAATGTCGTGAGACATGGGCAAGTACCCCTTCTTAGCATCTTCCATGCTAAACCGTTTCATCACTTTGTCAATGTACGTACTATGGCTTAATCCAATTAGCCTCCTTGATCTATCTCTATAGATCTTGATGCCCAGAATATATGCCGCTTCTCCCAAGTCCTTCATAGAAAAACTATTTTTTAATGAGGTCTTAACAAACTCGAGCATAGGAATGTCATTTCCAATCAGTAATATGTCATCCACATATAAGCAAGTGATTTCCCATTTTCTTTCTTATACACACAAGGTTCTTGTTCGTTTTTGGTGAAGCCAAACTCCTTTACAACTTCATCAAATCGAATGTTCCAACTCCGAGATGCTTGCTTCAGCCCATAAATAGATTTTTGAAGTTTGCATACCTTTCCAGCATTGTTTGGATCGACAAAACCTTCGGGCTACATCATATACATGTCCTCAGTAAGGATTCCATTTAAGAAATCCGTCTTGACGTCCATCTGCCATATCTCATAATCGAAATATGCAGCAATGGCTAGAATGATCCGTATAGGTTTAAGCATCGCTACGGGCAAGAAAGTCTCGTCGTAGTCAACTCCTTAAACTTGTCGAAAACCTTTTGCAACAAGTCGAGCTTTATGGATGTGAACATTTTCATCTATATCAATCTTCTTCTTATAGATCCATTTGCACTCGATGGCTTTAAAACCATCAGGCAGGTCAACCAAGTTCCAAACTTGATTGTCTCCCATGGACTCTATCTCGGATCTCATGGCAATCAGCCATTTCTCAGAGTCTGGGTCCACCATCGCTCCTGCATAGGTCACAGGCTCATCATTGTCTAACAATAATAATTCTCGCGCTTCGCGGAGCCTCGCCGACCTTCGTGGTAGTGGTGCTTCTATTGCCACGGGTTCCTCAACTTGTTCTGCTACAATAGCATCACTCGTAGAAGCATCCCCGACTGGCTCATCTTGAACTTTTTCAAGTCGCACCGACCTTCCACTCGTTCCCTTTGTGAGAAACTATTTCTCTAGGAAAACACCGCTACGAGCGACAAACACTTTGCCCTCTTCTCGGTTGTAGAAGTAATACCCTAAGGTTTCCCTTGGATATCCCACGAATATGCATTTATCCGATTTGGGTGTTAGCTTGTCCGACTGAAGTCGCTTGAAAAATGCATCACAACCCCAAATCTTTAGAAAAGACAAACTAGGATTCTTTCCAGTCCACATCTCATATGGTGTCTTAACTACGGATTTAGATGGTACCCTGTTTAGTGTGAAAGCTGCTGTTTCTAGCGCGTAACCCGAAAATGATAATGGTAAATCCAGCTGGCTCATCATCGATCGAACCATGTCCAACAAAGTTCGATTACGCCGTTCAGATACCCCGTTTCTTTGAGGCGTTACGGGCGGCGTGAGCTGTGGAACAATTCCGCAACTCTTAAGATGATTGCTAAACTCGTGACTAAAATATTCACCTCCGTGATCAGATCGCAAGGCCTTTATTTTCTTGCCACGTTGATTCTCTATCTCACTCTGAAACTCTCTGAACTTTTCAAAAGTTTTAGACTTATGCTTCATCAAGTAGACATAGCCATATCTACTGAAATCATCAGTGAAAGTAATGAAGTAGTGATATCCTCCTCTGGCTACCGTGCTCATTGGTCCACATACATCAGTATGTATGAGTTCCAACAAGTTTTTCGCTCTCTCGAGAAAACCTGTAAAAGGCGTCTTGGTCATCTTTCCAAGTAAACAAGCTTGACATGTCTCGTATGATTCGAAATCAAACGAAGTTAGAAGACCATCGCCATGGAGCTTCGTCATGCGCTTTTCACTTATATGCCCCAAACTACGATGCCATAAATAGGTAGGACTCAAATCATTAGGCCGAAGCCTTTTAGCACTAACATTGTAAACAGATGCATCATCAAGATTTAAAATAAATAACCCATTCATAATGGGAGCATTAGCCATAAACATAGCATTCTTAGAGATTACACAACCATTGTTTGCACTCGCGAATGAATAACCATCCCTCATCAAACATGAAGGTGATAAAATGTTTCGACCCATACTAGGAATGTAATAACAATTATTTAACTCCATAATAAATCCTGACGGAAGGTGAAGTTGCATGACGCCGACGAACAATGCAGCAACCCTTGCTTTATTTCCGACGCGAAAATCCACTTTGCCTTTCTGCACTTCTCTAGTTCTTATTAGCCCCTGCATCGAATTGCAAATATGAGCAACCGATCCGGTATCAAATACCCAAGAGTTAACATAAGAATGTGCGAGAAAAATGTCCACAACATTTACAACAAGCGTACCTGAGTGGGAAGTACTCTTACTTCCACCCTTCTTCAAAGAAGCCTGGTACTTGCTGTAGTTTCTCTTCCAGTGGCCATATTCATGACAAAAGAAACACTCAGTGTCTCCTGCAGGTCCAGCCTTTTGCTTGGGCGCAGGGTTTGGCTTAGGGATCGTATCCTTAGTCTTGCCCTTCTTCTTCTACCAAGAGATGCCCTTTTTCTTGAAGCTAGGCTTGTTCTGCACAACCATCACATGGCTATGCCCTGCACACTTCTTAATGTCACATTCTGCTGTTTTCAGCATCCCACATAATTCATTAAGGCCCCTCTCCACCCCATGCATATGGTAGTTCGAAATGAAATCCCCATAGCTAGATGGAAGAGATGCCAAAATGAAATTAGTGGTCAACTCTTGGCCTAATGGAAAACCAAGTTTTTCCAAAGTCTGACTTTAACCAACCATTTTGATCACATGGGGGCCTACAGCTGCTCCTTTTGCCAGCTTGCATTCCATAAAGGACTTAGCGACATTGTACCTCTCAGTCCTAGCCTGAGTCTAGAACATGTCCTTAAGCGCAACGATCATATTGTACGCTTCCTAATCCTCAAACTTCTTTTCAAAAATCAGGTTCCATGCATGCAAGCATAAGGCAGCTAACCTCAAGAGATTCATCACATGCTTTCTTGTAGGCATTCTTAAGGGCAGCAGTTGCATTATCAGCAGGTTCATCCGGGATTGGGTTATCCAGAACAGTTTCCTTTTTCTCAGCCCTGAGAACAATTCTCAGGTTACGGACCCAGTCTGAATAGTTTGTTCCATTTAGTTTATCCTTTTCAAGAATCGAACGCAAAGCAAAAGG
The DNA here is from genome assembly GCA_910589775.1 of Avena eriantha. Classification (NCBI taxonomy): domain Eukaryota; kingdom Viridiplantae; phylum Streptophyta; class Magnoliopsida; order Poales; family Poaceae; genus Avena; species Avena eriantha. The sequence goes on along the minus strand of OU342746.1, from coordinate 50,064,346 downwards.
TGATGAATTGTTCGGTGCCATTGATCTACAACAAAAAATATGTAAAATACTAAGCCATGTAACCATGAAAGAGTAAAACATATTAAACAATTTAATAGCATATACTCCCACTTAAATCAACATCCCTCCATTGATACTAAGTGATTCAAGATCCACAATTAACAAGTCGACTAGTGAGCTTTAGCATCACTGCTAGAAGACAAGGTAAATCGGTAAGCAACCTTTCCTAATCATATCACATATGACTCTTGTTGTTGGGTGACATCTCTATGTCAAAACTAGGAGCCCAACCTTTTTGCCCCAAGGTCCTTAACTGTTAAGATGACCTTGTTAAGCTCACCAAACCTTATGCATGTAGGTATCCGATACAAACTCATCCAGCCAAGAAAAACCGCGGCACCCTAATTTTATAGACCCACCAACGATTGTACATGATATAGGATGGTGCAAGGTTTGGTTGGGAGGGCATGGTTTAACTTAAACTTTGTGAGGGATCGTTCTACTTCTATCATTTAAGCATGCATAGTAGTAAAACGTATAAGAAAAGCATTCACATAGATGTGATACAATATGGCCCATTTTTCACATGGTGATCTCCATCACCATAGAACCTGTCCACCATGATGATCTCCATCTTCATGCTCTATGCGAGCCATCCTCCAAGTGATGAGTTCTCCAAGAACTAATACAAGCTATTACTCCTAACAGCTAGTAATCAAAATTACATGGTATTGGGATCATCACAAGTTGACACGTAGGCCATTACAATAATTGACAACACATATGGCTCTAGCCGTGTTGCCCTACTCACGACACGCAGGTCATGAAAAATACATACATGCATCAGATACATTTTTAGGCCATACTGATTATATACATCCTGCAAAAACAAGTTATGCATAGAATCGCATTCTACCGGATCATATGAAATCGTAGCACCTATGAACCTTAACGTGATACCAAAGGGGGCTACGATAAAGGGGGGGTCTCCCCCTGCGGGGTTCGAAGGGGCAGCGCCCCTCGCGGTATCTATACAATTTTCTTTAAGGATTTTGATCGGCAAATCAAATTTACCATAAACCGACCATAGTTCCCATTAGACCAAACTCCTTTGATCACGGTACGTCGATTCAGATCTAATTCCCGATTCGATCAATCATATTGATCTTCGCGTGATTCAAAAGGATTTACGTGTCACTGTCTACCCTGATGGCGGAAACCGACAGATAGGGGTAAGTTGTTTGACGACCTTAGAATCACGATCACGGAAAGTAAGATCGTAGATCAATCCAGAACCACCGCCATACAAACGTTCACATCATTCATATCAATCTACATATAACCATATGCAAAAATCCCGAACCTATGACTCAACAGCATCGGCTCTGATACCACTGTAGGGAAACGGGTAGGCTACACTAGCGTAAAATCAAAAATTTCTACCGCGTCAATGAGGAATACTATTGTCATAGATCACGGGATTACCGCTAGACGCGTAGGTACGAAACTCGATGAAGCACGTCGCGGCAGTGTAGATGTTCTACGTCTCCTCCTTGACCTCGTCCCACGAGCAGCTCCCCTTTACGCGGCTCGTCCAAGTGCTACAGATGCAGCACCTCCGAGGTATCCATACGTCCGGAGTGGAAGCCGTCACACGCCAGACTGCTAGGTCTGCACGTGCAACACAGGCGGAAGAGGAGTGGCGGCTGGGTGAAATGCTCAACCCTATTCAGCTCGCCTTACTCTCTCTCTTATATAGGCATCCCTGGTGGGCTTCTACATTAGTAGCCCATTAGCAGCCTAAGCCTGGTCTAATTCGGATCCAATCTTTATTATGCTTCCAGCCCCTAAAGTGTGTGACCCTATAGGTTCATACACGTATAGACATGACACGAGTACACTTACTCCATCAATAGTTGGTAGCGGTCTCTAGCAAGACGTGTCAACTCCTAAACGCATATAAAGATCATTCGGACGAACCATCATAAGGTTGAGTACATGTATTTCCCTTTGCCTCGCGATATTTGGTCTAGCTCCAAGCTGACCTCTCTTTCTCGATACTGTGATTTGAAATCCCTTTACTAGGTTAACTCTTAACCATATGTAGCACGACCATGCATTTCTGGATCCGACCACTCGAGGGGCCCAGCGGTATCTCTCTCAACTAGAGAGGGGAAAATCCCATCTTGATTGACTGATGCCTTGCAGCATGTATCAGGACAAACCCGAAAGCTACCTTTATAACTACCCTGTTACGGAGTAGTGTTTGATAGCCCCAAAGTAGGTCGATCCACATCCTCTAGTACATGCGACAATCTCAGGTCTAAGGACAAAAACGTATACGATGTGTAGAGAGAGCTGTAAGTATTATTGCCAGTCTCATGTTGGGTCAGTCCAACCCCATGTTCATAACATGTGTCTACATCATTGGTTTGACATCTCCATGTCTATGACTTGCGAAACATAGTCATCAACCAATCAATGCGCTAGTCTAATATTCATGTGTGTCCTCACATGAACTCTGACTAGAGACAACTATTAGATAACCATACAAGTAAAGAGTTTCACAAACAATTCACATAATTACCAATCAATACAAGTTGCCTGATATATAGATATATACAAGAAACATTATAATAACTTATGGATACATATGAAATACAATTATCTATATGATTGGCTCTAAGGCATATTTCCTTCACCCACTTCCATCTAGAGGTTGTATGCATTTGATCCCTAAATCCAACGGTGCTCTGCCTATGCACAGCTACGCGTGTGTGTAGCAAATCCGCGTCGATATATATATATATACCGTATTTGGCATCTAGGGTGCAAAATAGTTATTTTGCACCTCGCATATTTTTACCTTCTCACATTCAGAAATTTATGTTTTGTGTGCTAATAATTATGTTTATATTTATTAGAAATGCAAAAAAATCAACATAAATATGCAATTTGTGAATCATTATAGTGTAAAATATATAGAAAATATACATTTTATGTCGTATTTTTATACGGTATGTAAACAATTTTTTTATGACAAGTCTAAATTTTCTTATGTTCTTCTTGACTTCCAGGTAAGAAAAAATTTACGTGACGTAAAAATCATGTACGGTTTGAAAGATAGAGGGTGGGTGAATAATAACTGTTCTACACCCAAGGTGTCAAATAACGCCATTATATATATATAGGTAAAATAAGAGGGACACCATAGTGGCTGGGCACCAGGATTCATCCTCACGTGATCGCTTTACTAAATCGCATAAAGATATCGGGTCTTCTATTTAAAATATGGGTCAAACCCGCTAGGGCGTTTGATTTGAGGAAGTCTAGACCAAGTCTGATTTATTTCCTAATTGTTGTTTCCATACAGTACAATACGTATCAACGTTTTAATGATTTCCTAAACAAACGTATAGGTCCTGCTCTTTTCTCCTTTCCTTCTTTTCACGTAGGCTTAAATAGCGGGCTCGATCAAAAAATTCGTCGGGTGTAGAGACACCGCGTTCGGCCGGCTGACCGGCGGAGCTGCCGCCTCTGGACAAGCACGTGATGACCATGTTGGAATCAGGTGTGCTTCGTCTGATAAATCAGGTATGCAGATTGATTAGTTTTTTTGAGGAATCTCAAACTTGCAATTTATGTAGTAAATGTGCCAACTTTTCATATCTCTGATCTTTGACGTATCCTTGCAATTGAATGCATTTAGTTGGATACGACGGCATTGTATTTCTCAGTTTTTATCTCTCTTGTCAAGTTGATTTTTGTGTTGTTCTTTGTGATCGATCTATTTTCGCACATAGCCTCTTCATCAGTCGCTATCATCGCTTAATAAGGTGTGACGACAGCCACCGCCACCCGTCGTTGTGCCATGCTTGCCGTTGTTGACACCGCGGACGCCGATGTGCAGATCTGAGTCATTGCTTGCCTGTTCATAAATCTAGATGCAGCCGGCGGAGACCGAGATCACACGGCCGGGCTAGCGGGACGCCATGTTCTTAAGTGTCTAGCTGTCTCGATCCATGTTATTCATCATAGTTCTTTGTTGACCTAGGTATGTGTATGATACCCTGGTGATCTACGCATTTTATTTGTCAAAACTGAATTGTTTCTTTCGTGTACATGGGGTCGTCAGCAGCGGCCACGTGGGCATGGCGCTGACGATAGATTTGCCGTTTTAGATGCCGCAGAAGATGAAATCACCTTGCACATCATCTGATGTATCTCCACATAAAATCATTCATCTACTTTTATTTTTCAACACAGGTATCTTGATGCTCATCTACATAAGAAAGTGTGCATCCCTGGCTGTCCATTCTCAGCACATGGTTGCATGGATGAGGTTAGAAATGAGATTCCGATGGACGTTCTTAATGCAAAGAGAATGTGGTGTCACTGTCCTCATTTGTGCAAGAATTGTTGTGACCATACACACTTGGAGACATATGAGGCAACACACATCTGCAGAAAGTTAACACCGAGATGACGATCAGCTGCACTTGTTGCCATTTTTTAGAATAAAAAGTCTATGTAATAAGTATAATTTTCTTGCTTCAGATGTAATAAGCACAATATCTATGCTTCTAGAATTTTTATGGTATTGAATCAGTTGTAAGCTCTATTTTTATTACGGTTTTCCTAATATTTCCAATATAATAGATGGTTCTGGGTATCATATATCCGCATCTACTTATACATCTGATACCACTAAAATTTGAAAGACATTCTCGCGGTGTCAACAATGGCAAACATGGCCATGACGGCAGTGGCACTTTTCATTGGGTCAACTGTTCTAATTGGTGTTGCGTTTGTAATTTGTGATGCCCATAATAACTGTCGAATCATTCTCTCCCTTCCTGGAAATGGAACGGTGGGCTCGTGAATTTCATATCAGTTATCATACACGCTCATACCTTTACTAACCATCGAGAACCCTCTCTCACTTTCACCGGGTATTGCATACCCACATACCCCAAAGAAACAAAAAATATTATGAGAATGTGTTGTCGATACATCGGGTATTAAACCATACCTCGTATAAACATACCTTTCCCAACCATCGAGACCTCTCCCATATACAGACAATAGCTTCCGTATATAAACATGTTGTTGTCACTTGCATAGGGTATCACATACCTACATACCCACGGACCCATTGATAATTAAAAACAAAAAACATTATGTGTAATATGTGATATAGATTCCTCGCCATCGAAAATACCTAGCGATATGACGTACCATGGTTCACATACCCACATACCCCCCTCCCCCCCAAAAAAACAAAATATATTATGAGATTGTGTTGTCAATACCTCGGGTACGAAAACAGACCTCGTGGTGAAAATAGTTCACACATACCTTTACTAACCATCGAGAACTCTTCCCCGGGCTGGGCAAGAGTTCTCGAATATTAGCACGTTGTTGTCACTTTAACTAGGTGTCACATACCCATTGATAACCAAAAACAGAAACACTTTGACACCTCGCTATCAAAATGTACCTCACAATATGACATACCATGTATCACATACCCACATACTGAAAAGGTATATGATGATTTGTGTTGTTGATACCTTAGGCATGATGATATACCTCATGATGAAATAGTACACACATACCTTTAGTAACGATCGAGATCTCACACCCATCCCCTACCCGGACAAGAGCTTTCGAACATTAAGACATTGTCACTTTAACCGGGTATCACATACTCAGATACCCATTAATAACCCAAAACCAAAACACATTATGAGCTTGTGATATCGACACCTCGAGCATCAAAACATACTGACGATGTCATACCAGTTAACATATACCCACATACCTTTACTAACCATGTAGAAGTGTCTCACTACTTGTTGAAGAGCATCGTGTATCCACATACCTATTGATAAGAAATAAAGCAAAACATATTCTGAGTTGCGATATTGATACCTCAGATATGAGAACATACCTATCGATGATCATAATTCGGAAGTTCTACCTTTTAGAAAAAAAATTATACCATGTAACATAAACCGACATATCTTAAGATGTCTGAATACCACATACCTAGTCATGTGAATACCTTTACTAACGATCAAGAACTCCCCCCATAATAAGAAAAAAGCTTTTGAACATTGACACCTTGTTGTCCTTTTGACCAGGTATCACATACCCATATACCCATTGATAACCAAAAAAGAAAAACACATTATGAGTTTGTTTATTGATACATCGGCCATCGAAACACACCTTGTGATATGGCATACCATGTATCACATACCTACATACCCAAAAAAATATTATGAGAATATGTTATCGATACCTCGGGTATGATAAGTCGATGACATACCCCGCAATGAACTAGTAGACACGTACCTTAACATGCTGTCACTTCGAACGGGTATCACATACCCACATACCCGTTGATAACCCAAAGCCAGGACACATTATGAGAATGCGTTATCAATACCTCGTGCATTACTACATAACTACCGCCATGTCATACAAGTTATCATATACCCACATATCTTTACTATCTAAAATTGTCCAACTTCTCGGTAAAGAGCATTTGTATCCACATACCCATTGATAAGCAAACAAAACACATCCGGAGTATGCGATATTGATACCTTGAACATGGAAACATATCTCGCAATGATCATAATTTAGAAAATTTACCTTTTATGCAATTTTTCATACCATGTAACGTATACCCACATACCTTAAGATGTCTGAATACCGATGTACATGGTCATCTGAGAAACCATACATTTATGAGTATGCCTATACCCAAGATAGTTTGGGTATTTGAAATTTAGAAATGCATACCTAAGAATAATAAGATGTGTAATTCTGCCGAGCATGCTCACCAAACTTAAAATGAAATACTCATTAGATTTTCGGTTAAGTAAATATCCAGGATATTTTACGGGTAGGATATTTTGCCGGTTGCAGGTTACCACAGAAAAAGTTCTAAAAAAGGGTACCTATAATCAATATTTCTGGGTATATACATACCCTATATACCTCGACAAGAAATGTTACATACGTTGTAAAATTGTGGAATATCTACGAAATATTTTCAACGTGCGCATGACATACCCAGAAACTTGACCCTATATACCCGGTAGTATTTGGCATGCAGACTAGCTCTATGACATAAATTTGAAGGATCACATACGCAATGAATGTGGATTTATTCTCTCTCATACCCATACGTGCATGCCGAAATTAGGGAGTTATTTCTTTCCTTATTACAAGGTGGACCAACAAATGCCACATTAATTAGAGAAAAAAGAAGGCAGTAATCACGAATTAAATTAGCACTCAAGGAATTGAAGGAACGCTGCCTATTCATTCCAAATCAATGAATGCAAATGGGTTGACCCGCTTGTCTCTATGCCATTATGAACACACGAATCATAAAGTAATCGGATGACATCTGAGTAGGGTGCCTGGGCACCATGGTGTCCCATATGAGTGTCATATATATAAATAAATATATATATATATATATATATATATATATATATATATATATATACGTGGATTTGCTACTCACAGGCATAGCTATGCATAGGCAGAGCACCATTAGATTTAAGGATCAAATGCATGCAACCTCTAGATGGAAGTGGGGTGGAACATGGCTGAGATAACGGTGTGAGTTTTATGCATGCATGCAAGAATCTAGGGTTTGGCATGGGTTTCAATTTAGCACATTGTTTTGACTACAAAAGTTTTAGCATCTAAAATAAGAAGGGATTGAGAACAAGGATTAAAACAGGTTTTGCATATGCTATGCAAAAGAGTGCCCTAAGAAAAGGTTGTTTTGGTATGTGCTTGGTGGCTGCATGCATCCATGAGAATATGAAGAAAACAAAACAAAGGTTGTTTTGTTTATTGCGGCAGCCCTAGCTATGGGAGAAAAACATGAGAAGTTTAGTTTGATTAGGATTTTGTGCATATAGTACATTAGGGTTTGCGGCCAGACAAGGACTAGTACCCTAGTTTGATTAGGGTTTTGTGCATGCCATTATACATAGGATATTACGGTTTGCGTTTAAAATGGCTAGCTACTCAACTAGGGTTCCTATGGTCCATCAACTAATGGAGCTAATAGCCTAACTAAAGGATCCACCATTTTGGATATGGAAATATGTGCTCTCTATATCAAAAGTGGAGATAATCAACGGTGGATAGCCTATGTGCAGCTACGCATGTGTGTAGCTGACTATTTTGCATATATATATATATAGAGAGAGAGAGAGAGTGACGCTATTTGACACCTAGGGTCTAGAATAGTTATTTTTCATCCACCCCCTATCTTTTAAACCGTACATGATTTTTATGTCACGTAAATTTTCTCTTATTCTGGAAGTCATGAAGAACATAAAAAAATTTAGACATATCGTAAAAAAAATATTTACGTGCCATAAAAAATTACGGCGTAAAATGCGAATTTTCTATGTTTTTTGCACTATAATGACTCATAAATCTTATTTTTATGTCGATTTTTTTGCGTTTCTGATAAACATAAACATAATTATTAGTATACAAAATATAAATTTATATATGTGAGAACATAAAAATATGTGGGGAGAAAAATAACTATTCTGCACCTTGGATGGTGAATAGGGTTTATATATATATATATATATATATATATATATATATATATATATATGAAAAATACTTCTTACTCCCGGGTGTAACTACACCCATGTCTCATATACGACTTTACGGAAGTATTTATAATACTTTATCTATTAGAGTATGTTCATATACTATATGTAAGATACTTCTAAACAAGTTAGATAAAAAATTGCAAATACACCCATAGTTTGCACTATATATGTAAGGTACCATCATATTTGTACGTACGAAAGGAGTATGTGAATAAAAATTACATACTACCAAAAAAGTAGGATATATACTCCCCAAATATTCTTATATACTCCATACTAACCATATATAGTCTCCAGTATGATAGATACTGCCTAGATAGTGTGAAACACGTGTGGGTGTAACTACACCCAGATATATATAGGACACCGTATGGGACATCATGGTGCCCGGGCACCATACTTGTATTTTGTACATACGCAGGGTGTACGTACCTAAATTTTACATATCTAAGCTTTACATTTCTAAGATATACCTATCCAAGTTATATATATCTAAGGTATCACATACCTAATATGTACATACCTAAGTTACATATATATATATACACGTATGCTGCGTACTTACACCTTAGGTATGTCCTATGTTAGATATATGTAACTTAGGTATGCATATCTTAGGTATGTGATACCTAGGTATGTATAACTTAGGTACGTATACCCTCAGGTATGTGTGGTTTATAGTGAAAATACGCGTATCACCTATGGTGTCTGGGCACTAAGGTGCACCAGTTATTTTACCTATATATGAAAAATACTTCTTACTCCGGGATGTAACTACACACACGTCATATATTACCTTACGGAAGTATTTGTAATCATTTATCCGTTTGAGTATGTTCATATTCTATATCTAAGTTACTTCCAAACAAGTTAGGTGAAAAAATTGCAAGTGCACCTGTAGTTTGCACTATATATGTAACATATCGTCATATTTGTATGTACAAAAGAAGTACGTGAATCAAAATTACATACTACCAAAAAATAATATACATACTACCCACGAAAATAATTCTCTATCATGGGTGATAGCTGCGCATGGGGGGGTTGGTAGCTGCGCATAGACCACGCACACGACACATGGCAAGCTTTACCAGTCCATGGCACCACATCTAATTGCGATTAAGGTGCATGCACCGTACCGTGACGTACCATTGTACCAGAACTCTTGTCGTTTGCAAAACGAGCCCACGCAGCCCATCTATGTCCCAAAAACCGAAGATGGCCGAATTGGCTTTGGGAGAAAAGGGCCGTGCGCATCTTCTACACCGTCCGCGGTTCCGGCTGTTCATAAGAAGCTCCCGTCAACAGATTAGCTCCACCGACAGATCCAATGGAGCAGTTCAGTAGCAATAGTGGCCACAGCTGCCATAGCTGCTCGAAGGGGAAGGTGTTTGCAAACGCACCTTCACCATCTTCATCAGCCAGCCGTGGCGCCATCGTGAGCAACGGGGACCGCCTCGACAGCGGTCCCGCCATAGACGAGGCCAATCCGGTGATGCTGTGCGCCTGCCTCAGGCCGGCAGCATCGTTCGTAGCAAACACGGCGAGCAACCGCAACAGGATATTCCTCAGGTGCGGGAATCCGGCAAGGCAGATGATCGGATGCAACTGCTTCACCGGGATCCAGGTAACCCGCCCGTTGCTCTCTTAACCTACTACTGATATTTTGGCTGCTTAATACACCCCAACGCACTGACCTGAAAAACCTGCGCAGGGCTGCTTTCTTTGGATATGGGACGATCTCCTGAAGCAGTACGCCAGCGCACAAGGCGTCTCGAGGAGGTAGTAAAAGACCAGGAAGAGGTAATCGCGGCATCAGACGCTGAGCTAGTGAAGTCACAGGAGGAACTTGCAGCCGCTGCACGCAAGAGCAAAGTGGCAGAAGAGCAGTACGAAGCACGGCTCACGGCAGCGCGATCCACTATCCACACCCAAAAAATCATAATAGGATTGTTAGTGTTCATCATCCTAGCAAGGATTGCATCGTAGGGAGATTTTAATGTCTCCAGCGCAAGTAAGGAAGAGACGCAGTTGTACTGCATATCTGTTTCGCATGACAAAATATCGCTTTTCTACATTCTATCAATAAGCGATTTTATTTTGCATGTCCTCATATTATTTATTTTTTATGGCCGACATAATCTGTTTTTAAATCAGTTTTTTTAATCCGTTTAAAAATTTTCTGATGGGCAAATAAGCGCAAGACCAACACCACATCCACCCCCTTTTGCGCAGCCATAACATACCCCGCGCAAACATCGTAGCCGCCCATGACCACCACCGCCCCAATATTCGTTCATCCGTCCAAACCGCCAAAGATCCAATGCCGGACGCCGCCTTTGTAGTTGCCAAAGGACGGAGCCGGATGTGGCATCCGGTCGGTCCGGCCCGGCGCCGCCACACAGGATCGGGAGGGGGAAGGGTCGTCGTACCCAATAGTCTTTAGCAAAGCCACCCATCACCACCGACGCCAAGACCTAGGTTGTCCTTTTCCTCATTTTTTGGAGTCCCGACGGCGTCGCACACTCGCTACCGCTGCTCCGCCCTTTACGCCAAAGATCCAAGGTCAGCCGCCTACCGGCGTAGTTGCCCAGCTATGTAGCCGAATGTGGCATTCGCTCGGTCACGGGAAGGGAGGGGGAAAGGGTCGTCGTACCAGACCCTCTTTAGCAATTTTTATGCGGCGAAGCTGCCAATCACCACCACCGCCATGGTATCCGCAACAGCCCACCCGATGACAAGACCTAGGTTGCCTTTTCTCCTCATCTTGTAAAGCCTATATGGCGTAGCACACCGACTGTGGATGCTCCGACCTCAGCTCCGAATATTATGGAGCGGCCACCATCACCATGGATAGGTGGACCGCCAGCGATGGAGATGCACAACGAAGGAACCGGCGGGGCATGGAGATGCACAACGAAGGAACCGGCGGTCCTGACGGCGCCACCATGGAAGGGGCGACGCGGAGCCGGCTTTGGCCGCACTAGTAATAATTAATTGTAACAAGCACCACCATTTTGGCTGCACTAGTGTAATCGCTTTTTAAAAAAATAATACATTAAATTTCAGAAATTTCACGAAAAATACGCGATCTGAGGGATTACGAAATCTAGCGCGGCGTCGTCTATTCAAAAACCGACCAACTCTCGTCTTTAATTGAAAAGCTGAAAGGTTTGAGAGTGGGCCCCACCTGACACTCTATTCAAAAATTATCAAAAAAATAACAGTGTAATCTACACGACTTTTGTACTCAGTTTACATTTGTGGATTTTCGGCTGCGTGCATGGGTTGTAACTGTTATATGCCGTACTAATATATATTCCCTTTTTGCAAAAAAAAAATTTGCCGAGCTGATACTGACATGCATCGTGTTGACATGTCACGAAAAGTAACACATAAAGTCGAAAGCTTACCGGGATTCAGGGGATGGAAAAGCAACACATCAACAACTTTACAAGATTCGACCTAGCGTGTCGTCACGTCGCCTTGCACGTCAGCAGAAGGAATCCACTATTTGCAGGATTCTGCATAGCCCGCCTGGCACACACGTCGGCCACGCCATCACGTCTGCCTGTCACACACGTCCGGCAGAGTCTTTTTTCGCGCGACAAGTGATAGCACACGACGCTGGTCCAAATAAATACGGGGGTGGGGGCTGCTTGGATCACCACATCAGCGTGCATACACAACCTCTCCTCACGCATAGGAAATATTAAACAAAGAAGATGGGTGTAGTGCTAAACATCGAGGTCGGGATCAACGATATTGAGATGGTTCAGCCGGAGCTAAAGTGTGCGTGCGGACAGCCCACAGTCAGAAAAGCGTGCAACGTGGTTGGTCCAGACGAAGCAAGGGCTTTCTACAGATGCGAAGTGGGCTACGTGGAGAACAGCACCACGTCCGTCTTCGAAGATCCAAACTGGAAGAGAGTGAGTACCACCGAGATTAAAATTATTAACATTGGTCTTACATTTTTGTAAAATAAGCTCCTTTTTTTACCATGCATGTCTTAATCATATCCTATCTCACCCAGCATCTGGCATGCGATGTATGGATATGGGCCAACGTGATCGAGCGGTTCGCGCAAGACGTGTTCGAGGAGAACCAACTATCAAATGCAGATCTGAGGGCAGCGTTGCTAGGGATCGACATCCGCGAAGCGAGGAAGCAGGCGACCCGTGGCGACGAAGCGGGACCAAGCGCATAGAGATTTGTGGTTGTGTTCGGACAAACAAAATCCAGCTAGTGCCTTTCGAGCAAGCATCAATACAAGAAATAAAATCAATGATTTGCACTACCATCTTATTTTTCAGTACACTTTTGAATCGAAACAGGAAATCTGCCACTAAACACAAAGTAGCTCCTAAAGTCGCACAAATCCAACGACACCACGGACGACAAGAAACAGTCTGTCGTCGAGCAGTTGTGCCACGCGCTCATCCTGCAACACAATGAACAGATGGCCACGAGCCCCCACTCGAAACCAGAAACATCCAGGATCCACCAAGTAGTCGATGAGGAATGTTGCAGCGGCGTGTCTTAGCGTACGCCCATAAACGTCACCGATCACGCGCAAAACAGCTGCCCGGAAGCAGGAAAAACAAGCGCGGACCGTCGCGCCATGGACTTTGTTGGGTGTTTTTGGCTAGTATGAGCACAAGCATAATACCGGCACAAAGCACATATATATATATATACAGTCATAGTGTGAAGCTAGGGCAGGTGCTCACGTGGAGCAAGAGAATCTTTTCAGCTCCCGCGTTAACGACAAGCATATGCAACACATCAGAACTAAAAAAAGATGCAAGATTAAACTGCATGGAAACGTAGGTAGGAAACATAGCAGAATAAGATTAAAAAAAAGTACATATCCGATTCGACAAGTAAACATCTGGTCAATCTTCATCGTCCGAAGAAATCTCGATGATAGTAGGACTGATCTCGAGATGGTTATTCCCGGCTGCACCTCCACCCACATCTTTTGCCAAGGGAGCATCGAGCTAGGCCTGGAGCTCATCGATCTCGTTGGAGAGGGCATCACTAATGCAGTAGCTAGTGTCGTATTCATCAAGCTCATCCTCAGAGTCGGAGTACGCTATGGGCAACAAGCCATATAGCACTACGCGGCCGATAGAGGGTGGCGGCGCCGGGAGGGGCTGTCCCTTGGAAGTGGCTGCTATGCAAGGGCTCGGCAGAGGGCCGATGTAGCGTGGTACATGGCTCGTGGCCATGCAAGTAGGTGGACGAGATGGTTCCATACAGGAAGTGGTAAGAAAGGTGAAGGTGGAAGATGGTTCCTCCTAACAGGCAGCCCAGGCCACCCCTTTTAAACAGCCCAGTGCACGCGCAAGGACGTCAAGGGTGCAAGAGTGCTTTTAATTTACTCCAAAAGGCGAGCAGTCCTTGCACAAACGGATTAGCCGAACAGGTTTGTTTTTGCGCGCGCCCCAAATATAAAAAGGTTTGTTTTTGAAATCACTGGAGTTCCCGAACGTTCTGGTGCATAGACGATCCCGTCTAAGGGCCAACGGTCCCCTGCGCCGAATATATTATTGCGTGTATAGATGCGAGCGCACCAGTTGTCTTAGAACAAACACCAAACACAAGAAAAATCAACCATGGGCTGCTTTCGCTGCGCGCTCTACGCCGCCGAGGATATGCGCCAGGCCGCGGCTCATGCTGAAGGTGGACAGGCAGCCGAGCTAGGTGACCGCCATGCCGCGGTTCATGCCGAAGGTGGCCAGGCAGGCGAGCAAGTTGCCCGCCAGGCCGAGGGTCATGCCGCAGGTGGCCAGGAAGGGGCTGGTCGTATTCTGGTCCGCGCTGGCCCCCAGGACGAGCGCCGCCGCGTCGGTTCTCCGAGCCATCAAGATGCTCATACCGGCCCTACGGCAACTAGCGACAACGCTATCGCCGCACCTAGGGGTGGCTCAACCTCGCCACCATGGACAGGTGGCCGGGGCGGCTGTACCCTGTTCTTTTCCCGCTGCGGTAAGAACAAGTCTGCCGGCTTGGTAGGCGGTGGAGGACCGGCAGAGCATGGCATAGCCGGCGACGGTACTGGCGTAGGACTTGCCGGCGGCCTCGGTTATCTTCAGGGTGACCAAGTCGCATCCGGTTCTCGGATCGGCACTAGCGCGCCCGCGTCCGTATTCGTCAACAGGGGCCTATATCCCTTCGACGAGGTTATCGACATTTCTTCAGGCGACGAAGCTTAGATGCCAGGATTAGCGGGGGGTAATATGGCAGTGTTTTCTGTTTTAATCGGCACATATGAAGTGGTTGTCTGTCTGGTTGTAAGATCGTGTATGTTAGTGGTGAGCTGTCTGGTTGTACGGTCGAGTGTGCTAGTATGCATACGTCTAATTATAACAAATAAAAAATATTACGCGGCGAACTGATGGACAATTGGAATGAAGCCAAAAATGAGTACGACGATTACACTAACGCAGGTCAAGGTGGTACTATCAAAGAAAATTGTGCATTTCGCGTATCGCCAGAGAGGTTTTTAAGATGTATTTTTTGAAATTCACAAAAATGATCTTCGTGTCCTCACCATATTATTTGATCCTTTTTTTGGATTTTTAATCCATGAGGGGGAATAAAAACATTTTCAAAGAGTGCAGCTTTCCGAAGAAAATATGTTACGCTGACCGGCGCGCGCTGGATTAAGGGTATCGACGGATGGACACAAGCCCGGATACAAAGATATCGAAAAAGCATATTCAACGGATACCTTATTCGACCATCCCACCTTGCGACGCATACCACCTTACTCAACGGGTGCATACCACTTTGCGGCGCACCACACAGGAAGGTTGTGGCGTGTCTCTTCAACGGATACCTTATTCGACCATCCCCCCCTATGACGAAATGGCGGTGCATGTGATCGTTCCTCCATAGAGCACAGTAGTTAGCTTATGTACACCTCGCGCCGGAGTCATCAATCCATAGAGCACAGCAGTGTCGAGGTCAACAATAAAGCGTAGCATGGTTTTTGTAAAATCATGCTCACCCCCATGACTGTCGTGCTAGACAACGCAAGCGACAAGTTATGCATAGCATGAGGAATGCATTACCCTTTTTTTCCGAAGGCATCCATCTATAGAGAGACGGTGTGTTGGGTCCACCCTAGATCCACGAGGAATGCGTTACTGTTTTTATCCGGAGGCTTCCATCTATAGAGTTCTGTAGTGTAGAGGAGACCTTTTTTAAGCGTAGCAAGACACACGAGCAATGAACCATCAATAATCGTGGGTGGTCGAGGGTTTGGTATGCACTCGACAAGCCATGCATCAATAGAGCAACGCAGCGTCGAGGACATCGGTTCGCCCCGGTGCAAGCCTTCACCCTGGTGCAAGCCATTTTGTACAAGCCAGGCTGTACCATCCTGCGACGGAGGCATCCAACCATAGAGGTCTGCAGTTTGGAGGACACCTTGCTCAAGCGTATCCAGATAAACGAGTAATGAACCACCAATACGGGGGGTGGTCGAGGGTCTGTAGTATACAAGCCATGCATCCATAGAGCACCACAGCGTCTAGTATAAACAATACTAGCACACAAACTTGGGAAACCCGCCCGCCCCGATGAAAACGGATAGGAGACCGAACAAAATGACGTGGCCCATGCCCCAACAAATAAGTATATAAGTATAAACAATAACAAGCACACAAACTTGGGACTGAATAACAATAAAAAGTAGATAGTTGTTACAGTAGAGCCACTACTTGGATTTCAAGCACCGTACAAGTATTAGGGCAAGTATAGGCGGTTCACTGCTCGTGTATCTAGCTAAGCTCGAGCAAGGTGTCCTCTACATTGCGGACCTCTATAGATGGAAGCCTCAGGATAAAAACAGTAACGCATTGCTCGTGGATATAGAGTGGACCGAACACACCACCTCTCTATAGATGGATTCCTCCTGGTGGATCTAGGTTGGACCGAACAAACCACCCCGGACAAAGAGTGGGTTACATTCCTCGCGGATAAAAATGGGTTGTTGTCCTCAACACTGCAGAGCAATGGAGCACCAATAATCGGGGGTGGTCGAGGGTCTAGCCTGGACTCGACAATCCATGCATCAATAGAGTAACGCAGCATCGAGGACATTGGTCCGCCCTGGTGCAAGCCTTCACCCCGGTGAAAGCAACTTTTTACAAGCTAGCGTCAGTGGTTAGGTTGTACCACCCCGACGGAGGCATCCATCCACAGAGGTCTGCGGCTTAGAGAACACCTTGCTCAAGTGTAGCCAGATACAACGAGTAATGAACCACCAATACCGGGGGGTGGTCGAGGGTCCGTACTGTACAAGTCATGCATCCATAGAGCACCGCAGCGTCTAGGACAAAAAATAGCAACACGCCCGCCCCGATGAAAACGGATAAGAAACCAAACAAACGACGTGGCCCGTGCCCCAACAAATAAGTATAAAAGTATGAACAATAACAAGCACAAAACAATAACAAGCACACAAACTTAGGACTGAAACATTCAGCACACTTACAAACCATCAAAAGAGTGCAGGGTAAAGAAGACAGTAGCAAAATAAAAAGTAGATAGTTGTTACGGTAGAGCCACTACTTGGATTTCAAGCACGGTACAAGCATTAGGGCAAGTATTCACTCGTTGCGTTTTGCAAATACGCCCTCATTATCGGTTATCATCAGCACTTTGTAAAGGAGGTCCCTGGTGCACTGCGCCATGTCAAAACTGTCGGTGGCGACTCCACCAGAAAAGCAATCAATGATTCGAGAGCTAACCACCGAAAACACACCTGTAGAAAACCTGTAAATTGTGCAAAAGAAACATAAATGAAGGTCGTGACGTATAAACTCAATAATCCCAAAAAACAAAACATTTTTCGTGTCAATGACACATCACTCACCGTGGACAGCTATTTCCAACAGTATTGTGCAAACACTGCCTCCATTGCCCAACCCCAAGCGAAGGGTTGCCATGCACGGTGCGCAGAGCATTGAACATATTGTCATTGATAAGAGCTATGTTTTTTGCATGCTTGGCGGCAACATCTTCAGTTGCTTTCCCCCAGCAGGTCGGGTCAAGCAGGCTGAATCTAAGATTCACAATATCCCAAGAATAACAAGACCAACCTTCTCCAACAGGCACAAGCGCAACAATCTACATGTATTTTATTTCAAGCGATCATTCAAGGAGTTTCGACAAAAATAGCAGGTGGCACTTTCCTTAGTTGTTCATTACCTCGTGGCTACGAAGGATATCGAAACCAATGTTTTTCTCAGCTAGCATCTCCACGGGAGGGATTTTAGACAGAACATTAACAAGACAGTGCAACTGCCAAAAGGGAAAAGTCAAGGAAAACAACACACAAGTACACAAGTAATAGGAATTCTTTCACTTGTTAGCTGGAAAGATACCACGAATGATGCAGACAGGTAAACACGAGGGAGCCTCAACGGATCAGCCTTATGCATGGCAGCAGCGGCCCTGTTCAGCAAACGAGTAGCACCATCACACAAGGCAGTGTCCAAATCAGAGGAACCAGCAGCAACCGCCATAAGCAACGAGCTAGCAACATGCACTTCAGGGTATCCTTTCATGTGTATCCAATAACTGCAACAGAAAGGAGGAAATTTCTGTAACTCCAAGACTAGAGGAGCGATGGCGAAAACAAACTGAACTCGGTTGGCAAAGTGGACAGAAAGACTGTACCTAGTCATCAGAGGTTTCTCTGATGCATCAAACAACCAGCAAATAAGACAGTTTTGTCTCAGCGACCATCATTTTATCAAAAGGAAGAGCGCCAGGAGCTGGTAAGGGTGTGGCATGCCAGCCTGAGATTGCACCGTCAAGTTGAGAGCACGCGGACGAACAGGTACAGCGGTAGCAACACCTCGTTTTCCCTGCGCAGCAACAGCAGCGCACACAGCAGCAGTGAACTGTTCCCAGCTGAAAAATAACAGAAATCAGTCAGGGAGTGAGTATAACAAATTACCTCACCTAGTAAAATCGACAAAAGAATAAGTATCACACCTATTAATCGGCAACTTAACATCACGACGAACAACAGGGCAGGCGAAAAGGTTTTCAAAGAAACTTTGAATGCCTTGACCTATATTTTCAGGTTTGTCTCGGAGTAGCTTTCCCATCTCAGAAACCTCCCCATGGGTCTCCAGGATATTGATCTCGTTCCTGCCAGCACTACCAGCGACAGTAAGAGCATAGTCACAAGTCTTCGTAGCAAGCAACAATAGTTCATCAAGAGCGGCCTGGTACTGCCCCTCTCCCTGAATCTATTGAGTACAAAGATAGCTTAGAAAACAGATAAATAAACGTAAGGACAAAACAAAAGATCAAGCAAACCCACATTTTGAGAAACACGAGCTCCAGGCAATAGATCGTCAACGCCACTCTTCGCAGCAACAGCAACAGCAGCAGGCGTAACGGCCTACAGTTTTGTCCAAAAACTACTGATTATCCAAGGAAAATAACAAGAAATGAACAAACCCACAAATATACCTGAAAAATAACAACAAACCAGAGACAAGTAATGCTTCCCGCAATCTATGACTTCGCCGCAAGACACGCTAGCAGTCTGACTCGAAGAATCAAACGCTGCCATTGTTATCTCCCAGGAAAGATCACAAGATCTGGGGCTATGTGTTGGAAACGGAAAGAAATAAGTGGGAGAGAGTGTTTTTCCTTGCCACAAAGGCGATGGGGGGCCCTTTTTGTATAGCGAGGGGAGCGGGAGGGGGAAAAACACATACTATGCTAGTGGTGGGGCGGTGTAGTGGGCCAGAGTCAAGAGCAGCTGAACCTATACTATGCTAAAGGAGGAAGTCAGCTACTTTTCATAATCAAATTCATCGACGAGGAACGATTTGTAATAGTAATCAGACAGCAATTATCTAGTACGACAACATCCGTAAAAGATACACCGAAAGAAAATTCCAAAAAGGACACCGACAGAGATTCCTGCTGTGAAACAAATATTATTCTCTCGTCCGTGTACCTCGAAAGAAAGGGAGGCTTGCACGTGAGGAACAACAAAGCCAGTGTCTCCCTCAACTGATGGCTCTCTAACAGCACGGCAAGCAACGGTCGATCCACACTAGGGAAAAAACAGGACGAAGAGAAAAAAATTTAAAGCTCAAATAAGTAATAGAATCAAGAAGAAAGAGAGCATCAGGAACGAGGCTGGAAAACAAAAAGGAGATATACATATCAACCTGGTTAGCGACACCCACATCAGTGATGAGCCCCGTAGCACAAGCCAATAAGCTGGCCCCCGCGGCATCAATGCCATCCATCTAAAAAACAGTAAACGAAAATGTGGAGAAGAGGGGTATAGAGAGCAACATTAAATGTGGAGAAGAAGCATTAATTGCGCGCGAAAATCACATACATGCGTGTAGCAGGCCTCGCCGATCACAGCCTCTAGTATGCTGTCGACTGCACCAGCTCCATTCAAGGCACCATCGTAGTCGAAATGTGAGAATCCATCAGAGCTACAGCCTGTTCCAGGAGACGCCATTGCTACAGCCACAGGAGGAGAGAAGAGTTGGTGCCACGGCAGGATGAAGGAAGAAGAAGGAGTGGACTGTTAAACTTTTTGAGGGAAGGCACCAAAGTATGAAGTGAGGAAACCAGAAGCATATTAGCGCTCTAGGGAGCTCAAATCTGCCGTCGATTGCTAAAGTTGTAATCTTCTAAGGGAGTGGCGGGGCGGCGAAAGATGGACAAGCCATCAACACTCTACTTTTCAGCAAAAGGCGGTGTAAAGTACACATCAGCGCGCTTGTACTATCTGTCCACGCAGAGCAAATACAAGATGTAGGGGCGCACTAGTCAACGAAGGATGGGAGCAGGAACTGACAACTTTTACAAGACCCACACCACCCAAGTACACATCATATGTCAAACTGCCTGCTTAAAGCGGCAACAGGGCTCCTACAGCTAACTCTACGACGGCATGTCCATCAACCCATCACCGCGTGTCTCGGCTTTTACAGTTTAATATATAAACAAACAAACGAACAAAAATAAGGGCTCACACTGCTCGACGGTTGAAAGTACAAAATCATTATTAAAACAAACCATCTGAAAATAAAAAAGGAATATCAAGGATAGATTTTTTGGAGACACATTTTTTTCGGTAAGTGGATGGCAAAAACGAATTTCCATCAAGAGCCAATTATCAAATAAACCACCCACTGCGAAAGTCGTGCGGCAAACCCTAGTGACCCTGTCACGCACCAAAGGTAACTCATGCGAGCGATTCGCTCCACTGAGACCGTATAGCTGCGAATATAGCTGGGCTTCGGGCCGGGACAAATACCCAGGCTCGACGCAGAATACTCAGGAGCGAGCCTGGCTCGGGCCGGTTGTCGGGACAAAAAATACGGCCCAGGCCCGGCCCTAGCTGCATCAAAATCACCGGGCCCTCGGGCTGTTGGGCCCGGCCTTCCTGCAAATCACGTTTTTCATGGCCTGAGCCCGGCCAGAGCTTCCACCGGGCCACAGTTCTCCAGTCCAGGCCCGGCTCGCAGGCCACAAAACCCGGACCCATCGGGCTATTTTCTTGCCGGGCAGCGTGGGGCCCACCGAGCCAGATTTTTATGCCCGGTTAAGGCTGCGAAGACCGCAACAAAAGAAGGCGTCCCGTTCGCCGCACCCGCATGTGAGTCCTCTGTATCGGGGGCAAAGCAACGCGCGGCGCGTCACTTGACAGACTTGGTTATAGGACCGCGCCCATCTCTAGCGGTCTACAGCGACCTGCCCATGCGAGCAGACCTGGACAACGGGATGATCGACACGGCCCAGGCAAGACCCGCCGTGGCCCGCCTAGTTCACGTGTTGTGCCCGGCCGGCACGGGGACCCTAATCCCTAAGCCGGGAAAGCCGCGGGACGACTGGCACGCCAGCGTGACATTCCTTTTTCTTGGACCGTCCAATAAATATACAATATGCGTTGAGTCATACCTAAAGCAGCAAGGTCTTTTTTGTCCTGGTGGTTGGGGACGGTAGGTTTTGATGGACGAGGTCGCATGTTGGACCAACCCCTGGCGGTTCTCGTTTTGCATCTATATCTCCTAAAATGAATGCATGCGCTGCGTTACTGCGGCCGCGGCACAGGAACAACCCCAGCCAGGCCACGGGCCGGAACATGTGCGCCTGCCACGTGCCGTGCCGGGCTTATGGCGGGATTAAGCATGCGTGCCACGGACCGACAGGCCCAGGCATGGTCAGATGGCCAGGTCTTACCGCGAGATATGCACATCACAGTGAGTCGCCCATGCGGCGAAAAGGAGTAGACGAAGAAGCCCCAAACACGGTAGTAGCCCCGCACATATTTTGAGCCAGTTAGTAGATTAAAACACCTACCCTCAAAAATTACATGCCGACATGTGTGTTTGATTGCGCCAAACCCTAATAGTACAGTCGATGGGGCGGACACAAGTCATAAGAAAGCGTATTCCATCAAGAAAAAAGAAAAATACAACTTATTCGTTAGATATGCCCTAAAGCGACGAGTCATTGTAATAGCGGGGGCGAGTCCTAGCCGGTGGGGACACGGAGGAGATGGAGCAGCCCTGCAAGGTGTTCATGAGATCCCGGATACAAATCGAGCAACAGGATCGCAAGCCAACGCCGAAGCGGTGAATGCAAACTAATGAACGGAGTGGGTAGGAGGACCTAGAATAGGAGTCAATCCCGCGATAGAATAGGTGCATCAGGATAGCCGGGAGCCACACTCGAAAGAGGTGTATACCACCGGACGCGAATCGAGGGCGAGTCAGTTGCCAGCTATGTAAAACGTGCGAAACAGTGTTCCTGTAAGAAAGTTTTTTTACTTGACAAATCCACGGCTCCAATGTGAACGGTACGCGCTAAATCTTACAAGTACATATCGAGGTGGAGGAGACAAGTCAGAGCCAGTAGACGGGGATGGCAAAGGTCAGACAAAGCATTAAACCTATGCCGCCAGGCCTCGATAACTTAAGACCGTAAATACAAGGAGCATACGACTGGGATGACCAAAATGATAAGAATTGGGGGCGGTTTACGGTAGCGGTGGGAGGGGGGAGGAGCAACTCCGAGACATTTTTAAAGCAGCAAGACGCATGATGCCAAATATGCAATGCCATTCGATGTCTAAGACAAACAAGAAGACAAGCATTCACAATGATAATCTAAAGCATGCTCGGATAAAATAACAGTTCCCGCCAAGTTAATGACAACCCTAGGTGCAGACGCACCCAAGTGAACAGATAACACATAAATCTCTAACACAAAGGAACCTAGAAAGTCAGGTACAATATAGACCGACCGTACGGTACTAAAATTGTAACGGCTATATTTTCCATATCAAGTTTCCTTGAAGTGGTCCGCATCGACCGTCATGTAAATCTCTCCGATGCTAGCAAGGTCCATCAGAAAGGGTCTGCACAATTTTTTTTTTTGGTATTAGAGATACCAACTTGTAATGATGTTAAGTTTTTTATAAAGTAAGAAAAAGTGACTGGATTGCACCGCATGCGGCACATACCGAATAACATCTGGCGTGGTCATAAGGAGCCCACTTATCTCGTTTATGTGTGTACCGACAGCAACAGCACTATAGAGACGCCCAATAAGTATAAGTCAAGCAGCAATTATGAATAAATCAATGTACCATCCTTACTTATAAGTGAGAAATTACAAACCTTTCAGACAGGCGACGCATGGTGTCAACAACCGCGCGAGAAATAGGAGTGCCGATAGACGAAGGCCACAGTGTTTTATTTTAAACAAATATAAAGTTATCATGCTAACACATATAATAAATGCAAAAAAAGGAAATAATAGCATTAACACAAAAACAAATATCAGTACCAAAGTGTAAGAATGAACTTCTGAAAAAGCACCATTGTTGATAAGCGTTGTAGCCGAGCTAGCGGACATAGCGATAGGAACTGGCTGAGGAGACGACACTAGTGCATTGTTTGGAATACTACTATCATCAAGGGTAGCGACGGGAGCGGGTTCCTGACGGACAATTATAATGCGTGTAAATGCACCAGCTAATAGAATTTATGACAGCAAAAGAAATAATAAAGGGATAATACCTCACGAATGCACGTTAAATTTATGTGCGTACTGATGACAGCCAGGAAGTGATGAGTGGTTTCATTAAAGTCGTGGACTTTCCTGAAATAAAAGGTTCTTTTAATAACCAATAAAAGTGCAAAACATCAAATCATAATAGGCAAACCAACGAAAACTAACAAACCAAAACTTGCCTGCAAGAATAGGCGGTCAACTCAGGGGGAACAGCTTTAAAACACACGCGTCCAACCAATGTACCGTATCCACCTACGCTGGATTTTCAAAGAATAGGGGGATTAGAGACGGATGCAAGCAATTAAAAAAGGTGTTTTGAGAAAAAACAAGACTAGCTGGATAGCGGAGAACTGATTAATTAGAACAGAGTCTCCACCAAACCTAAAAAAAGGAAGACCAAGCAGGATTTATTATGCTAGGGTAATATCATTATTTTTTATAAATGGCTAAGATGAAGGAAAATAAACTCAAACCATATAGACCCACGCATCTTACCAGTGCCATCGTCCAACATAAAGGAAGCCTTCTCCTCGGTGATAATTTGATCAGTAAAACGGCCAACAATTCGAATCTACAAGAATAAATAAAAACAAAATGCTAAAAAACGGTGCTAATGAAATAAGGGGGGAATGCAAAAACTAATTAGCTCTCACCGTAGATATAACAGTGTTATTGATAACCAAACTCTTCTGACGTTCAAAAGCAAGACAACCTTGGATCATCCTCATGGTTAAAGGCATAAGAGTGAAGTTATGACTCGGACTGATGCTCCGGCCGGACAATTTAAGATCGGAACCTTCACGAGCAGCACCATGCGTACCGCATGAGGGCGTAGCCACTGCTGAAATGGCAGCAGTGGTAGGGGGAGCAATGCACGAAGGAGGTTGCTCCATGCAGAGAGCCTAAGTTTGGTGGGCAGGAGAGCGAAAGGGGGGAGAGCAAGAAGATGGTGGGTGTGGGAAGGGCGGAGGGAGGCTGGCTGTTTTGTGCTTTTCCAGACGGCTCATCCTAACAAAAAAAGGGAGACAGAAAAATTAAAAAAAAATTTGTTCGTGTGACAAAGGCACAGTACGAAGTGGCTAAGAAAAGCTACGGAAGTCTAGTGACGCAGGTAAAACACAAGGTGGAGCTGATGGGTGAAAGTGATATATAGTACACTGCACCAAAGCGAAGTCAGAAAAGGCTAGCGATGTACACTGCAGTCTACAACAAAAAGCAGCTGTACCATTTTTTCTCGTTGGATTTTTATACTTGCTTTGAGACCATGTAGTGTGGGTAGTGTCTAAGGAAAAAGTGAGCATGTGACTAAGCAAAGGAACTAGCTGCACAGCTTAGACAATGTCTAAGAAAACTCGCATAGAGTTCTACTAAAGTGAAAGATGCTGACTTTTTATAATAGTTTTATATATTGGTCATACAATGGCAAGTGGTACCATTATTTGCTTTTTACCTTAGAAACTTGTGTCTTTGTACGGGGAAAAAAGTTGCTCTTAGACACCCCTGTTTTCAGTACGCTGCACATGCACTGAGCGCACTATGGTCACGTGACCGGCACCCCCGCAGCATGCTTATAATGCGGAGCAATCTCAGTGCCATCCTCACAGCAAACACATACCTGCTTAGAACAAGGAAGCATTAGGAAGAGGAAGAGAGAAGGTAGAAGCAAAACTCTTGCATCCTTTCCTAGACCCAAAAACCACCAGGCAGCCACAAATATGGGTAAACCTAACTAGATTTTTTGCGCAGGTATCATGAGGCACGGGAAGGTAACTGCGGGGTCAACAATGCTCGTCGCAACTGGCATAATACTATGCAGCACGGCAAGAGCAGGGGTGGAAGATATAGCATTCGCATCCATTTTCTTCTCATCGGCCTGCCTTCAGGTGTGGTACTTATTGCAAGCTTGCGAGCCAACCAACCTAGGGGAAGAGCGCAGAAGGAGCACAGCCACTGCGGCTACGATCCATGTGTTGACAATGTTTTGCATTTCTGCATACATGTACCACGGGGACCATGTAGAGAACAGCAAGTGGATGATGTGTTACGGGTTAGCGGGCATATTAGGGTTAGCAATGCATGCAATCAAAGGGTGGTGGTACAAGAGGAAAGACATATCAGGTCAAAACGAGGAGGTCTCAGCTGTCTGACGTTATCGCATGTACTAATCGATGTCTTTATCAGCAGAAAGGAAGAGTAGCGAAAACAAGAAACAATCATGTAGACAACGTCTCAACATTAAAACCAACAATGATTGCTTTCTTTTATTAGATGGCGCAACGATATATTGCATGCGGATGCTGTCAGGTAAATACAAACCAAAAGAGCTCAATCATCGATGTACTGGACGAACTGCCATGGAGTACGGCCATGATTGTCTGAGATATGCATAAGAGTGTACAACAAATTAGCCCTATGGGCCACGTGGTCGGTGGGCCGAACACTCAAAGCACAATGCTTAACACCGTCCCAAGTGGCAGAGAACATAACTGCTTGAACACTTGACTCACACCTGATAAGAAAAAACAAAACAGAAATAAAAATAGAGCCGGTCAGACATAAATGAATAATTTTAAAATGGGCAAATTTTTAACAATTAATGCGAAGGAGATCTGAAACTCGTACCATGCATCTGAGAAGTTGGAAGGGAACTCCCTCTGCCGACCAGCGTCGATGAACAAGTGACACCATGAGTCAACTTCGAACTGCCAATCATCAAAAAGAGCTGCTGAACACTGATGAATCGCCATGAGCAACACCTCTGAAACGTTCTTGTGGGCACCCCAAGGATCGTCATTACACAAAGCAGAAGGCACATCATATACAGTAGCTTGCCTGCGCTTCACGTCCCACGTGAAAGCAGCCTGATTCACACCAACCTTAGCAGCACAAATAAACTGCAAACCAAAAAATCAAATTACAGTTATAATAAAGCGTGTATAGAGGTAACATCATAAGCGGGAAAAAATATCATGATTTATTACCATTTGACAACGGCTAACATCATAAGAAATATGAGAACCAACAAATACGTCAAGGAACCCCTGGTTTGACATGTAGTTCTCATCGGAAAGAACGGTTTGCTGCAAAAAAATAACAAAATAATATTAGAAATAAATGATGAATTAAAATTTAACTTGTTATCAAAATAAATAGAAAGTTAAGTTTTTCCACCGACCGCAAAAAGAGTTGACATAAAATGCCTCCAAACGAGGGTTGCACCCACACCATAAAACCTAGAATCGATCTGGGTGAACACCCTGAACAAACAATCGATCACAATAGCAGATAGTTCACCATATGGGGCAAACTGCTCAACTATAGTTTTACCGGATAGCTCAATCACACTAGGCACATCATGAGAAACCCAAACCCTGCGTTAAAAATTGGAAGAAAAAATTAGCAAAAAAAAAAGAAGGGAAATAAAATTAAAAAAAGATAGAAGTCATACCCGAGGTCATTGCTAGCAGAACCGCTAGTTGCCCACCGATAATATTCTTCGGTATCAATACGAGCCCGCAACATGTTATCAAAACCAAGATCCCACGGTGTATCGCAAAATTTGACACGAACTTGCCTAGGCTTCTTAAGGGGAGAAGGTGAATTCTCCACGGCAGAGGCTTGCTCGTTCAAGTCGATGGAGTCTATTGCACGTTTCGCCAAGACGAATGTGGTTGATGAAAGACGTGGCGAACCATCACGGATATCTAACGGAGCAGAGCTACCCGGGGAAAACCCAACAGATATACCAGAGGTATAACTTGAAGCCGATGTAAGGGGATCAGTACCTGCAAACCGACAAACTATTAAATAAAACTAAAAAAACTTAGTTTAAGCAAAAAAAATGCTTACCACGCTGCCTTAGAGCACACTCTTCATTAGGAGTGCGAAGCTTAGCGGGAGGAAACACATAATGGATAGCGGATATATCCGCAAAGGGTACACGCTCAGGCACAAAGTGGTTACCTATAGCTTCAATGAGAAATTTTGTTTCATTCTCGGTTTGAAGCCGGGCCTGAGTTAGAATTTTCAGACAACGGGCCTGATGTTTTTTAGCAGCTAACAACACATGAACCTGCACACAATAAAAAGAGCATTAAGTAAACAAAAAGGGGAAGCAAGTAAACTTTTAATAAAGAAATAACGGGTAGGAGCAGCCAAAAAACCTCTAAACCAGACGATCCACGATCGACCTGCTTGCCATTGGAAGCGGCATGCACTGTAGAATTAGTACCGGACAAACAACAATCAGGAGTAGAAGGAGAAGTAGGGTCAACGTGGCCAGGCAACAGAGCACAAGGGTCAGACTTAGAGACATCAGACTCCGTAAAGAGGCCAGAAGATGGATTAACGGGCTCGGACAGAGAAATCGGCTTTGGCATAATTGAATCTGATACAATTGGATCTGATATAATGGGCTCTGGCATTGGTTCTGGTATAGGAATAGCAGGTTCTGTTTTTGGAGGAGCATGGTGGGTTCAGGAGGCCCTTCAACTACCAAATTTTGATCAACCACAAGAGGCCTTATTGAAGGATCAAAATCAAGTTCAGTAGGAACAAAGTGAGAACTGGTGTTTGCTGAATCAGATACAGCCACTATAATTTCTCTTACGCACCACTCCCGTTTGCTGAACACAGCCCGTTCAGCGGATCGAGGTTGCAAGTAAAAACGTTATTTCACATGTTAGCAACACTATAAAAAAACAATGCACGTACACTATGAAAAAAATGTGGACCAACTAAAAAAAGATGGTTTGCTCTTTAACTAACCTTCCCTTTGCCAAAAATCCTACAGGGCACGGCTCCCCTTAGACCAACAGTGTCAGCCATTATTAACGTAGAAATAATGGACGAGTTGTAAACACAAACCCTAGGACGAACTAGTGGGCCTGGGGAAATATCACCATAGTCGACGCTATCAAAGTAGAAGATCTGTAGGCATTACAAACGCAGTGTGAAAATGTAAAAATAAAAAAGGTAGTCTTAGGGGGGAAAAATAGAAACTCACCTGTAGAAATAGCGCAACACCTGCCGGGACATAAACAGTATCCTTCATCCTAGCACTACGTCTGACATCAGAGCAAGTACACATAACGGCATCAAGGAAACAAGAGGACCAGTTAAAAGAAAGCAAATCATGGTTGCTGTCTAAGGCAGGCCAGAAGTAGGTAGAGTCACGGCGACCTGGCGAATCATCGTCCAGAAGAATCCCTATAAGGTAGATAACGAATGCAGTCTTGAAAGTAGAAGGATCGACGAGATCGTCAAGTGGAAGATCAGCAAAAGATTCGAGGACACGATAAGCGGCCAAGCTAGGAGTATCGCCTTCGGCAAGCAAACCTATAGTACTAGAGACTCGATCAAAAGTGGGAGCAGACTTATCGAGAGTTGAGTCCCAGATCTCAGTACCACTACATGGGAAGCCAAACACATCGCCAACATATTCAGGAAACAACGGTAAACAAACATTAGTATTGATTTTCATACACCGATGTACAGTATCTACTCTAGACACTAGCCAAATAATGAATGGCTTATCAAAACGAGTAACACTAATACCACCAGCAAATAAACCGAACCCGCAGTCACGAACGAGTTGTTTCTGGATAGCACTGAATCGAGATACCAAGGAGTTGAACTGCAAAACTTTAGGAGAAGGATCAAAAGATACAGCTGATTCAGAAGAAACAGGGGGGGGACAACTGGAAAATCTCGAAGGCCACGTTACCCTTTACCACGCCAGCCATGGCTAGGTTGGGCCATGGGAAAAAACTTAAGCAATAAAACGAAGATAGCAAGTGTAAAGTAGAGAAGGAGATAGCTCAGAAAAGAGAATAAGGCGATGAACTGAGAGAGATGGAGTTGAAGAAGAAGAGGTACACGCTCCACCATATAACAGACACCGCGGTGCGTTCAAAAATTTGAATTCAAGAACAGCTTTACCACGACAAGACAACACACATCATGAAGAAAAGTAAAGGTACAAAAAGCATCCTGACGAGGAGGACCACGGTATGGTGTTAAATTATTATACAAGGAAACATGCAAGCTGAAAGGTACATCAAAATGAAAAAGCGAAAGTAGGCTAGGTGGCTAATCGAAAGAATATGAATAGATAAAGACATTCATTTCTCAGAGCGAGTGTAGGTGGATTTACGTCCGCACGTGCTCCTGTTGTGGCCGGTAGAGCCGCAACTGGTGCACTTACGACTAGACGATCCAACCGGCTCGGATACAGTGTTCAGCGGGCAGGCTGCCGCAAAATGATCGGGTGATTTGCACGTGCGGCACTTCGGAACGTCAGCAGTAGCAGTATACCTGCGGGACCTGCGAGCTGGAGGGGCAGCAGCCGAGGTGGGAGGAGCTGCACGCTTTTTCTTGCGTGCTCCAGGGCTCTCGATAGGAGACTTGAACCTGGATGCCTTCATCCTACCACAAGACCGCACAAGGGGAGGAGCAAGCACAACAGCAGCATCTTGATCTTCGATCACCTCTGGAGCATCTCTAGAACGCCGACGGACACGCTCGGGAGCAAGTACAGCAGTACCTTCTTGCAGACCCAGTCTAGTCAACTCCACGAAATGATCTGGAGCTGGTGCCGGATCAACCGTCATAGCAGATATAGCTAGCTTAGCACGATTTACATAGTCCACAGCCAACTCAAAGGCAGGACGAGAAGCCGTGGCAATGGCTACAAGCTCCATGGCTGATGCATAAATGAAGCAGTGCATAGCAGCTTTATCCGTGCTCTCACCATTGGCTCGCAAGATGGCATCAGAGTCCAGCGGCAGACCATCACGAGCAGCACGTGTCCACCTTTTCAGAACTAGACCAGCTGGCAACTCAGACACACCAAGACTGACAAGAACCTGCATTTACAGTTTGGCGGGAAAAAGAAGTTAAAAATCAAAGAACCAAATTAAATGAAAAGTAAAGCGGATGGCAACTCACGCATAAAATATGACGGCAAGGCATCCCAGAATGCTCAAATTTCTTGCACTCGCAAAGAAACAAGTCACCACCAGATTGTCTCGTGACTCGGAATTCTGTTAAACCAAGATCACTATAACCAGGACGATTGACAAGAACCGCAGAAAAAATTCCATTTCCCTCGTCGTCCTTGTGACAAACAATTGACCCTGAACGGAACAACTCCTTATCGAAACGACTGTAAATCTTGGCAGCATTCCGCTCCAAAGGAACACCAATGCTAAGGTGATGCAAAGTCTGCAATAAACAAAATTAAAATGCAACATTAGACAGAATATATTAAAGGACAAAACATGGCTAATTAAATATTCTTTTAAAGAAGTAACCTGTTTGGTGGCATGCGACTCCCGTGCCTTGTCAGCAACTCGATCAGCAATTAGCTTATTGTACTGCGACACAAAATGATGCATAGGAGACGAACATGCGATATAGGTCTTAAGGAGATGATTAGCACTCTCACTTCGCTGGGTACTAGTCATTCCAGCGCAAAAAGTCTCAGTGAAATAGGGTTTAGCCCACATCTCTCGGTTGTCAAACGCACGCTGCAGGAAAACATTATCCTCGAGCTCGTACTTGTGCAATAATTCGAACCAACGAGACTCAAATTCATGTACAGTAACAATCTCGTCAAGGAGCTGATGAAGATGAGATTTGAAAAGGTTATCCTTGGTATAAACAGGGCCTAGCGACTCTTTCGCCTTCTTCAATACATGCCACTTACACCACCGATGACGGGTATCGGGGTATTCCTTCTCCAAAGCTACCCTCATTTGATGGCACTGGTCTAAAAAAGTGTATTACATGTAAAACAAAATTTAATTTTAATATACCAAAAAAAGACTGTTTTTTTAGAGGGTTTAGAGACTAACCTGTTAAGACAGTCAACGGCTTCTTACCCCCCATCGTATCAGCAAAAACACGAAAACACCAAGCAAATGCCTCGATGGTTTCCTCGGTAAGCAACACGGCACCGAACATTGTACTTTGGAAATGATTGTTCACACCAACAAATAGACCAAATGGAAGGTTGTACAAATTGGTGCGGTAGGTTGTGTCAAATGTGACCACGTCAACGTAATCAGCGCGGCTAGAACCATGTGACCAAAACAATGACCGAATCCTATCATGGGCATCTAGATCAACTTTCAGAACTAGACCAGGGTCAGAGCGCTTCATATGATCAAATATCTCCAATGTTTTGGCCATGTCTTCCTCTATAGACTCTTGTGCAAGTCGGCTACACAAAGACCTAACAGACTGCCTGCTAAAATGCACATGGACGCTTTCGCCGTGCATGGAACCGACTATCGAACAAACTCGTGAAATTTGAACATTGTTAAGACGGAGGTGGCGAATAAGCTCCCTAGTCATCTGGTCTATGCGGCTCTGCGAGTTCCATTGCCTACGCTCACCACAGCTGATAGACAGAGGATGGTTGTGCTCGTTGACAAACTGGCGAACGTACCAAGAGTCATCACCGCCACGGAGAAGAGTCAAGTGCGAGACACAACCGGTCCTAGCCGTCCTTGCACCCTCTGTCGGCTCCCGACCCTACAGAATAAAAGAAAAGATAAACTTGCTGCAGCAACAAGCGAATCGAAACACGCAGGAATGGAAATAATAACATAGATAAATAAAAACGCACCTAACAAGCACAAACAAGATCCTGACGGGAACGCCTAGCAGCCTTATTGGACCTTCTACGCCCGTACCTTATACCAAATCCCTTCTCCCAAGAGTACATGTTGTAAAAATCGTAAGCCTCCTCAGGAGACTCGAAGACCTGGCCCAAAGCAGGCTCGAAGATGCAACGCTCGCCGCGACCTGCGAAATCATGCAAAGCACGCTCAACGGCACCATAGTTCCAAGTTGTGGGTAGACGAGGACTAACAACACGGCTGCAAGAAGATAGAAAATATATGCAAATGTTAGACATGCTTCTATAGCGGCCCCAACAACATATGGGAAAACAAAGAAAATGAATGAGAAAAAAAAGAAAAGTTTCACAAAACCGATCAGGTATGCTTCTAGCCACGTCAACGGCATCCATTGCTAACAAACAACCTGTAGAAAACTATGGGGAGCCAAGTGAATGGTGAAGTATTGTTGAGAAGGAAGATATTTATAGAAGGAACCCCGTGTGTGGATGTTGGCGGGAATGAATAATGCGCGGGAGAAGAACAACAAAAATGGCGGGAATGAACACACGACAAAAGATAGCAGAGGACAAACACGTCCAAATACTAGATGGAAGGAAAACGAAACAGCTTTTTACCACCACGTCACTTGTCTAGGGAAAGGCAGCACAAGAACATCTTTTGCGCTGCGATAGATAATGCTTTTTAAAGCAAGCACAACTTGAACATAAAAAATTACTTATTTATGAAGTACAGTTTGGAATAAAAATAATGGTGACGGGATAAAAATAATGGGGCAATCTCATCCCATAGCAGGCGCGGGCGGCAACGACATCACGACACAGTGGAAGAAGTAGCGGCAATCGGTGCAAGGTCATTCCATTTAGCTAATCCGGGCAGTACTAGAAAACGTAAAGGTTGGGGCAAAGAGCTGACACATCATGGTCCGTTTTTTGCGTTTGACGTTTGACGGGGAATAGGGTGTGTGCTAGCAGCGCAGCCTTTTAGTTCTCAACGCATGGGTGGTGGAAAGAATAGTACGAAGTACTACGCATCATTGCACCGTAAATAATATTCATTATTGTTAATGAATAGTTATTAAAAAAAGGGGGAAGAGGAAGGTGTGCCAGCATTTTCACAAAGAGAAATATAGAAGCTACTTATTATTAACGAACGTTAATGGCGGGCTAAAATTATAACAGATTTTTCTCATCAAGACGGTTATAATCGACGAGCAAATACAGAATATAAAGGGTGAAGGTCCATATTTTTTTATTGATAGCAAGGACAACACACCGAGCACAACCAGACTAGAACTGCATGACTAAAGCTAGAGCATAAAACATAAAAGAGTCTCCTTAATAAACAAATCCAAAGCTCGAAGGAGCGACAGGGCTAGGAGAAGCTCTAAAGAGGCACATGACTAACGAAGAACTTGAAAGAACTTGACCAAGTAGCAAATGGACTCCTCTCAATAACTGAAATGCTCAACGCTCATATGGCCTTCTGCCAAATAACTGAAATGCTCAACGCTCGTGTGCGAAGAACTTGAACGCAAAGGCTTCACCCTTGGCAAAACAGAACTCACGGTCCACGGTGCTGACTCTGTAGAACGTCAAGACGCCACCAAAAGCAGTGTAGACCTGAAGGTGGAGCATCACAGCGTCCGCCTGGCTGTGTGTAGAAACATACATGACGCCTGCCGGAGACTCTGATATGTCGTAGCGGTTGTGGCCGAGTAGAGTCATCAGGGCGGTTGTAGCCATGAAAAGCTTGCCACACACCGTGGGGTGCTTGCTAAACTGTAGCCTGAGAAGGTTAGCCGCAGGAACAGAGTCGACGACGCTGAAAAGCGTACGCAGAGCTATGGCGGAGTCGACGATGACGGCCTCGTCATCTGGGGCGTGAAGATGACGGAAGAGCGGGACCGTGATGGTGCTGGTTCCAGCAGCGACAGTTTTCGGCTTCTTACTAGCCCTATCGTGTAGAAAGAAAAGATTAAGCAAAAAAAAAGAAAAATAACATGCTTCTGCTGAAACTGAAGCCGGACAAACCTGACATTCAAGGGCTTAATGTCTCCGACGACGAGGAAGACATGGAACTTGGGAGCAAGTAGAAGAAGGAGAGTTGGACGTTGAGAGCAAGAAGTGTGAAGGAAGAAGGACACGGTCTGAAGAAGAGCAAGGGCAGGATATATATATGCCGTTTTTGAGCATGGTGCGGCCGAGTGCGGCCCAAGAAGCCCAACAACTCAGAAACTAACAAATTAAGTTGTGATCAACATGCAGGTACTATGATAAAGTGACCCCTACAAAGCAGCTCCTACGGACCTCACTGACAAAAGCGAGATAGGACACACAAACTTCCGCACGCACTAGAACCGTCCATCGTGGCCCATCCAACGACAAGGAAGGCATGCGCATGTACCACCATGCATGGGCAGCTGCAACCATGACTAGATATTTGACTCTCATACTACCCAAATATTCTTATATACTTCATACTAGCGTACATATCCTCTGGTATGGTAGATACTGCTTAGATAATGTGAAACACGTGGGTGTAACTACATCCGGGTGTAGTATGAATATGTCCTATATATATAAAAAAAATCTTTTTACTCCTGGGTGTAGTTACACTCACGTCTCAGTAAGTATATATAATACTTTATAAGTTTAAGTATGTTCATATATTATGTTTAAGATTATTCCAATCAAATTGTGTGAGAAAATTACAAGTTGATCCATAGTTTACAGTATATATTCAAAATACATTCATATTTATAATAAAAAAGAAATATGTGAGAAAATCATACGTACTACAAAAAAGTAGTATATATATACTTCATACTACGCGTACATGCTCTCCGATATAGTAGATACTGTGTAGATAGTGTTAAACACAACGTGGTGTAACTAATTCCGAGTGTAGGATGAATATGTCTTATATATATAAATATATATAAGTCATATGGAACACCATGGTGCCCAGGCACCATAGCTGTATTTTCTTTCAATTCGTACATATCAGGGAGCGTACGTAACCAAATTTTACATACTTAAGATGTGCATACTTAAGATATATGTATACATGGTATACATATATGCATACATAAGGTGTACGTATCCAAGTTGCATATATATATCTATACCTAATATTAAATAACAAAGTTTTTCTTATGGGTTCCGCTTTTTAGACGGTTTTATCCCTACTAGTTGGAAAAAATTACACCCTTCACCGCCGCCTACCACAACCGAGCTAAACTGCACGGTTTGATACCTGGAGCACATCGCTAATTTCTCCCATCCCCCAGTAGGCTAAATAAAACGCTGACGCGAGACGACCTGGAGCACATCGCTAATCCAGCTAGAAATTCCCCACTGTCCTCCCCTAGTAGGCTGTAGCAGCTAGAAATTCCCCATTGCGTGTGCTTCCTCCCTAATTCCCGCATAGGATGCCTCCCCTCTAACCACCTTGCGGCGTCCGTTGGCCCGTCCGCCTACATTTCCTCCCTTTGTTTCGTTCGACTGGCCGCCCTATCGCTAATTTGCTCAACTCTACGCTCGCCGTGGCGCTTGTTCCCTGATGCCTGCCAAGAATCTGAACACCCTGCTCCCATGTTCGTGCTCGTGGAGGAAGGTGATAACGCCCAGTAGGGATGGAGAGGACAGGTTTTTTTTCGAAATAGGGAAATCCCCGGCCTCTACATCCAGAGGATGCACACAACCATTTATTGAATGAAACATTAACGAGTACAAAAGGTCTATGAAATCATCCGTCAGATAGGATTGATACAAACACCAACCATCTGAACAAAGCAAGAGGTCTCACAAGAGAGATCAAAACACAACTAGACATCTGTCAATCTACTAGAATGACGCCACGAAGCCTGGTTGAAAAAATCCGAAGTGACCGTCACAAGACGGGTGCACCCAGAAACCATAGGTTGCCTATGATGCTCTGGGAGAAGGAAAGACCAGAGCTGGATCCAATGCACCGCCATAAGGATAATCTGCAAAAAAGATGGAACTCTCACATTATTAAATATAAAGTTGTTCCGACATTTCCAAATGGACCAACAAATGGCCGAAATGCCAATACGAATCTGATCTTTATTGTCCTTATCAACTCCATTTAGCCAATTACTAAACATATTAGTGATACTGGTAGGAGGAGGTAAATTATAGGTACAAAAGATCATACGCCAAATAATTTTAGCTAAAGGACAAGCAATAAATAAATGCTCAATTGTTTCGTCCTCGTCACAAAAGCAACATTTTTACTGCCATTCAATTTCTTTTAACTAAGTTATCTTTATTTAACAAAACCTTGTTATTAAGAAACCACATGAAGATTTTAATTCTTGTGGGAATTCTAATCTTCCATAGATATCGCGTGGGAAATTAGGATGAGCATTCATCAAGTCCTCATACATTGTCTTAACCGAGAATACTTTATTCTCCGTTAAGTTCCACAAATCTATCATGCTCATGCGTCAGATTTACTGCCATCAGTCGTTCGCATAGGTGCAGCCATGCATCCTAGACGTTTCCGAATAACATCCTTCTAAAACTAATATTTAGAGGATTTCGAGAGAAAACTGAATGTACGGTGACGTGATTCCTATGAACAAGATTATATAAAGATGGGTATTGTTCAGTGAGAGGCCTCTCTCGTAACCAAACATCCTCCCAGAACCTAGTGCCCCTCCCGTCTCCAACTTTGAAGGTTCCTCTAAAAAAGAACTCATCTTTTAGTCTCATTAGTCCCTTCCAAAAAGGTGAATCAGTTGGTTTGGGCTCCACTTGTGCTAAGGTTTTGTTCTTTAAGTATTTATTATGAAGTAATTCTTGCCAAACCCCTTCTCCAGATAATAATTTATGCAACCACTTGCTAAGAAGACATTTGTTCTTAATCTCAAAAACCTCAATACCTAGACCCCCCGGATCTTCCGGTCGGCAAATAATATTCCACCTAGTTAATCTATATTTCTTTTTATGTTCATCACTTTGCCAAAAGAATTTTGAACGATAGAAATCTAGTCTTTTCCTTACCCCCTTAGGTATCTCAAGAAAAGACAATATAAACATTGGCAGGCTCGATAAAACCGAGTTAATTAAGACAAGTCTATCCCCGTACGACAAAAGTTTCCCTTGCCAACACCCAAGCTTACTGTCAAATCTACTTTCAACCGGGTTCCATTAAGAATTTCGAAGTCTTCTATGGTGTATAGGTACCCCAAAGTATCTAAACGGCAAAGACCCCGCCTCACACCCGGAAATTTCCTTATAGATGTGTTCGTGCTCCACTGCCTGACCGAAACAATAAATCTCACTCTTGTGAAAATTTATTTTTAGGCCGGACAGTTGCTCAAAAATACAAAGGATGAGTTTCATATTTACTGCTTTCTGGAAATCATGTTCCATAATCAAGATAGTGCCGTCAGCATCTTGTAGGATGGACACCCCTCCGTCAACTAAATGTGGTATTAGTCCAGCTACCTGGCCATTTTCTTTTGCATGCGCAATAAGAATAGCAAGCATATCCGCAATGATATTAAAAAGCATAGGGGATAGAGGATCACCTTGCCGAAGCCCTTTTTTAGTCTGAAAGTAGTGGCTAACGTCATCATTGATACGAATGGCAACACTTCCATCCCGCACAAAATTATCAATCCATTTGCACCAAACAGGATGAAAACCTTTCATGCGGATAACTTGTAAGAATGGCCACTTAACCTTATCATACGCTTTTCCAAGATCAATTTTGAATAAGACACCATCCATTTTCTTCCTCTTGATCTCATGAATGGTCTCATGCAGAATAACCACTCCCTCGAGTATATGCCGTCCAAGCATGAAAGCTGTCTGAGTAGGCCTGATTATCTTGTGAGCAATCATAGAGATACAATTTGTTGCAACCTTAGTGAAACATTTGAAACTCACATTAAGAAGACAAATGGGTCTATATTGTTGAATTTGAGTCGCATTCTCTTTTTTGGGAAGCAAAGTAACAACTCCAAAGTTGAGTTTAAAAGGTGGTAGATCAGATGTGTGCAACTGTGCAAAAAGGATTAAATCATGTTTGATAAGTGCCCAAAAAGTTTGATAGAATTCTGCAGGGAATCCATCATGACCAGGAGCTTTGTTATGCTCCATGGAGGATATGGCATAAAAAACTTCTTGCTCAGTAAAAACCGCAGTTAAAATTTCATTCTCTTAAGGAGAAACTTGAGGGATATCACTATTCCTATCCTCTGAGAGAATGTAACTGTTGGGAGGACAGGAGGTGAATCATGCATCTCATTTCTAGCTCACGGGTGAGATGAAAAATTCCTCTCGCTCGCGGCCAACGCTGATAGCTCGGCGGCGGGATGATGATGGATAGGCTGGGTACAGGGGTCGCTCTCTCGCAGTTGCTGCTCAAGTGCGGGATGGGATGATGAGCAAGCGGCCGGGATGGGATGGATATGCAGGGTGGCAGGGGTCATGGCCGGGAATGTAGAGGAGGCTCCTGTCCGATATAGATGGAATTGGGCT
This sequence comes from Avena eriantha, assembly GCA_910589775.1. Lineage (NCBI taxonomy): Eukaryota > Viridiplantae > Streptophyta > Magnoliopsida > Poales > Poaceae > Avena > Avena eriantha. The sequence goes on along the minus strand of OU342746.1, from coordinate 50,025,427 downwards.
CGGCCCATCGGAACGGTGTTCATGTATCTTCTGTTGGTCATGGACACCTTTTAGCTTACGGTATTAAAAGATATTTTCATCCATCTCAAACCTAGCAATTGTAGGAAATAGAAAGTCTTATTATGAAGTCTGCTCCAAGACGGACTCAGCTAGGAAACGCCTATAAAAAAGCCTCCAAACCCTAGACCGAAAACCCAAAACAATTTAGCACCAAGTGGGACTTGGTGCTAAATTTTATATATGCATTAGTAATTGTATTTGGATCTTGATATATTGTATTTGGTTCTTGATAAATGCTTGATGCCCAAGTTGAGTTGGAGACATATCTTTTATTCAACTCCACCACCTTTTCATTGTCACCGTAGCATCCCATCTGTCTAACATATGTAATGCTACTTGGTCTAGTAATATAATTGCTACTTCCTATATATAATTGTTGCATCATAATTATGCTCATGTCATCATGCCACCTTGCATTTGAGCATCATATAAAACCCTTTTTCATTTGGTTCTTCTCTCATATGCATTAGTAATTGTATTTGACTCTTGATATATTGTATTTGGTTCTTGATAAATACTTGATGCCCAAGTCTAGTTGGGGGCATATATTTTATTCCACTCCACCACCTTTTTCCTTGTCACCACCTTATAATTCCACCATCCTAATTATCCATGAGCTTTTACGCTTTTCCTTTGGCATTTAAATCTAGCTCATGTGGGTTGGGATGGATCCACTTCTATATTCCACATGCTCTCATATTAGCATCATGTTGTTTTCACATTATTGATATGTGGAGCCACCTTTGCATGCATTATTAGTGGCATCCCTCTTTCTAGCTTCCATATGGAATGTATTGGAATTTTTGCTCATGTTGGAATATTATTGGGAATATTATACACCTAGTGGAACACACACACTAGCATGTCCCAAACTATATTCAAATATGATCATCTCCTTTTACTCCACATGGGACCTACTTTTAATTCCTTTTGATTGACCTTTACTCCATATTTTGGAATGCACATGAATAAATGTCATGGAACTTTATTATTGTTTTTACAATAATATACATGGCAATTATTACTATGCATGGGCCATGCAAGGACACCTCCATCTTTTCTCCTTTGGTTTTCTTTGGGTTAAAGTGGATCTTCTCTTTTGTGGAGCTCCCCTTTCTCTCTTACTCAAACCTCCTCATCTTGACCTTTGTTTTCCTTGCCATGTGCATCAAGACCCTCACCCTCACCTTATCTTCTTCATACATGCATGAACATGTGAGGTCATAATCATAAAAACCATCACTCCCACCCTCTCTTCTAACCATCACCATGTGTCCAACAAACACTCCCCTCTCCATCTCATTTCCCCTTCATGCTTGATCTTGTAGATCATAACAAACCCTAAACCCATCTCTTGCTTGATCATGTGGGTATATGCATTAGCCCCAACACCCTACCAACCCTCTCACCCTACCCTAACCCTAACCATCCACCTGAGCCTCCCTTCTCCCTTCTCTCTAAGCCGAGTCACCCCCCTCCAACCCTAGCTCCATGCCACACCCTCTCTCTCTCTCCCTGTCAAAGCTACCCCACCACCCGAGCCTCCCTTCTCCCTTCTCTCTAAGCCGAGTCACCCCCCTCCAACCCTAGCTCCATGCCACACCCTCTCTCTCTCTCCCTGTCAAAGCTACCCCACCACCCGAGCCAGCCCTTCCTTCTACTCCCTCGGGCCCAGCTGCAGCCACTACTCCCCTCCCGAGCCAGCCGAGCACGTGCTCGAGGTGGAGAAAAGGTGGCCGAGGCCACCTTTTTCCTCAACCCGAGCCCCCACGGCACCTCTCCCTCGCCCCTCCTTCTTATCCTCCCCCTAACGCCTCTGCCGTGCCCCAGTACCCCTCCCCTGGCCCCTGCGCCAACCCTCCCCTTCCCGTTACCCCCTCTCCACCACCGACGATCTGTCGGCCTCCACCTCCACCTCCTCATTACTAGCCGGCGGTGTGGACGTTGGACTGTTGGGGAAGACCAGCGAGGACCCCGGCGGCGCCCCTGTGCACGACAGCGAGGAGGAGACGTTCTGCAGACGTTGCACGCCGTCGAGCCGAGAGAAAACCCTAGCTGAGCGTGCGTCTGCTTCGCCGATGATCCCCGGCGCCCCGACCCGATCCAGCTCCACCAACCCTACCACGGTGAGGCCCCGATCCTCCCAGACATCCTCACCGTTGTCGTCGTGTCCTGGTCGCGTTGATCGTTCCGCCGAACGCCCTCTGCGCGCCGGCATTCGCGGTCAGCTTCCACACCGTGGCGTCGCAGAGGTAGATCTAGCCGTGCAGCCCTCTCCTACCAGCGATCCCACCTAGCCGCTTTGGTCACCGCCGCCTGCGCGCGCGCGAGAGGTCGCGAGTTCGATCCCCTGTGGCGTCGCGTACCGGCCGTCAGTTTCGTCAGAGCCGCAAGGGAAGAAAAACAGTACCAGTTGGCACTTTTCAAATACCCCCTCCCCCCACACACACACAATCTTTTGCCTTAACCCGCGGTACACCAGGCCCCACCGGTCAGCCCCTTCAAGCTTTTTACAAAAAGCACCCGCGTTTTTGTAATCCCTAACCCGCACTCCAACCGGACCCCACCTGTCAGCCGCAGTGGCAAACCCCTTCACCCCCCACTGGCGCGTGGGCCCGCTCTAGCATCGGGTCCGCCTGTCAGATGCTGCGGCTAGCCTTCCGCGCGGTAAGAAAAGCCTGGGGCGCGCAGCTGCGCCAGTGTAGCTCAGGTCCCACCCGCCAGTGACTTGGGCTAGGTTTTTCTGGGTGGAAAAAGTCTGGCTGTTTAACTGTTTAAACAAAATGATTTCAGAAAATGTTTAAATACAAATTTAAATCTGTTTTTAATAACTTTTGAATTATAATTCCAAATAATACAAATGATATATGTATTTGAATCAGAAAAATGTGAGGAATTCAAATATGCCATTCAAAATATTATTTGAGCACTTTAAATTTTCGAGATGTCTAAAATTACAATAAAATGCCCTTTTCCTAATAAATTAATAACTTTAAATCTAACCTCCAAATTCGACAAATAATATCTCTAAATCGATCAGCGCAACGAGCCTGTTCTAACTATGCATCCCATGTTAAGAATTGAAGCATGCATCATGTCATTATTAAAAATCAGAACTGTTTATGGCAATAAAACTTGACCACATAAATAATAAAATGCTTTATTCTTGTACCCCACACCTCATCATGCCATGCTACATTATTGCCATGTAAATTGTGCATCATTAATCATGGCATGCTTGTTTGCTTGTTGCATTTTAATTTGTATGATTGTGCACTTTATTTATGTGGGCCCTTGTTTGTTTGGTTCTTCTTCGAATAGACGCCCAACAGGAGAATTATCAGAAATCACAGGAGTTCTACCTAGATCCATCTCTCGCTACAACTGAGCTACCAGGCAAGCACTACCACATGCTTGCATACATATAGTACCTATTGCTTCTATCTTATTCTTGCATCATTGAGTCGCGATTGCATTAAATTCAATCCCAAGTACTGCATAACGTTTACTTTTAAACCCCACCGAAGCTTGTTCCTCCATCCCATGAGCCATTACTACAGGAATTTTTTGAGCCATGCGAGTCGTAGAACAGCATGTGTAGGGTATATGAGTGTCTGATGGATAACGAGGTACCTAAACAACTTATCCTGAGTAGTAATGGGATAACTAATGAAAGAGGCACCGGTGAGCAATATCTACTATTTGGTTTTTCATGCTCACTTGTGTCCCGTAGGACCCCGAGGACTTGATTCCTGTTCCTTGACTATTCGCACTATCCACATCCGGGAGGCCTTATGGACCCCCCTGAGCCAGAGCTTGATTCATTTCTATTTCTTGGGGCCACAATTAGTTTGGGGTTTTATTACTATCCTGTACTTATGCCATGTTTACTGTTTATTTACGATTGTGCGTGGAGCACCTGTACTGTTTTGGATCGTGACACGTTTTCGCTGTATCGACAAGCCCAGTCACACTTTCGGGTTCCCAGTCGTTTACTGCCGTCCACACAAACCCTGGGTCCGTTCCGGAGCCAGCCAACTTCGTTGCGGGTAGCTTAGTGGGGTGCCCCCCTGAAAAATTTCTGAATCCTGTGATCGCTTTGTCGTGAATGCCTCGTTGGGTTTTGAGTTGGTTTTTCCGAGGTTGATCGAGTGTGTGTTGCTATTCGTGCACCCCTGCAGGGTAAATCTTTCTGAAAGCCGTGTCCGCGGTTATGGACGACTTGGAGCACAGTTTCTCGATCATAGACAAGTATAACTAAAGTACCGCTTTTAATTTGACTAAGTACCTGACTAGTTAATAGTGCAATACTCATGGAATGGTTAATAAAACTGCCAACGGATGGGTTGTTCGTCCGCTTTCTCGTTGGTAAGCGAGAAGGAGGATGGATCTATTAATTATACTGTTATAACTGTTGTTACTAATTAACGGACATCCGTCTATCATTGGTTAGGCGGATGGTTAGTGAGTATCTATAGACTTGTTAGTTATTATCTTTTGCTGCAATTGCGTCTCCCTAGGTATATGTCCCCTTTAGAGCCATAAAGACTTGCTGAGTACCCCTAGGGTCTCACACGATAAATTGTTTGATTCAGATGAACAGGTTTACTCTCAAGATGGATACTAGGTGGAGGAGACGGATGATGTTGGCAACGATCACTCGGTGTAGAGATTCCGGGGATGGGGATCCGTGAGATCTGTGGGTGGGATGTGTTTATTTATGAGGCATCTTATGCCGATTTGCTTCTTATCCGTACTCGGATCTTGTGTTCCGCTTCCGCCTGATACTCCGATGTTTGATGTATGAGGAGCTATCCTAAACTATTACCTCTATCTAGGATATTTGGATCTTGCTGTATGGCGTTGCAATATTTCTATTTCTTTTAGATGGAATGGCTCTGTGAACAGTTGTATGGTGGCTTGCATACATACTCACTTGTGTATGTAGTTGATCCCTTCGCCTGCCGATTACGCCGCTCGTTCTTGTCCCGATGTTCTGAAAGTGGTTAGGACGGCCGACAGGTCTACCTGTGAGTGGCCCTGGGACCCACCATACTATTTTAACCACTTTCGTTCATCTAGGCATGCAACTAAGAGCGTAATTCACCGAGGTAGTTACAATTGGTATCAGAGCCACCCCGCCCTTCAGGGTCTCAGCCAAATGGTCGTTGTCAGTCTAGCAAATATTTTTGATAGTTATGTATACTAGGGAAAAACAAAACGTGAGAGTAGGACTGCTTCCATTTTTCTTCTTACCCACCCACCCTTCTTCTGGTAAGGAAGTGTAACGTTTTCAATCCTCTTCTAAGATTCAAACTAGGATTCACGTGTTCTGGGTTCCGTAGTACCATAGGTTGTGTGTGTGTGTGAATTCCTTGTGTATCTGTTGCATCCAAATGTTATCACTATCTACCTTTTGGTTATCAACTGTTGGTACATTCCATACCGACAGTCCTTTGTAAACCGACGTGATCTATCCGATTCGTTGTATACCGATGCGATCTGTCTTACTCTGTTATCCGACGTATCTTGTTTGGGGTGTTCGTTTCCGTAGTTACTGATCTTTAGGTTCATCTTAAAAAGAAGGTGTTGGGATATGTGTTTTACTTATTCATGTGCGGAGTAATGATTTGAGTGCGGGATGGAGTCGCGACCATACCACTACTTTTATCATTTGCTCTTGTATATTGAATTGGTAGAGTTACTAATCTTGATTCGTTAAGTGGTTTTGCGCATATAGTGGTATTTTAAAGCCGAAATTTGCGGAAATTTTTTCTTTGATAGCTTTGTGTACCACACTCCTTGTTTAGTCGTGTGCGATATGCTTAATATCTTCTAGGTGCTTTAAACTTTGTTGATATTTTAATATCATCTTAGTGAATTGTATCCTTTAATCTTGGTTAATTCCATTTTGGTACTATTTTAGATTATTATTATTCTCCATTATAGTACTGACTTGTATTTTATATCAATCACAAGATGGCACCACCACGCCGTTCTGAGGAGGACATACCACCTGAACTGGGGGCTGCGTTGGCAAGTATTGCAAATGAACAATGCAGCAGAACCAGCAGCGATTCGAAGAAAGCGTGAGAGGAATGAGTTTGTTCCGCTACCTCCACCTCCCAAGCGAGGAGACATCAAGAGTTTTCTGAAGTTCAACCCACGCCAATTTGAGGTGTCTGGTCAGCCACTTGATGCTGATGATTGGCTACGTGAAATGTCAAGGTTGCTGATGACTGCGGATGTTCCTGAGCAAGAATGGGTAAAATGTGCCACTCACCTTCTGAAAGGAGATGCAGCTCTATGGTGGGAAAATTACCTAAAGGCAGACCTCTCTGGTTTTCAGCCTACTTGGGAGCAATTCACTACGGCTTTCAAAGAGCAATATCTGTCAGAAATTGTCATGGAAAGGATGAAGGAAGTGTTTCTCAACCTCAAGCAGGGCAATGACAATGTCAATACCTATATCAGAAACTTCATGAACCTTTCTCGGTATGGTGGCGATGAGATCTCTGATGACAAGAAGAAGAAAAAGAGGTTCAGGCAAGGGCTCAATGCATCAACCAAATATGCAATCACTCATGCAAGGCCGGGGTCTTTTCTAGAACTCCAACATACAACTCTGTAGGAAGAAGCAAGTAGGCAAGTGTTTGAGGAGTCAAAGAAACACAGCTGCGATGCAGCAAGCTCTTCAGCTATGACAGCTCCTTCTACGCGCCGTGTCTGGGTTCCTAACACCCCACCGTCGCTCCCGGCTCTACCAAGACCGTCAAGCTACACGGCAAGGCCACCAAACTCCTTCACCGCGGCTCCTAGGGGCTACAACCACAACTACCCTGGAGCGCCTGGCGGAGTCCCTTGCTACACTACTCCACGTCCATCGGGTGCTTGCTACACTTGTGGAAACACTGGGCATCAGCACTGGAATTGTCCAATGAACAACAAAGCTCTTCCTCCACCACCTCCAAGACCTGCGGCAAGTTCTCCTATGGTTCGTGCACCTCCACCTCGGGCTCTCAACATCAACACTAAGCCCGGGTCTACGGTTGCTCGTGCCAACTATGTCAATGTCGCTCAAGCTGAGCATGCACCTAGAGTTGTGATGGGTATGCTTCCTGTTAACTCGGTCCCTGCACGAGTTTTGTTTGATTCTGGTGTTTCGCATTTTTTTGTTTCTCACAAGTTTGCGCATGAGCATGATCTGGCTATGGTTCCTTTACTGCATCGTCTTGTGGTACAATATCCTGGGTCAAACATGAGGGCTGCTCATATCAGCCATGGCAATCAAATTGAGATTGGTGGCTCTTCGTTTCCGGCTTCCTTAATTATTCTGGGTAACTCTGACATTGATGTTATCTTGGGCATGGATTGGTTAACAGCAAATGCAGCTGTGATTGATTGTGCTGAACGCTCGGTTTCTCTGAAAATTCCTGAAGGCCATATAGTCTATTCTCCAAGTCTGACTCCTACAATTTAGCTCTTCTCTTTGGCGGCTCTGAATGATGATGCTATGGAAGCTATTCAGAGTGTTCCGGTGGTCTGTGAGTTCCCAGATGTTTTTCCTGAAGAGTTGCCAGGCATGCCTCCTGACCGAGAGGTCAAGTTTGTGATTGAGCTTGAACCTGGTACCGCTCCTATCTCCAAGCGGCCTTATAAAATGGGTCCTGCTGAGTTGGCTGAACTCAAACGTCAGCTTGATGAACAAGAGAAGTTGGGTTTCATTCAGCATAGTACTTCTTCTTGGGGTAGCCCAACCATCTTTGTGAAGAAGCGAGACAAGACTGATAGACTTTGTGTTGACTATCGGGCTCTCAATGCTAAAACCATCAAGAATAAATATCCCCTTCCGCGGATTAATGATCTCTTCGATCAGCTAGCTGGAGTTGTGGTATTCTCTAAGCTGGATTTGAGAAGTGGGTATCATCAAATCAAAATCCGCAAGGAAGATGTTCCCAAAACAGCTTTCACCACCCGCTATGGCCTGTATGAGTACACGGTCATGTCTTTCGGTCTCACCAACGCACCTGCCACCTTCTCGAGGCTTATGAACTCGGTTTTTATGGAGTATCTTGATAAGTTCGTTGTGGTCTATCTGGATGACATTCTAGTCTATTCTAAGTTAAAGGAAGAACATGAAGAACACCTTCGGTGTGTCCTAAACAAGCTTCGTGAGAACCGCCTATATGCAAAGTTCTCCAAGTGTGAGTTCTGGCTGCCTCAAGTCACCTATCTTGGTCACGTCATCTCTGCCAAGGGCATTGCCATCAACCTAGAAACTATTAAGACAATTGTTGACTGGCTTCCACCCAAAAATGTCAAAGAAGTCCGGAGTTTCCTTGGTTTGGCTAGTTACTGTCGTCGTTTCGTTCAGAACTTCTCGAAGATTGCGAAGCCTCTTACCGATCTCCTCAAGAAAGGCAAGAAATACCTTTGGACTCCTGCATGTCAAGCAAGCTTTGAAACACTCAAAGAGAAGCTCACTTCCACACCAGTCTTGATTCCTCCAGATACATCAAAGCCTTTCCAGATATTCTGTGATGCCTCCTTGCAAGGATTGGGTGCGGTCCTTATGCAAGAAAAACAAGTTGTTGCTTATGCCTCTCGACAGTTGAAGACACATGAGATCAACTATCCTACACATGACCTTGAACTCGCAACAGTTGTCTTTGCTTTGAAAGTATGGAGGCATTACTTGCTTGGCAACCATTGTGAGATTTTTTCTGATCACAAGAGTCTGAAGTATATCTTCACACAACCTAATCTCAACCTTCGTCAGAGGAGGTGGATTGAAGCAATTAATGATTTCAATTTGACCATCAACTACACTCCGGGCAAAGCTAATGTGATGGCCGATGCTCTCAGCCGAAAAGCTTATGTCAACAACCTCACGGTGGAAGAACAATAGCCTCTCTTGTGTGAGGAATTCCGCAAGCTCAACCTTGAAATTGTGGATCAAGGGTATCTTATGAACCTTCTGGCAACCCCTCTCTTGGAAGAAAAATTTCGCTCCATTCAACTTGGTGATCCTTACACTAAAAAGATCATCTCCAACATTCAGCTCCTGAAGTATGAGTCCTTCCACGTCGACGACCAAGGCGCTCTTTTCTTTGAACACCGGATGTTTGTTCCGAACTACCCGGGTCTAAGAGAGCAAGTTCTCAAGGAGGCGCATGATTCTATTCTTTCTATCCACACTGGCAGCACTAAGATGTACATGGACTTGAAAACACAGTATTAGTGGCCTGGGTTGAAACGATATTGTGCCAAGTATGTCTCAGAGTGTGATGTCTGCCGCAGAGTTAAAGCTGTTCATCAGAAACCTTCCGGTCTTCTACATCCATTGAAGCCTCCGGAATGGAAATGGGAGAAAGTAGAGATGGACTTCATAACTGGTTTTCCAAGGTCGCAGAAGGGCAACAATGCAATCTTTGTTGTCATTGACAGGCTTTCTAAAGTGGCTCACTTCTTTCCCATCAAGGAAACAATTTCTGCAATTCAGTTGGCTGAGCTCTATATCAACAGAATTGTCTCTCTGTATGGGGTTCCTCTTGAGATCAGCTCAGACCGTGGAAGCATCTTCACTTCCAAGTTCTGGGGAAGTTTCCAAAATGCTTTGGGAACAAAATTGAACTTCAGCACAGCTTACCACCCTCAGTCGCAAGGACAAGTTGAAAGGATCAATCAGATTCTGGAAGATATGCTCCGTGCTTGTGTTATCTCTTTCGGCATGAAGTAGGAAGAATGCCTTCCTTATGCTGAATTCTCTTACAACAACAGCTTCTAGAAAAGTCTAAAGATGGCACCATTTGAGGTTCTCTATGGTCGCAAATGCAGAACTCCGATTGGTTGGTCGGGCGTAGGTGAAAGAACTTTGTTTGGCCCCGACATTGTAACTCAAGCGGAGGAGAAGATTCACATCATTCTGGAAAATCTGAAGGTTGCTCAAAGTCGCCAGAAGAGCAACTATGACAGAAAGCACACGGACATGGGGTATGTCCCTGGTGATCTCGTTTACCTTCGTGTCACTCCCATGAGAGGCACGCACCGCTTTGGTATCAAAGGAAAGCTAGCTCCTAGATACATCGGTCCTTTGAAAATTCGTGGAAGAAGAGGAGAAGTTGCTTATGCTCTTGAGCTCCCTGAAAAACTCAAGGTCCATGATGTCTTTCATATCTCTCAGCTCAATAAGTGCTTCCAGGATCCCGGCAGGACCGTGGACCATGAACTCATCAATCTCCAAGAAGATCTGTCTTATCAAGAACACCCCACAAAAATCCTAGAAGTCGCAGAAAGAAGAACTCGCAACAAGTCCATCAAGTTCTGCAAGGTGAAGTGGTCGCACCATTCCGTTGATGAAGCCACTTGGGAATGCGAGGATGAGCTCCGTGCCAAGTATCCTACCCTCTTCGTGTCTTCTTCTTCTTCCTAGAATCTCGGGGCGAGATTCCTGTTTAGTGGGGGAGAGTTGTAGTATCCCATTTGTCTAACATATGTAATGCTACTTGGTATAGTAATATAATTGCTACTTCCTACATATAATTGTTGCATCATAATTATATCATACTCATGTCATCATGCCACCTTGCATTTGAGCATCATATAAAGCCCTTTTTCATTTGGTTCTTCTCTCATATGCATTAGTAATTGTATTTGACTCTTGATATATTGTATTTGGTTCTTGATAAATGCTTGATGCCCAAGTTGAGTTGGGGGCATATCTTTTATTCCACTCCACCACCTTTTTCCTTGTCACCACCTTATAATTCCACCATCCTAATTATCCATGAGCTTTTACGCTTTTCCTTTGGCATTTAAATCTAGCTCATGTGGGTTGGGATGGATCCACTTCTATATTCCACATGCTCTCATATTAGCATCATGTTGTTTTCACATTATTGATATGTGGAGCCACCTTTGCATGCATTATTAGTGGCATCCCTCTTTCTAGCTTCCATATGGAATGTATTGGAATTTTTGCTCATGTTGGAATATTATTGGGAATATTATACACCTAGTGGAACACACACACTAGCATGTCCCAAACTATATTCAAATATGATCATCTCCTTTTACTCCACATGGGACCTACTTTTAATTCCTTTTGATTGACCTTTACTCCATATTTTGGAATGCACATGAATAAATGTCATGGAACTTTATTATTGTTTTTACAATAATATACATGGCAATTATTACTATGCATGGGCCATGCAAGGACACCTCCATCTTTTCTCCTTTGGTTTTCTTTGGGTTAAAGTGGATCTTCTCTTTTGTGGAGCTCCCCTTTCTCTCTTACTCAAACCTCCTCATCTTGACCTTTGTTTTCCTTGCCATGTGCATCAAGACCCTCACCCTCACCTTATCTTCTTCATACATGCATGAACATGTGAGGTCATAATCATAAAAACCATCACTCCCACCCTCTCTTCTAACCATCACCATGTGTCCAACAAACACTCCCCTCTCCATCTCATTTCCCCTTCATGCTTGATCTTGTAGATCATAACAAACCCTAAACCCATCTCTTGCTTGATCATGTGGGTATATGCATTAGCCCCAACACCCTACCAACCCTCTCACCCTACCCTAACCCTAACCATCCACCCGAGCCTCCCTTCTCCCTTCTCTCTAAGCCGAGCCACCCCCCTCCAACCCTAGCTCCATGCCACACCCTCTCTCTCTCTCCCTGTCAAAGCTACCCCACCACCCGAGCCAGCCCTTCTACTCCCTCGGGCCTAGCTGCAGCCACTACTCCCCTCCCGAGCCAGCCGAGCACGTGCTCGAGGTGGAGAAAAGGTGGCCGAGGCCACCTTTTTTCTCAACCCGAGCCCCCACGGCACCTCTCCCTCGCCCCTCCTTCTTATCCTCCCCCTGACGCCTCTGCCGTGCCCCAGTACCCCTCCCCTGGCCCCTGCGCCAACCCTCCCCTTCCCGTTACCCCCCTCTCCACCACCGACGATCTGTCGGCCTCCACCTCCACCTCCTCGCTACTAGCCGGCGGCGTGGACGTTGGACTGTTGGGGAAGACCAGCGAGGACCCCGGCGACGCCCCTGTGCATGACAGCGAGGAGGAGACGTTCTGCAGACGCTGCACGCCGTCGAGCCGAGAGAAAATCCTAGCCGAGCGTGCGTCTGCTTCGCCGACGATCCCCGGTGCCCCGACCCGATCCAGCTCCACCAACCCTACCACGGTGAGGCCCCGATCCTCCCAGACATCCTCACCGTCGTCGTCGTGTCCTGGTCGCGTTGATCGTTCCGCCGAACGCCCTCTGCGCGCCGGCGTTCGCGGTCAGCTTCCACACCATGTAGTCGCGGAGGTAGATCTAGCCGTGCAGCCCTCTCCTACCAGCGATCCCACCTAGCCGCTTTGGTCAGCGCCGCCTGCGCACGCGCGAGAGGTCGCGAGTTCGATCCCCCGTGGCGTCGCGTACCGGCCATCAGTTTCGTCAGAGCCGCAAGGGAAGAAAAACAGTACCAGTTGGCACTTTGCAAATACACCCCCCCCCCCCCACACACACACAATCTTTTGCCTTAACCCGCGGTACACCAGGCCCCACCGGTCAGCCCCTTCAACCTTTTTACAAAAAGCACCCGCGTTTTCGTAATCCCTAACCCGCGCTCCAACCGGACCCCACCTGTCAGCCGCAGTGGCAAACCCCTTCACCCCCCGCTGGCGCGTGGGCCCGCTCTAGCATCGGGTCAGCCTGTCAGTTGCTGCGGATAGCCTTCCGCGCGGTAAGAAAAGCCTGGCACGCGCAGCTGCGCCAGTGCATCTCAGGTCCCACCCGCCAGTGACTTGGGCTAGGTTTTTCTAGGTGGAAAAAGTCTGGCTGTTTAACTGTTTAAACAAAATGATTTCAGAAAATGTTTAAATACAAATTTAAATCTGTTTTTAATAACTTTTGAATTATAATTCGAAATAATACAAATGATATATGTTTTTGAATCAGAAAAATGTGAGGGATTCAAATATGCCATTAAAAATATTATTTGAGCACTTTAAATTTTCGACATGTTTAAAATTACAATAAAATGCCATTTTCTTAATAAATTAATAACTTTAAATCGACAACTCCAAATTCGACAAATAATATCTCTAAATCAATCAGCGCAACGAGCCCGTTCTAACTATGCATTCCATGTTAAGAACTGAAGCATGCATCATGTCATTATTAAAAATCAGAACTGTTTATGGCAATAAAACTTGACCACATAAATAATAAAATGCTTTATTCTTGTACCCCACACCTCACCATGCCATGCTACATTATTGCCAGGTAAATTGTGCATCATTCATCATGGCATGATTGTTTGCTTGTCGCATTTTAATTCGTATGATTGTGCACTTTATTTATGTGGGCCCTTGTTTGTTTGGTTCTTCTTCAAATAGACGCCCAGCAGGAGAATTATCAGGAATCACAGGAGTTCAAACCAGATCCATCTCTCACTACAACTGAGCTACCAGGCAAGCACTACCACATGCTTGCATATATATAGTACCTATTGCTTCTATCTTATTCTTGCATCATTGAGTCGTGATTGCATTAAATTGAATCCTAAGTACTGCATAGCCTTTACTTTTAAACCCCACCGAAGCTTGTTCCTCCATCCCATGAGCCATTACTACAAGAATTGTTTGAGCCATGCGAGTCGTAGAACAACATGTATAGGGTATATGAGTGTCTGATGGATACAACTTAACCTGAGTAGTAATGGGATAACTAATGAAAGAGGCACCGGTGAGCAATATCTGCTATTTGGTTTTTCATGCTCACTTGTGTCCCGTAGGACCCCGAGTACTTGATTCCTGTTCCTTGACTATTCGCACTATCCACATCCGGGAGGCCTTATGGACCCCCTTGAGCCAGAGCTTGATTCATTTCTATTTCTTGGGGCCACAATTAGTTTGGGGTTTTATTACTCCTGTACATATGCCATGTTTACTGTTTATTTACGATTGTGCGTGGAGCACCTATACTATTTTGGATCGTGACACGTTTTTTCTGTATCGACAAGCCCAGTCACACTTTCGGGTTCCCAGTCGTTTACCACCGTCCACACAAATCCTGGGTCCGTTCCAGAGCCGGCCAACTTTGTTGCGGGTAGCTTAGTGGGGTGGCCCCCTGAAAAATTTCTGAATCCTGTGATCGCTTTGTCGTGAATGCCTCGTTGGGTTTTGAGTTGGTTTTTCCGAGGTTGATCGAGTGTGTGTTGCTATTTGTGCACCCCTGCAGCGTAAATCTTTATGAAAGCCGTGTCCACGGTTATGGACGACTTGGAGCACAGTTTCTCGATCATAGACAAGTATAACTAAAGTACCGCTTTTAATTTGACTAAGTACCTGACTAGTTAATAGTGCAATACTCATGGAATGGTTAATAAAACTGCCAACGGATCGGTTGATCGTCCGCTTTCTCGTTGGTAAGCGAGAAGGAGGATGGATCTGTTAATTATACTGTTATAACTGTTGTTACTAATTAACGGACATCCGTCTATCATTTGTTAGGCGGATGGTTAGTGAGTATCTATAGACTTGTTAGTTATTATCTTTTGCTGCAATTGCGTCTCCCTAGGTATATGTCCCCTTTAGAGGCATAAAGACTTGCTGAGTACCCCTAGGGTCTCACACGATAAATTGTTTGATTCAGATGAACAGGTTTACTCTCAAGATGGATACTGGGTGGAGGAGACGGATGATGTTGGCAACGATCACTCGGTGTAGAGATTCCGGGGATGGGGATCCGTGAGATCTGTGGGCGAGATGTGTTTTATTATGAGGCATCTTATGCCGATTTGCTTCTTATCCGTACTCGGATCTTGTGTTCCGCTTCCGCCTGATACTCTGATGTTTGATGTATGAGGAGCTATCCTAAACTATTATCTCTATCTAGGATATTTGGATCTTGCCGTATGGCGTTGCAAGCTTTCTATTTCTTTTAGATGGAATGGCTCTGTGAACAGTTGTATGGTGGCTTGCATACATACTCACTTGTGTATGTAGTTGATCCCTTCGCCTGCCGATTACGCCGCTCGTTCTTGTCCCGATGTTCTGGAAGTGGTTAGGACGGCCGACAGGTCTACCTGTGAGTGGCCCTGGGCCGCACCGTACTATTTTAACCACTTTCATTCATCTAGGCATGCAACTAAGAGCGTAATTCACCGAGGTAGTTACAATATAGCACCATGTCGACATTGCCGCAAAACAATTCAGCACTAGGTCGACATTGCCGCCAGATCAATTCGCTCCAGGTCGATATCGCCAATGTTTCGCCACTCTGCTGACCGGATCTTCGCACTGCTTGGGTATGTGCTCTGCAACCTTAATCTTCCTCATATGTGACAAGTTTCTTGTTAGGTCAAGTATCATTAATTCAGTGCACAATAAGTACATGAACTCATCTGATTGAGATTGTATTGAATTGTTACCTGATAACCATTATTTATTTAATCTACAGTATTTGTTTGTTCTAGATAATATAGTTAGTACAAGAAGCACGAGAGAAGATGGTAGGACACGAGGAAGCTAATCCATCTTTTTTTATGGACAAGGAGGTAAATTTTCCATAGCTTTTGTTAGCCTTCATACCTGTCATAGATCCATCAGAGTAATGTTGTTAGAGTTGATGATATCCTGTCATAGATCCATCAAACAAGCATCTTCCCTAGATAGCTATCTTATCAGATTCATAGTCAGAGGATGAAACTTTGGTTCTTAGTTTGACTCCATGCACATTTATTCAGTCTAAAGCATATCTCTTTAACACTCGGACAATGAAAATTGTATAATTTGATTCTTCTAGAGAATATAGGTAGTACAAGTAGCAGGACAAGAGATGGAATGCCATGAAGAAACCAATCAATCCTTTCATGTGGATGAGGAGGTAAATTATTAACAGCTTCTATTAGCCTTTAGGTTATTAAGTAGTAAAACAAGATCATGTGTTTACTATCTCACTCTATACATATGTCATGTACACATACTAAATTTCTATTCTCTGTCAGTAGAGAAATAATATACTCTTAATCCATGAATCTTGCTAACTAAAATATTTTTGTGTAATCTCTTTGTTTGCAAGAACAAGGATGAAACTTGGTTCTTAGTTTGACTGCATGCACATTTATTTCAATCTATAGCATATCTCTTTAACAATCAGCCAATGAAACATGTAAGCATATCTCTTTAACAGCCAGACAATGAACCTTGTACTAAATTTCTATGTTCTGTCAGTAGAGAAATAATATACTCTTAATCCATGTATCTTGCTAACTAAAATATTTTTGTGAAATCTCTTTGTTTGCAAGAACAAGAACCAAAAAAGTATGTGTAGAACTTTTATTTTTGTTTGTGATTGTAGATAATGGATCAAAAATCTGACACGGCTGCTACCGAGGATTTTGCTAACCCGCCTTCAAAAAAATCAAAATGTCTTCAATCAAGTGTTCTGGATGATCAATTCCCATCACAAACCAACTCATCATATTTGCTTTATGAATGTCCTGACTCGATTAGTTTAGAATTAGATTATAAGATAAATGATGAGACATTGCGAACATCTCTATCGCTAACCAAGGTTTCTGAATCAGTTTCAAAAGATGATTTTAAGCAAATAGTAAATAGTTTGACGTACGACCATCTCCCACAAGGTAAATTATTCACTTACTATTTTTCCTAATGTTGTTAGTTGCATTATTTTTTAAGTCATTTATTCAATGTTTACTTGCTTTTCGTTTACATTTTTGCAGATTATACATTTACCGAACTAGATGAATCTGCTCATTGTCTTATACAATACGCTAAAGAAGATGACGTATTGGTAAGCATAGATGACATCTCAATTAAAAAACATTACTTGGAGTGTCTCCTAGATGAAAATAAATGGCTAGATGATGAAGCAAGTACCCTTACAAACGATGAAATAGTTACCGATTATTAATACCCATCATTAATGTATTTTCTAATATTTATAGATAATCAGCGGATATATATGTTGTCTAAAGGAGAAAAACCAGAATGATTTAGAAGTCTATTATGAGAATCCCTTTGTTACCAGGATCTTAAAACAAGACGGTCAAAGTGGAATATATGGATCTACCGGTATGACAATGATTGTCAAAAAATATCTAAACCATGACATGGTAATAACAATATCTCTTTAGCTTCAGTTGAATTTTTATAGTAATTTTTACATGTCAACAATTAACCCCATTGTATTAATCATAGGTTCACCTTCCCATAAATATCAAAGACTCCCATTGGTATTTAGCTTATGTCAACTTTCAAAAGTGTAATATACAAGTTCTCGACTCACTGTGTTGGGAGCACAATCGAGCTGACCTCACCTATACGGTAAGTTACTATATCATTTTTAATGCTTTCATAAAATGTTGTAAATTGATCCATCGCTATTACATGTATCATTTATTGATCAACACTTATTTTACAGCTACAAGGGCTACATTATCATTTGGAGATACTAAAAAGTGAAGAAAATTCAATTGATCCTAGATGGATGGACATTGACTTCGCCATTTGGACTATAACAGAACAAATACAAAATCCAATCCAGAGAGATAGGTATGAAGAGCACACATATGTTTTATGATAATAACCATATAAGAAGTATTGTGATCCACGTGGAGTGCTTAGATTTTTTAATTATGCAATTCATCTTGTGGCCTTTTCTTGCTTAAATTCATGGAATACTGGACTAGACATACACTATCCCATACGATTACACAAGTAAGTAACTCTCCTGTTTGATAACATAGCATCCCAATTGTCTAACAATTGTAATGCTACTTGCCTAGTCTATAATGTCACTTCCTACATACCATTAATTGCATCATCATTATATCATGCTCATGTCACCATGCCACATTGCATTTGAGTATCATATAAAACCCCTTTTATTTGGTTCTTTCCCTCATTATGCATTTGTCTATTAATTGTAGTTGCCTCTTGATATATTGTATTTGCATCTTAATATATGTTAAATGCCCAAGTTAAGTTGGGGCATATCTTTTAAATCCTTTCCACTTACTAACATGCTGCTACCGCTTGTCTATTGATCTTGTCTAAATCTACCACATATTACATGGATTCTTTTATTTGATTTGTATTTGAATCATGACCATGTGTATTTATGTATGGATCCATCTAAATATTGCCACCCCTCTTATTCTAGTGCATATTCTATTTTTCTCCCAAATATGCATGTGTCATTCTATCTCTATCTTTTCTAGTGCCACATGCAATCATAACCCCTCAAATCTAGTCACATGAAATAATGGATAAATATGTGCCAAGTCTTTTCTTTCAAAACCTTTTTTTAATTTGAGTGTTATTTGAATTTGGTTTAAATCTTGCTAACTAACCCTAGACATCCTCTCTATGTTTGTGAACACCCACAAGAGTGATATTTCTTTCGCACGTCTAATCTTTTTGCCTCTTGTTTCATTTATTTATTTTGTTTGTCTAATTCATTTGTTAATCCTAAACCTAGCTAAATCTCTCTCTCTCTCTCTACCATCCTATGTTAGCTAGCTACTAGATAGCTATTCCAAACCTAAACTAAACCGTACCTGTATACACACATACACACATACTCTACACTAAAGACCTACCGTGTATATAACCCACACACAAAGCCACACCGACCTGCTATCTAGTTTTTACCACACACATGCACCGATCGGTCTACACTTGGAAGCCAGCTGAACCCAAACTTCTTGGTGCATACATCGATCAATCTACCTACACACGCGCTGCTGCCTAGGCCCTCTCTCTGAACCTGAAGACGCTATACATGTTCCCTGAACCAGCCACCTACACCTGTCCGTGTGCGCGCGCCCAACACCCAGCTGCACCGACCGAACTCCTCGACCTGGCTCACCTGGCTCGACCCAATCGGCAGAGCGCCCAACACGCAACCCTGTTCCTCTCCTTCCCCGCGCCCATGTGATTGAAGCCGAGCGAGGACACCACCCCGCCGCGCTCGTACTCTCTCTCTCTCTCTTCTGAGCATAAAGCAAAGCATAGCAGCTGTCCACCCATCCCCAACCTTCTAACCACTTCAGATCGAGATCTGGGAGGGAATCCCTACCTCCTCCCCAAGCAAACCAACCGCGGCCATGCCCTAGCTCGTCCCCAAGGTCACCACCGATCTGCTGCCACTGAAGCCATGCCACCATGTCCTGGAGCTACCTACGATGCTGCGTAAGCTACTTGGCACCTGGACACGGAAGGGGAGCAGCAGGAACTCGACAAAGCAGCCCGGTTCCTGGGACGCGACGGAACCGCACACGGACACTGACGGCCGCCATGTCCACCATGATCGCCGCCACCGGTCGACACCGAGCCGCGCCGCGCCTGATCACCACCATCGCCTTGCCGTCTACTTCCTCTCCCCCAACCGCAACCGCCGTCACTAGCACCTCTAGGTGAGCGAACTCGCGCCCTCCACCTCTCTGACCTTCCCATGCCCTGGCGCACGCCGATGTCCGTGCCGCCAGCGCCGCTCGCGACACGCCGCGCGCGACAGCACTGCAGCTTCACCCACGATTCCCATCCAACTCCAGCCCGCTCCGGTCACTCTTCCTTGCAGATCTTCACGTACAGGGGTGGATTTACCGTCCGGACACCCTGGCCAGCGCCTACAGGAACTCCGGTGAGGTGCAGGAGCCGTCCTCGTAGCCAGATCTGCTGAAATTAACGATCTGAGCTGAAAAATACAGTCGTTTCTTTAACTGGGCCAGCATGGGCTATTCGCATAGCACCACTAGCTAGGCCAAAGGCCCATCGCCTTTCGTACTCGCTGTCTGGACCACAAAGGCCAGCATCCTCACGTCCATGAAGCGCAAAATCAGCTCGACTCAACGTATTGATATCATCTGGTTGTTCCTCTCACTCAACGCGGGGACCGGCGCCGGCCGCAGGGTACAACTAGGTCAGCTTTTCTATGTAATTTAGCAGTAATTTCGTAAATAAACGTCACAAGTGTCTTGTTTCAGTTCTGATATGCCTGTAGGTGGGTGCGCTCACGGCTGACCACCTCTGCCCATATAAACTATTAGGGCTCTCGCTACTGTCTGTTGTTTAAATTTGCCAATGCTAAATGCGTCCATGTGCTCAGTTATACCCGCCAACTTCACCATGCATACGAAACAGCAGCTGCACCTAGCTTAGCTTAACATAGTACACTAGGGAGGAAAGAGCAGCACGTAGCTTGCTCGATCACACAAATACACAGTAAACATAAATCACCCAACTTCATCACACTAATAGTAGGTAAGACCAATTTCACCAAAGGCATTTGACCAAAATATCAGTACATGGAGATCACTAGTACATAGGAAATTTTGTAGTTCCCTGGATTGTGAGGATTGATAAATACATTGATGCTTCCCTGTCAATCATGATGTTCCCAGTAGCTCGCCCCGCGCTGTAAGCCGCTGATTCTCCTAGGCACGGTGCCGTCGCCCATCTGTGCGATGTGCCGCAGCTCACGTGCTCCCCTTCACATGATCACCAGCAGCAGCAGCTTCGCAGCTCGTCATTCTATTAACCGGGAGTAGAGCACACCAAATTGTAGATTGCAGATAATTTCATCATCATGGAAAGTGAAGCACACCAAACTGTAGACCATAAAACAGCCATAACACGCCTGCAAGATCATACAACTTTTGTACGAAGACAGTAGCACTGGATAATTTAGCATGTCATTGGTCCCGCCATGTCATGCCAAATATTAAGCACATGAATGTAAAAAATCGACCCCAGAGTTCTGCCCTGGTTCTCTGAATTATTCTAACATCATGACATTAACATCTCTTGTACTCAGTAAATTAAACTGCTGTACTTAGTACTTACCAATGGTTATAAGTACTTCAGCAGTGAAATGAACTTATTCTGTAAGTCTTAACATGACACTAACAAATAGAAGTTACCTGCACCAGGAAAAGATCGCGGTTAATGACTGTATCTTGATCGTTACTGGCATTTCCTATCTTGATAACTTCCACTGAAAAAAATAAATTGTAGAATTAAAACATTAGGAAAAAGGACATTGTGCTTCAGTGCAAAAGCAAAGAATGCATCTAAACTGTTGCAGTTCATTGTGACAGCTGAAACCTAGCACTAAAGAGCTAAACCATGCATCCAGAAAATGAGCGCAAATTTGCTAAATAACTAGTAGTCAAAGCAAAATCAGATTCCACCAAGGACAAAGCACAAGATGAGTAAATACGAGATGAGAGGGATACATGCAGTCCAAGATGAGCAAATCAAGCTGCCCTGAAACTGCTGTTCACCTTTGAGGAAAAAGATGTGCTTGGCGAAGGCGTTGTTGGAGGACGTCAGGAGCAGCAGGTTCATATGAGTTACCCATCGTTGATTAGGCATTCCACATAAAAAGGTAAAAATTGTGATATTTTAAGTTAATATAAAGCCATCAATCATATATGGGAGGACTCAGAATTTGGTTGCCAGCAAGGCAAATAAAAAGTCAGTATAATTTGCAAGCACTTGAAAAGACAAATGTCAAGGTAAGTATAATTTTCAAGCTATATTGGAAACGGCCGTATAATTTGGATCAGGAAGCTTATTCAGTTAGTTTGGATCTTGGGCACATAGGAAGGTGGCCAGCTAATAGTGATAAATCGCACGTATGAGGAGAGGTTGACACTCCAGTATACCCCTCGCTTGTAGCTTCCCCTGTATACCGGGCTTGGAATTTGGGTTTTCCTCGATCAATCATTCTGAAATGATGCACATATAATTGAGGGATGAAGACAATGCAAATCATGGAGATCTAGATCAAATAAAAATTGAGGTAAAACCTGATAATTCAGGAAAAACACTACATCCAATCTCCAATCTGATAATCAAACCTGAAGTCTGATAATCTGATAATCAAACCTGACCTGATAATGGAGATCTAGACCTGAAGCCTCAAACCTGATAATTCAGTCAAAACACTACATCCAATCTTCAAATAAAAATTCTAGCAGCCTCAAACCCGAAGCCTCCAACGACCAACGTACACTACAAATCATCATTGAGTTCTTGTACGTACTAGTAAAAGTAACTTAGATCGAGCTCTTTTTGGCATCTACACTAGAAATAGATAATGTAGATCTAGACAAGTAATAGATCAAGGTCAAAGTTTTTGAGGATTGAATTTATGCAAGAGGGAGAAAGGGATTTACCTTTTACCCCGTCCTCTTGGACGGTGACCTAAGCACATCGCTAGTGGTGGCCTCCAGCTTCACACGGACAATGCCGGCCTGCAGCTCCTGCTCCAAATCGCCGTCCGCCTGGCCTCCTTGCTCCGTGGTCCTAGGCATGGACGTGATGCTGCTGCCGACGGGAGGAGTGGACTGATGGAGAAGGGGGACGGGAGAGCGAGGGGAAGGGAAGGGGCGAGAAGGGGGAGGAAGCGGCGACGACCGGATGGTTCCTCCGGGCATGGTGTTGTCTCCATCGCCATGGAGAGCGTCTCGTGGCGGTGTGGCGACGGTAGTGGAAGCTTCGTGGGTGTCTACGATATGTTTTCGGTCATCCATGGGTCTCCACTTACGAGAAATAGGTGGGCTGGGCTGGCGGCCCCGTGGACAGCCCAGTCCCACCACCTACAGATTGAAGTTCTGATCTGTTTAAATTTTAAAATACAGTAATAAACTTTTTGGTTATTGATAGAACGAGGCGACCCTTTTAGTCTCAGCGTGTGCCCGGGCTTCGAAAAGTATCTAGATCTGCCACTGTTCATGTACACCTGCACTCCGTACCTCCAGCTTCGATTAGAAGCAAACCGCACCCAAAACGTACCACATATGCGCTCGGAATCATCTCCAAAAGATCAAGCAAATTTCTCTGTAAAATCTGTTGATACGTCGTCAGTCTACATCCAGGCATACTGCCTCTGTTCTCAAATTATTTCCGTCTCGTACGCTTCATATCTGGCGTCGACCCATATACGTGTGCGAAGAGGGACCTCCCATCTTTCCAAAACATCTCGTGGCATTCCAATCTGATACGTGTAGCGTTGGTGAGCTTCCTCGAAAGATCGGACAAATGAACTGCCTACTGCAGTCTGCCAGCTCCTTTTTTTCCATTAGTTAAGACGGTGCATTCTTCCTCTGTACCTCGCAAGGTCGCATCATCCTCCGTCCACCTCCAGGTTAGATATTGACATCAATTCGATCTCTATTGTACCGTCTTCCTGCCGCATCAATCCGTTTGCAAAACGGCGGTCGCAAACGATCGAAAACCTCTCGAGAAGATGGCCTGAGCTAGCTCTTTTTATGAAATCTGATTCAGATCGTCACGGAACCAACCCGACGTGTCCATGTCATTTTTACAAAAATCCCTGGATCTTGTCTTCCTAAACCGAAGCCCCTCTTCTCTGTCATCGTCAGCAAACGCGGCCCAGCTCGCTAGCCCCTCTAACTAGCTGCTGCTCGGTATAAAAAGACCACAGTCTTTTCTTTTTAATCAAAATTCTAGAAATTCAATAAACCTTGTATGGATCATAACTAATTATTTGTAGTTTCAAATAAAATGTTTTATATATCAAACTTGATTAGAAAAATTCAAGGATTAATAATATGGCATCCAAAATAATTTTTATATAATTAAAATTTCGAAATTGTTTAAATGATATTAAAATGCTTTTTTCTTAAATAATTCATAATTTTAATTCCATAATCCCAAATTCGACAATGATATGTCTAAATCGATCAGCGCGATGAGCTTGTTCTGATTCTGCATTCCATGATATGAATTGAAACATGTATTATATAAATATTAAATAATTAGAACTGTTTATGAGAGTAAAATATGCCTAAATAAATTAATAAAGTGATTTATTATTGTTTCCACACCTTATCCATGCCATGCTATGTTATACCATGCAATTATGCACCATTCCATCATGGCATAACTTGTTTTCTTATTTCATATGATTTATATGATTGTGCAATGTATTTATTTTGTTCCTTATGTGTTTGGTTTTTATCCGGATAGACACTGAGCAAGGAGAAAATCAGGAGCCTCGGGAGGATTATCCGGATCCTTCTTGTTCTGCAACTGAACTGACAGGCAAGCAATTCCTCATGCTTGCATATATATAGTACATATGCTTCTATCTTACTCTTGCATCATTGAGTCGCGATTGCATTAAATTGAATCTCATGTATTGCATAGCCTTTACTATTAAACCCCACCGAAACTTGTACCTCAATCCCATGAGTCATTACTGTAGGAGTTGTTTGAGCCATGCGAATCGTAGAATTGCATGTGTATGGTTTTTACGAGTCTTTGGATAAGGAGGTACCTAAACAACTTAATCTGAGTAGTAATGGGATAACTAATAAAAGAGACGCCGGTGAGCATTATCTGTTATTTGGTTCTTTAAGCTCACTTGTGTCCCATAGGACCCTAGTACTTAATTCCTATTCCTTAACTATTCGCACTATCCATATACGGGAGACTCTTGGATCCCTCTTCGCCTAAGCTTGATTCGCACTTTATTTCTTGGGGCCACAAAGTAGTTTGGGGCTTTATTACTATCCTGTGCTTATGCCATGCTTTACTGCTTTATTCACGATTACGCGTGGAGTGGATGTACTGTTTTAGAATGCGGAGTGTTTTCGTGGTATTGACAAGCCCAGTCACACTTTCGGGTTCCCATTTACAGTCATCAACGCAAACCCTGGGTCCATCTCGGAGCCGGTCAACTTCGTTGCAGGTAGCTTAGTGGGTGGTCCCTAAAATAATTTATGAATCCTATGAATGCATTGTCGTGAGGTCTCGTTGTGTTTTGTTTGATTTTTCCTAAGGTTGATCGTGTGTGTTGCTATTTGTGCACCCCTGCGGGCTAAACCTTTCTGAAAGCCGTGTACGCGGTTATGGACGACTTGGAGCATAGTTTATCGATCATAGACTAGCATAACTAAAGTACCGCCTTTAATTTAACTAAGACATGACTAGTAAATAGTGCAACACTCATAAAATGGTTAATAACCCAACAGATGGGATGTTCTTCCGCCTTCTTGTCGGTAAGCGAGAAGGAGAGCGGACGATGTTTATTTATGTTGCTTATATAACTGTTGTTACTAAATAGCGAGCATCCGTCCATCTCTGGTTGAGCAAATGTGTAGCGTGTCTCTATAAAAATTGGTAGCTATTATCTTTCCTGCAATTGCGTCATCCACAGGTTGTTCCTTTTATATTCATTAAGACTTGTTGAATACCCCTAAAGTCTCACTTGATAAATATTTGGTTCAGATGGACATATATACTCTTAGCAAGGTTACTGGGTTGAGGAGACGGATGATGATGGTAATGACTGTCTGGTGTAGAGATTCCGGGGATGGAGATCAATGAGATCTGTGAACACGATGTGCTTATTTTCAGGGCATCTTATGCCTAATTGCTTCTTATCCGTACTTGGATCATGTTTTTCGTTTCCGCTTGATACTCTGTCACGTGATGTATGAGGATGTATCCTAAATTATTATATCTATCTAGAATATTTGGAACTGTCGTATGGTGTTGAATATTTTTGTTTCTATTGTTTCTAGATAGTATGACTCTGATGCCTATTGTAAGTTGCCGACATACATACTTGTTTGTGTATGTCTTGGTCGCGTTACTTGTCAATTACGCCGCTCGCTCTAATCCTGATATTCTAAAAAGTGGGTGGGATGGTTGGCCGGTACTGTGCCCTGCTCCACGAGGTGGGCCTACTGTGTGTGGCTGTGCGGCCCCGCGGTAGTACGTCATGTCCACTTTTGGTTCATCCAGGCTTGAGCTTAGAGCCTAAGATCTGAGGTATTACAATAACCATATATAATTGATGTCCACTTTTGTTACATGTCTTCGAGTGAATTGACTACAAGTGTGGAAATAAGAATGAAATTTGGATTAAACTGGATGTATTTAAATAAAACTAAAATGTAAACTTCAGGAATAAAAAGCATAAAAGTAAAGAATGATTCGATTGTTTGTGGTTTTCTGCAGATGACAAAGAAGACGCGGGGAGATATAGTTCATGGTGATAGTGATTGTGCCAGGTGGACGAATGATAAGTGTAACAATTATAATCTTATAAGTATATGTGTAGGCGAGCAACCCATAATTAGTTGGAACTCCTCTTGGTAGATTTCATCCGAACTTCAGTAATTCTACTAGTCTGTTACCAAAACCATGGTTAGTCACTAGACGATTAAGATCCTTCATGTTGCTTAGCAATTAAGCTCTTTGGATCGGACTAATGCAATAAGCACAGTGGTTCCCTATGATCCTCGAGTCAAACTAGTTTCCCATTGATATCCCCGTGTCACTCGAGGGTCGTCGGTCTGCTAGCAAACAAGATCCTATCTATGTAGAACAAAACATCATGTTGTCTGCGCCCTTACTTGGACAACAAGCAGTAGACATCCCACAAATAGTCAAGCATACATAATATAAATAAAATCAATCACAAACTAATGGAAAATATATGGAGGCACATCACATCTCACCAATCCCTTACATCTCCCACGCCCGAGGAACTTACTCGCACATGAGAGAAGAAAGCATCATCGCTATAATTAAATAAAGCGAGTTCTTCTCGATATTACCGTGGAGATCCACAATAAGAATAGAAAAGTGATCCAACACAATTCAAGATGGGAAGAAACAATCTCAAACCCTAATCTTGCAAAGTGAAGATCTCTCTCAAGTACAAGTAATGGTTATGAGGGTGTGATGGCTAGGAGATCGAAGATCGTGGAGCGAGATGAAGAATGTCTTCCCCTTCTTCTCCGTATCTCTTCTTTCTCCTTTCTAGATGGGATGGCGGCTGTTGTGTTATGATTTCACCTCTCGCCTCTTCCTAAAGTTGTCCCTTTTGACAAGATGGAGGCAGTGGCAACTATATGGCGGGAACTATACGACTGGAAAAATATTCCCGCCGTATAGTTGCTCATTAAAGCTACTATATGCCTCCCTTGATTGCTTCCAAAAAGAGACTTGCTTGTTTTCGCCTAAATATTGTGTTTCTCTTGTTAAAACCTTTTGTTGATGTTTAGAACCTGAAACACACATTAAAAACCAAGTTTTCTTTGCTACCGAAGTATTAGCGTTAGGCAAAGCTAGAAAACGATCAAATTCGGAAGAAAACCATCAATAAAAAACATCAAAAATATGTTGAATCTCACAGCTGTCAACTGGCCCAAGCTTAGATGTTGCTCGCCCTCGAGTGACAAGAAAATAAGGAAGAATAGCGGAGATTCGAGACTGAAATAAAAGAACTTACAAGCTCGAATTGGTGTCAAATTCTTTTCTTCACAATACTTGCAATCTTAAACATGATCATACAAGTATTCACAAGATTGCACTGAGTCCACTTCCTAACCACGTATATCTTGCTAGCAAATAAATCATATGCCCGAGCAAGTGTCCAGAGTTTAGCTAAGAAAGTGAAACAAATTCTTTTGGTGTCTCTCTTTGTTGAGAGATGAAAACTTTTTTATTTTGTTTCTTTAATCAATTAAGAGTACTCAAGTTGGCACCAAAAACATTCAATTTAAGAACAGCTCATATATTCCCGCGTCAAAATTTCAAGACTCTCAAAGCACCTTTTTCCTTTCCTTGTTTTTCAAAAACTTCAGCCCTTTCATAGAGAAATCATGCCACTAGTTTTAACATGTTAATTGGGACTGTGTTGCGCACTCGTGACCATGCCAATAGATAACTGTTGAGCAATAGTGGGTCGGAGGAGTACTAAAACTTTACTTGGAATGTGAAACCACGAGGAGACTAAAATTTTACCCATCATAGCATTGCAGCTACAGACGCTTACACAACTCAATAGCCGAAATCAAGTGGTTTCCCACATTTAGATCGTTCGTTGGCCAGCGGATTTAATAGTTCCCCATAGAGCACGACCGTGTTGTAATGACACTCTTAAAGCAATATCTTACTGTAATTATTAGAAAAAGCAGTGGCATAATCTCTACTACTTCGAAGCATCCATTTTATCAGACAATTTCATTCAAGAGTGCTATCGAGTCTATTTACATTAAGCTCAAATGGGGTTGAGTAGTTCTAATATCAAAATCCTTTGGGCTAAACATGGACTCAAGTCATCTTTTGGATGCTTTTTCTTGTTGTAAAAATGTCGGAAATAATTTTAACCAAGTTCATTGCTCATTATTTCAAAGCTAAAAAGGAGACACTAGCAAAGGAATAGAATTTATAGGATAACAAGCTAAGTGGGGTGTGGCTCAAGTGCAAGCGAGTAAATAATTGTAGGATCAATTTAAAGTTGCAGAAAAGGTGATCAAAGGAATGTGATACCCCTCTTTCTTGCCATTCTCGTACTTGAGTCGAACCCCCTCTATATTTCCCTATTACCAAGTCACCTGAAATTAAGCAATCTCTGAGAGAAACAAAGAAACAAATTTGCAATAAAGGTTACAACTTAATTTTTGTGTGTGTTTTTAGTTTAGGAATGCGAATTGAAAGTAAACATACAATTTTGAAAAAGTAAAATAAATCAAAAAAAGAAATAAAAATATGAATGCAAGGTTTGGAGGTTTTCAAACCTCCCCCAAGCTTAGGATATTGCCAGGCTCAGTTGTTGCCGTCGTTCGACGGCGGGTACAGATACTACTGGTAGTAGCCGGGGAAATGGGTCATGAAGTGACTAAAGTTGTGAGTTAAGGAACTAATATCCTCATTCACTCCTTGTAGCATGTGGTCAATCTCCCCAACGCGCTGGTTGAGCTGCTGAAAATCTTGATAGGGGACGTTGCTGAACCCCTGATGACCCACAAGTATAGGGGGTGTATCGCAGTATTTTCGATAAGTAAGAGTGTCAAGCCCAACGGGGAGCGGAAGGTGCTGGCTAGTGGTATGGATCAGGAATTCTCTGCAAATACTTAGCAAACAGATTTTTAGGGTTTTTTGATAATGCAAGTAAATAAAGTACGAGTAAATAAAAGACAATAAGAATAAATATAGCAAGTGGCCCAATCCTTTATGCAGCAAAGGACAAGCCGATTGTATTACTTAAGATGACCAAACGTTCTCGAGGACACATGGGAATTCCGTCAAGTGCTTTCGCTTCATATAGTTGATTAATCTTCTTTAGCTTGCTAAGTGTTGTGTGGGTGAACCTGTGCTAATGTACCGACCTTCGTAGGACTAATACATACTTGTGATTATACCCCTTGCAAAAATCTGTAAGTACAAGAAAGTAATTAAGGTCGAAACCTAACCACAACTTTAAACTCTAAGACCCTTACGTCCCTTGTGCAATGGTTTCCTAACGGGGGTTCAGGTATCTGTCACTCCAGCAACCCCTACAATTAGTAGCCAAATACACAATGCATTCCCCTAGGCCCATATAGGTGAAGTGTCATGTAGTCGATGTTCACATGACACCACTAGAAGAAGTACACCACAACTTAATTAACAAACTATTGAATCTCTCTCAACACAACTCCACTACTAACAACATGACTTCTCCCATGTCCTCAAGAACAAAACGAACTACCCAGAAGACATCATATGGATCATGATCAGAGATGGAATAATGATATATAACAATCTGAACATAAACAATAATTCAATGGTTCCACTCAATAGCATCAACTACAAAGAGTAATCAACACCGGGAAAGTTTCCTCTAGAACTATGCAAGATTCAACCCAATTGTTACAGCGAGATGATGGTGCTAATGGAGATGATGGTGGTGATGATGATGATGATTCTCATGAATTCCAGCTTGATGGTGGTGTTGATGGCGACGATCTCCCCTCTCTGGGAAGGAATTCCCCCGACAGAATTCTGTCTGCCAGAGAGATCTTTCTCTCTCGGTGTTTTTCGCCCCGCAGAGGCGGCGAAATCTTTCTGTGGTCGCTCCCCGAGTCTTAGGGTTTTGGGAGGATAATATATGCCAGAGGGGAGAGCCAGGGGTGGACCAGGGTGGCAACACCACCTGGTGGCGCGACCCAGGGTGGCCCGCGCCAAGGGGTGGTGTGGGCCCCTGTGGCCCATCTCCACTCCCCCTTCTGGCTTTCTTCGTCTTTTGGAAAAATAGGATTTTCCATGTATTTTCCCGGATTTTCTGATCTTCGCGAATTTCGCCTCCAAACAGCCCATTTTCCATCATAATCCTGACTGCAGCGGTCCATGCTCCAAAAGTCATCAACCATGCAAAACAAATGAAATTACATAGGTATCATCTCTTAATATGAAATATATCAATGAATAATAGTAAATTATGATATAGAATAGTGATGCAAAATGGACGTATCAACTCCCCCCAAGCTTAGACTTCGCTTGTCCCCAAGCGAAACTGAACTCAATAAACATGACCTCAGGTTTATGAAGTGAAGAGTCGATAAAACAATACAGACAAGAAGCATCACATTTATCAATACATAAATCATAATAGCAGACAACTCACCATTATATAACTTAACTTGCAATAGGTAAAGGAAACACAATAAAGATACATAAAGTAAATCATAATTGGTAATGGAAAACTTAGCTCTTGGTCGAAGAATAGTTGACAATTTGCAGGAGTTCACAAATAACTGGTTTTCAATGATAGCTTTCAAAGAAGTAAACACCAAGATAAGAGCAAAGTGCAAAACAAGGAACATAAGAAACATGATTGAATAAATCATCATATGCATGAATGAAACACAACAACTCAAAATACTTGCTGAGGTAGAAGGGAATAGGTTGACTGACTCAACTAGAAAGTAAAAGAAGGGCCCTTTGTAAAAGGGAAGCAGGGATTTCAAGTTTCAAAAAGAGCTTCCAAAAATTATGATATTAGCTTTCAGCTCTCATTGCCCCTATCATAGGCATATTTTGGTTATTAAGGTTAAAGTGACACAACTAAGAGGATATGCTTGACACGTTATAAATTGAAGTCCCATGCCCCTTACTTACGAAGACCGAACCTTATGCTACTCAACTTCAGTCACGAGCAAGCTCTTGTCATTGAACCGCCAACGGGGTATCCCTTGCACATGACACAGGAGCTATCCCATAATCAAAATGACAAGACAAGCAGACAATGAGCATCTTAGTGATCTTTTTATTTGCTATTTGTATAGGTTTTTATTGACGATGCTTCATAGAATTCTCATTATAGTTATGCTACAAGTTTCCACCATGATTAGGCATGGCTTAGGCTAGTGGCCCAGGCGTTTATCTAACACATATATGAACTCCATGATCTTACAAGTTCCACTTTTATTTCACACCGCCGGGATCCATAAGCAAAAGAACATGATATCAACTAGGTACAAAGTACCAATGCAGTGTTGTAAGCGTTCCCCATGATACATGGTTCTATTAACTTCAACTCATAAAGCGCAAGCATATACGCAACAAAGATGAACACAATGGTTCAAGTTTATTAGATGCAAGAAAGTAAAGTGTGCCATCAAGTTTGTGAGAGCTTTAATGACTAATTTTCACATAACAAGTTTAATTTGGAAGGTAGATAAAAACAAGAATTTACTTGGAATAGCAATAATGCTACTAGGTAGGTATGGTGGACACAATTGGCATAGGTTTGGATTTAAGGAATGGATGCACGAGAAGAATACCCTCTCAGTACAGGTTTTTGGCTAGCAAGGCTGGGTAGCAAGTATAAGAGTTGAAGGAAACAAACAAACACACAAGCGATAAAGACAAACATGCAATCTTCCTTGGAAGCACAAAAGATCTTAACTAGAGAATACTAAACTCATGAGCAAACCAAGAGAGAAAGATGATGAAATTATATTTCTTTAGAGTACTTTTTATCTTTTTCATTCAACTCCCAAAAATAGTGTTGCTACTGACCGAGCCAGGTTTGCCAAAACCAACTAAATTAACTCAATGATACCAAAGTGAAACCAATACTAACAACAAGATCAATCATATAACCATGAATTGAATACTAATATAAGATATGCAAAAGAGTAAATGATACTTCTCATTAATATTCCATAACGGCAAATCACACCAAGGGATACATATCTAACGAGAGAGGGGACACTTCCATAATGCAAACCATCCTACACGATAACTTCTCTATTCATGATATGACTCTAATAAAAAGGTAAAAAGATAGAAGATAGTGATGTGATACCGCGACACTTCCCCAAGCTTGGAACAAACCAAGGGGATGCCAAACCTGATGACGAATTACTCCTTCGGTGGTGGTGGTATTCTCTTGATGAGATTTTTGATCAATTTCCCTAAGTCCTCAATCTCGAAGGTGCGGGTACAAATCAACTCCGAGTTTTACTCAATGCGACTCATGATCATGTCGGGTTGTGAATCCCAGCTTTTGCGATTCTTTCCCCACTCTACCTCCTTGAAGTCTTCTTTTCCTGCATGGTTAGAACGAGGCAAATCCCAATTGGAGGGTAGTTTCTCCTTGGGCATATTCTGGTATTGATGTTCATGGATAAGGGTATGGAACGGATTCTTGGTGCGTGGAGGAAGTGACCATGGATCTGAACAGTGATGAGGAGGCTTCCCTCCAGTTGAAATAATCTTGGCAGGGTTTGCCACCACTCCAATGCTTGCAATGGTAGTGCCGATGTGCTTTGCCTCCTCTTCATCTTTACTCTTGATCTCCTTCTCCTGCCCGTGGTCTTGGAGATCCTCCTCCATAGGCTCCTTTCCCTTATCCTTGGTGGACACCATTGTGCTTCTAAATTTTCAAGAAGAGTTCCTGGCAGAAACAAATCGAAACGAAAACACGACGAGAACACGATATACGAACCTCGGGGG
The DNA here is from genome assembly GCA_910589775.1 of Avena eriantha. Lineage (NCBI taxonomy): Eukaryota > Viridiplantae > Streptophyta > Magnoliopsida > Poales > Poaceae > Avena > Avena eriantha. Next base: position 49,992,570 of record OU342746.1, on the reverse strand, counting down.
GATCCAAGGGATTATATATTACGAAGTTTTACAACAATAGGAAGGTACTGGGAGAAAATAGTTTGGAGACGGAGTTCGAGGTGGCCACACCACCTGGTGGCGCGGCCAGGGGTGGGCCCGCGCCACAGGGTGGTGTGAGCCACCCTGGCTCCGTTTCCGTCCCTCTTTCTCTTTGTTTGTTTCTTTATTGGATAAAAACTGCAAAAATATAACTGGATTGAATTTTCGTGGAACTTTTCTTACCAGAACTGTTACCTATTCGAAAAAGGACTCTGCAGGTCTCTGAATTTGGTATTTAGTAGATTCTTCCGGAGTCACCACTTGAATAATCATCAATATCTTCTTCTTCATACACAAATTGCTTGAGTCATGAAACCTTTCTCTTTCTTATGACACCATTTTCTCCACTAACCTGGAAATTTCTTTCACACAAAACTTCACAGAGTTCTCATTACCAACATTAGTGCATACGAGGTAATAAACCTTTTTGCGCTCAATTTCAACTGAAATCCATCAAAACAAAAACTACTGTAGCAAATCCTTCCGAAAACCCAAAAAGAATCCAAAAAGGAAATCGTTTTAAGAAGCAAATGCAAGAATGGCAAAATCTGTCAAAACAGACCAGCAGGTAAAGATCAATTTTTTCGAAAATCTTCTGTTGCTTAAATCTAAAAGTGAAAAACTAATGAAAGTTAAATAACAACCTGGGGCAGAAGCAAAAAAAATACATCTCAAACCGACATACAGAGATCTCTCACGAATTTTTATGGTTAAGCACAAAAATCTGTTTTGGGAAAGAAACTTCCCCAAATATTACCTCTCTCTCATTAGAGGTTGATCTTGACAAAAAACCAAACAAAAAGGATAAGGAGAGGTTATTACCGAGGTAATAACTTCCAAGACTCAAAGAAACAAAAGCAAACTGAAAGCAAGAATAAATTGGGTTGTCTCCCAAAAAGCTCTTTCTTTATAGCCATTAAGATGGGCATATGATAATTTTGATGATGCTCACATAAGAATATGAATTGAAGTAAACGAGAGCATAAAGAAGCAAAAACACACATGTTTAAGTCTAACCCACTTCCTATGCAATGGAATTTTGTAAGCAAACAAGTTGTTGAAACCAGAGGCTGCAAGCGTAGTAAGGAAAAACAAGTGCAATATAAAGACTTTAAGCATAAAACGAGGGAACTTGATATTATTGAGATGCATAAGAACACTTTTCCCTCTCTCATAGTAACTTTCAGTATCATGCATAAACTTAACAATATAGCTATCACAAGAACCATCGTAGCAATGATCACTTATTCTAACAAAAAACACAGGAATACTAGCTCTCATAACACTACTTTGCGAAAAAGTACTTGAAGGATCCTTACGAAGGATAGTGTGTCCATCTTCTTCATATTTAGTGACAACATCTTTCACATTTGCTATTATAGGTCCATCATCCATTTGTTTATCAGATTCAACAGCTTTCTTTGTACTTTCATTAACCATACTAGCTATCATAGAATGTTCCTTTATCTTAACTGGAAAAGGCATTTTCTCAATGTAAGGCTTAGGTAAAACATGATTAGCAGTATAAACTTCAGTATTTCTTGCAGGAACACTCTTAGCAACGTCTTTATAAGGTGCATGATACTTATTCCACTTCTTTTTAGGCACTTCAATGTAGGAAGCAAAAGCCTTAAAATAAGTTGCAATAGCTTGAGAGTCTAGACCATAAGCGTTTTTAATATTTTGAAAGTCATCAGTTCCCATAAAAGATTCAATGCATTCATAATCATAATTTATACCTAACTTTCTTCCTTTGTCATTCTCCCATGCTTCAGCATTATCTTGAATACGGTCCAGAATATCCCATTTAGCTTCTTCTTCCATACGAGTGAATGATCTAGCACAAGAAGCATCCAATAAATACTTATCATGAAGAGAAAGCCTTGCATAAAAGTTATTGATAATAATATTGTCGGGGAGCTCATGAATGGGACATTTGAGCATTAGTAACTTCAGTCTCCCACAAGCTTGAACTGTACTCTCTCCATCAAGAGGCCAAAAGTTGTATATTTGATTCCGATCTTTATGAATCTCACTAGGAGGATAAAAGTTTGAATAAAAGAGAGGCACTATTTCCTCCCATTCAAGAGCTTGACCATTCTTCAGCAACTTATACCAGTCCTCAGCTCTTCCTTTCAGTGATAATGAGAATAACTTCTTCTTAACTTGATCTGTAGTAATACCTGCACACTTGAACAACCTGCATAATTCGTGTATAAAGAGCAAATGATCACCAGGATGGACAGTTCCATCTCCAACATAATAGTTATCCATAACACGATCAATAATTCTTGTAGGTATTTTAAAAGCATCACTCTCAGTAGGTGGTGGTTCATCTACTACCTTAGCAGTGGTAGTAGCATTACGAAGTAAGAAACTCAGCGAATTTTCCATAATGGAAATAAAGCAACTAACAACAGTAAACAATACTCACAGTAGAAATTTCCTTTACCAGTTCCACTCTCCAATAGCGCTTCACTCCCCGACAACGGCGCCAGAAAATAGTCTTGATGACCCACAAGTATAGGGGGTGTATCGCAGTATTTTTGATAAGTAAGAGTGTCGAACCCAACGAAGAGTAGAAGGTGCTGGCTAGTGGTATGGATCAGGAATTCTCTGCAAATACTTAGCAAACGGATTTTTAGGGGGTTTTGATAATGCAAGTAAATAAAGTACGAGTAAATAAAAGACAATAAGAATAAATGCAGCAAGTGGCCCAATCCTTTATGCAGCAAAGGACAAGCCGATTGTATTACTTAAGATGACCAAACGTTCTCGAGGACACATGGGAATTCCGCCAAGTGCTTTTGCTTCATATAGTTGATTAATCTTCTTTAGCTTGCTAAGTGTTGTGTGGGTGAACCTGTGCTAATGTACCGACCTTCGTAGGACTAATACATACTTGTGATTATACCCCTTGCAAAAATCTGTAAGTACAAGAAAGTAATTAAGGTCGAAACCTAACCACAGCTTTAAACTCTAAGACCCTTACGTCCCTTGTGCAATGGTTTCCTAACGGGGGTTCAGGTATCTGTCACTCCGGCAACCCCTACAATTAGTAGCCAAATACACAATGCATTCCCCTAGGCCCATATAGGTGAAGTGTCATGTAGTCGATGTTCACATGACACCACTAGAAGAAGTACACCACAACTTAATTAACAAACTATTGAATCTCTCTCAACACAACTCCACTACTAACAACATGACTTCTCCCATGTCCTCAAGAACAAAACGAACTACCCAGAAGACATCATATGGATCATGATCAGAGATGGAATAATGATATATAACAATCTGAACATAAACAATAATTCAATGGTTCCACTCAATAGCATCAACTACAAAGAGTAATCAACACCGGGAAAGTTTCCCCCTAAGAACTATGCAAGATTCAACCCAATTGTTACAGCGAGATGATGGTGGTGATGATGGTGGTGATGGAGATGGTGGTGGTGATGATGATGATCCCGATGAAGTCCAGCTTGATGGTGGTGTTGATGGCGACGATCTCACCTCTCCGGGAAGGAATTCCCCTGGCAGAATTTTGTCTATCGGAGAGATCTTTCTCTATTGGTGTTTTCCGCCCCCGCAGAGGCGGCGGAATCTTTCTGTGGTTGCTCCCCGAGTCTTAGGGTTTCGGGAGGATAATATATGCCAGAGGGGAGAGCCAGGGGTGGACTAGGGCGGCCATACCACCTGGTGGCGCGGCCCAGGGTGGCCCGCGCTAGGGGTGGTGTGGGCCCCCTGTGGCCCATCTCCACCCTCCTTCTGGCTTTCTTCGTCTTCTGGAAAAATAGGATTTTCCATGTATTTTCCTGGATTTTCTGATCTTCGCGAATTTCACCTCCAAACAGCCCCTTTTCCATCAGAATCCTGACTGCAGCGGTCCATGCTCCAAAAGTCATCAACCATGTAAAAACAGATGAAATTAGATAAGTATCATCTCTTAATATGAAATATATCAATGAATAATAGTAAATTATGATATAGAATAGTGATGCAAAATGGCCGTATCAACCCCTGCTGCTGCTGATTGGGCCATGGGTCCTAGGATCCCTCTTGTTGTTGTTGTTGTCCCTCCCAAGCAGGGTCCTATTCCTGCTCCTGCTCCTGCTCATCCTGCTGCTCTCCTTCTTCATCTTCTTCTTGATTAGGCTGGAATTCAGCCATGATCTCCACCACTTGATCCTTGGTGAGGATCCAATTGTCCTTTGCCACAATCGAGAAGTCTTGTGGACAGGGCAACGGAACCCGCTCAACCTGTGCATCATTAAGATAACCAAACTGATATGCTCGGAGCCTCTTGTTAGCTCGGTAAACACCGAGCAAACCACAAGTAGTTATATATTTGACATCCATAAGTTTGGAGCTGTTAACAGGTTGCATCACAGGTAATGGAATGTTCAATGCTAGGACAAGGTGGGTTACCAGTCCACCAATGTAAATGTCACCTTTATTTTTGTTGCTCTGGTGGCGAAGGTGCTAGAGGAGTAGAGCTGCAGGATTGGGGCTTTGCGGTGCATTGGGGAAGAGTGCCTTGGTGATCATGGCCATGTCCGCATTGGCCATGGAACCGGTATCTCCTCTTCCCAATAGTGATTGGCGAGGAACAAGGCGAAGTAGCGAATTGTTGGGTTCTCAATGGTGGATATCTTCTTCTGGTAGAAGTCCCTGTCACTGTTAATAGAAATAACCTCCCAAGTTTGTCCACTTGAGACGTTATATAAATTTGTAACAGTTGACTCCCCATTGTGAGGGAAGCCAAAAGCATCACAAAATCGTTGAAAAGTTATTTCATATGGCTGCTGGTTTATGATGAAGCTTACCGTGCACGCATTACCTTTCTCCTTGTGGTCATCGTAGAAAGAGGCGAGGAACTCATAGGTGAGCTTGGTGTAGGTATTGTGGCTTGCGTAGGCGAGTAGTGATAGCCCTGCAATTTCACACATGAGGTCGAAGTCCGCCCTTAACCCTGCCGCAGTGAGAAAGCTATCATAGGTCCAACGTGTGGGCATCGCCCTCCTTGATGAAACCATGGCCAACTTGATGTTGAGCTTGGCCCAGAGCCCCAAGCTCTCGCCACGTTGGCGCTTTCTCTTGCGAAAATGCTACCAATTTTGTTTATCTTGATGCATTGAAAAATTTCACCATGAAACCCTAGGCATATAGTTTCTACATGATATCCAAACGATTCTACGTGGAAAAATTTAATCCTAACGTGAGAAATCAAAAGGGAAAAACAAAACAAGCTTGAGTTCATCCACTAGATCAATGTGAGAGTTTCAACCATGGAATTTTAAAAATAAATCATGTATAGGGAGAGAAACATACCGATATGTTGATTCCCCAACTCAAACAAATAAAATCCGCGAAGAATCAAGAATTTTAGGTGGGTTTTGAGGGGTTTGGAGAGAGAATATGAGAGAAAAAGTGAGGAGGAGGAAGAACCCTAGCCGTCCCGGTGCGTTTAAGTGGTCGCGCCGAACTATACGGCCATAACTATATGGCCGAAATTTATATTCCTGCCATATAGTTGGTCATTAAACCTTCAGTATCCTAGAAAAGAAATTTTACAAAGGCAACGATAACTATACGGCTGGAATTTTCATTCCCACGGTATAGTTGGTCGCTAAACCTTCTGTATCCTAGAAAAGTAATTTTACAAAGGCAACGATAACTATACGGCTGGAACTATATGGCTGGAATTTTTATTCCTACCGTATAATTGGTCATTAAACCTTCTGTATCCTGGAAAAGAAATTTTACAAAGGGAACGATAACTATACGGCCGGAACTATACGGTTGGAATTTTTATTCCCGTCATATAGTTGGTAGTTAAACCTTCAGTATTAAGCTTTTTCGCCCAAAATTTTCAGAGATTCACTTTTTAATCTAGACAAAATAATTAAGCTAGTTTTTTAGATAAAACTCAAACTTTTATTTTTATACTTATTCTATGCTTGTTCAATCAATATTTCTACTACTTTTTAACAGCTGAATCTTCACGGGCGCGCTTCCGCAAGATTGTCTGTGAAAAAGTTATAGGAATGCGATGAACATTTTATTCTTTAATTTATTTTATTAATGTGATGGGTTGACTCCCATTAAGCATTTCATTAAGAATGGTTGAATAATTCAACCCCTTCTTTGTTCTCGAATTCTTACCTTGGGTTGCCCCTTATCAAAGGCACTTACCACATGAACTCGTCTTGCTGGTGGAATATATCTTTCTCCTGCTTTTAGCTTCTTTGGAAAATACCGGATGATTTCAGCATCATAAACATTGAAGATTCTTTTTTCCTCAGCACAATCAACTGACGCTCCTGCATTATTAAGGAAAGGTCTTCCAAGTATTATGGATAATTTTCCATCCTCTGGCATTTCAAGAATAATCAAATCAGTGGGAATACCATGCTCATTTATTCTAAGTAGAACATCCTCAATCATACCAATGGGTTGTTTAGTGGACTTGTCAGCCATCTATAAAGTGATAGTAGTAGGGGAATACTTCCCTAATCCTAACCTTTTATAGAGGGAATATGGCATTACACTAACTCCTGCACCAAAATCACACAGGGCATTGTGAATATCTGTTTTGCCAATTGAGCATGAAATAGTTGGTATTCCGGGATCTCCCGATTTAGACAATAGCTTCCCATTAGCAGGATAACTAGTCACCATGGCAATGGTTTCAGATATTTCTCTCTTTCTACTAAGAATATCACGGAGGAATTTAGAATAGGTGGGAACTTTTATTGCATCCGCAAATGGAATTTCCAAACAAAGATCACCAAGTGACTTTTTAAAATAATCATAGATTAACTGATCCGGTGCTTTGTTTTTTCAATCTGGATAAGGAAGCTTTTGCTCACCTTTCTTATCTTGTCTTTTACCTTTTGTGGGGGATCAGGCTCTTTTGTTGCTTTCTTTTGTTGCTGCTTATTGCTCTTCTTCTTTTCTACTACAACAACTTCATCTTCATTGCTTATCTCTTTTTATTCTCTTGGATCAATTGTCTCTGCATCAGAGTCATAACGGTCATCCTGTGCATCATTTTGCTCCTCCATGGTTTGATCTTGTGTTTCTTGAGCAGTTTCATCTTGAGGATCCACCAGTGTATCATCTTCTTGGCTTGCTTTAATCAAGGCTTTTTCCTTTCGATCTTTTTTAGCTTTATAATCTGGTGGTCCTAATGGTCCTGTAACAACTGCACCTCCCCTTGTAACAACATTAGTAGAAACAGGAATATCTATATCATCTTGAAGAAAAATTTGATAACTAGATGCTATTTGTTCACATTGGGTTTCAATCATACTAAGGTACTTGTGAAATAATTTTATTTCTTGTCCAATCTCATCATAATTTTCCGTGAGTTCTGCCAAAATCTTCTTATGTCTTTGAAATTTCTTATGCAAGTTATTATGAGATTTTGCTTATCAATGTTTTAATTCTTGAAAAACTTTTCTAGTTTCATCTTTTTCAGTAAAAACTTGTAACAAGTGTACTTTGTTTTCCTTAACAAGTTCAGAAGGTATACCTTTTTCTTTCATTGTTTTAACTTCAGATATAAGATCAGGAGTTATACGAAGTATCCCTTTTTCTAACTTAGTACCAAAATCAGGATTATATAAAGAATCATTCTTAGCCCTAGTAGACATCAATTCCAAACATGCTTTAACAGTTAAGGTATTTATCAATCCTCCTGCTGATAAGTCAAGAAACTCTCTTCATTGAGTATTAAGACCATGAAAAAATAAATGGCAAATATATGATTCAGAATAGCCATGATTAGGAATACTGTTGATCATTCCAAAGAATCTATCCCAGGCTTGTGGGTAGTTTTCTCCCATGTTCTGACTAAAGTTGCCTATCTTCTTTCTAATTTACCTTTTAAAAAGGATTAAACTTATTTATGAATTGAACAATACAGTTTTCCCAACATTTAATGTAATGACGAGGGAGAGAATATAACCAGTCTAGAACCTTACCTTTAAGAGACCAACGAAATAATTTTAGACGAGAGAAGTATCTTGGCAATCCTTTTGGTCCAACTGATGTTATCACATCGTCGAACTCTCTAAGATGTCTTCCTGGGTCTTCATCTTCCCTTCCACTGAAAGCTTTTTCCCGCAAAATTTTAATAATCTCACCTCAAATCGATATTCTATAACTCTAGGATTAGGAAATTCTATTGGTTGTTTAAGAAAAGCAGAATTTGGAGCATTGTATTCTCTGAGAGTTTTCTCAGGTTTCTTGGGAGTTGTCCGGTAAATGGACATGATTTCTATAAAATCACTCAGGTTTTCAACTTCAACCTTATTTGATCTTAAAAGTTTTCCAATAATTAGGCATGCACTCAATATAATCTGGTAAATATGTCCTACCAGAGCGTGTAGACCCTTTGTCTCTTAGGGATACCATTTTGTAATAGTAACACCTAAAATGTCAAGAGACAAACACTTAGCGCTTAGCTCCCCGACAACGGCGCCAGAAAATAGCTTGATGTCTGCAAGTTCACAGATCGTTTATAGTTAGTTTCGAAGTATAGATATCGATCCCACAGGGAGCCCAAAGGTAAGTGTTTATGAATGAAGTCTCTGTCACACTCAAAGTTGTCACAGGTCTTCGAGTGAATTGACTGCAAGTGTGGAAATAAGAATGGAATTTGGATTAAACTGGATGTATTTAAATAAAACTAAAATGTAAGCTTCAGGAATAAAAAGCATACAAGTAAAGAACGATTCGATTGTTTGTGGTTTTCTGCAGATGACAAATAAGGCACGGGGAGATACAGTTCATGGTGATAGTGACTGTGCCAGGTGGACGAATGATAAGTGTAACAATTATAATCTTATAAGTATATGTGTAGGCGAGCAACCCATAATTACTCAGAACTCCTCTTGGTAGATTTCATCCCAACTTCAATAATCCTACTAGTCTGTTACCAAAACCATGGTCAATCACTAGACGATTAAGATCCTTTAGGTTGCTTAGCAATTAAGCTCCTTGGATCGAACTAATGCAATAAGCATAGTGGTTCCCCGTGATCCTCGAGTCAAACTAGTTTCCCATTGATATCCCCGTGCAACTCGGGGGTTGCCGGTATGCTTTTTTTTACCGTAATACCGTAGGAGAAGCCCCTACGGTGTAGATTTTTTATTGATATAAATTATGTACAAGGCTGAACTAGCAAAAAGCACTAGAAATACATCAAGGGGTAGGAAGTGGAAAAGACAAGCAAAAATATACATCAAGTAAAAATGGTGATGACCCAATCCAGGAAGGATCGCACCATGGCATCCTTAATCCTGTATTGTTGTAGCAGCATATCACTCTGACATCTTACTCTCGATCTTGCAAAGGAGGGCTGTTGATTTTTTAAAATAAAATCATTTCTTTCCTTCCACACATTCCATGCCACGCAGCTGGCAACCTCCATAAAGCAAGGGCCTGTGAAATTTGAACGAGCAGTACTGAATCGCTGAGAAATGGGCAGAGATGAATCCCACCGAATGTTGCATGAATCCCAACATCTCTTACTGAATGAGCAATCAAAGAAGAGGTGATCTCGAGTCTCTAATGTTTGGTCACTGCAGAGAAGAGGTGATCTTGAGTCTCTAATGTTTGCCGGTCTGCTAGCAAACAAGATCATATCTATGTAGAACAAAGCATCATGTTGTCTGGGCCCCTAAATGGACAACAAGCATTAGGCATCCCGGAGATAGTCAAGCACACATAATATAGTAATTAAAATCAATCACAAACTAATGAAAATATATGGAGGCACATCACATCTCACCAATCCCTTACATCTCCCACGCCCGAGGAACTTACTCACACATGAGAGAAGAAGGCATCATCGATATAATTAAATAAAGGGAGTTCTTCTCGATATTACCGTGAAGATCCACAATAAGAATAGAAAAGTAATTCAACACAATTTAAGATGGGAAGAAACAATCTCAAACCCTAATCTTGCAAAGTGAAGATCTCTCTCTCTCAAGTACAAGTAATGGCTATGAGGGTGTGATGGCTAGGAGGTCGAAGATCGTGGAGCGAGATGAAGAACGTCTTCCCCTTCTTCTTTTGATCTCTTCTTTCTCCTTTCTAGATGGGATGGCGACTGTTGTGTTATGATTTCGCCTCTCGCCTCTTCACGAAAGTTGTCCCTTTTGACAATACAGAGGCGGTGGCAACTATACGGCAGGAACTATTCGGCTAGAAAAATATTCCCGTCGTACTGTTGCTCCTTAAAGCTACTGTATGCCTCCCTTGATTGCTTCCAAAAAGAGACTTGCTTGTTTTCATCTAAATATTGTGTTTCTCTTGTTAAAACCTTCTGTTGATGTTTAGAACCTGAAATACACATTAAAAACAAGTTTTCTTCGCTACCAAAGTATTAGCATTAGGTAAAGCTAGAAAACGATTAAATCCAGAAGAAAACCATCAATAAAAATCATCAAAAATATGTCGAATCTCACAGCTATCAGAACCCTGCCTATATTGCAACATCAGAGGAAGCTGATGCATCTAACTTAAGGAAAAGAAAACCTGTGACATTGGGAGGACAAACATTTCTACATCGTCGTGACAAAGAGTTCTCGACAAGAAAGAGGAAAACTACTTTAGAAACAACGCAGGAAGACACATCTGAGAAGAACAGCATCAACGATGGCATAGAACCTCAAAAGCATCCACAAGTCTTAATTAGAGGTAATAATTTAAATTTGATACAATACTGAGTCATTCAAAAAAGAATATACAAATCTTAAACCTAACCAAATTTAGTGGTCAGGCATCCGCCGTTCATTGGGTCCAATCAGAAATGATGCAGTAGCACAACCATTCAAAAATGACAATGACCATGGTAAAGCTATCGATCTCATAATGTGCATGATGAAAAATGACGATGGTGACATACTACCTCTAAAATAGCAAGAAGTCATGATTAACAGTAAATACTATAAATTTTATATAATACTCGTACATACCCAAAACAATATGAAGTATGAAAAACTAACCATGTTTCGTGCACAAACATCCCCTTTTCAGCATGTACAACAAACATAGACGTAGATGTAGCACCACAATCATTCTGCAATGATGATAATCAAGGTAAGCAATACTCTGAATTTTATATAGCTTATACATACCAAAAACAATAGAGAGTATGAAGTATGAACAACTAACCAAGTTTCACGCAAATACATGCCCTCTTCAGCATGTCCAACAAAAATAGACACAGATGCACCAACTGAATCATTCTACAATGATGATGATCAAGGTAAGCTTGTGAATTTCATATATCGTCGCGGATTTGCTGCCCGGGTAGCCGCGGTGCACCCTCTATCCACCATCCGATAATGAAAGCATGATCCATCTATGCACCTGCGCTGGTCAAGGCTAGGATGGGTGTTTAACAGGGACGTTTCATCCGTCTACCACAGCGATGAACATTGAATATACCAACCATCTACCGCTGGCCACATGCACTCTAGGTTTATTCGCAGCTGACTCACGGACACCGCTCTTGAAACATTGTTGCAACCATACATGGCCAACAAATTTGTCATATGAGTACGGTGCACGGATTGCATGCATGCGATACCCGTCTTAAAACATGCATGGTGGATGACTTTTGCATTTGTTTACGGAACATGGAGTGCATACATGCGGAGGTTTTTTGCATATGCCTACGGATCATGGAGTGCATGCATGCGGAAGCCGTATTCAAAGGTCCATGGCCGAGTTTTTCTGCCTATGCGTACAACGGATGGAGTGTTTATGCTACTGCATGCAAAGGCGGTGCACCGCGCATGAACAAGAACAACATGCAAAAACGATGTTCGCATACGGCTACGGTTCATTCAATGCTAAGCCATCCATACACCGCTCAACAACGTTCCTCTCATGAATACTAGTAGCATGCAAAAACGATGTTCTCACACGGATATGGTGCATGCAATCATTCATAACTGCACCGCCGGGCTATGCACTATGAGACATGGGTGTGTTTTCCGGCTATTGTGACTCCATGGCCGCATGCATGTCTTTTCGGCCATTCATGTTCTCAGAAGAAATCGTGTTAGCTTCTTTGTGAAACATTGTCGTTTGCTCTCTCTAACACCGTGTGCTTCGTTTATCAGATCGGACGGTGGTCAGGGTACGCACCATGGCCACCATGGGAAACCCACTATTTTCCTTTCATATATATTCTTATGGAAAAGAAAAAATGTACGACAATATATTCTTATGCAAAAGAAAATAAAATACAACAAAATATGATGCGAAGGTAATGATGAAGTCATATTTGAACATGACACAAGCGAGGATGAAGACATATTTTATTCTCTAGGTAATCTCAACAAAAATTTAAATGTATTTGCATCATTATTAGTAATTCACTAAACTTTTGGTGATGCAAATCACAACAGAATGTGAAACAGAAGTGGAAATTGAAATCACAGAAGAGGAGGATTATAACAAGCCTGGTACATATGATGACGTCTATAAGAAAATGCCAAAAAGCACGCACATGCTCATGACTAAAAAATTTGCAAACTGTGCGGTGCGAAAAAATTCCAATATGAATCAGAGGGGTTATGCTGCAAGAAAGGAAAGGGAAAACTTGTAATCCAGAGACACCACCTGAACTCATGAGACTTTGGACAAGCAATGAATCTGATGCTAGATATTTCCAGAACAATATCAGATTTTTCAACGGGCATTTATCATTTACTACTCTATATTGCCACCTTGATAGAGACACAACAGACATGCGAATGGATGGTATCTACACCTTTCAGGCTCATGGTCAGATCTATCACGATATACACTCATTTGCTAATGGTCGCTCAGAACCAAAGCATCTGGAGCTATACTTCTATGACGGTGATCCAAGCTTAGAACATCGGTACCGTCATTGCCACAAGGAAACATATGAGCAAGACAAATAGGTAGTCGGGAGAGTAATTGATATTATACGTGACAATCCATACTCTAAACAATTTAGAAGTTTGGGACAAGTCGAAAACCTTGATGACTACAGATTGATCTTGAACCTTGACCAAAGAATGGATCAGAGAACCTACAACGCACTAAGCATTTCAGAGGTAGCTGCAATATGGGTTGAAGGAAATGAAATAAAGAAGTCTTTTGAAAAGAACGTAATACTACATGGAAACACCATCGAAATACAGAGCATTAAACCCTATTATGGGTGCTATGATCCACTATTGTATCCTCTATTTTTTTCAAGAGGTGAACTCGGTTGGCACAGGCGGATCCCAAAAAAGACAAAATATGCAGATATAAGGAGAGTTACTACAGAAGCTAACAATGATAACGATAACCCAGGTAAATATTTAAATTTTTAGTGTTTCCAAATGTTAGTATTAACACATGATACATTCCTAACCATGCAACTAACTTATTTGGTTGCAATGCTTATAACAGATGCAACCAGCAGGTTGTGGGTAACAATGAAAGAATACTATTGCTATAAACTGCATACAGGGCCAAACATATTCAACCCAATCTTATAGGGGGAAGGCTACTCCAATAGTTTGTGGTAGATACCTACATCAAGATTGAGAGCTGCAGACTCAACTACATGTTTCATCATCAGAAAGAATCAAGGGCAAATCTATATCAAGGCCTTCTGGATAGCATTCAAGCAGGAGAACAAAATGGAAATGCGGTAGGAAAAAGAAGAATTCTAGTATCATCATTTATTGGAGGTCCACGAGATAAACTACGAAGGTATCTAGATGCAATGCCATTAGTTAGAAAATATGGAAAGCCTAACATATTCCTCACGATGACCTATAACCCCAACTGATAAGAGATTACACATGAGCTAGAGCGTGGACAAACACCACAAGATTGCCTAGATATTGTCGTCCGTGTTTTTAGGGCGAAGCTAGGAGAAATAAAGAAATAGTTATTTGAGAAGAGAATTCTGGGAATGGTGACAACATATACCTATGTTGTAGAATTCCAGAAGAGGGGACTGCCACATGCTCACTTCCTACTGATCATGATGGAAAAATACAAGTACACGTGTCCAGAGCAATACGACAAAATCATCTCTAAAGAGCTCCCTAACAAGCACAAGTACCTAGAGCTATATAAAATGGTAATCAAGCATATGATGCATGTTCCTTGTGGTGCACTGAATAGAAACTGTCCATGCACAAAAAATCACCAGACATGCAAAAACAATTATCCAAGGCCATTTAACGAAAATAAAATTCAAGGAAAGAACTCTTACCCGGTGTATAGGAGACGTAAAGACGGCCAGAAAGAAACGGTACGAAAGTGCACGCTAGATAACATGTGAGTCGTTCCTTACAATCCATATGTATTGAGGATGTTCAACTGCCACATTAATGTTGAGATATGTTCAAGCATTAAAGTCGTTAAGTACCTCTTCAAGTACATATACAAGGGACATGATCGAGCATCTATAAGCGTGACTGAGATAGTAAAGGAAGCCGAAATTGATGAGATTAGACAGTACATAGATGCATGGTGGGTGACACCTCCAGAAGCACTGTGGAGAATATATGGCTTCGAACTAAGCAAAATAGACCCACCAGTGTTGCAACTACAGCTTCATCTCCCAAATATGCACATGGTCTCGTAAATGGCAAAGAAAATATCAACAATGCTATCAACCTTGTTGGAACAGAAAAGTCAATGCTTACAACATACTTTGAAGTAAACAGATTACATGAGAGATCATGAGGCATGCTATACAGGGACTTTCCAGAACATTATACCTGGCAAAAAGAGGGGAAGTTTTGGCAAGAAAGAAAACATAAAAGTAAATTTCAAGTAGGCAGGATCGTAGAAGAATATCCGGCAGAAGGCAAATGATACTATCTCCGAGTTCTCCTAAACCATGTTCTAGGTGCCACGAGCTTCGAGGACCTACAGAAAATTGATGGACAACTCAGGCCAACTTTTCATGAAGCCATAGAAAAAAGGGGACTCATTGAGGCAAACAACAGACTAGATGACTACATGACAGAAGCGCAGTTGTGTTAGACGCCATCATCGCTACGAAGGATATTCGCAACAATCCTTGTGTTGTGCGAGCCAAGCGACGTATGTGGCCTCTGGAACAATCACCTCAACGCAATGTCTGAAGACTACAACAGAAACTGCAAATGCAAGCATACGGTCGAACAAATGGTACCCAAAAATATCAGAGACATGCTACAATCAATGGGAAAAGATATCAAATTGTTCCCTCTGCCAGCGATCGATGAACATCATGCCATGGCAGACAACATACCTAGGGAGATAACCGAGGAGTTGTCAATCGAGGTAAACCAAGAGGACAAAGCTCTACATAAGAAACTAAAGAAAGAGCAAAGGGAGGCCTATGATGAAATCCTAAAAACGATAGACACCCAAAGAGGAGGCATATTCTTCGTCGATGGTCCGGGAGGCAAGGGAAAATCATTCCTTTACATGGTGCTCCTAGCAATGGTACGTCAACAAGGAAAGATTGCTCTAGCGACAACCACTTATGGTGTTGCCGCTTCCATAATACCTGGAGGGAGAACCGTGCACTCAAGGTTCAAGATACCACTTAAAATAGATGATGGAGTGATTTGTGGATTCACAACACAAAGCGGAACAACCAAGCTACTCCAAAAGGCATCTCTAATAATCTGGGACGAAGCATCTATGAATAAGAGACATGAAGTTGAGGCTATACACAAGCATCAGGGACATAATGGATAGACCAGATCTTCCATTCTATGGGAAAACAGTCGTATTTGGAGGGGATGTTAGACAAGTGCTCCCAGTTGTCTGAAAGGGTTCAAGGGCTCAAATAGTAGATTTGTCACTAAGCACAGGTCAGAAATCTGGAAATGCATGAGACAACTAAAGCTTGTATGCAACATGAGAGCACAAAACGACCCGGGGTTCATGGAATACCTACTGCGTATTGGAAACGGAACCGAGAAGCCAAACGAGCACGGCGAAATACTTCTACCTACAAGTATATGCGTGCCAAATAAGACGGAAGAAAATGGCCTGGATAGACTAATCGGCCATATCTACAAAACAACCGGCACCAAACTAGAATTCCACAATACATCACGTCAAGAGAAATTTTAGCCACAAAGAATGACTGCGAAGACATAATCAACCTCAAAATGATTGATCGTTTCAAAGGGAAAGAGATGGTGTACCACAACTTTGATTCTGTAGAAGAAGACCCACATGGCTACTATCCAGAGGATTTCCTAAACAACCAGACCCAAATGGACTGCCACCACATATGCTAAAGCTCAAGATTAATTATTCTATCATACTACTCAGACACATAGACCCAGCTAATGGCCTATGCAACAGAACAGGGTTAGTGGTACGTGGATTTCAAAAAATACAATTGATGCAGAGATCATGCTAGGACAACATTTTGGTAGTCGAGTTTTCTTACCTACAATACCATTATGCCCCTCGGATAACGACATGTTCCCTTTCCGTTTCAAGAGAAAACAATTTCCTATCTGGCTAAGATTTGCAATAAGAATAAACAAATCACAAAGTCAGACAATTCCAAATGTAGGCGTCTACCTATCTAAACCGATTTTCGCACATGGTGAACTATATGTCACGCTATCTAGAGCGACGGCAACAGCAAACATAAAGATACTAATAGGTAAACATGATGAGGAGAAGGAAGACGAGACGAAGGAGAAGAAGAAAAACAAAAAGGAGAAGAAAACAACACAAGCGAGACGTATACTAAAAATATAGTGTACAGGGAAGTCCTAACCAAATAATTATTAGTCATAGAATATCTACCCTCTGTCGTTCTGTAAACGCAACTAATATAAATAAGTTTGCTCCGTGGTTGTTTCCTCTCTTTGCTCAAGAGGTTTTTACATATTAAAATTGTGTCTTCCCTCCATGTTTAATTTAATAGTTCTTCATGTTTTCTTGCCAGTATAACCCCTAGAACTGAGGTAAGATTATCTATTACTTTATCAACTTAGTTATACTATATAACGGTCCAACACATCAGAAATTTTGATATGAAAATATTCACACTAGATAATAAAGTAATAACTAAATAGTAGAGTTAAGGAGAGCATCAAACTATATAGGAAACACGGCCGCTACTTTCAGACCTATACAAATTTAAGTATGCTTCCTAAAGACTTTTTAATTCACAATACTTAATCAAAACTAATACTGAGAACAAACATATATGCATCACCAATATTCAGTTTTTCCTACACTCAAAGAGACAAGTCATGAGAAGTCTCTTGATTGTTTCAGTACACTTTTGATGGGCATTCTTTACTTCCTAAATTCAGTACCCATAAAAGCAAAAAAAATACTAAAAGTGTAATTTCGAAAGACTAAAAAGAGTAAAACTTACCAATCAAAAGGGGCCGAAGGCAAAATCAGCAACAAAGTCCAAAAGAACCAGCCACAGAAAGCACAACGTATAACACCGACACACCATCGAGCAGGCCAGAGCAAGCCTCAACGCGTCCGGCAATCGGCAACCGACAACCAGCAAATATCAGAATTAAAATCCAGAACACGCGAAAATGGCGTCCCACCCACAAAATATGTCATGTCGCGACGTCAAAACACATCAAGTAAATGATTGAACTGTGTAGTAGGATATAAGAATCACCATATCGGATAACAAGTGCACACCAAAAATGAAAACCAAACCCCAACTAGAAATAAAAAAGGAGTAAAATGCACCGGAGGTCCTGAAAATTTGGATGAAACTATATGCAGATCCTAAAAGTTTCAACTTGTACACCGGAGTTCCTAATTCTCAGATCCATGTGCACTGTAGCCAGGGCTGTAGTTGAGAATTAGGACCTGCAGTGCACAACTAAGTGAGAATTAGGATCTGCATTGCACAACTAATTGAGAATTAGGACCTCCGGTACACAAGTTGAAACTTTTAGGACCTGCATACAGTTTCGTCCAAACTTTTAGGACCTCCGGTGCATATTACTCATAAAAAAACTACAATAGGACATAGAGAGTGAATATTAACCATACCTCGCTGTAATCAAGCAAGTAGTAATACAATGTGTACTCATCATAAATCGCAGCCATACTCATTACCAAAATAGTAAGCAAGAGTTGTTCTAGACTGCCTAAGTTGTGCCAAAATCCATAATGGTTGATGTTATTTTTAAGTACTAAACGATCATCATGTAATAAAACATGATTACAAATGCTAGAGTTAGCTGAATGCTCCAAATTAAGTAAGATGCTTCATTTTTAATTAGTACTATATGTCAAAGATTTTCGATAGAATTACATTACCTTACACCTGTTGTCAAAGGTAAAAAGTATGAGACACAAAGTGATGGTAGGAGTTCAAAGACAGAGTCTTTGCCGGCGGGGAGGACTGCAAGGGTGGCAGAGCAGATCCCTCTGCGAGAAATCGAACACTCGGTCTGCACGGACGACGAAAGGGTGGCCTTGGTTCCAGTAGATTGTCCGGTGCATCCTCAGCCTAATCGACGACTCGAATCCACGACGAGCGATGAAGAACCGCAGGGGTGCGCCGCCTAGACACGGTAGAGTGAGGGCTTGGGAGTAGTGGGACATTAGGTTGCAGGGCGAAGCCATGGCGACCAAGGAGAGCAGGCGGTAGCCACATCCATGAAAATAGGAAAAGAAGGGGAACGGGGTCAGAGAAGGGGAGAGAAGATAGGGAAAGTGAGTGACTTTTTTTACAAGTGAGTAACTCATGTTTCCGGTGTCTAACTCTGCATACATGTGTATGTTTTCTTTTAAATTTTGATGGCACTGCGTGAGTGTGCCAGTTTGTTCTCTTTTCAGGTGAGAGAAATGTATAGACTTTTAAAGGAGATTTAAAAAATAAAATATGTATTTACACAATACACAACTGACAAATTATATAGCATCCACGTGTACGATTCCACCTCCACGTCTTTGTTACATTTTCCCAGAGTATATTATTATTATCAATGCAAAAATGTTCAATTCTCAAATAAATGAAACAATGTGTTCCCTTTTAGTTGGTCGACAACAGGTACTCCCTCCAACCCAAATTAGTTGACTTAGATTTGTGAGATTCACTTCTATATAGACATGATTTAGCATTAAATACATCTGTATCTTTATAAATTTAAGTCAACTAATTTATGTCGAAAGGAGTACACTAAAATGAAACTTAAGCGAAACAAAAAACCCGGATTATACATGATCTAAGGAATTATAATTTTAATTTCTATATATGCATGCTTTCATTTCTACCACCCAAACAAATCTAGCAAGTAGCTAGATGGATGATTCATCTCCTGCTAACGAAAGAAGCTTGGATGAGAGAGGGGATTGAGAGCCGGGAGACCGTGAGAGAAAACAGGAAAAAAATAAAATATTACGAGAAAAAATGGTCACAAAAACAACATAGCTTAAAATAATTTAACACAATTCATTTGGGGATTTTGCCACATTACAACATACAAAAAAATAATTACGAGAAAAATAGTCCACATAATAAATATAAAAAAAGATTACCACCGTCGATGATGGTGAGACAAAAGAGAAACGGTTCTGAAAGAGTTTTAGTTCTTATTTACCCCGGTGCAACGCACGAGCATTTTTACTAGTATATATAAACATATGCAGGGTACGTACACCTTAGATATGTATACTTAAAAGTATATATAACTCTAATATGTATATCTTAGGTATTCGTATCTTAGGTATGTGTAACCTAGGTATATATACCTTCAGATATGTACAAGGCATGGCAAAAAATACGCATATCATCTATGGTGTCTGGGCATCATGGTGCTCCAGTTAATTTACCTATATATAACTCCGCTATTATAGACCTTAATAAAATAACTATTCTATAAATCTTTCCGAACTTTTACGAAATCCTTTCTGAACTTCAGGCGACAAAATAGTGAACTTCCTGACGGACTACCGAAAATCTATGTTTTGGCGGACAGTATTTTAAGCGTAATTTTTGAATCACTTATTAGAACAATGCATAGAATATATCGTTGGAAAGATATGAAAATTGCGCAACTTTTATATTCACAAAGTTTTTCAGAATTTCATATGGTTTAGAAGTAATTGTAAATATACAAAACACAAGTTTTACAAACTTTGTCGTTTTTATATATTGTTTTAGCCGCTATTATCGAACCAATTAGGCATTGAAACATGATATATAACATTAGAAAGATATAGAAATTGCGCAATCTTTGTGTTCACAAAGTTTACCTAAATTCTGCCTAGTTTAAGGTAGTTTTAAATATATCAAAATCTATTCCTATAAACTTTTCTATTTTTTACTGTATTTTGGGTCTTATTTTTAAACTGCTCGTCGGATTGACATGTGTGATACCATTATAACCATGTTGAAAATGCGTAACTTATTCATGTTGAATTTTTTCAAATTACTTATGATTTTAAAATAATTTTAGATATACTAAAAACTGAGACGGTTAACTGATACGTAGTAAACGTATCTATAATTTTTGATGCTCCATGATTTTTTTTAATCAATTTTATTATGTTTTGTTTATACTTTAAGGTATTTTTATACATTTTCTAGAACTAACCTATTGACAAGATGCCGAAGTGTCAGTTGCCTGTTTTCTGCTGTTTTTGGTTTCAAAAAAGCTAGTAAATAAATATTCTCGTAATTGGACGAAATAAAAGTCGAAGTTCCTATTTTTCCCGACATAAGACGAAGTCCAACGTAGAGACGGAGGAGGGCACCGAGGCGGCCACACCCTATGGTGGCGCGGGTCCCCGCAGGCACGCCACTAGGTGGTGTGGGCCCCTCGGGCCTCCACTAACCTTGCCCCTTCTCTTATATATTCCCCCCGAGATGAAAACCCTAGGTACCAGATCAAAATTCCACGCTAAGTTCTGCAGCGCCGTCGTCACCGAAGAGGAGATTCGGGGGACAGAAGTCTCTGTCCCGGCACACTGCCGGGACAGGGAAGTTCCTCCAGAGCCATCTCCATCGACTCCACCGCCATCTCCATCGCTGTTGCTAACTCCCATGATGAGGAGGGAGTAGTTCTCTCTCGATGCTAAGGGCTCTACCGGTAGCTATGTGTTCATCTCTCTCTCTCTCTATGCGTGATCTTATTGAGATCATGAGCTTTATAATCTAGATCTATTCTGCTACTCAAGTGTTTTAATTAATCTCTGCTTATCCCCACGTGTGTGAAGTTGACAGTGTGCACACCGTGTGGCACTTTGGCTAAGATTACAAAAATACTTATCATGAGTATAATTTGAGTTGGATGTCTCTATGAGATTATAGTGTTTTTTGGAACCATCTAGCGCTCAAGGTGAAGTGAGGGGTTATCCAGATGAGGAATGCGAAATTTAAGGTGTGCTGTTATAGCCCTACATCATCCAACCGGAGAGTAGTTCGGGGTAGCATAATGAAGAGGAGATATTTATATGAGAGTGTCCACTAGTGAAAGTATGATCCCCTGGCCTTGTTTCTAAACATTGAAACACCGTTTACAATCGGTCCTGTTACATGTTTGCTTGCTGCCACTCTTATTTCAGATTGCAATTACCACTTATAATCATCCATATTACTATATTTCATTATCTCTTCGCCAAACTAGTGCACCTATACACCTGACAAGTGTATTGGGTGTGTTGGGGACACAAGAGACTTCTTGTATCTTGATTGCAGGGTTGCTTGAGAGGGATACCTTTGACCACTTCCTCCCTAAGTTCGATAAACCTTGGGTGATCTACTTAAGGGAAACTTGCTGCTACAAACCTCTGCACTTGGAGGCCCAACACTGTCTACAAGAATAGAAGTGTGCGTAGACATCAAGTTATTTTCTGGCGCCGTTGCCGGGGATTGAAGAAGAAGAAGCTCCCACGTCAACCACGCGCCATCAAAGCTATTTTCTAGCGCTGTTGCTGGGAGGTAAGATAAAAAGTACTCACATCCTCTGGCTACTAAGCTATTTTGTAGTACTATTGCTGGTGTGTGAGTGCTCAAAGTTATTTCTTTTAGATTCTGCAATTATATCTTTTTGTTTCTTGTTTTTATTTTTACTAGTTAGACTTAATAGAAAACAACAAAAAGTTAGGGAGCTTTATAGTATTTATCTTGAGTTAGGACATGAAGTATTTGAAGAGAAAATTAAAAAACCTATGCAACTTTATTTGCATGCTAATAACAATGTTATTAGTATGAATTCTTTGAACACCATTAGGATAAATTAGCTAGGTTTTGGGCCACAGTTGGGTAGAATGTAGTACTATTTTCTAATAACCTTCTCACTGAAAATTCAATGTACTCAATATGTCACAGGTCGGCAGTCCACCTGACTCGACAAGCTAAATTTGCAAGGTTTTGGGCTAGTGTTAGGTCGAATGTGCAATCTTTTCGCTAGGTCCTTAGTGAAAATTCAATGTAGTTCGTACCCCATCCTCCAAAAAAATGCAGTTGGTACCCTAAAAAATATATACTCTGCTCACCACGAAAGGCTAATTAACGGTTTTTCTTTTGAAACAAGAGTATGGGAAGTTTTTTATCCGAAGTGAGGTTGAAATATTCGTTTTCATAGGCTGAGTAGTAAAAATATATTGTACTGAAGGTCGATGGTCCACCTGACCTGGCTATACCTACGCTGAATCCAAAAAAATGAAGTTGTAAATGGAGAAAAGTGACCGATATTGCGCCTTAGTATACATAGCGAACATAGCGAGGAATTTGGGCAGCGCAAGATTCGAACATGGAAAGTACTGGAGGGAGTTTGACTGATTGATATCAAGTTTTACTGCGCGCAATCATCTTTTCAGCAAAGGATATATTTCGAGATGGTTTGGGTGGCTTTGAATCGGCCTAAGTGCCCAATCGATTTGATGTACTCAAAACCTTGTAATCGTGCCATATAAACTGTTGGCCATAGACACACGGTGGCCTTGACTTGCCCAGCCGCAGACAGCTCGGGTAAGCACTAGATTAAACTGATCACTCCAAGTTGTATGTTTCCGTATGATGAAATTAGTACATGCCGCAATTAGCGCCAACATGTGACATTGTCATCATGTAAAAAGGCTCAGAATTCGCACATTTAGTTCACAGTTTCGAACACAATAATACAACCAGTTTGTACACTAGCACAGACAGTACAATGTCAGCACATTAGAGTTTGACTTGTTTATGTCACATCAGAGCTTGAATTATTCATTTCACACATAGAAGAATGAGCAAGGATACATACTGTATTGAACAAGTAATTTCACGGTAGCACCAAAAGTATGCCATGTATCAGAGACAATATGGGGTCTGCGTAAACAATTTTTCTTTTTTTGGAAGGGTGTGCAATAACTCTCTTTTTTAGAATATCGGCATAAACATTTGCGGCTATCATCCTAGGGCGTCTCGGCCTACTTTGGCATACCGAGCCAAGATCAATTATGGCCTAGTTAAGGCCTGTTTTGTGGCCCTATAAGAAGCAGTGACCTACTTTTCTCTATTCGCTAAGAGGAAAGAAGGAATATTCCTCTCAAAACACAAAGCTGCACGAGGTGCGATGGTTCAAAAAAATGCACAAGTCGCGTATATACTACAAGCCAGTAATAGTACTGAAAACTATAGTACAGAAATCAGGCTACGAAATAAGCACGGCTACATGGATTATACCGTGGAAAGCAATACTAAATACAAAAGCACGGCAGGGATCATATAAACTGATTCAAGCTGGCCACTAAAACCAGTGTACTAACAGTCAACTGTTGAACCACGATGCAAAAAAAGATGACACAACGATACACCAGAAAGATCCACAACTCAGTCTACGGGCGGCACAACGAGCATACCAAACCTAAACTAGGCCTAAACCAAATTACCGCCTGTCGGACAGAGTTCCAACCATCTTTGGGAAGGCTGATAACTGCCACAGGCTCACCTTCAGTTGGCTGCAGGTTGCAGCATTTAATCTGAGGGAATTGTATTCCGCAAAATCTGCTGTATGTTGTGTACACATAGTTTTTCCTCATGAATGGGAACAATGTGCCATCAGCAGCCTTGCATCCATGTTTCTTCATCATCTTGTCAATGACTGGATAATTGAGACCAAGAAACAAAGAGTCGTCCCCCAGGCTGTTAACCTGCCTCCAAACGATGACCCCTGGAGGTCCAGCAGAGCTAGGATCCTCTTCAAAAATGTAGACACGAGAGGCAGGATATAGGCGTAGCTTAGTCCTATTTTGAGCATGATGAATGATTTCACCATCTTTGCCATGGGCAACCCCCATGCCATATGTTGTAATTATGATTATCAAGCGTTCACCATCAGCAATCGAGTGAGGAACCACATGCCTGGCCGATCATTCAGAATAGGTGCTAGGATTACAAACGGAAGCTCCTTGTTTCCTGCAACATCCGAATTCGAGACAAAAAGTGCATTACTGGCATACATATTCTAACACCAGTATTCTTCATTGTTCATGCTAACAGTGTGAATAGGCAAATCCTCACAATAATATTACTCAATAAATTAACAACATTAGGAATTGCATTTCTTACTCTGCTATTCCGAACACTTGGATTTCTTACTTATCTTAGTTTCCTAGTTGTTGTAAGTTTCAAAAGAGGAAGCGCCACTTTTTTTATATAGAGGCATGTCCACTTGAATCCTATAGGATTAGATGCCTGCAATATTTTGGATCAAGTGGTGTTTGATTGCACAGGAAGACCAAAGGAATTGTACAAAGAGGTGGGAGTGGATGGAAATTTTCTTCCAAAATAGAGTGCAAAGGAATCCTTTGAAGGAATTCCTAAGGATTATACTCTTTCGAATAAAGAACATTTTATAGGATTTTTTTCTAAGGATCCAAATCCTACAAAAATCCTACACAATTCCTCTGAATCCCAAGGCAAAATCCAAAAAGGAAAGATTGGTGCCCTACAAAAATCCTATGTGATTCCTACAATCCGAGGAGGGCCGAAAGTCAAACAGATAAAGAAACCTGGCTTCACTGTGTTGCGCTCACAATTGAGATGCTGGTTAATAATACCTTTCATATTTTGACAATGAACGAACTTAGTAGTGTAGGGACACGGTGATACATTGCAAATGTATCTATAATTTTTGATGTTCCATGCTTGGTTTTATCCACTTTCTTGTGTTTTTTTCCAACTTTGGAGTACTTTTCATATGATTTCTTGGACTAACCTATTAACAAGAGCCACAGTGCCAGCTGCCTGTTTTCTGCTGTTTTTGGTTCCAGGAAAGTCAGAAAATGAATATTCTCGGAATTGGACGGGACAAAAGCCAAAGTGCCTATTTTTTCGGAAGTCATCAGATGCCAGAATACGAGACGGAGAGGGGCCAGAGGCCGGCCACACCACCTGGCCGCACGACTAGGCTTGGCCCATGCCAAGGGGTGGTGTGGTGGCCCCTGGCACCCCCCGGCCTCCCCATCCACCTATAAGATGCTCTCGGGACGAAAACCCTAAGGGCCCGATCAAAAATCCACGAAAGAGTCTGTAGCCACCATCATCTCCATCCCTAGATCGGGAGAGATCTGAAGCTCTTCCCGGCACCCTGCCGAAGAGGGGAATTCACCCTGGAGGCCTTCTTTATCACCATGCAAGCCTCCGGTGTGATGCGTGAGTAGTTCATCCTTGAACTACAGATCCATGTAGTAGCTAGATGGCTGGTTCTCCTCCTTTGTGCTTTCATGTTTAGATCTTGTGAGCTCCGTTCATGATCAAGATCATCTATTTGTAATCATACATGTTGTGTTTGCGGGGATCCGATGGATATTGAGATGCTATTTCAGATTGATTATTGATTCTATCATGTCTTTGTTATTTGTGATCTTGCATGCTTTCCGTTGTTAGTAGCTATCTTGGCCAAGTAGATGCTAGCAACTCCAAGAGTTAGTATTTATGCTCGATAGTGGGTTCATGCCTCTGCTAATCTGGGGAAGTGACAGAAATCTCTAAGGTACTAGATGTGCTGTTGCTACTAGGGAGAAAACAACAATCCTTTATTCATAGAACAATCGTATTGTTTACTTTACACGCAGTTCGTAAAGCAATAATCTATTGTTTGCAACTTATTACTGGAGGGGGTTCGGATGATAATCTGAAGGTGGATTATTAGTCATAGATGCAGTTAGATGGCGGTCTATGTATAATGTTGTAATGCCCAATCAATTCTCAAAGGAGTCAAGATGATTAGTATATGCATGTATTGCTTTCTGGATGTTTGTCAATTGCCCCACTGTAATTTGTTCACCCAACATGTTATCTATCTTAAGGAGAGCCACCTCTAGTGAACTATGGATCCCGGTCCTTGTCTTTTACATACAGTCTACAATATGTTTACTTCTTTATGTTTACATTTTGCAAACTATTACTTCTTTCCATTCGATACGTTTAATCCTTTGCTTTCCGCAAAACACGGTGAGACTGACATCCTCATCGTAAGTTGGGGACAAAGTTCTGTGGTTGTGTTGTGCAGGTCTCCATGTTGCTACTAGCACCGGTAGTGCGCCCTGCCAAGGCTTAGCTAGCAACACCTTTGGGGTGTTTCCTTGCTCCTACTGGTTCGATTAAACCTTGGTTTTATAACTGAGGGAAACTTGCTGCTGTGCTCATCATACCTTCCTCTTGGGGTTCCCAACAAGCTCTACATCAACCATGCACCAGCACTTTTCTGGCGCTATGCATTGAGCCATCACGCCGTCATACACTATATTTTTGGAAGGCATATTACTGGTACTAATTCATTACTGGCAATGGTTCATTCATTTTTTAGGACAAAAAGTGTGTGCTCATTCAGTCATATGAAAGGTGAAACATAAACAAGGTAGTTAAAGAACAACTTCACTGAATCACTCGCAATGTATGATCATGGAACTAGAATTACCTTCCAATGTGGGATCCCAGCAGTAGGTGCAACCTTGACTTGTGACCGCAAAAATGAGGCCATCGTGTTCAATGGCATCATAGTACTATCGTCTTCCAAGACCTGAATGCTCCAGACATCTCCAAACTTCGCTACCGCCTTCCAGGTAGGCGATTTCACCGTCGAACAACGTGAGGAGCTTATAGTCTGTGTAACCCCAGCTTTGTGGGCACTCTGCAGATTACGATCTTCAACAGCTCAAGAGATCCATCCCACAACTTATTGAACTTTTCTCCATACCTGCGGATTCGCCAAAAAAAACTTTTGAAATGTGAATGAGTTCAGAAATGACTACATGTAACTGGGGGAACCCTAGCTGGCTAGTAGCATTACAGGTTATATTGTGGATGTGAGGCGGCCAGAATGTCACAAGTATCCGTCGATGGAAGGTCGATTACTCGATAGGTGTAGATATTTGCTAGGCACCAGGCCCCGCGCTGGTCCACCGCGGCTAGCCAGTCGCCGTTCATGCCAACCCAAAAAATTTCGTGCATGAAGGGCAGGATGGCGGTGCGCCGAGGATGGTCGAGGGGCACCACGTCGTACATCGTGTTGTGCAGATGATGTACCCTCATATCGTCATAGTGCTCGTTGAACCGATAAGCAGGCTAAGGCATCAGTAGGCAGCGTTCATTCCAATGGTGAACAGTCCATTTCATACCTTCATTGTTGGCGATACAATCGTATAGCAGCTTGCAGCATGTGGCTAGCCTAACGGTGCTGGAAATGTCCAGACGCTGAACGATAAGGTCAACATCGTCTGCGCTGAGTTGATCCCACTTGCATCGCCCGCTAAGCTTAAAATCTGCCATCAAAGCCGGATGGATTTAGGCGGATGCCAAGTGCGTCTAGGGTTTTCTACAGGAGGAGGGGAGTGTTAGAAGAAAGAGCGTGGGGGAGATCGTGGGAGGAGTGGGGACTGGGGAATAAGATGGAGAGGGAAAGAAAAAACGAGGGAGGAGATTTTTTACTTGCTTGCTCTGTCTAGTCAACAGTAGCATCGAGGATACCGCCGCCTAGACTTCACTATATGTTAGACTAGCACGCCACACAACTAGTAATTTGACAATAGTCCTACTTACTACATACCAGAGGTGCAGTATTGTCTAGTCACATCAGTTTGACCAGAGAGTTTTCTTTTTATAGCTTTCATTACTACTAGTAGTAGCCGCGACATGGACACATGTACTTTTATCTTGTTCCCCTACATGCAGAACTCGTAGCACAGAACCGAAAATATATACATCGGATATAATGCACAGACGGGTGTGTCCGTGGTATTTTTGGCATGTTGCATGTGTTCACATATGTTCTTGTACAAGGTACATGGAATTACACGTGTACAACATGCAACCGTGCAGCAAAATGAGAGACGTGCAAGGACACCAAATTTCTCTCAAGTCAGGCAACGTGCATGACTTTGTGTGGCTCTAATTCACTCACATGTGGGACCTGTTAAGGTCGGCTCCACCTGCCAGTGAGAATCTGCATGCACCATGCGCCTAGAGCCACTAGGTACGTCCACGACGGAAATTACAATTTGCAACTAGCTGCACCGGCAACAAGCTGTTGCATG
Source organism: Avena eriantha (assembly GCA_910589775.1). NCBI lineage: Eukaryota > Viridiplantae > Streptophyta > Magnoliopsida > Poales > Poaceae > Avena > Avena eriantha. The sequence continues at coordinate 49,963,971 of OU342746.1, read as the reverse complement.
TGACACTTCCAAGTTTTCAGAAAATGTGAAATAAATCATGAACATAGATCATATTTATATAGTTCATCTATAAATTTCCATCCTAAAAATATTACTAGTACATGGCCTGGCCACCATAAAATGAACAAATGAACACAAAATATTGTTTGCTTAGGGTTTATCTTTTTCATTGACATAGGTCACATAAGATCTTATTGTGGGACCGCATATTGTAGATGCATAAGATACAACATAGCCAATGTTCTAGATTTATTTCACATTTTTTGAGAACTCGAAAGTGCAACAAATAATAAAAGAGTGCGGGCGCAATGAGTTGCAGAATATTCACCCCGCACTTACTAAAACAATGGCTTGCATAGATAAGGAGTTTGATCAAATCACATGCTTTGCACTACATTGCGGCGAAATGAGTGTTAGAGTACAACAAGTTAACGACTGAGGCCATACGATACAAATAAGGTGAAGGAAATAATTCAAGATACGCAAATCCTTGTTCCATATGATCTCCCTTGAATCGTTAATTATTCCAGTTCCAATCCTTCGCATTGGCCAAGCTTGGGATGAACCACAACGGAGTCTGCCGCCAATTCCAGCCAATGTTTTTTTTGAGGGAAATTCTAGCCAATGTTGGTTGAGAAACCAACAACAGCGTCTTGAGAATTCATACTGATGCAGCATATTTCAGGACAAATATTAAATCCACCAAGACTAACTGCATGCGGCGAGGTGTATACATAGTTGCTCCTCGTTTGATCTCTAGGGCTGAGTCCTGCCACGCCAACTAGAATGGTAATTGGATAGTTCAATCCAAGAAAGATAGAAAATGCTCCAAGGTCTAAAACCCGCCGCCATTGCCTCGGTGGAGGTAACCTAATAGTGTCAATCGAGAACACATGGGAGAAAAACCCAGTAGAATAGATGTGAATATTGCGGACGTGATGATAACCAACATTTTCAGCCACAGGATAACTAGTGTCATACTGCCTAGCACTAACACCCACAGTATTGATCAGAATAAGGCTACCACCATCAGGAGATCTTGCTAACCACCACAGATCAGGACTGTACTCACGATTACCGTCTAATTCAGGTGGCCCCGGAAGACGCATAGGACCTTGCAAGGAAAGCACATTCAGAGGTCAGCTAAGCAAAATTTGAATGATGAAGCTTGAAAATTTAAGGATGGAAATTTTACCCCATGCCCGAGGATCCCATGCATAAACATTGCTAATCTGAGTTACATCATAGACAACTCCATTGTGGATAATTGCATCGTGGTAGCTGAACATGCTGAACCGGTTCTCAAGAACCATTCACATACCATGAGAACCATCAAGGAAGGCAATTACCATGTCGAAGATGGCCAGGACAGAGAAATCTGTATAGTTCCTAGCAGCTGTGGGAACTTGGCAAATGGCTATCTTCAGTAGATTAGTAGGCTGACGAGCCACAATAAACTTAAGTACCTCGGGTGTGGCCTCAAAATCGAAGATCGCTGGTAGAGGAATCCGGCGACGAGTGAACACATTCACAAGCTCCCAGTTCCAAGCAAGGACAACAGTGGCGATGCGATCTCCATGGACGCCTGCCCACTTCTTACCCTCACAATCTGGCATCACAGCATCGGAGGAGGACCTGTCCAGCGGCGTCAGCTCGCACAAGGTCCACCTGAACTTCTTCTATGGCTTCTGCTTGCCCCTGCCACAATAGTAGCTGCCCCTGTAGAACTGCTTCATGCGATTATCGCGGTAAAAGACATTGTACTCACGCGGTACCTCAGTTGAGTGAGAGTGAAGAACACAGGGGAGACCAAACGGATGAGATTTCGACAGGGTGCACTATGTGTTGCTGAGTAAAGATAACGTTTGCAGTAGGCAGTGAGGCTCGCGGCGGTGATGACGTCGCATCTAGTAGAGATTTCTTCAAGGGGCCATCGAAAAACACCCTAGAAGTGTCACTGTCATCGATCAATTGGGCCATCCCAAGGAAGGGCTCGAGCAGGTGGGGGGTGATGGCGTTTGGTTTTGATTGGGGGTTTTGGAGGAGAGAGTGAGCGGCAGCTGGCAGAGCGAGATGGAAAACAATCTATCAAACTAGGCGCCGAAGTTGATCCTAAAGCAGCATTGCGGCGTTGGCGCGTGCCTATATTGGTGTGCGAGTGGTAATGGCCATCACCGGGATGCTGGAGGTGAAGTGAGGATGGACATCAAGGCAAAGAGAAATACAGAATGAAATCAAACCAAGCGTGCCTTCTTTCTCTCTGCTAAATCTACAATGCCTATCGAACTGGGCTACAAAGATGCTCCGAAAGTGGCATGGCGGCATGGCGTGTGATAAAGGTGGGCGAGTGGGGATCAACGAGAAGATGGAGAGGAAAAGGACAGAGAGCAAAGGAAAATAGAATAAATCGATTGAAATTGTACTGTCTACCGAGCGTGGTTTTTCTATCTTCTTTGCATTTCCTAGTGCCTATCGAGTAAATAGGTCAGTCCTAGCCTAGCACGGGATGGAGTTGTACTGTCCTCTCAAATAAATGGTCATGGCAGAGAGACGGTTTGTAGTATACTCAGAGCTCCTCTTGCCGAACGTAATAATCCTTTGATCTTCTACATTCATCATCTGTGCAGTCACTACTGTACTAGTACTACTGTAACTAATAAACACATAAAGGTTCCACCGGTAATTAAGGAACCAAAACTGGAATACTACTACTCTCGAACTCTTGTGTAGTACAACAACAAAATGCTCACAAAAAACAAAAAAATGCTCACAAAATGGGCTACCAGTACGGCAGTACCATCTGTACATCCACACGCTGCCACCTCAAATAAGCTTGCCTGCCACACCGCCAATTTCCTCTCCCCGTCGGCCTTATCGGACCCAAAGTCGAACATCTCTCAGTTCAATAAAGAAAAAAGTCGACAATCTCTCAAAAAATCAACCATCCACCAAAAGAAAATCCATTGTCTAATACTTCCCGTCCATTATGAATGGACGGTCGCAATTGCTCGAGCGCCACGCGGGAGTAGTAGTTGTCTGAGCTACTGGTTGTAGCTCTGCGAAAGCACGCGCCTGGAAGCGGCAGAAGAATTTATTCTCTGTCAGTGACGAAAGAAGATCGACGATACAGTATATAGTACCAAATCAACAAGTCAGTGGCTTTATCCGTCTGATCAGTGAGAGCCGACACGAGTGGTGAACAGCTTGAAGCGCAGCCGAACAGGTGCCTTTAAGGCATACAGTACGTACACCTCCGTTCTGCTTTAGGATGGTCACATGGTGCTAAATAACTTAGACTACTCCAGTAACTTGCACATGTACCTTCATCATAGTGGGTAACAACATGTGTCGTGTCACGCAAAGGCCTAATTAATTAGGTTGTTCTCCCACCGTTAGAAATATAAGATGTTTTAGCTTTGTAAATCGAATGTATCTAGACGTCTTTTTGTGTATGGGTTCCTAGAGGTTAAGAGTGAACCTATACACTAAAAGGCGTCTAGATACATTCATCTCACAAAGCTAAAGCGCCTTGTATTTCTGAACGGAGGGAGTAGAATCATATACTACTAGTCTTGGTATGTGTGATGTTACGGTAATTAGCTAAGTTATTACGTCACTTTCTTTTTTCATTAATTAACTTCGAAAAGACAATTAATTCGAGACAAGTATCTACGCATACTTGTAGTTCAAGTTTGTAAAGATGCAAAATCTTAGGAACAATTTGAACCTCTTGTCAAAACTCTATGTGGTTTCTGATACGGAGTATATTAATTGACTGTCCGATGGGTGCTTCCAAAAGCTTTTTGTTAAAACTTTCAAAGCAACCTATAATTTACTTGTAGTTCAAATTTGACCTAATTTTGATGAATCTACATAGAGTCATTCAAGTGGTGGAGTTAGCTAGGAAGTTTGAAAACTCATAAAACATAGGAATCGTTAGTACAACATGTTGGTCCACTATATATAATAGTAAGTTGCACGTGCTTTACACATGAGACTCAGATAGTAGACGTATGACATATCATCACTATAAACAATTATAATTGGTAAAGCCCAAAAAATTATAAATTCGATCAACATCTATAAAGTATGGGTGTATATTTGGTCCTTGTACTTTATATCATCATGTGTAGAAGTCAAAGATTATTAGCTACCTGCTAACACATAATTTTTTTGATAACATGATGTAGAGAAACAAGGGAGAAGATTCTAGTATGATGGAGAAGTGTACTTTGAGGTTTGTGCATAGTATTCATTATGTCGAAGACTATCAATAGCATCTTCTAGATGCTAGAATGGAAAAGATGATCTAACGGCTAAAAATGCAGGATTCATGAGTCTTGATCCAATGGTCAACATTCAAAGTTATTCATACACTATATAATGGTAAGATAAGATACGATAAGATAATAAGATAAGATAAGATACTAGTAGGTTGCACGTATCCTGCAGGTGAGGCTCAGATAATAGACGTTTGGCATATCATCACTATATAAAATTATAATAGGTAAAGTGGAAAAAATATATATTTGATCAACATCTATAAAGTATGGGTGTATATTTAGTTCTTATACTTTGTATCATCATGTGTAGAAGTCAAAGATTATCAGCTACCTAACACTTGAAAATTTTGGTAACATGGTCTAGAGAAACGAGGGAGGAGATTCTAGTATGATGGAGACGTGTGTTTTGAGAGGTTTATGCATAGTGCATTCATTGTATTCAAGACTATCAATAGAATCTTCTAGATGCTAGAATGGAGAAGAAGATCCAATGGCTAGAAATGTTTGGATTCGCGAGTCTCGATCCAACGGTCAATATTCAAAGTTATTCGTACACTATATAGTGGTAAGATAGTGGTAAGATAAGATGTCTAAAAACATGTCTTGTGGCATTCAGATCCATACTCTTCAGACTGTCTTTACAGAAAGGAACAATCTCGTCGTCACTCAGAAAATTAAGAATAATATTTGCTGATATTTGGAAACTCACACCGACGACATTATTTACTAGAACAATATGCACTCGTCTACCTACGAAAATACATTTAATTCAAGAGCAATCTATCGCGCTTACTTGTATCTCAAGTTTGATCTAATTTCATTAAATCGACAAGAAGTCACTGAAGTGTGCAAAGTTTGCTAGGACGAAGCTTGAAAAATCCTAGTACTAAAAACCTGGGCATTACGTATAAGAAACCGTTGGTCCAGTTTGTGTGATAATTGGGGTGGTTGCATTTTGTTTTAACTATGGTAGGTCTCATAGGAGAGAGGTGCTTGAGAGTTAACACGATCAATGGAAGTACAACTTACATCAAGGACCTCATAAAAAATGAAAATTGCATCCAAGTCCATCCATTTAACACAATGACCCTAAAACTGAATAATGAAGTGTGTGTGTTTTGTGGTTTGCGCATACTAGCGTTCATCGTGGTCAAGACTATCAATAGAATCTTTCTCGATGCTAAGGGAAAATAGAAGATCTAACGGTTAGCAATGTTTGGATTTGGTAGTATTGATCCAGCGGTCAGTGTTCAAAATTAATTCATACACTATACAGTGGTGGTATGGTATTGTAGGAGATAAGACAAGATAAAGATAAGATAAGAAGTACCGCGAATGGCTGATCTAATGGTTGGTCTCGTAGGAGCGAGATGCTTGAGAGTTAATACGATTAGTGGAAGTACAAGTTACATCAAGGACCTCATAAAAATGAAAATTGCATCCAAGTCCATGCATGCATTTACCACAAGGACCCTGAAACTAAGGAATGAAGTGTGTGTTTTGAGGTATGCGCATACTAGCATCCATTGTGCTAAAGACTATCGGTAGAATCTTTCTAGATGCTAATAATGGAAAATAAGATCCAATGGTTAGCAAAGTTTGGATTTGCCTGTCTTGATCCAACGGTCAATGTTCACAGTTTGGATTTGTCAGTGTTGATCCAATGGTCAATGTTCAAAACTGGTTCAAAATTTCCTTCCCTCCCGATGTTTGGCCGATCTTTTGGATAACCTTCCCTCCCGATGTTTGGGAAGCAAGTGAAAATTTCGAAAATCGGAAAAGTTTGAATTTTTGTGCCGCTAAGGACCAAAGTGGTTTCTTTCCTATGTACTCCTCCTCGTCCCTACTCCACACCAACGCGCGGCTGCCGAACATGCCAGAGACACAGAGCCGCCGTACCAAGGCACACGTGCGCAACGGCACACTATGGACGAGGGGAGAGAGATCAGCCGGACCGGTGCGCGAGGGGAAAGGGGAGGAGAGATGGAGCATAGGGAAGGAGAGAGAAAACACATGATTTGTTTTGCGTGCATATGTCCTGAAATGTACTACTAGTAGAGTGTACACTATAAGGCCGCAGGAGTACCTGATGACCCACAACTATAGGGGGTGTATCGCAGTATTTTCGAGGGAAGTGAAGCCCAATTTATTGATTCGACACAAGGGGAGCCAAAGAATATTTATAAGCCTTAACAACTGAGTTGTGAATTCAGCTACACCTGGAAACAATCTTGCTCACAGTAGTTTATCAGTAGCAACAGTTTTGTAGTAGGAATAGCAAATTAGCAACAGTAGTAAAGTAAAGACAACAGTAACAATAGCAGTAAACAGTAGGATTCGAGTGTGGTAGGCATAGGGATTGATGGACGGGCGTTGCATGGACAAGAAAATTCACATGGCAATCAGAACATAGGGCAATTGCAGATAAATAAGATAAAGCATCCAAGTACTAGATAATCCTAGGCATGTGTTCCATATATAGTCATACATGCTTGCAATGAGAACTTGCACAACATCTTTTGTCCTGCCAGCCCGTTTGCAGCGGGGCCTCAAGGGAACTACTGGCAATTAAGGTGCTCCTTTTAATAGAGCACCGGAGCAAAGCATTAACACTCCATGAACACATGTGATCCTCACATCAAAGCCATTCCCTCCGGTTATCCCGGTTTCTGTCACTTCAAGGCCATTGGTTCCAGACAACAACGTGTGTATACAACTTGTAGATAAGACCATAAACAATACTATCATGATGAATCAAAAACATTTTCAGATCTAAAATCATGGCACTCGGGCCCTAGTGACAAGCATTAAGCATAACAAGTCGCAACAAAGTCATAAAGCACTAATAAATATACTAGGCACCATGCCCTAACAATCTGATGCCATTACATGAACGATCTCATGCAATCCCTACCATCCCCATAGCCTACAATGGGGGATTACTCACTCATAGATGGGGGAAACATGGATGGTCGATGGAGAAGCGATGGTGACGATGATGGCGATGATATCCTCCAATTCCCCGTCCCGGCAGGGTGCCAGAACGGAGTTTCTGGTGTTGTTTCGTGGAATTTGGTGGTGGCGGCGGAGCGGAACTCCTTCTGGAAAAACGTTGCCCCCCTGAGTTTTTAGGTCAGAAGGAAACTTATAGGCAAAGAGGGAGACCGAGGGGGAGTCTGGGGCGGCTAGACCACCCCCTGGCGCGGCCTGGGATTGCCCGCGCGGCCAGGTGGTGTGGCCTGGGCCCAGCCCCCTTCCGTCTCGTATTCTGGCTCCTGGAGTCTTCTGGTGAAATAGGATTTTCATCATATTTTCCGGGATTTTTCCTGATAGTTGATTTTCTGCACAAAAAGTAGACACTAGGGCAATTCTGCTGAAAACAACGTCAGTTCGCATTAGTTGCATCCAAATCACACAAGTTTAGAGGAGAAACAATAGCAAAAGTGTTCGAGAAAGTAGATACGTTTTGGACGTATCAACTCCCCCCAAGCTTAGCTTATTGCTTGTCCTCAAGCAATTTAGTTGAAAACTGAGTGCGATAAAAGAACTTTCACGAACACATTTGCTTCATATGATGTATATATTCTCAGCATGTGATCAACTACTTAGACAATTCATAATAAGGAGTATGCAACTAAGTTTACTTAATAGGCATTGCAAGCTATGAAGAGATTCCAACTCAAAAATAATAAGTAGCATGAAGCATAAACATAAGCAACATTACAATGCTCATAAAAAGGTATGATAGAGTGGTATCTCGCTTGCCTTTGATTATGAATACCAAGGCACCTCTGAAGTTCAGGTGAAGACTAGAAGTAAAGATATCAAAGATACAAGCATCAAAGTTATAACACAAATAATCAAGTAATGAGACAACCACAAAGAATGACAACTATGCTCTCAAGAAGGTGCTCAAAGAATATGTGGAGACTCAACAAGTAAAGGAAAAGGTTTTGAATAGTTTGAAAGGCTTCCAAATGCTGAAAGTATGGTACTCGTTAGCTTTGAGCTCTCATTGCCCCTATCATAAGCATCTTTAAATGATTAAGGTTAAAGTGACACCACTAAGAGGATATGCTTGACAAGTTATAAATCGAAGTCTCATGCCCCTTACTTACGAAGACCGATCCTCATGCTACTCAACTTCAGTCACAAGTAAGCTCTTGTCATTGTAAGTATATACGTATCATAGAGAACCGCCAATGGGGTACCCCTTGCACATGATACAGGAGCTATCCCATAATCAAAATGACAAGGCAAGCAGACAATGAGCATCTCAACGATCTTTTTATTTACTATGTGCATAGATTTTTATCGAGGATGCTTCAGAGAATGCTCATTATGGTTATGCTGCAAGTTTCCACCATGATTAGGCATGGCTTAGGCTAGCGGCCTAGGCGTTTCTCTAACATACATACAAACTCCATGATCTTACAAGTTCCACTTTTATTTCACACCGCCGGGATCCATAAGCAAAAGAACATGTTGAAAGCGTTCCCCATGATACATGGTTCTGCTAACTTCAACTTATAAAGCGCAAGCATATACGCAACAAAGAAGGACGCAATGGTTCAGGTTTATTAAGTGCAAGAAAATAAAGTGTGCCATCAAGTTCGTGAGAGCTTTACTAATTAACTTTCTCATAACAAGCAAACATTTTATTCGGAAGAAAACAAGGCATATTGAATATGCACAGAAGTAGCAAATGATGCTAATAGGTAGGTATGGTGGACACTTTGGCAATATTTGGTTTTAGGGAGTTGGAAACATGAGTAAAACATACTTAGTGAAAGTGAAGGCTAGCAATAGTAAGGGAGCGACAAACGAGAGAGCAATAGCTGTCATAATCATGCTTGCAACAAAACATGACTAATCATGGCATGAAAGTGATTCAAGATCCTCAAGGCAAAATAATTCGTCGAGGCTTAACTGATTATTTCATTCATATGCATGCGTGAGCATGTGCCAAGTCAATTCAAATGAAACATTCAGAGGAGGATACCACGGTGTCATACCAAGTTATGAATAGAGTAATGCAAGCAAACATTCATAAGACATGCTACAAACTATTAGCAAGCTGGAACTAGTCATACGAAAGCAAGAACTACTAAGCATCCAAAGATAACATACACCCTACACGAACAGACTAAGCATGCCCACAGTGATGAGTATATGTACAGAAATGAAAACAAATAGAGTTTGTTACCAGCCTCTTACCATGACTCAAGTTGTCATTAATCCTCATAATTGCTCTTCACTTGTGTGGCTTGAATAATAATATGAAACCAATATCCACTGAGGACTGCCGAACCCTGCAACAAACTCACAAAGCCAAAGAAGAACATGAAATATTTTTGGTGTTTTCGATTTTTAAGAGAAAACCAAAAGGGAAAAACAAGCAAAGCAAAATCTTTTTGGGTTTTTCGAATAGTTCAAACAAAGCAAAAAGGGAAAAACAATCCAAGGCGAAAAGAAAAAGAAACAAACCAAAGAGAAACAACAGAAATATTTTTGGTCTTTTTGTGTTTTAGAAAGCAAAAGCAAAGAAAGAACAAAAACTAAAAAGAGAAGAAACATGAATATACAAAGTACCGACGCAACATGATAAGGAGATGAGTGCGATGTCGGCGTACCTCCCCCCAAGCTTAGGCTTTTGGCCTAAGTGGGTATCAATCCCAAGCCGGCCAGGATGATGTGTCACCATAGTATGACGAGGAGGTACCCTTGTCCTGGTGCGAGCTCGAGTACGTCCCTCTGTAGTGTGCGGAGTAATCGTAGGAGGGTACATCCTCCTGGTGCTGCTCGTGGAAACCCAGCAAGCGAAGCTGCTCATCCACCTCCTCCTTAGAGCGTGACCACAATCTCCTATGAACACTAAACAAAGAAGACTACGGCAAAGGGATATCCCTCTCATCCCCGTCAGTAAACAACATCCTATATACTAGACTGTCCAAATCAGAAGCAGTAGTGACAAAGTGATGAGTTTTCATAGCAACAAGGTTAAACCTTTGTGGTGCCAATACAGTATCACTGGGGTCCACTAAAAGACCTAATGCATTGACCATACGCGAGGCAATGATGCCCCCATAGATAGGCCCCCTAGCAGCTAGGCGGCGAGCAATAAGCGAGCCAATATTGTACCGAGTGTCATTGTTGAGCGCAGAAGCAAGGAAAGCTAAATGATAGTTGGAGATATTACTTGTGTTCTCCCTACCAAGTACGCTAGTAGCAAGATAATATGCAAAGTATCTAAGAGCAGGGAGTTGGATATTTCTTATCTTCCCGTGCTGTGCCACATGGTCATCAGCATTGGTCACCCCTCGATAAAGCTCCAGCAAATCAGCGGGTCATCCTTGAATCTTCACGGTCCCTGTCATGCTTACACCTACAATACTACAAAATCTTTCCAATGGCATGGTAAAGGGCAGATTATAAATTTTGAAAGAGACAGTTGACTGATAGGGCGTGTTAGTAAACGTGAAGCTCTCAACAAAGGTTTTGGTGAGCATAGCGTATTGCTCACTCTCATCTTGCATATATGAGGTCAAACCAACCCTCTCAATCAGTAGCAAGAAATCATCAAGAATACCTGCAACTTGTAAGAAAGTAAAACAAGGAAAAGTAGATGGGTGATCATCCCCATCGTCCCTTTGATTACTAATACGAGTTGCAATGAGATCTTCGTTGTATGATGGCCTAAACTGAGAGGCTGATCTTGTGGGCCTTGACCTCCTAGGTGCATCCCTCTCAAATATCTCTCCATTGGTATGGTTGTTCATGCTTGGTATTCTGAAATGTAAAGACATATTAAACAAGTGACTGCAAAGTGAATATAATGAAGGATACTACTTATAGGGACTTGTAAAAGGCCTAAACATGCATCAAAACTATATATCTAAGCATCAAACAAGCTTACAAGCTCTCATAACCTGTCACCTATACCAGCAAAATACTCAAGATATAATACACTAAACACAAATCTACTTGGACAAGGAGAGGAGTCACATACCAAGGAACAAATGCTCCAAATTTCAGCAACAAAGGTGGGCTGAGCAAGGAGATCGAAAAAAATCAAGAGCAAGCACAGCAAGAACGTGATTTTGAGAAATGAACTAGAGCTTACTCGGGAGAGAGAAGAAAGTGGCAGGTGAGAGAGTTAGTGGAGGGCCAGGGTGGCCCACACCATGGCATGGCGCCACCCAGGGCAGGCCGCGCCACCAGGTGGTGTGCCTGCCTGTGGTGTCCCCCTAGCACCTCCCAGGTACTCCTCTGCCCCATTTTTCACGTAAAAATTTAATATGAATTTTCTGGAATATGTCGAGACACTTTATTTTTGGGCATTTTTCAGGTATAGATGAATGATTTTCTGACAGACATATTTTTTTTGGAATGATGCAAAGATAAAACAAGGCTATAACTACAAGAGTTCTAAGACACTCTAACATGCAAGCAACTAACAACAAAAAGGAGAACTAAAGGAAAGCAAAAACTAAAATGGATAGAATAAAAGTAAACAGAGATAATCACGGTGAAAACATTGTTTTGTTCAATGGAATCCTTTTGTTAACAAGGCTGATCAGGTCTTGTTACCAAAACAATTTCATATGAGACAAAACTTTGTATTCCACTAATGATTATGTTACCTCAACCTTGATAGCAATGGTCGCAATCATAATAGTTTCAAATTTTTCTCTTGGTATGGGACAATATATTTCTCCAACTTGAATGCCCTCAACATGTTCAATTGAATTCAAACCATAAGTCCTTTCAATATTCTTGGGGAAATAGATAGTATGTTCCTTGTCATTAACATTGAAAGTCACCTTTCCTTGATTACAATTAATAACAGCTCCTGCAATATTAAGAAAAGGTCTCCCAAGAATAATAGATATATTATCATCTTCAGGTATTTCAAGCACAACAAAATCAGTTAATATGAAGCAATTATGAGCCACCTGAACATGTACATCCTCACATATACCAACAGGAATAGTGGTAGATTTATCAGCCATTTGCAAAGATATATCAGTTGGTATTAATTTTTCTAGTTGAAGCCTCTTATAGAGAGAGAAAGGCACAACACTAACTCTAGCTCCCAAATCACACAAAGTAGTTCTAACATAACTATTCTTAATAGAGCATGGGATAGTTGGAATCCCTGGGTCTCCAAGTTTCTTAGGAACCTTACCATTAAAGGAATAATTAGCAAGCAAAGTAGAAATTTCTTCATTAGGGATATTCCTTTTATTCGAGACAATATCCTTCATATACTTTGAGTAAGGAGGCAATTTACTAGCATCAGTCAAAGGTATTTGCAAGAATAAAGGTTTCATCCACTCACAAAACTTATTATAGTGTTCATCTTCCTTTGACTTGTGTTTCTTATCAGGGAAAGGCATAGGTTTTTGGACCCAAGGCTCTCTTTCACTACCATGTTTCTTAGCAAAAAAATCTTCTTTAGTGTATTTAGTATTCTTAGTGTGCTTTTCAGGTTCTTCTTCAAATTTTTCTTCATTAGGAACAACATTTTCTTCATTACCACTTTCAATTTCAGCATCAGAAATAGATATACTATTAGGATTTATAGCAGGTTCAGAGGGTTCTACAACAGTTTTATGTTTCTTTTTCCTTTCTTACGAGTAGAGCCACTATTTTCAGCTTGTCGAGAATCCTGCTCAATTCTTTTGGGATGCCCCTCAGGATATAGAGGATCCTGGGTAGCAACACCACTTCTAGTTCTAATTTCATAAGCATGTTTTTCTTTAGCAGCATTAACTAGCAAGTCTTTTTGCACTTTAACGAGTTGATCTATTTGAGTTTGAACCATTTGAAAGTGTTTAAAAATCATTTTAACATCATTAGAGGTTCTTTCCACAATATATTTCAACTAAACAATAGCTCTAGTGTTTTCCATTAGATGATTTTGCATCCTTTTATTAAAATTATCTTGCTTAACAATAAAGATATTGAATTCTTCTAAGAATTGATCAGGAGGTTTAGAGTAAGGGATATCACCTTCATCAAAGTGTTGGAGAGAGTGTACCTCAATAGTGGATGAGTAGGGAATTGGCTTACACAATTCTTCTATAGGAGGTAAATTCTTGACATATGCCGCTTTAATTCCCTTCTCCTTAAGACATTTCTTAGCTTCCTTCATCACTTCATCATTTAATTCAATAACTCCCCTCTTCTTTGATGTTGGAATAGGCACATGAATAGTTGGTTCAGGTACAATTACTTCAGGTATAGCTTGTTTAGGAGGAGTCCAATATTCATAGTTCTTACTTATTTTAGCCATTAATTCCTCAACTTCCTTTGGAGTCCTATTCCTGAAAACACAATCAGCACAACTATCTAGGTATGTCCTAGATTCTTCGGTTAGTCCATTATAAAATATATCAATAAGCTCATTCTTAGGTAATGGACTTCCAGCCTGTGCATGAATCAAAGCACAAAACCTTGCCCAAGATTCGGGCAATATCTCCTTTTCTCCCTATTTAAAATAAAAAAATTCCTGCAAAATAGCATATCTAGCACAAGGAGGAAAATATTTCTGCAGGAAAGTACTAATCAAACAATCAGGGCTATCAATAGATCCAGGAGGTAAATTACTAAACCAAGTTTTAGCTTCTCCTTTCAGTGAGAAAGGGAAGATCTTAGCAACAAAGTAAGTACGCATCTTAATATCATCACAAAACAAGCCACTCATGGTAGAAAGTTCATTCATATGTGCTACCGCACTTTCATTTTTAGTCCCACAAAAAGGTTCTTTCTCAACAATAGCTATATAAGATAGATCGAGAGAGAAATCATAATCTTCATCTATAATGTTTATGGGAGAAGCGGCAAACTTAGCAATAGGAGACGATTTGGGTCTAATAGTACGCCTCTCAAGGAGACTCTTAGCATCGCTCCTATCATGGGTGTTTTACATTCTTTAATAAATTCATCGGTCATCTCAACATAACCATCTTCAATATCATAACTCTCACTAGACTCAGGAGAACTAACAGGTATGGTGGTGTCTTCATTAGGAGTTTCAATATTTCCAGCTATAGTTCTAGCAATCGTAGCATCTAGGAAAGGACCTAATGAACCACTCTTATCAAGCACAGTAGAAGCAGCATCATAAGCATCAGAAGTTTCAGATTCAGTAGTAGTAGCAGTGTGTGTAGCATGTGTATGTGGTGGTGTAACGAGCTTACTCATAACAGATGGTGAATCAAGAGCAACAGAGGTGTTCAGAACAGTACCCCTTCTTGTAGTGGATGGTAAAATAGGAACCTTGCTATCACGAGACTTACCCATGATGGATGGATGGCAACGAACAATAGAGAATCCAAGTGAACTTGATAAATAAAGCTATGCTCCCCGACAACGGCGCCAGAAAATAGTCTTGATGACCCACAAGTATAGGGGGTGTATCGCGGTATTTTCGAGGAAAGTGAAACCCAATTTTTTGATTCGACACAAGGGGAGCCAAAGAATATTTATAAGCCTTAACAACTGAGTTGTCAATTCAGCTGCACCTGGAAACAATCCTGCTCACAACAGTTTATCAGTAGCAACAGTTTTTAGTAGGAATAGCAAAGTAGCAGCAGTAGTAAAGTAAAGACAACAGTAACAGTAGCAGTAAATAGTAGGATTCGAGTGCGGTAGGCATAGGGATGGATGGACGGGCATTGCATGGAAAAGACAATTCACATGGCAATCAGAACATAGGGCAATTGCAAATAAATAAGATAAAGTATCCAAGTACTAGATAATCCTAGGCATGTGTTCCATATATAGTCATACGTGCTCGCAATGAGAACTTGCACAACATCTTTTGTCCTGCCAGCCCGTTTGCAGCGGGGCCTCAAGGGAACTACTGGCAATTAAGGTGCTCCTTTTAATAGAGCACCGAAGCAAAGCATTAACACTCCATGAACACATGTGATCCTCACATCAAAGCCATTCCCTCCGGTTATCCCAGTTTTTGTCACTTCGGGACCATTGGTTCCGGACAACAACGTGTTTATACAACTTGTAGATAAGACCATAAACAATACTATCATAATGAATCAATAACATGTTCAGATCTGAAATCATGGCACTCGGGCCCTAGTGACAAGCATTAAGCATAACAAGTCACAACAAAGTCATAAAGCACTAATAAAAGATACTAGGCACCATGCCCTAACCATCTGATGCCATTACATGAACGATCTCATGCAATCCCTACCATCCCCATAGCCTTTAATGGTGGATTACTCACTCATAGATGGGGGAAACATGGATGGTCGATGGAGAAGCGATGGTGACGATGATGGCGATGATATCCTCCAATTCCCCGTCCCGGCAGGGTGCTAGAACGGAGTTTCTGGTGCTGTTTCGTGGAATTTGGTGGTGGCGGTGGAGCGGAACTCCTTCTCGAAAAACGTCGAACCCCCCGGAGTTTTTACGTCAAAAGGCAACTTATAGGCAAAGAGGGAGATCGAGGGGGAGTCTGGGGCGGCCAGACCACCCCCTGGCGCGGCTTGGGCTTGCCCGCGCGGCCAGGTGGTGTGGCCTGGGCCTAGCCCCCCTCTGTCTCGTATTCTGGCTCCTGGAGTCTTCTGGTGAAATAGGATTTTCGGTATATTTTCCGGGATTTTTCCTGATAGTTGATTTTCTGCACAAAAAGTAGACACCAGGGCAATTCTGCTGGAAACAGCGTCAGTCCATGTTAGTTGCATCCAAATCACACAAGTTTAGAGGAGAAACAATAGCAAAAGTGTTCGGGAAAGTAGATACGTTTTGGACGTATCAGTACCTCATGTTAGAAACCCATCATAACTTTGCTCTGACATGGAACCGCCTTCAACTTCTCTTCGCTGCTGCCCTCTTCCCCTACCAACATTTTATTCTCTCAGCATGTACTACGCGTGGACAAAGGTGACCATATGTCTAAGCAAAGAAATATAGTACTCCCGTATTGTGTAAACAAGCACACCTTAATAAGGCTCATATAGTAAATCGTATGACATATCATCACTATATAAAATTATAATTGGTAAAGCACAAAAAATTATAAATTTGATCAACATCTACTGTATAAAGTATAGGTGTATATTTGGTCCTTGTACTTTGTATCATCATGTGTAGAAGTCAAAGATTATTAGCTACCTAACACTTGAAAGTTTTGGTAACATGGTCTAGAGAAACGAGGGAGAAGATTCTAGTATGATCGAGAAGTGTGTTTAGAGAGGTTTATGCATAGTGCATTCATTGTGTTTAAGACTATCAATAGAATCTTCTAGATGCTAGAATGGAAAATAAGATCCAACGGCTAGAAATGCTGGGATTCGTGAGTCTTGATCCAACGGTCAATATCCAAAGTTATTCATACACTAATCTCATCATCACTAATTTCATAGCACAGTAGACTGTATTCTCTCTACTTATATACTACTATAGTGGAGCAATTTTGAATTGGATCCATAGCACTAATCATGACCGTTGGGTTGTTAGATCCAATGGTTCAGAGCAACTGGATTTGTGTTGAATAGTACTCCCTCCGCCAAAATATAAGGCGCCTAAGGATTAATTAAAAGTCAACATTTTTTAAGTTTAACCATGATTATACACAAAAATATAAAAATTTAGAATACTAAATTAATATCAATAGATTCACCATAAAGTATATTTTCTTAATATGTCCATTCAATATTGTAGATGTAGATATTTTTTTAAAATATTTGGTCAAAGTTAGTAAGGTTTGACTTTTGACCAATCCTTAGACACCTTATATTTTGGGACGGAGCGAGGGAGTACATACCTAGATGCTAGAATGGAAAATAAGATCCAACGGTTAGCAATGTTTGGATTTGCCAGTCTTGATCCACCTATTAATGTTCAAAGTTAATCTCTACACTATATGTAGTGGTATGGTATATATTGTAAGAGATAAGAGACAAGATCAAGATAAGATAAAAGTACTGCGAATGGCCGATCTAATGGTAGGTCTCGTAACAGTGAGGTGCTTGGGAGTTAACATGGTCGGTGGAACTACAAGTTACATTAAGGACCTCATAAGAAATAAAAATTGCATCCAACAAGTCCGTGCATTTAGCACAAGGACCCTTAAACCGAGTAATGAAGTACTATGTGTTTTGAGGTTTGTGCATACTAGTGTTCATCATGCCAAAGACTATCAGTAGAATCTTTCTAGATGCTAAGAATGGAAAAGAAGATCCAACCGTTAGCAATGTTTGGATTTGCCAGTTTTGATCCAACGGTCAATGTTCAAATAAGTTAATCCCTACACTATGTAGTGGTGGTATGCATGGTATTGTAAAAGATAAGAGACAAAGATAAAGGTAAGATAAGAAGTACTGCGAATGGTCGATCTAATGGTAGGTCTCGTAGGAAGCGAGGTACTTTGAGAGTTAACACGGTGGGTAGAATTACAATTTACATCAAGGACCTCATAAAAATGAAAATTGCATCCAAGTCCATGTATTTAGCACAAGGACGACCCTGAAACTAAGCAATGAAGTGTGTGTTTTGAGCTAGAGGTTTACGTATACTAGCGGTCATCGTGCTAAAGACTATTAGTAGAATATTTGTAGATGCTAAGAATGGAAAAAAAGATCCAACGGTTAGCAATGTTTGGATTTGCCAGTCTTGATCCAAAAGTCAATGTTCAAAGTTAATCCGTACACTATATGTAGTGCGTGGTATGGTACGTTATTGTAAGAGATTGGCCAAGATAAATATAAGATAATAAGAAGTACTACGAATGGCCGATCTAATGGTTGGTATAGTTGGTGCGATGTGCTTGAGAGTGAACACAGTCGGTGGAAGTACAAGTTACATATCAAGGACCTCATAAAAAATGAAAATTGCATCCAAGTCCATGCATTTAGCACAAGGACCCTAAAACTGAGTAATGAAGTGTGTGTTTTGAGGTTTGCGCATACTAGCGTTCATCGTTCTCATCAAGACTATTAGTAGAATCTTTTTAGATGCTAAGAATGGAAAAGAAGATCCAATAGTTAGCAAAATGTTTGGATTTGCGAGTCTTGATCCAACTTGTCAAAACTCTCATTGGATGGTTTCTCATATATTAATTGTGACCCCCGATGGGTACCTACAAAAGCTTTTTCGTAGAACTTTCACAGTAACCTAAAATATACTTATACAAGTTCAAATCTGACCTATTTCAATATATCGACATAAAGTCATTCAAGTGGGTGGAGTTAGGTAGGTAGTTTTGAATTGGATCCATAGTACAAATCGTGACCGTTGGGCTGTTAGGTCCAATGGTTCAGAATAGTTGGATTCGTGTTGAACAGTATCTAGAGCAAACTCCACCATGTTCAAGATAGTTATTATTAATATAGTTAATGTATTGCTTTTTCTCTAACAAGACTATTGGTTAATAACAAATTAATGTTCGTTAAATCACATTTCATACAGTATATATAAGTGTGGCACGTGCATGTGTGTGTGCGTGTGAAAACTTTGGCTTGTGGCATTTATTTAGATCAATATTCTTCGGACTTCCTTTACGGGGGAGAATGATCATGACATGACTCGGAAAATTGAGAATGTTATTTCCTGGTAGTTGAAAACTCACACAAACGATATTGTTTACTACAAGAAGATGCACCCATCTACCTCTGAAAAGACATCTAATTCAAGAGCAGTCTATCATGCTTACTTGTAGCTCAAGTCTAACTTAATTTCATTAAATTGATGCAAAATCTTAGCAAGAAGTTGAAACGTACCTATATGTCATCAAAACTCTTGGTGGTTTCCCTTATATTAATTGACCCCTCCCCCAATAGATATGGGTACCTCCAAGAGAGATCTTTCGTCAAACTTTCAAAGCAAACCTACAATTTACTTGTTGTAGTTCAATTTGTACCTAATAATTTCGATAAATTGGCATAAAATCAATCAAGTGGGCAAAGTTAGCTAGGAAGTTTGAGAACTCGTAAAACATGGGAAATCGTAAGTACAACATGTTGGTCCACAATATATGTCTAAAAACTTGCCTCGTGTGTCATTCAGATCCATATTCTTTAGACTTGCTTTACAGGAAAGAACAATCTCGTCATCACACTTGGAAAATTGAGAATGTTCTTTCCTGATATAGTAGGAAACTCATAGTGATGGAATTTTTTACTACAGCAAGATGCACCTATAGACCTCTGAAAAGACATTTAATTCAAGAGCAATCTATATCGCGCTTACTTGTAGCTCAAGTTTGACCTAATTTCGTTAAATTGTCAAGATGCAAAATCTATCTTAGCAAGAAGTTAAACCTATTGTCAAAACTCTTGGTGTTTTGTGATATATTAATTAACCCCTCGATGGGTACCTCCAAAAGCTTTTTCGAAAAAACTTTCAAAGCAACCTACAATTTTCTTAGACACGAGGCTAGTAAATTTCTAAGCTACGTATAGTAAGGGCGTGTGCAGTGTCTAGAAGTAGCTATGAAAACTACTTTGGGTCCAGCGTTAGTCTAGCACTAGAATCACCTTGAAGAATCTTTTGTTAGCACTACCCACTCCACCATTAAGATATGTGTTTAAGACTTGACATCGTTCTTGCTTTGATGTATGGGGCCAATGGGCTCACTACCGTGGGGCCCCATTGTTATTACTGGTCTAGTTATATCCTATAGCAGCCAACGAATGTTAGCTCTGACTCCTCTAGCTCTTCCTTCTTGATGAAGCCTCGACGCTCGGCTTTGAAGGATGGTTACGAGGGTAGTAGGTGCCTATGGTGACTTCGTAAAGCTCAAGCCCCCACCGGATAGTCTGAAGACACAATCTTTCGTAGGTGCTCATAGGGGTAGGATGTGCACTCATATGTTCATAGGGGTGAGTGTGTGTATGCATTTGTGAGCGTGTGCGTTTTGTAGTGGATTTTCGCAAAATGAGAGAGATGGGCCTTCCGTTTGTATTAAGTTTTGCTCGGTTTTCCCAAAGTAATTGTAATGGTCACTGGTGTCTAGGGTCTATGGGCTCACTACCGAGGGCCACATTATTAGTGGTTCAATTACATCCCATAGCAGCCAACGAATATGAGCTCCAACCCACGAGCACTTCCTTCGCCATGAAGCCTCGGTGCTCGACTTTGAAGGATGGTTATGAGGGTAGTGAGAGGCGACGTTCCCGTCAATATATAGCGAGGTGCCTATGGTGACTTTGTCAAGCTCAAGCCCCGCGGGATGTGTCAAGATCCAGTCTTTCTGAAGTGCTCATAGGTGTAGGGTGTGTTTACCTGCATTCATAGGGGTGAGTGTATGTACGCATTTGTGAGCGTCTCCGTTTTGTAATGGGTTTTCGCAAAAAGAGAGGGGGGCTTTGCTTTATTTACTTATTGAGTTTTGATCTGTTTTCCAAAAGTACTCCATGTAATGCAAGTCAAACTAGGTGAGTGATGTTTGGGGGACCACGGGCTCTCTAGCGTGGGCCCTAGTTATCAGTGGTCGAGTTAAATCCAATACGTAGTAGTAGCCAGCGAATGTGAGGACCGGCTCCCCTACCTCTTCCTTCTCCATGAAGCCTCTACGCTAGGCTTTAAAGGCACGCTCTTTTTTCGAGCAATGTCGGCGAATGCAGTCATGCCGGTCCGGCGAACAACGGAGGATCTTTATGCGTAATGCGGACGAGTTAGGGTAAGAACGCCAGAGTTCACGATCTCAGTTTATTTTCTCAAATTTAACTTATAGGTTCTCTCCTTTTGGGTTTTTTCTCTATTCTGCCTGTCTCGATCAACGATGTTTCCTGGGTTCAGATGCTGGCACGGATGGTAGACGCGGAGTGGTACGAAATCGTTACCGATGCGGATCTTCGGCTCTGGTGCGACTGTGCCCTAGCGCCCCATCACCGTGTCACGTTCGAGGGAATGAACTTCGGCCGCAGGTTCTTGGGTTGCAACTACGAATGTGAGCGCTGCATGTTCGTCCACTGGGTAGATCTACGGCACTCACTTTCGCTGCAACGCGCGATGATGTCGTTGTGGTTACAGCTCGAGATCCGCGATGACCTCAAAGAGGAGGAGCAGGAGCGCCATCAGATGCATACCGAGCAGATGGCTACAGAGTTAACGGATGTCTCCAACTCACTACACTCAGTCGTAAATAGGATATATGCTCTTAGATTTGGGTAATTAGAGCTGGACATTAGGTTCTTAACCAAGTATGGTCTGCAATCTAGATATTTAGCATGCTCATGATGCTTTTGGTGGCTAGCTGTAGATTCTACTAATAATTAAGTAATCCCCTTTTGTTTACTAGTACTCACCATCTCATAGTACTGCTACGTTAAATTACACTAGGTTAATTAATATGGGAGTAGTTGACAGTCTGCTCACAGCCCTTCTAGAGTTTGTGGTTACTACTAATTGATCTGGTTTATATGTTACTGGTATCTCTATCTATATACGAGTATCGCTACATTTTTTGCACATTTGTGCACCTCCCCCATCGCGCACCTTCTTTACCTAGCAGCGCCCATCTTTCCATCGCATCAGTGCAATCTTCGGTGAGTCCGCAACCATCCAGATGATTGTTTAGGTGATTGCTATTTGAAATAGTAGATCTCTATGCCACATAGGAAGCTGGGATCACCACAGATGTAGCCATGGAATTAGTTATAAGGTCCACTAAAAATAGGTAAGTATATGCTGCCAAGAAGAGTCTTTTGAGGATGGGAAGCTTTCCCCCTGGCTTTATTTCACAGAACGGTCCTATGATGAACAATGCAGATGCAATTTGTTGCATATCTTTCATAAACAAATTGTTGTTTGCCGGTGTCCTGCATTGCCGAGTTCTTTAAATTATATTGTTCGTTAAAGGGAAACACGCCCAATCCTTGGCATCAGATTAATGCACGTATCCTTCTTTGCATTGCAAAGTTGATGTGTTCTTTCCTAAAATTTACTGGTTTTGCTGCATTTCATTTAGCATCATGCGCATGTCCCACCCATGGAGGAGGCATTATCGAGTGACAAGTGTTTTTATGTATCAAGCTACTTTGCTGGAATTTCAGTAACCTATGCTTTGTCCCCGAAAATATTTTTTCAATTAAGAGCGCTTTATTACTTAAAATGTCCCCTAAAATATACTGATCATTTTTGTTCATCATGATTTGCAGAAACGAAGTCATTCTGATATGTTGCCACTTATTATTAAGGCCAGGACTGCTCATGTGCTAGCTAAGAAGGCAAACCCTGAAGTACGGCCCTTTTCATGTCGGTTTTGTTTCCCATGTTTGGGAAATATGCCTCTATGGTTCTTTGCCATTTGCGGTACCACTGTGGAGTTTGCACGATGTGTGCAACTGAATTTGGATTATGAAATGAGAATTTGTTTTTTTAAATGAGAATCTGGTTTAATTTTGGATTTGTTATCTGCAGTTTCCACCTTACTCATATTGCTCATGGCGTAATGGCGCTGGTCACTACGAGGATTTGACAATTGCCCGTCTCCGAGAGAAATACAAAGCTCATAGACATATGATTTCATGCCTTCAAGAGAAAGTGAAACACCGGGACGAACATATTAGGCGCATGAAGGAAGAAGTGTCCACATCCACTAAGCGGATAGCTGATTTGATTGCGGGATGGAATACATCAATTTCAGTTGCTCATGATGCTGCTATTGATTTTCAAAAGTTCATGGCTGACAACTTAGTCCCCGAGTTGCCTAATGTGGATGGCGATGAGCTGATTGGCCAGGTGTATGACCGGATCTTGGAACAGGTGGGAATGCGAGCGAACAGTCTTTTCAATTTGGCTCTAGAAGCAGATGAGACCCTGACAAAAATTCGAGATTCTCCATGCTCATACAGTCCTAATCTTGCAAAAGATGAGGAAATCTGTAAACCATATTGACCACTCTACTTTCATTTTTGTAGGGTTTGGGTCTCTTGTGAGGATGACTGTTTGTTAAGTCAGGTACTATAACTGTTTTTTTTGCTGTGCTGGTGTGGTGTCCATGAATCTATATATTTGATGTACTATTATGACATATATATTGGACCTGGCTTTATGTGACTATATTTGGCAACAACAGTCATCTTATTCGAACTTGCGGTTTCTTTTTATCTTTTAATTTTTTTCCTTCTGAGATCTATTAATGATGATGTTAATGCCAGTTGCGAGTGATTTTTTAGCATGTTTCTGGTAGTAAACCAAAACTTGTTGTTGTAGATTGTGGAATTTCAGGTCGATGTTTGAACTCTATATCTTGATGTCATAGAAAGGGCAGGCTTCTACCACCTAGAATATTTTACCCAGCAATTGATTGTATCACATGAATAAGTGCACAAACTTGATGTTTGTAGGCGGGAAACGGAGCAACGCAAGTGCACAAACTTGTATCAGTCGTGTGGTTGATAATATTAATACAGTCGTGGTTTCCCCTAAAAAAAGGCGGGGTTCGCAAAAAAATAAAAAAAATAGTGGGGCAAAAGTTAGTTTCGAGTTTGAGGTAGCTCAGTCGTGTGCCCCTCGACCCCATCGTCATCTTCTACGCCTGGCCGCCCTCCCTCGACCAGACCATCCCCGCCGCTCCACCATTGAACACCACCGCACCACCGTTCGCTGGTATGTACGTCCCCAACCTCCAGCCATTACGGGCTTTCTGAAGGATAGAATGCATTTATTTTTGGGCATTGCGAGCTAAATAAGCTCGTGGCATTTACAGGAAATGGAATCGGCATTGGTAGATGCATTTGCTGTGTCGGCAGATTCTTGTAAAGCAGAGGTGGATGCTGAAGTAGCACCGGCGGATACATGTGAAGCGGATGCGGAGGCCAATGCTTGTACCGCATCAGAGTCTTGGTCAGTGTGGAGTGATGCTTGGAAAGTGGTGGAGGCACAGTCGAAATCCTCGCCGGCTGTTGCTGGAACAAATTCGGCTATGTTGGCTGCCGCTGCCTAAGCGACGGATGCATGGGATGCTAGGAATGCGTCAGCTCGTGGTTGTGCTTCTTCAGCGTCAATGGTTGTGGCTCGTCATTCGTCAGTGGCGCCTGCTCCATCTGCTCAGAACTCGTCGTCCCCATTGTAAGTTCTGCGTTGGATTTTGTCTCCCTGACTTCCTCCCTCTTTTGTGTATTCTGCTTCGAGGTTTTTTCTAGACGCAGTGGATATTAGTTTAAACTAGTAGTACTGGGAACATAAAAATCTATTTAATCACAAACTAGTGATCTGAATGGGACGAAACTTTCACATGATTGAAACCTAGGCACCGATGATTTACTGATTTTTTGTCAATTTTTTCGAATAGTTTTACTTTTTAGTTCAAAATCTCAACTACTGTCATACGTTCGATCTAAGGTGGAAGGTGTATCCTGGGGCAAATCACCGTGAGACTTGGGTTCACCAAGTCACTAAAGCTACGTCCGTCTTTTCTCCTCTTCTTTATGATAAAACCAGAAAATTCAGGAGGGGGCCTTTCTATCCTCCCCGGTGACCTAAAAAAAGTTCTTCATTCCCTTTGCTCAGTTCGTACATGCTGAAGCATTTTGCGGTTCTTTCGTACTACTCTGGTTGATTCCTTGTGTTGTTTAGGTTATTTTGTTGACATACTCTACTTTTTAGGTAGTTTTTCAGATGAGTGCAGTTTAGGAAATTTTGATGATAAATTTTCTTGTCAAAATGTATGATGCATTGTGGTGTTTACTTAATTCTTTTTTAGGGTTGTGCATTGTGCATTGTGCTGTTTACTTAATTCTGATGATGCACTTGTGCTATTTGCATCATCCTACCAGCTTTGATGGAAAAATATATGCAACAATCAATGACTTGCCAGGCGATGTATCTGGTCAGATTCTTGTCAGGCTTCCTCCTCACCCATCCTGCATACTAAGGGCATCACTCGCCCAAAAATGTTGGATGGACTTCATGGGAAGCAACGATTTCAAAAGGCTAACCCTGTCACACAACAGAGGAATGCCGTTACTTGAGTTTTTCACCAACATCTCCGAGGATGCTCGATTCTTAACAGACCATAATCTTGACCAATCCATCTTCCAGAAGCTGAACAGGCTGGTGGAAGTACATAAAGCCTACAAACAATATGTACTCGGATGTCGCAATGGTAGGGTGCTACTTCATTATCCACAAGGGTCTAACATGATAAAGGCCTAGGATCCAATCAGTGGAAGTGAAACAGTGATACCAGAACCACCAATTTGGCGGAGACGTGAGTATGATAGCAGCACAATTCTCAATTCGAGAAATCATGGGCAATTGTCTTCACACTATTGCAGCAATTTCTGGGTTGTTTGGATAGTAACCAATGGTAACCAAGCACTGGTGCAAAGGTACTCATCGGAGTTAGGAAAATGGGAGGACTGGATTGAACCTGCTGAGATGCTGGCTAAGATTGATCGCAGGCCGTCAACTCTCATAGGGGACATTTTGTACTGGCAAACAATGAACTCTAGATATATAATTGCCTTCAATAACGTGACAACAAAACTGTGTTATATTGAGTGCCCCCATGAGACACATGATATTTCCATACGCAATTTTGTCATCGCTAAGGGGCATAATAGAGATGTTGCCCTTGCGGTTATAAGAGACTTCAGTCTAAACACGTGGTCCAGTGCAAGATCATCAACATGCAAATGGGAAGCTTGGGTGCCTCATATAAATGTTGAGTTGGATACTCTCCCTGGCCTTGATAAATCATGGGCATATGGTGGGAAAGATGTAGTAAGGTTACTCTGTGCATTTGAGGATAGAGAAATAGTCGTTATATGGGTGAAGGAGGGAGTATTTGAATTAGATCTCAGCAGCATGAAGTCTAAGAAGTTCAGATCTCGTAAACGTTGGTGTACTTTACATCCCTACATTATGACACCTGGTTAGTGCAGTCATTCATGTGCAACCCTTGCATTTTTGAACACCTATGATTTTGCTAATCATTTTGTTCATTTCCTTCAGCAACCGATGTGATTCAGAGTGCTAAATTAAAGAAACGAAAATAAGTCATGTCAGCAACACAGATGATTCAGACTGCAACATCAAGGAGATGAAAATAACACTTGGATGAACAAGCAAGGCTTGTTTGGGCAAGCATGTGTTTGCCCAGGTTGTGTTATGTGGAGCTGCAGTCTGATATTTGTTTGTTTTGGTAGCTGATGGAACTGTGGCGGCACCTTTGTTTGTGCTGCAGTCACAGCGGCAGGGGCTGGAATATTAGAGTTGTCTGTTCATTTTGGGGGCCTATGTGTGTCAGATAAAATAATGTTTTATATGATGAAATGGTGTTCTCTATATAGTAGTGTATGCGTGATGAAATCTTGTTTTATTTGTTCTACATATACTTTAGCTAGTCTTTGTGTTTTGATAGTATGTCGTAGTAGGAGTATTTGTTTCACAATAGGATTTTTTATTTGATCTGAATTAGTACGACCATTTAGTTAGTGCTTCTTATAGAAGAGTTTGTGCCGACACCTAAATAATTACTAGACCTTGGTTGCACACCATTTTCACATGCTTGAATCAGAGCTAATTCAGACATTTGTTTGTTGTTATGTTAAACAAACATTCTTATATCGGAGATCTACATTTTCATACGTGTGGTAGATAATCACTCTCCCTGACTTGGATCCCTGAAATAGAGGGAGAACGGCCTATTTTTTAATTATTTTTTGGACAATCTCTAAATTCAAAATCACTGTCAACCGCCAAAACCTACCACCTACCCCGTTTGAATCGGAGGCATGAGTTGATGTGAGTCTCGCCTTAAATTCCTGACCAGATGGCGTTCGAACTACATAACCTTTTTTCTAGTAATAAAGACTTAGCCGGCAGCCAAATTCAAAATTGTAATCGAGTGGGAAAATAACCCATCGACCCTGAAGCATTTCGCACCCCCTCTGTTTCAAACATTTTCAAGCAAAATCACCCACCGAGATAGTACCATTTTTATAATATTATATGGACCCTAGACAATTTTAAAATCTGAGTCAAGCGGCAAAATTTACCGCCTATGCCGTGTGAATGGAAGGTATCCAATTTTCTGTGCAAAAAAATGTTTATGGATGATCAGTTGATGTGACTCCGGCCTTGAATTCCTGGATAGATAGCGTACGGTCTACTACCTTTTTTCTATTAGTAGATGGAGGCTAGCCAAATTCAAAATCTCAATCGAGCGGCAAAATCACCCACCTACCATGCATTTCCTGCCCCACCGTTTCAAAAACTTTGAGCCAAATTATCCCACCGACCGGCGGAGTACCATTTTTCTATTATTATTAGATGGGCGCAAGCCAAATTCAAATTCTCAATCGAGCGGCAAAACCAAACACTGACCTTGAAGCATTTCGCGCCCTTCCATTTCAAAAACTTTAGAATTGAAAATTCCAAATCTACCCATTGTTTAGACGACAAATGGGCATGCTAAAGTCGGTAGCTTGGGGGCACAATCGTAATTATTTTTTCTGCTCACCTCTATGGTCCCGATTCCCCCAGTTTTTCCTGCCGGCCCTACCAAAAATCCCAATCTCATATGTCCCCTCCACGAGCACCATGCGCACCAGCTTGAGCTGCGGTCTCATGCACCGCCGCACAGCCGCTTCACCGACGCTCACCCACCAGATCTAAGAGCTGTAGTGTCGTTCACCACGCCAATGGCGTCATCAACCGCCCAAGCTCTGCTTCCTCGCTGCCGAAAGCTACCCAACCGTACCGGATCCATTTCACCGGTGTCCACCGGCGTGATCTAGTTCAAAGAGTTCCATGTCCACCGCTCCAGACCAGCTGCATGGTCGTCGCCATTCACTGCACCGGATCTGCCTCAGCGACGCTCTCGTCCACCGCTTTCAAGCCGGCATCGACCGCCCAAGATCTGCTTCCCCGATGCCAACAGCCACCGCAACCGTAGCACCCTCGGTGACCTGGATGTCACTCGCACGGTAACCAAATCT
Organism: Avena eriantha; assembly: GCA_910589775.1. Lineage (NCBI taxonomy): Eukaryota > Viridiplantae > Streptophyta > Magnoliopsida > Poales > Poaceae > Avena > Avena eriantha. Next base: position 49,935,764 of record OU342746.1, on the reverse strand, counting down.
CCAACCCATTTTTGTTTTGTCAGCGGTATAGTAGGTTCAAGCCTATCGCGGTGAACTGCATTTTTGTAATCGTGGTAGTACATACAAGTCACTGGGCACGCTTGTTCTTCGTGCTAGTACATACAATGTCATTAGACATGTTGGTTTGCGTTCGCTGCTCTACAAATATCAAGTTATGCACATGTCTGTTATTTTGTCATGCACATGTTGTTATCTTAGTTGCTTTGTACACTAGTAAATGCCTGCTATTGTGTAGTTCTTGCAAAATGTAATGTCGGTGGAAAATATTAGTGTGGATTCCCTGCTATATAGTTACTGACTCTATTTGGTTATTCCTGAGCTAAGTTCCTGCTATTATTTCCTCCCTGGCATTGTTCTGCTATCTTGTGGTACCCGTTCAAACTCTTCGTACTAGTTTGATTATAATTTTGTTGTTGCCATTTGGTTCTTCAAAAGCTGCAACACTGAGTATTTTTTGTTTTCTTTGCGTAGAGCTCAAAAAGGCAACACTGAACATGTTGGTTTACACAGCCTACAAGTCAACCAGCGATGCCATTATATATTTTCTGTATGTGGTACTGGTTTGTGGCATCCCGCTAAAACCACTACTAGAAAATCGCATTGTTTTTGTGCATTGCATCGTCATGACCGCATGCTCATGTCATCATGCCACATTGCATTTGAGCATCGTCATCATCATGCATCTGTTGCCTGAAACTATTTTCGGAAAACTCTATTTCTATTTCTAAATACCTAGCCTTTATTCAAACTATTAAACCCGAGTTTGTCTAGAATATTTTGTTTTGTCTACCAATGGTTTTCAAAAGCCCCGTTTTAAATAATAAAACATTTTATTTTATTTTTGGGAGGCAGCCCGCCAGGCCCGAAAGCCCGGCCGGCCACCTCCAAGCCCTAAACTAAAACCTAGTCTAATTCCTAATCCTACCCAATCCTAGTCTACCCAGCCCCCTCCACCTCACCCCATCCAATCCCCTTCCTCCACCTCACCAGCCCCTCCCTTTTTCCCACCAACCACCGCCACCTAGCCGCCACCTGGCCAGTTTTCCCGCCCAGCCGCGCGCCTGCCCCATGACCTCGCAAGCGGACAACCGCCCCTAGCCCACACGCCACGCGCGCACCCCGATCCCCGCGCCTGTAACCCACCTGCGCGCGTCCCCAAGTCCGGGCCCACCACGTCCGCTCCCCAACCTCGCACGTCCGCTGACCCCGTTCCCTCTCTCCCTCATCCCCGTCTCCTCCTCCACCGACCGAACCCGCCTCCTTCCCAGGCGCCCGCCGCTGCCGGCCTTCCTCCGCCCCACCCCAAGTCCCGCGCTACCCCGCCGCCAGGGATGCCGCTCCGGCCGCCGCGTTCCTCGCCCCTCGCCGCCCGGCCCATGCTCCCTCGCCACCGGTCGTCGTCCGCCGCCTCCACCTTCCCCTCTGGCGCCGCCGGCCTCGCTGAGATCTTCCCCACCGCCTCACGCCGCCGCATCGACCCTCCGCTCCGGCCACCGCCCCTCGCGTCTCCTGCAACCCCGCCGCCGAGCTTCCTCCGCCTCCTGTACGGGTCCTCGCCGGCCCGGTTGTCGACGCCCTCGTCTGTGCTCCCTCTCCTTGCCGTCGCGCGTGCGCGACCTCGCTGACCGAGCCCCGCCCTCCTCCGCGCCGCTGCGGGCCCTGCCTCGCCTCCAGGCCGTTCTCGCTCCGGCCGCCGCGTTCCCTCGCTGGCCTCCTTCCCTGCCACGCTGCCTTGGCCTCTGCTCGCTCCGCTCGAGCGCCGCCGTCGCCCTTGACGAGCCGCAGCATCCCGCCGCGTCGCAGAGCTCCTCCGCTAGGCTCGTCCTCCTGCGCAGGCCCGTTTTCATCTAAGCCATCTCTCGCCCTGCCACGCCGGGCCGTGTCAGAGAGCCGCTCCTCATGTTGTGCGCTAGGCGCCTGTCTTTAGTCGCGGAGCCCCCACAACAGTTCAGATGCTCCATGTTTGGTGGGGAGATAGATGTCCCGAGGTGTTGGTGATGTGGTGTTTTGGTGTATCGGTGCAGCGCCTGCGCGACTTGAAGATACTCCGAATAGTGTTGCAGAAAAGATGTGAGGATGCTAGCCAAGATCTCCATCGGACAAGATCGTCACCAAGACCGGCCCATGTCGAGATCCGAAGACCGATCCCGGAGTTTGAAGACCGATCCTTTCGATGCCCAAGAACCCGGGACGCCAAGTTCTTCCCCCCGAACGCCAAGACCGACCCGAGATGCGGACCCGACAAGACCTTCGCAACGACAAGATCGACCCTGACCCGGACGAATCCGATGCGCCCCCGACGCCAAACCAAGTCCTTCTTCCCGGATGCGACAAGATCTACTTCCATTGTCCGAGACCGATCCCGTCGAGCCGTTTCTGCCCCCGTCGAACCTGTCGAACCCCGAACCCCTCGGAGCCTAAGTTCGCCGAACCCTAAATGTGATTCCCTATCCGAGACCCCCATTTTTTTATATATGACATTACCGACTGTCGCATATTAAATTGTTCATCTCGCATGCATATCATAATCATGCCGGATCTTCTGCCATAGTATTAAATATTGCAATCGGTGTTTCTTCTAGTGTTTGCTTCTACGCGGATTAGGCCGATGAGTTGATGCGAGTATCGACAAGTTCTCCGGATATGAACCTTCGGCAGTGTTTTCCCCAGGCGAGCATCTCTCCCCCTTCTACCTATTTTGCATTTATAGTCTTTACTTCCTCCTGTTGATCTATTGCTATCCGTGTCGCGATACTTTAGTTTCCGTGCACCAGTTATATCCCGTGCAGCCTCTATATTGCCTTGGACACCTCCTATTACCCGTTGCTTGATAGACAGCTAGCCCTGTGAGTAGTAGTTGCTTGCTCAGGTGTTGCCTCGCGTCGTCGATGTTCCACAGTTGTTAGGCGGTTGGCAAATGTTTAACGGTGGCATTGGACATGATCCTAATTAAAGTTTATTAACTAGTGTTGATAGTAGATTAATGCAGAGGCACCGGTGGGTAATAGACAATATTTGGTTCTTAACCGCTCACTAGTGTCCCCTAGAACCCGAGTTCTTGACACCTGTTCCGAGATCGAGCGTGCTAACCACAGGTGGGGTGTGTGGGCACCCCAATCGGCTTACTACCTGATTTCAAAGTATTGTACCGGGGGCCACAATTAGTTTGGGGCTTTATTACTATTCCGTACCTATGCCATGCTTTACCGCTTTATTTAAGATTGTGCGTGGAGCACTTGTACTGTTTGGGATGTGGAATGTTTTCGTGGTATCGACAAGCCCAGTCACACTTTTCGGGTTCCTAGTCGTTTACAGCCATTGGCACAAACCCTGGGTCCGTTCCGGAGCCGGCCGACTTCGTTGCGGGTAGCTTAGTGGGGTGGCCCCCATGTACTTGCTTTGGGTCTGGGAAACGTCATGACTTAGGCCCCGCCGACATACCGATGGGTGTATGTTAATTGATCTGGCAAAAAGGGTCGAAGTGCGTGTGGGTACTTTGGTGCACCCCTGTAGAGTTAAATCTTTTCGAAAAGCCGTGTCCGCGCTTTTGGACGACTTGGAGCATAGTTTCTCGATCATAGATAACTATAACTAAAGTTTACTATTATAATTTGACCTGTATCCGAGATGAATAACAAGTTGGATAACTGCCATGGAAAGATTACATGAAACTGCCAACCGTGTGAGTTTTCCTCAGCTTGACTTCCTCGTTTGGTCTCGAGGGGGAATACCAGGATGGGTATGTGTGGTGTTAGCATCAGGTTGGATCCGAATAGGTCTTTCTTACCCCTCTCTAGTAGCCGCCAGTATTACATAGTCTCTATAGGTTGTTTAATGCTACTGCGCTACCGCTTCAGTCCACCATACCTATGTAGGCGAGAGCCGCCGAATTCTAGCCTCGCCGTGTATTGGCCTCAGTACTGACGCTCCTCTTTTTCCTTTGCCCTTTGTCGGCACCCCTTTTGTTTTAGCAGGTTTGAGATCGACGTCGTTAGCAGGGGTACTCTTTCGGCTTGGCCTGGGCAGGATTATGGACGCCATTGGTTATTCTTCAGGGTGCTTAGCCCCATTTGAATTTTGTCCGTAGTTGGACGCCCTATCGATTTCAAGGTGATTTGGATCTTTGTATTGTATATCTGTATTCTTGACTCGTGGAGTCGTGTTGTATATATATGTTTTGCGAATCCCATCGAGGACTGTTGTGTAATGGTATTACTTCGTTTTCCACCCGCACGAAAGTGCCTGGTGGGCGTCCTTGAATCGTTTCTATGCGGGTTTGGCGGAAAGGGCTAAAACTTGCATAGGGCCGATTTGAGGGTGTTACATGGTTCGTCCTAATCAACGGCATAATCATTCTTTACTGTATAGTTCATTCGTGTTTTCCATTCCTCCTCAACAAGTTCTGGTATGATGTGGTCATAATTTCTATGTGGTTCATTCTTAGCTATGATAGTAACTGCATGCCATTGTGTAGCTCACCGCAAATTCCGAGTTACCCAATGTCTCTTGCATTCTAGGATATACCACTGCTTCCATATATATTTGCTGAAATGACATGGCTAGTTTATACTGAAATTCTAAGAAACACTTTGTTTGATTGTTGGCATACTTGTCTAATGCTTGTTTGTCCTGTTCTACATGTTCACAAGCCACACCATTATATCTCCTATCTGGTTCTGATTCGTCCTAGGCAATGACATAACTATCCTCTACTATATAGTTCATTCATGGTTTGCATTCCTGCTCTACAAGTTTGTATTATGGAGTTATAATTCCTATCCGGCTCATTCTTCGCTATGAGTAGTTTGTCTTCTTTGCTGTATTAACTTGTTATTAGTTAGTTTCAGACCACAGTTATTGCAATCGCCACCAAAGAGGGGACTGCAAGATCATATCTCAAGGTGGTTTTCCAATGTAGCTGTCACACTCAAAGAGAGATGCAGTTGATGGATTGAGAAAGCAAATTGAGGACTCTGCTATCAACTTGATTCGCAACTGAAGTGCTGAATTTTCTTTCCCTTTTGTTCATATTTTGTAATATTTTTAAGAAGTTTGCAGCTGATGTAAAATCTAGATAACTCGCATAGGCTATGTAGGCATTTAGTTGACGCCATCCACGCATGGCTGTACCATAACTGCGCCAGCCAGGTCGATCAGGTTTCAGAGTTACCAAAACAGTAACGGTAACTAGCCAAAACAGTAACATGACAAAACAGTGACAGACCAAAATAGCAAAAGTAACTGGCTAAAACAGCAACATGACAAAACAGTAATAGACCAGAACCGTAACAAGCCGAAACAGTAACAAGCCGAAACAGTAATAGGCCAAAACAGTAACAGGCCGAAAGATTACCAGGTCGAAATAGTAACATGCCAAAACAGTAATAGGCCAAAACAGGTAACATGCCAAAATTGTAATAGGCCTAAACAGTAATAGGCCAAACAAAAGTAGGCCAAAACACCAGCAGACCAGAACAGTGGCAATCCAGCATAGTAACATGCCTAAATATTAACAGGCCAGAACAGCAACAGGCCTGAATAGTAACATGCTAGAGCAGGGAAAACCAGCACAGTAACAGGCCAGAATAGTAAAGGGCCACAATAGTAAAGGACATGAATAGTAAACGGCCAGAATAGTAAAAGGAGAACAGTGTCGGACCTTCTCAAAAGTGGGTCGTTCGTAGGCGGCCCATGACGAGCTGGGAGAACAGTGACGGGCTGATAGTGGGCTTCAACAGTATCAGGCCTACTTGACGCAGCCTATTAACGAGCCACACAGTTTTCGAAAAGTTTGGGCTTTTGTAGGCCAAAACAGTAACGGGCCTGACATTCACGGGCCGCCGCTGGCCACATCTTTGGGCCCATTTCAAACATTGTTGGGTGAAATAGTAACGGGCTGTAATCTTATTGGGCTTTCTTGATGGGCCGTCCCACTTAATTATGAGCAGGCCTTGGCTGGGCCTGGCTTCTACCATGGTTTCCGTGGCCGTTAATGGCGGTAACCGGCTGTTAACGGTGGGTGCCACGTGGCATTTTGCATGACGTCAACAGTCAACGTGGCTGGCGAACAGATCTACAACGGAACAAGTTTTCGTGGCTGAAGGGAGCAATCTGCCACGGTCAGGAAAAAAATGTGGTAGATTCTTTTGTGACGGGGCTTTTACCACAATGGGCATCTGTCGTAGAAGACTTTTTAGCCACGAAAAACAGGCCTTCAACCACGAAAATCGTCCGTTGTAAAATCCAACTTTTCTTATAGTGTTGTATGTGTGTTAGAGAAACGCCTGGGCGGCTAGCCTAAGCCATGCCTAATCATGGTAGAAACTTGCAGCATAACTATAGTGAGCATTCTATGAAGCATCCTTAATAAAAACCTATGCAAATAGCAAATAAAAACATCGCTGAGATGCTCATTGTCTGTTGCCTTGTCATTTTGATATGGGATAGGTCCTGTGTCATGGGGCAAGGGGTACCCTGTTGGCGGTTCTCCATGATATACATGTACTTACAATGACAAGAACTTACTTGTGACTAAACTTGAGTAGCATGAGGTTCGGTACTCGTAAGCATGGGGCATGATATTTTCAACTTATAACTCGTCAAGCATATCCTCATATTTGTGTCACTTTAACCTTAATCACCTCAAGATGCTTATGATAGGGGCAATGAGAGCTGAAAGCTAATAAGTACCATAATTTTTGGAAGCTCTTTATGAAACTTGAAATCCCTGGTTCCCTCTGTGAAGGGCCTTTCTTTTTAACTTTTATGTTGAGTCACTGTCAATGATGGCCCAAAATATGTCGAGCTCGTTGGGGAACCCCAAGAGGAAGGTATGATGAGCACAACAACAAGTTTTCCCTCAGTATGAAACCAAGGTTATCAATCCAGTAGGAGCAAGGAAACACCCTAGAGGTGTAGCTAGCTGAACGTTGGCAGGGCGCACTACTAGTGCCAGCAGCAACGTGGAGACCTACACAACACAACCACAAAACTTTGCCCCCAACTTGCGATGAGGTTGTCAATCTCACCGGTTTTGCTGAAAACAAAGGATTGAATGTATCGAATGGAAGGAAGTAATAGTTTGCAGAAAGTAAACACAAAGTAGTAAACAGTTTGTAGATTGTATGTAAAAGAAAGGACCGGGGTCCATAGTTCACTAGGGGTGGCTCTCCTTAAGATAGATAACATGATGGGTGAACAAATTACAGCGGGTCAATTGAAAAACATCGAGAAAGCATACAAGCATGTACTAATCATCTTGACTCCTTTGAGACTTGATTGGGCATTACAACATTATACATAGACCACCATCCAACTGCATGTATGACTAATAATCCACCTTCAGGTTATCATCTGAACGCCCTCTAGTATTAAGTTGCAAGCAACAGATTATTTCTTTACGAATTGCGTGTAAAGTAAACAATATGATTGTTCTATGAACAAAGGATTGTTGTTTTCTCCCTAGTAGCAACACCACATCTAGTACCTTAGAGATTTCTGACACTTCCCCAGATTACCAGAGGCATGAACCCACTATCGAGCATAAATACTAACTCTTGGAGTTGCTAGCATATACTTGGCCAAGATAGCTACTAACAACGAAAGCATGCAAGATCACAAATAACAAAGACATGATAGAATCAATAATCAATCTGAAATAGCATCTCAATATCCATCGGATCCCCGCAAACACAACATGTAGAATTACAAATAGATGATCTTGATCATGAATGGAGCTCACAAGATCTAAACATGAAAGCACAAAGGAGGAGAACCAGCCATCTAGCTACTACATGGACCCGTAGTCCAGAGATGAACTACTCACGCATCACACCGGAGGCTTGCATGATGATGAAGAAGGCCTCCAGAGTGAATTCCCCTCTCTGACAGGGTGCCGGGAAGAGCTTCAGATCCCTCCTGATCTGAGGATGGAGATGACGGCAGCTAGAGACTCTTTCGTGGATTTTTTATCGGGTACTTAGGGTTTTGGTATCGGAGGCAATATATAGGCGGAAGGAGGGGCCGAGGGGGTGCTGGGGTCGGCCAGACCACCCTCTGGCGCGGGCCAGGCCTGGCCGCACGGCCAGGTGGTGTGGCCGGGCTCCAGCCATTCTCCGTCTCGTATTCTGGCTCCAGATGTCTTCTGGTAAGATAGTGACTTTGGCTTTTGTCCCGTCCAATTCCGAGAATATTCATTTTCTGATTTCCTGGAACCAAAAATAGCAGAAAACAGGCATCTGGCACTATGGCTCTTTTTTAATAGGTTAGTCCAAGAAATCATATGAAAAGTACTCCAAAGTGTGGACAAAACACAAGAAAGTATAAAAAACCAAGCATGGAACATCAAAAATTATAGATACATTTGCAATGTATCAACATCCCCAAGCTTAACTCCTGCTCGTCCTCGAGTAGGTAAGTGATAAAAAGAAAGAATAATTTTTTAGGTGACATGCACCATCATAAACTTGATCAAAGTATTTGTAAAATATTCAAAGTTGGGATCATAGTACTTCCATCATAACATGAAAGACAAAGTTCTAGCAATAAGATAAAGAAACTATGATGCAACATGAAAAGGCACAAACAAAAGATTCATGAATAACAATGCTTTGCAAGACGTTTATTTGTTTCACATAAAGAAAACATAGCATAATAGTATTCAGCTTGTCCCTCATAGAGTAGTAAATATAAATGCATAGGACACCTTCAAAGTTCATAAGAGTGACTAGATACAAATAGTTTAAAACAAGCAATATCAAGTTATGCATCAATCAACTAGTCTTGGGACAATGCATATAGAACTAAGAATGGCCACTATGCTCTCAAAGTAAGTGCATAAAGGTAGAAGGTGGGGACTCAATGTATAAGTGGAAGAAAGGCCTTCATAGAAGGAAGCAGAGATTCAAGTTTCATAAAGATCTTCCAAAAATTATGGTACTTATAGCTTTCAACTCTCATTGCCCCTATCATAAGCATCTTGAAGGTGATTAAGGTTAAAGTGAACAAACTATGGTGTACATGCTTGACGAAGTATAAGTTAGAAATCTCATGTCCCTTGAATACGAGGGCCGCTCCTCATGCTACTCAAGTTTAGTCACCGGTAAGTTCTTGTCATCGTAAGTACATGTGTATCATAGAGAACCACCAATGGGGTACCCCTTGCACGATGATACAGAAGAATCCCCATATCAAAATGACAAGGCAAGTAGACAACGAGCATCTCAGCAATCTTCTTATTTACCATGGGAATATGGTGCTTTTTTCTCTCTTTCCTCTTTTCATAATCTCATTTTTTTCTGTTTTTCTCTTTTTCTCAATATAGGACTCTTTTTTTATAAGAAGAATGCTTCATAGACAGCTCATTATGGTTATGCTGCAGGTTTCCACCATGTCAGCATGGATTAGACCAGCGGCCCAGGCGTTTCTCTAACACATATACATAACTCCATGGACTTACAAGCTCCCCTTTCATTTCACACCGACGACATCCATAGACAAAAGAGCATGATATCAACTAGGTACAAAGTACCCGTGCAATGTTGAAAGCGTTCCCCATGACAGCATGGTTTTTCTAATCCCCAACAAATAAGCGCAAGCATATACAAAATAGATGACACAATGGTTCAAGTTTATTAAGGGCAAGAAAAGTAAAGTGTGCCATCAAGTTCGTGAGAGCTTTAATCACTAGTTTTCTCATAACAAGTTTAATTTGGAAGGTAAACAAAAGCATGAATATACTTGGAATAGCATAAGCTAGTAGGTAGGTATGGTGGACTCTTTGGAATAACTTGGTTTAGGGAGTCAGATGCATGAGTGGAACTCATACTTGGTTGTGGAGGCTAGCAAAAGACTGGGAGCGACAAACTAAGAGAGCAGTAATGGCCATAATCATGCAGAGCGACAAAACATCATTGATCAAAGCATAAAGTGATACTACAAGTTGAAAACTAAAAGATCATAAAGGCTATGGTGACCTGGCATAGTCATAACATGGTGTGAGCATGCGCCAAGTCAACCCAAATAAAGCATCAAAGGAGAATACCACAATACTATGCTTTAATATGCTAAAACAACGCATGATTCATCTAAGGCACATTAAGCAATCTCAATTATTTATAACAAGTCATGCTACATCAAAGAATACTAAGCATAAAGTCAAAACAATATCAAGCATGGCATGACAAAGCATATGCCACAGTCAAAAACAAGCTCTCTTTACCACTTAAGCATGAGCTTTCCTACTCTTTTCCAAACCAAACCAAACTATTTGAAAACCAATGTATGAAAGAGGGGGTCCAACCAATTTAATAAGCAAACAAAGCAAACGAAAAACCAAAATGAAAACAAAAAAGAAGACGCTGCAAGAACAACACAACTGTGCATGAAACAATAAAAATGAAGCGTTTGGAAGAAACCTGGGATTTTTATTCATGAAGAGGGGGATGCCTTGGGCATCCCCAAGCTTTGACGCTTGTACTTCTTGGATATTTCTTGGAGAGCGACTAGCGCGCGCACGCTGCGCGTCGTGAGAACGCGCGAGCGACCTGCCGTGGGTATCCGACACGTGCTGTCGCGGAATCATCCCGGGAAACTGGTCGCGCAGATGTCACCGTTTTTTCTCTTTTTCGGTTTTTCTCTTTCCGGTTCTTTCTCTTTGTACGCTGTTCTCCGCTCCGCACGTTAAGTATACACTTTCTATCACTTTCATTTTTAGTTTGTTTTCTTTTTCATTATCGTTTATTTTCATTCTTCTCTTTTCCATTTTTCGTTTATTTTTTTATCTTTTTTCTCTTTACGGGCAATGGAGATTTTATAGGGTGTAATGGGAGGGGTCTGGTTTGTACAACACAATGTATTGACTTTGAACGGATTATAGTAATGCAATGTATTTGTATATTAAGAACAGTTCACAGATGATTCACCGCAGCGGAATGTATTGAATTTGAACGGATTACAGTAATGCGGTGCATTTATATATTAAGAGCAGTACAAACATGATTCAGCGCAGCGGAATGTATTGACTTTGAACGGATTAGAGTAATGCAGTGCATTTGTATATTAAGAGCAGTACAAAGATGATTTAGCGCAGCAGAATGTATTGAATTTGCACGGATTACAGTAACGCAGTGCATTTATATATTAAGAGCAGTACAAACATGATTCAGTGCAGCGGAATATATTGACTCTAAACGGATTACAATAACGCAGTGCATTTCTATATTAAGAGCAGTCCATAGATGTATTTCGGAGCGCCTTGTATTTCAGAGCGCCTTGTATTTCGGAGTGTGTGTTGCGGGCTCCGTCTGTGGGCACGGCACCTTCAGCGCATCGAGCATTCATATAGATCTTGAAGCGCCGTGTATTTCGGTGCGCCTTGTATTTCGGTGCGCCTTGTATTTCGGAGTGTGTGTTGCGGGCTCCGCCCGTGGGCACGGCGCCTTCGGCGCATCAAGCATTCATATAGATCTTGAAGCACGGTGTATTTTGGAGCGCCTTGTATTTCGGAGCGCCTTGTATTTCGGAGTGCCTTATATTTCGGAGTGTGTGTTGCGGGATCCGCCTGTGGCACGGCGCATTCGGCGCATCAAGCATTCATATAGATCTTGAAGCGCCGTGTATTTCGTACCGCCTTGTATTTCGGAGCGCCTTTTATATCGGAGTGTGTGTTGCGGGCTCTGCCCGTGGCACGGCGCCTTCGGCGCATCAAGCATTCATATAGATCTTGTAGCGCCGTGTATTTCGTAGCGCCTTGTATTTCGGAGCGCCTTGTCTTTCGGAGTGTGTGTTGCGGGGTCCGCCTGTGGCACGGCGCCTTCAGCGCATCAAGCATTTATATAGATCTTGAAGCGCCGTGTATTTCGTAGCGCCTTGTATTTCGGAGTGTGTTGCGGGCTCCGCCCGTGGCACGGTGCCTTCGGCACATCAAGCATTCATATATATCTTGAAGCACCGTGTATTTTGGAGCACCGTGTATTTCGTTGCGCCTTGTATTTCAGAGAGCCTTCTATTTTGGAGTGTGTGTTGTGGGCTCCGCCCGTGGCACGGCACCTTCGGCGCATCAAGCATTCATATAGATCTTGAAGCGCCGTGTATTTCGGAGCGCCGTGTATTTCGTAGCGCCTTGTATTTCGGAGCGTCTTGTATTTCGGAGTGTGTGTTGCGGGCTCCGCCCGTGGCACGGTGCCTTCGGTGCATCAAGCATTCATATAGATCTTTAAGCGCCGTGTATTTCGGAGTGCCGTTTATTTTGGAACGCCTTGTATTTCGGAGTGTGTGTTGCAGGCTCCGCCCGTGGCAGTGCACGTAGGTTAACAGAGCAGTTTACCGACTACCACATCTACAATTATAGAGCAGTACACATGTTCCTACAAAGCAGTTTCTCATTCAATATATTTTAGCTTGGATGTTAACCGATGGATACGGCTAGCATAGGACGTTACAGCCTCATTCTTCCATGAAAGGAAACAAACCCTTCTTCTTCTGTCTGGAGCAAAAGAAAACAATCTATTGAATAGCGATGGATTTTACTAGATCTGGTTCCTCGATCAGTCGCGTGGGTGAGGACCTAGATTTGGTGCAGGAGATTGTTTTAAGGTTAGCGTCTACGAAATCTTTGATCCGTTGCAGTATCCTCAACAAAGCTTGGTATACTGCACTCAAAGAGCCTGGATTTCTTTCATGTTATATGAAGAAAAATTTGCCATCATGCCTAGGATTTCTTGTTGATTATCATTGGATGCCTGAGGTTGGTAATAGGCTACAGGAGCTTGAATATTCATCTAAAGATGAAACATCTCTAGCTATTTGTTCGAACTTAGATTCAACATATCTTTAAGGGAATTGGTCGTCTGCTGTCGAAAGGGAGAAGTCCTTATTCAGGTCTTTCCACATGGTTCTAGAGATCCTGGGTACTATGTTAATTATCCTTCCAGGTCTCCAGATTTGTTCACTTTCCTTGCCTCACCTGTTACACGAATGCCATCAATGTCGAAGAGTGATACAGATCATTCATATGGGCAATTCTGTTTGATTCCAAGTGCTGCTAGATCAGGAATGACATTTTTTCGTAGAAATATATTCAATGCTTGCAAGGTTTCATATCATGGTGTTACTGCTAATACAACATCTGGAATATTTGTGCATGTCTGTATTCAGCAAAATGGTCAATGGGAGATGCATATTTCTGACCCAATTCATGTGCCAACTCAACCACTTACCTTAGTCAGCCTGAAGGAATCCTGATAGGCAAAGACCTGTTTATGGCGTATGTTGTAGGCCTTCTTCTGTGTTACAACATATCCACACATTTAACTTCTGTGATACAATTTCCTGAATCAGTCAGACTGACTACAAAGGATCAGAGGAATTATTGTATTTCAGAGGATAGATCAGGAAACATTTTACTAGCTGCCTTTTCTAGTGATAGTATACTGACAACTTGGCTCCTTGACTACAACAATGGTCAAAATAAGTGGATCATCTAGAGAATGTTAGATCTGCCTGTTGCATGCAGAACTGATTTTGGCTAGGATATTGAAGATTACTGGAAGGAAAGACTTGGTAGTATCTGTGAGAATTGCAATCTCCCAGTTTGTGGTGTGTTGCGTGTTATAACAACGTCAGCTGATGGTCGCTATGTTTTGATGACAGTTGATTTTGAAGTAGGCTTGTTCTATGCAGACATGCTGAAGAAGACTGTATCAGTTTTATCCAAGTTATCTACGCCATTAGTTGTTCGTAGTGCTTTTGCAATGTCTGAAGCCTGGCCACCTGCTCTATAGTAATTGACCGAAATGCAATAAAAATTAAATATCTCTTTGTAAAGTGAGTACACTAAGCCTTTTGTTGCTTCTTTTGATCTTCTAGCACTTTATTCTGACTCCAATTATGTACTATGTTGCTTTTTTGTAATCTTCTTGCATTGTATGCTAAATTTGGTGTCCTAGTACTTCTATTGTAATTGCTAATTGATGCAGTGCAATTTCATATTATCAGTGTACCTGCAGCATTACATAGAGCAGTATGCTAAATTTGGCGTCCTAGTCCTGGCTTCGAAAAAAACCAGTGTACCTGCAGCAATACATAGAGCAGTGCAATTGTCGAAATAAGGGCAGTGCACGCTGGATAAATAGGGAAATTCTTCGAAAGTACTTAGGTGTGTATCCGTATAGAAAACAGTTTTCTATATGACTATACGGGCAGTGCACTTAGAGTACAGGGTCGTCCCGCATTCGTTAGGGGCTAGTATAGTTTGTAGGTTAGGCAGTGCACGTGGCTGACGAAACGCAGTGCTTCGAACAGAAACCAGTGTACCTGCAGTATTACATAGAGCAGTGCAATTGTCGAAATAAGGGCAGTGCATGCAGGATAAATAGGGCATTTCTTCGAAAGTACATAGATGTGTATCCGTGTAGAAAGCAGTTTTCTATATGACTATATGGGCAGTGCACTTAGAGTGTAGGGTCGTCCCGCATTCGTTAGAGGCTAGCATAGTTTCTAGGTTAGGCAGTGCATGTGGCTGAGGAAGCGCAGTGCTTCGAACAGAAACCAGTGTACCTGCAGCATTACATAGAGTAGTGCAATTGTCGAACTAAGGACAGTGCACGCAGGATAAATAGTGCACGCAAGATAAATAGGACAGTTCTTCAAGAGTACATAGGTGTGCATCCATGTAGAAAGCACTTTTCTATATCACTATACGGGCAGTGCACTTAGAGTGCAGGGTCGTCCCGCATTCGTTAGGGGCTAGTATAGTTTTTAGGTTAGGCAGTGCACGTGGCTGAGGAAGTGCAGTGCTTCGAACAGAAACCAGTGTACCTACAATATTACATAGAGCAGTTCAATTATCGAACTAAGGGCAGTGCACACAGGATAAATAGGGCAGTTCTTCGAAATTACATAGGTGTGTATCCGTGTAGAATGCAGTTTTCTATATGACTATATGGGCAGTGCACTTAGAGTGCAGGGTCGTCCTGCATTCGTTAGGGGCTAGTATGGTTTCTAGGTTAGGAAGTGCACGTGGCTGAGGAAGCGCAGTGCTTCGAACAGAAACCAGTGTACCTACAACATTACATAGAGCAGTGCAATTGTCCAACTAAGGGCAGTGCACGCAGGATAAATAGGGCAGTTCTTCGAAAGTACATAGGTGTGTATCCGTGTAGAAAGCAGTTTTCTATATGACTATACGGGCAGTGCACTTAGAGTGCAGGGTCGTCCCGCATTCGTTAGGGGCTAGTATAGTTTCTAGGTAAGGCAGTGCACGTGGCTGAGGAAGCGCAGTTCTTCGAACAGAAACCAGTGTACCTGCAGCATTACATAGAGCAGTGCAATTATCGAACTAAGGGCAGTGCACGCAGGATAAATAGGGCATTTCTTCGAAAGTACATAGGTGTGTATCCGTGTAGAAAGCAGTTTTTTATATGACTATACGGGCAGTGCACTTAGAGTGCAGGGTCGTCCCGCATTCGTTATGGGCTAGTATAGTTTCTAGGTTAGGCAGTGCACGTGGCTGAGGAAGCGCAGTGCTTCGAACAGAAACTAGTATACCTGCAGCATTACATAGAGTAGTGCAATTGTCGAAATAAGGGCAGTGCACGCAGGATAAATAGGGCAGTTCTTCTAAAGTATATAGGTGTGTACCCGTGTAGAAAGCAGTTTTCTATATGACTATACGGGCAGTTCACTTAGAGTGCAGGGTCGTCCCGCATTCGTTAGGGGCTATTATAGTTTCTAGGTTAGGCAGTGCATGTGGCTGAGGAAGCACAGTGGTTCGAACAGAAACCAGTGTACCTGCAGCATTACATAGAGAAGTGCAATTGTCGAACTAAGGGCAGTGCACGCAGGATAAATAGTGCACGCAGGATAAATAGGGCAGTTCTTCGAAAGTACATAGGTGTGTATCCGTGTAGAAAGCAGTTTTCTATATGACTATACCGGCAGTGCACTTAGAGTGCAGGGTCGTCCCGCATTCGTTAGGGGCTAGTATAGTTTCTATGTTAGGTAGTGCACGTGGCTGAAGAAGCGCAGTGCTTCGAACAGAAACCAGTGTACCTGCAGCATTACATAGAGCAGTGCAATTATCGAACTAAGGGCAGTGCACACAGGATAAATAGGGCATTTCTTCGAAAGTACATAGGTGTGTATTCGTGTAGAAAGCAGTTCTCTATATGACTATAAAGGCAGTGTACTTAGAGTGATGGGTCGTTCCGCATTTGTTAGGGACTAGTATAGTTTCTAGGTTAGGCAGTGCACGTGGCTGAGGAAGCGCAGTGCTTCGAACAGAAACTAGTATACCTGCAGCATTACATAGAATAGTGCAATTGGCGAAATAAGGGCAATGCACGAAGGATAAATAGGGCAGTTCTTTTAAAGTATATAGGTGTGTATCCGTGTAGAAGCAGTTTTCTATATGACTATACGGACAGTTCACTAAGAGTGCAGGGTCGTCCCACATTCGTTAGAGGCTATTATAGTTTCTAGATTAGGCAATGCACGTGGTTGAGGAAGCACAGTGCTTCGAACAGAAACCAGTGTACCTGCAGCATTACATAGAGCAGTGCAATTGTCGAAATAAGGGCAGTGCACGCAGGATAAATAGGACAGTTCTTCGAAAGTACTTAGGTGTGTATCCGTGTAGAAAGCAGTTTTCTATATGACTATACGGGCAGTATAGTTTCTAGATAAGGCAGTGCATGTGGCTGAGTAAGCGCAGAGCTTCGAACGTAAACCAATGTACCTGCAGCATTACATAGAGCAGCGCAATTGTCGAACTAAGGGCAGTGCACACAGGATAAATAGTGCACACAGGATAAATAGTGCACACAGGATAAATAGGACAGTTCTTCGAAAATACATAGGTGTGTATCCGTGTAGAAAGCAGTTTTCTATATGACTATATGGGCAATGCACTTAGAGTGCAGGGTCGTCCCGCATTCGTTAGGGGCTAGCATAGTTTCTAGGTTAGGCAGTGCACGTGGCTGAGGAAGCGCACTGCTTCGAACAGAAACCAGTGTACCGGCAGCATTACATAGAGCAGTGCAATTGTCGAACTAAGGGCAGTGCACGCAGGATAAATAGGGAAGTTCTTCAAAAGTACATACGTGTGTATCCATGTAGAAAGCAGTTTTCTATATGACTATACGGGCAGTTCACTTAGAGTGAATGGTAGTCTCGCATTTGTTAGGAGCTAGTATAGTTTCTAGGTTAGGAAGTGCACGTGGCTGAGGAAGCGCAGTGCTTCGAACAGAAACCAGTGTACATGCAGTATTACATAGAGCAGTGCAATTGTCGAACTAAGGGCAGTGCACGCAGGATAAATAGGGCAGTTCTTTGAAAGTACATAGGAGTGTATCCGTGTGGAAAACAGTTTTCTATATGACTATACGGGCAGTGCACTTAGAGTGCAGGGTTGTCCCGCATTCGTTAGGGGCTAGTATAGTTTCTAGGTTAGGCAGTGCACGTGGCTGACGAAGCGCAGTGCTTCGAACAGAAACCAGTGTACCTGCAGCATTACATAGAGAAGTGCAATTGTCGAAATAAGGGCAGTGCACGCAGGATAAATAGGGCAGTTCTTCGAAAATACATAGGTGTGTATCCGTGTAGAAAGCAGTTTTCTATATGACTATATGGGCAGTGCACTTAGAGTGTAGGGTCGTTCCGCATTCGGTAGGGGCTATTATAGTTTCTAGGTTAGGCAGTGCATGTGGCTGAGGAAGCACAGTGGTTCGAACAGAAACCAGTGTACCTGCAGCATTACATAGAGCAGTGCAATTAGCGAACTAAGGGCACTGCACGCAGGATAAATAGTGCACGCAGGATAAACAGGGCAGTTCTTCGAAAGTACATAGGTGTGTATCCGTGTAGAAAGCAGTTTTCTATATGACTATACCGGCAGTGCACTTAGAGTGCAGGATCGTCCCGCATTCGTTAGGGGCTAGTATAGTTTTTAGGTTAGGCAGTGCACGTGGCTGAGGAAGCGCAGTGCTTCGAACAGAAACCAGTGTACCTGCAGCATTACATAGAGCAGTACAATTATCGAACTAAGGGCAGTGCACACAGGATAAATAGGACAGTTCTTCGAAAGTACATAGGTGTGTATCCGTGTAGAAAGCAATTTTCTATATGACTATACAGGCAGTGCACTTAGAGTGCAGGGTCGTCCCGCATTCGTTAGGGGCTAGTATAATTTCTAGGTTAGGCAGTGCACGTGGCTGAGGAAGCGCAGTGCTTCGAACAGAAACCAGTGTACCGGCAGCATTACATAGAGCAGTGCAATTGTCGAACTAAGGGCAGTGCACGCAGGATAAATAGGAAAGTTCTTCAAAAGTACATACGTGTGTATCCATGTAGAAAGCAGTTTTCTATATGACTATACGGGTAGTGCACTTAGAGTGAATTGTCGTGTCGCATTTGTTAGGGGCTAGTATAGTTTCTAGGTTTGGAAGTGCACGTGGCTGAGGAAGCGCAGTGCTTCGAACAGAAACCAGTGTACATGCAGTATTACATAGAGCACTACAATTGTCGAACTAAAGGCAGTGCATGCAGGATAAATAGGGCAGTTCTTTGAAAGTACATAGGAGTGTATCCGTGTAGAAAACAGTTTTCTATATGACTATACGGGCAGTGCACTTAGAGTGCAAGGTCGTCCCGCATTCGTTAGGGGCTAGTACAGTTTCTAGGTTAGGCAGTGCACGTGGCCGATGAAGCGCAGTGCTTCGAACAGAAACCAGTATACCTGCAACATTACATAGAGAAGTGCAATTGTCGAAATAAGGGCAGTGCACGCAGGATAAATAGGGCAGTTCTTCGAAACTACATAGGTGTGTATCCATGTAGAAAGCAGTTTTCTATATGACTATACGGGCAGTGCACTTAGAGTGTAGGGTCGTCCCGCATTCGTTAGGGGCTATTATAGTTTCTAGGTTACGCAGTGCATGTGGCTGAGGAACCATAGTGGTTCGAACAGAAACCAGTGTACCTGCATCATTACATAGAGCAGTGCAATTGTCGAACTAAGGGCAGTGCACGCAGGATAAATAGTGCACGCAGGATAAATAGGGCAGTTCTTCGAAAGTACATAGGTGTGTATCCGTGTAGAAAGCAGTTTTCTATATGACTATACCGGTAGTGCACTTAGAGTGCAAGGTCGTCCCGCATTCGTTAGGGGCTAGTATAGTTTCTATGTTAGGTAGTGCACGTGGCTGAAGAAGCGCAGTGCTTCGAACAGAAACCAGTGTACCTGCAGCATTACATAGAGCAGTGCAATTATCGAACTAAGGGCAGTGCACACAGGATAAATAGGGCATTTCTTCGAAAGTACATAGGTGTGTATCCGTGTAGAAAGCAGTTCTCTATATGACTATACAGGCGGTGTACTTAGAGTGATGGGTCGTTCCGCATTCGTTAGGGGCTAGTATAGTTTCCAGGTTAGGCAGTGCACGTGGCTGAGGAAGCGCAGTGTTTCGAACAGAAACTAGTATACCTGCAGGATTACATAGAGTAGTGCAATTGTCGAAATAAGGGCAGTGCACGCAGGATAAATAGGGCAGTTCTTTTAAAGTATATAGGTGTGTATCCGTGTAGAAAGCAGTTTTGTATATGACTATACGGGCAGTTAACTTAGAGTGCAGGGTCGTCCCGCATTCGTTAGAGGCTATTATAGTTTCTACGTTAGGCAATGCACGTGGTTGAGGAAGCACAGTGCTTCGAACAGAAACCAGTGTACCTGCAGCATTACATAGAGCAGCGCAATTGTCGAAATAAGGGCAGTGCACGCAGGATAAATAGGACAGTTCTTCGAAAGTACTTAGGTGTGTATCCGTGTAGAAAGCAGTTTTCTATATGACTATACGGGCAGTATAGTTTCTAGATAAGGCAGTGCATGTGGCTGAGTAAACGCAGTGCTTCGAACGGAAACTTATGTACCTGCAGCATTACATAGAGCAGCCCAATTGTCGAACTAAGGGCAGTGCACAAAGGATAAATAGTGCACACAGGATAAATAGGACAGTTCTTCGAAAATACATAGGTGTGTATCCGTGTAGAAATTAGTTTTCTATATGACTATATGGGCAGTGCACTTAGAGTGCAGGGTCGTCCCGCATTTGTTAGGGGCTAGTATAGTTTCTAGGTTAGGCAGTGCACGTGGCTGAGGAAGCGCAGTGCTTCGAACAGAAACCAGTGTACCTGCAGCATTACATAGAGCAGTACAATTGTCGAAATAAGGGTAGTGCACACAGGATAAATAGGACAGTTCTTCGAAAATACATAGGTGTGTATTCGTGTAGAAAGCAGTTTTCTATATGACTATATGGGCAATGCACTTAGAGTGCAGGGTTGTCCCGCATTCGTTAGGGGCTAGCATAGTTTCTAGGTTAGGCAGTGCACGTGGCTGAGGAAGCGCACTGCTTCGAACAGAAACCAGTGTACCGGCAGCATTACATAGAGCAGTGCAATTGTCGAACTAAGGGCAGTGCACGCAGGATAAATAGGGAAGTTCTTCAAAAGTACATACGTGTGTATCCATGTAGAAAGCAGTTTTCTATATGACTATACGGGCAGTTCACTTAGAGTGAATGGTAGTCTCGCATTTGTTAGGAGCTAGTATAGTTTCTAGGTTAGGAAGTGCACGTGGCTGAGGAAGCGCAGTGCTTCGAACAGAAACCAGTGTACATGCAGTATTACATAGAGCAGTGCAATTGTCGAACTAAGGGCAGTGCACGCAGGATAAATAGGGCAGTTCTTTGAAAGTACATAGGAGTGTATCCGTGTGGAAAACAGTTTTCTATATGACTATACGGGCAGTGCACTTAGAGTGCAGGGTTGTCCCGCATTCGTTAGGGGCTAGTATAGTTTCTAGGTTAGGCAGTGCACGTGGCTGACGAAGCGCAGTGCTTCGAACAGAAACCAGTGTACCTGCAGCATTACATAGAGAAGTGCAATTGTCGAAATAAGGGCAGTGCACGCAGGATAAATAGGGCAGTTCTTCGAAAATACATAGGTGTGTATCCGTGTAGAAAGCAGTTTTCTATATGACTATACGGGCAGTGCACTTAGAGTGTAGGGTCGTTCCGCATTCGGTAGGGGCTATTATAGTTTCTAGGTTAGGCAGTGCATGTGGCTGAGGAAGCACAGTGGTTCGAACAGAAACCAGTGTACCTGCAGCATTACATAGAGCAGTGCAATTATCGAACTAAGGGCACTGCACGCAGGATAAATAGTGCACGCAGGATAAACAGGGCAGTTCTTCGAAAGTACATAGGTGTGTATCCGTGTAGAAAGCAGTTTTCTATATGACTATACCGGCAGTGCACTTAGAGTGCAGGATCGTCCCGCATTCGTTAGGGGCTAGTATAGTTTCTAGGTTAGGCAGTGCACGTGGCTGAGGAAGCGCAGTGCTTCGAACAGAAACCAGTGTACCTGTAGCATTACATAGAGCAGTACAATTATCGAACTAAGGGCAGTGCACACAGGATAAATAGGACAGTTCTTCGAAAGTACATAGGTGTGTATCCGTGTAGAAAGCAATTTTCTATATGACTATACAGGCAGTGCACTTAGAGTGCAGGGCCGTCCCGCATTCGTTAGAGGCTAGTATAATTGTTAGGTTAGGCAGTGCACGTGGCTGAGGAAGCGCAGTGCTTCGAACAGAAACCAGTGTACCGGCAGCATTACATAGAGCAGTGCAATTGTCGAACTAAGGGCAGTGCACGCAGGATAAATAGGAAAGTTCTTCAAAAGTACATACGTGTGTATCCATGTAGAAAGCAGTTTTCTATATGACTATACGGGTAGTGCACTTAGAGTGAATGGTCGTGTCGCATTTGTTAGGGGCTAGTATAGTTTCTAGGTTTGGAAGTGCACGTGGCTGAGGAAGCGCAGTGCTTCGAACAGAAACCAGTGTACATGCAGTATTACATAGAGCACTGCAATTGTCGAACTAAAGGCAGTGCATGCAGGATAAATAGGACAGTTCTTTGAAAGTACATAGGAGTGTATCCGTGTAGAAAACAGTTTTCTATATGACTATACGGGCAGTGCACTTAGAGTGCAAGGTCGTCCCGCATTCGTTAGGGGCTAGTACAGTTTCTAGGTTAGGCAGTGCACGTGGCTGATTAAGTGCAGTGCTTCGAACAGAAACCAGTATACCTGCAACATTACATAGAGAAGTGCAATTGTCGAAATAAGGGCAGTGCACGCAGGATAAATAGGGCAGTTCTTCGAAACTACATAGGTGTGTATCCGTGTAGAAAGCAGTTTTCTATATGACTATACGGGCAGTGCACTTAGAGTGTAGGGTCGTCCCGCATTCGTTAGGGGCTATTATAGTTTCTAGGTTAGGCAGTGCATGTGGCTGAGGAAGCACAGTGGTTCGAACAGAAACCAGTGTACCTGCAGCAGTACATAGAGCAGTGCAATTGTCGAACTAAGGGCAGTGCACGCAGGATAAATAGGGCAGTTCTTCGAAAGTACATAGGTGTGTATCCGTGTAGAAAGCAGTTTTCTATATGACTATACCGGTAGTGCACTTAGAGTGCAGGGTCGTCCCGCATTCGTTAGGGGCTAGTATAGTTTCTATGTTAGGTAGTGCACGTGGCTGAATAAGCGCAGTGCTTCGAACAGAAACCAGTGTACCTGCAGCATTACATAGAGCAGTGCAATTATCGAACTAAGGGCAGTGCACACAGGATAAATAGGGCATTTCTTCGAAAGTACATAGGTGTGTATCCGTGTAGAAAGCAGTTCTCTATATGACTATACAGGCGGTGTACTTAGAGTGATGGGTCGTTCCGCATTCGTTAGGGGCTAGTATAGTTTCTAGGTTAGGCAGTGCACGTGGCTGAGGAAGCGCAGTGTTTCGAACAGAAACTAGTATACCTGCAGCATTACATAGAGTAGTGCAATTGTCGAAATAAGGGCAGTGCACGCAGGATAAATAGGGCAGTTCTTTTAAAGTATATAGGTGTGTATCCGTGTAGAAAGCAGTTTTGTATATGACTATACGGGCAGTTAACTTATAGTGCAGGGTCGTCCCGCATTCGTTAGAGGCTATTATAGTTTCTACGTTAGGCAATGCACGTGGTTGAGGAAGCACAGTGCTTCGAACAGAAACCAGTGTACCTGCAGCATTACATAGAGCAGCGCAATTGTCGAAATAAGGGCAGTGCACGCAGGATAAATAGGACAGTTCTTCGAAAGTACTTAGGTGTGTATCCGTGTAGAAAGCAGTTTTCTATATGACTATACGGGCAGTATAGTTTCTAGATAAGGCAGTGCATGTGGCTGAGGAAACGCAGTGCTTCGAACGGAAACTTATGTACCTGCAGCATTACATAGAGCAGCCCAATTGTCGAACTAAGGGCAGTGCACAAAGGATAAATAGTGCACACAGGATAAATAGGACAGTTCTTCGAAAATACATAGGTGTGTATCCGTGTAGAAATTAGTTTTCTATATGACTATATGGGCAGTGCACTTAGAGTGCAGGGTCGTCCCGCATTCGTTAGGGGCTAGTATAGTTTCTAGGTTAGGCAGTGCACGTGGCTGAGGAAGCGCAGTGCTTCGAACAGAAACCAGTGTACCTGCAGCATTACATAGAGCAGTACAATTGTCGAAATAAGGGTAGTGCACACAGGATAAATAGGGCAGTTCTTCAAAAGTACATACGTGTGTATCCGTGTAGAAAGCAGTTTTTTATATGACTATATGGGCAATGCACTTAGAGTGCAGGGTCGTCCCGCATTCGTTAGGGGCTAGTATAGTTTCTAGGTTAGGCAGTGCACGTGGTTGAGGAAGCGCACTGCTTCGAACAGAAACCAGTGTACCGGCAGCATTACATAGAGCAGTGCAATTGTCGAACTAAGGGCAGTGCACGCATGATAAATAGGGAAGTTCTTCAAAAGTACATACGTGTGTATCCATGTAGAAAGCAGTTTTCTATATGACTATACGGGCAGTTCACTTAGAGTGAATGGTAGTCTCACATTTGTTAGGAGCTAGTATAGTTTCTAGGTTAGGAAGTGCACGTGGCTGAGGAAGCGCAGTGCTTCGAACAGAAACCAGTGTACATGCAGTATTACATAGAGCAGTGCAATTGTCGAACTAAGGGCAATGCACGCAGGATAAATAGGGCAGTTCTTTGAAGGTATATAGGAGTTTATCCGTGTGGAAAACAGTTTTCTATATGACTATACGGGCAGTGCACTTAGAGTGCAGGGTCGTCCCGCATTCGTTAGGGGCTAGTATAGTTTCTAGGTTAGGCAGTGCACGTGGCTGACGAAGCGCAGTGCTTCGAACAGAAACCAGTGTATCTGTAGCATTACATAGAGAAGTGCAATTGTCGAAATAAGGGCAGTGCACGCAGGATAAATAGGGAAGTTCTTCGAAAATACATAGGTGTGTATCCGTGTAGAAAGCAGTTTTCTATATGACTATACGGGCAGTGCACTTAGAGTGTAGGGTCGTCCCGCATTCGTTAGGGGCTATTATAGTTTCTAGGTAAGGCAGTGCATGTGGCTGAGGAAGCACAGTGGTTCTAACAGAAACCAGTGTACCTGCAGCTTTACATAGAGCAGTGCAATTGTCGAACTAAGGGCAGTGCACGCAGGATAAATAGTGCACGCAGGATAAATAGGGTAGTTCTTCGAAAGTACATAGGTGTGTATCCGTGTAGAAAGCAGTTTTCTATATGACTATACCGGCAGTGCACTTAGAGTGCAGGTTCGTCCCGCATTCGTTAGGGGCTAGTATAGTTTCTAGGTTAGGTAGTGCACGTGGCTGAGGAAGCGCAGTGCTTCGAACAGAAACCAGTGTACCTGCAGCATTACATAGAGTAGTGCAATTATCGAACTAAGGGCAGTGTACACAGGATAAATAGGACAGTTCTTCGAAAGTACATAGGTGTGTATCCGTGTAGAAAGCAGTTTTCTATATGACTATACGGGCAGTGCGCTTAGAGTGCAGGGTCGTCCCGCATTCGTTAGGGGCTAGTATAGTTTCTAGGTTAGGCAGTGCACGTGGCTGAGGAAGCGCAGTGTTTCGAACAGAAACCAGTGTACCGGTAGCATTACATAGAGCAGTGCAATTGTCGAACTAAGGGCAGTGCACGCAGGATAAATAGGGAAGTTCTTCAAAAGTACATACGTGTGTATCCATGTAGAAAGCAGTTTTCTATATGACTATACAGGTAGTGCACTTAGAGTGAATGGTCGTCTCGCATTTGTTAGGGGCTAGTATAGTTTCTAGGTTAGGAAGTGCACGTGGCTGAGGAAGCGCAGTGCTTCGAACAGAAACCAGTGTACATGCAGTATTACATAGAGCAGTGCAATTGTCGAACTAAGGGCAGTGCACGCAGGATAAATAGGGCAGTTCTTTGAAAGTACATAGGAGTGTATCCGTGTAGAAAACAGTTTTCTATATGACTATATGGACAGTGCACTTAGAGTGCAAGGTCGTCCCGCATTCGTTAGGGGCTAGTATAATTTCTAGGTTAGGCAGTGCACGTGGCTGACGAAGCGCAGTGCTTCGAACAGAAACCAGTATACCTGCAGCATTACATAGAGAAGTGCAATTGTCGAAATAAGGGCAGTGCACGCAGGATAAATAGGGCAGTTCTTCGAAAATACATAGGTGTGTATCCGTGTAGAAAGCAGTTTTCTATATGACTATACGGGCAGTGCACTTAGAGTGTAGGGTCGTCCCGCATTCGTTAGGTGCTATTATAGTTTCTAGGTTAGGCAGTGCATGTGGCTGAGGAAGCACAGTGGTTCGAACAGAAACCAGTGTACCTGCAGTATTACATAGAGCAGTGCAATTGTCGAACTAAGGGCAGTGCACGCAGGATAAATAGTGCACGCAGGATAAATAGGGCAGTTCTTCGAAAGTACATAGGTGTGTATCCGTGTAGAAAGTAGTTTTCTATATGACTATACCGGGAGTGCACTTAGAGTGCAGGGTCGTCCCGCATTCGTTAGAGGCTAGTATAGTTTCTAGGTTAGGTAGTGCACGTGGCTGAGGAAGCGCAGTGCTTCGAACAGAAACTAGTGTACCTGCAGCATTACATAGAGCAGTGCAATTATCGAACTAAGGGCAGTGCACACAGGATAAATAGGACAGTTCTTCGAAAGTACATAGGTGTGTATCCGTGTAGAAAGCAGTTTTCTATATGACTATACGGGCAGTCCACTTAGAGTGCAGGATCGTCCTGCATTCGGTAGGGGCTAGTATAGTTTCTAGGTTAGACAGTGCACGTGGCTGAGGAAGCGCAGTGCTTCGAACAGAAACCAGTGTATCGGCAGCATTACATAGAGCAGTGCAATTATCGAACTAAGGACAGTGCACGCAAGATAAATAGGGAAGTTCTTTGAAAGTACGTAGGTGTGTATCCGTGTAGAAAGCAGTTTTTTATATGACTATACGGGCAGTGCACTTAGAGTTTAGGGTCGTCCGGCATTCGTTAGGGGCTAGTATAGTTTCTAGGTAAGGCAGTGCATGTGGCTGAGGAAGCGCAGTGCTTCAAACAGAAACCAGTGTACCTGCAGCATTACATAGAGCAGTGCAATTGTCGAAATAAGGGCAGTGCACGCAGGATAAATGGGGCAATTCTTCGAAAGTACTTAGGTGTGTATCCGTGTAGAAAGCAGTTTTCTATATGACTATACGGGCAGTGCACTTAGACTGCAGGGTTGTCCCGCATTCGTTAGGCGCTAGTATAGTTTGTAGGTTAGGCAGTGCACGTGGCCGAGGAAGCGCAGTGCTTCGAACAGAAACCAGTGTACCTGCAGCATTACATAGAGGAGTGTAATTGTCGAAATAAGGGCAGGGCACGCAGGATAAATAGTGCACGCAGGATAAATAGGGCAGTTAGGTGTGTATCCGTGTAGAAAGCAGTTTTCTTTATGACTATACGGGCAGTGTACTTAGAGTGCACTGTCGTCCCGCATTCGTAAGGGGCTAGTATAGTTTATAGGTTTGGCAGTGCACGTGGCTGAGGAAGCGTAGCGCTTTGAAAAAAACCAGTGTACCTACAATATTACATAGAGCAGTGCAATTGTCGAACTAAAGGCAGTGCAAGTAGTCTGAGCAGTATAGGGTAGTGCACGCGAGGGTTAAATATCGCAGTGCCTCATAGTAAACTAATTTGGCTGGATCAACTCGCAGAGCAGTGCATATATTAGTACACAGTCATTGCATATTTGTTTGTGTTGGTAGGACACCACGGTTAATTGGTTTCACAGGCAGTGCATTTAGTGTAGAAACGCAGTGGTTCTAATCTAAACAAGTGTACACTTGTAGTGCACTGTAACTTTTAGGTAATCTAGTGCACTCAGGATAAATAGGGCAGTTCTTCGAAAGTAAAGAGGTGTTCCTGCAGGATAAGCGAAAACAGTTTTCTATATGACTACAAGTAATTTATTTATAAGGTAGTGCACGCGGGCTAACAAGTACAGTTACAGTGCTTCGAAATTAAACTAGGCTACGCGTAGCATTACAGAGAGCATGGCATATATGAATATAATGGTAGTGTAGTTATAATACATAATCGTAGCACATTAGTTCGTTGTTTCTATTGCGGTCGATGTATTACAGACTAATATTCTTGATTTGTACATAATGTAGTCCAATCGTCGTCACCTTCATGTGATATTTCGGTCACACTGTATAAGACACTCCTAATTAAAAAATGTATCTTATGCAGTGCACCAAAACATCACAAACGGACTACAGAACAAATTGTGACTTGTTGCAATATGTTGCACCCTGTAGAGACAAAGGTAGAAAACAAATATATTAGTTTAAGCATATGAGTTATATTTTTTGAGTGTTCAGTTATTTATTCTTACCAGGTAAAACTCTCACCTTGGTATTCAAGGCCTGGGTTTGCAAGCATGCTGATATCCCTCTCGTACAAAGGATTTCTTATAGAGTGTGACCGAAATAATATACCTATTTTTCGATTTTGTAGCAGTGTTAGGTGTTTGTCTCATACACCAAGATTAGTATAAATCTATAGCATATTAACTTCTGTACATCGCTATTGTATAGTAAACTTATACATAAAGTAGTACCTTGGGTGTGTAAAATGACTTGGGCATGGCAGATGCACTTGACAATATTGATTTGCTCTTGAATTGGTAGATCCCTTCCTATCTGTAATTCTCTGGTTGGCTTCACCTCTAGCTGAATAATTTGATTTGTATCTAATATTTCTTGGACCTATGATTCCATCTACAAGCATGTATTTTTTCATCGACCCGCTTAGCATGCTGCAAAATGGAAGGTGGCGGCTTCTGAGCTATGTGAGACTAGGTGTGGTCGTTGTATGTCTTTATATATAATTCCTTGGTTGTTCTAGGGTTTCCATCTGGTGGTCCTTGTTGGGCTAAACTATCAGTGTAGATGTTGCAGTTCTTTGAAAACTTGGTTTGTACATGTACCGCTTGAGTTATATATTTTTCCAGTGTATGACTATACACTTATAGCAGATAATCATTATTTAATCTAATATTATTTTTCCATTGTGATTACAATATGTTCATGTTAAATATGTATATTGTGCACTAATCAAATCTCTAGGAGCACAATGTCTATTGTTTATATTCTGGTAATTTGATTCCACATAGAATTTATAACAGTCAGTGCATAGTTAAAGCACCAATAATAGTATTACGAGATAACAGCAGGACACAAACATTTTGTTTCAGTACATTGCAAATTCTAAATAGACATAAGAGATAAACAAGTACATATTTTTAACAGACATAAGAAATAAGCAAATTATCAATCGAAGTTTGATTCCGACGACTCTGCTAATGCCTGGCTACTATGAATAACGATGTTCATGACAAACATTATTTCAGGGTTAAGTTGTAAATATTTTTTGCTGTAATCAGTATTGCTTGTCCAACACTGAGATTTGTAGTTTCAACGAAGTTCTTCCATGCATCTTTGTTGAATGAGAAGCGGCCATCTTTTGTTGTTTTGTACGCCATGGTGTTGACATTACCACTTACTCCTAAGCGTACTCCAACAAGACCTTCTTTAGCAATTTCAAGTGTACAAATGAACTTCAATGGTAGTTTCTGAGTTGCAATAGAAGGAAGACGTTTTTTAGGAATAACATTATGAATATATTAAACCTATGTGAAATCAATAAACAAATAAATAAAGTTAAATTTAGAAACATACCATATTGTGTTGTTTAATGTTTGTTTTTGTCAAACGAGTCACAAATGGCAACCCTACGAATGAATTGGCCGAGGGGAAGATATCGAATAAGTAATTTTCCTCAGAACCTGTAAGGGTGCATGTCTTGGAAAAAATTGTAGAATTAAGCACTTGGGCATTGCTGTTTTCATCATCACTGCTGCTGTTATCTTCTTCAGAATTAAAATATATCACAGTGATCTTTGGACCTAGAGCTCCCAATGAAAAGAATAGGTGTGCTCCTGCGCCGATCCTGTTCTCTGTGACGAATCTTGTCCAACCTGGACCGGTAATGCGAGTAATTGTGCATTCTTTGTGGACTTCAACATAATATGTTTTTCCAAGAGCTTGGAATTCCACTCCAAGTTCAGTTATGTCATTGAATTGCAACCTTAGATTGCATGGTATAGTCTGTGGAATGATTTAGTGAAGGAGAGGACTATTATGTTAACAAATATTAAGAAATGGATTTATATATATTAAAACGTAGTGTATACATACCAGTGAATGCTCGAACCGGCCTTTTACGAGACGAACAATGAATTCCGAGCCTGAATGTCCTCAATTTTTACCACAGTGACTGAAACAAACTTGACATGGTGCCATTTCTTCTGCAATAAAAATAGCTGTGTGTTATTAAATGTCTATACATATATAAAATAATTTATAATTTATGCCTAGAATTTTTCTTATATTTTGTAATTATGCTGCTTCTAATAATCTGATTATGTAGATATGGTTCGTTTAGACTGGAACTAATAAGTAGGGTTAATCTAGTAATTAAACTACTATTGATGTTTGTCAAATTAAATAAATAAACATTCTCATCATACCATTCAAAAAAGTAATAAGAACTTTAGTGTTAGTTCAACATCATATAGATATATCGTGTTCTATCTTTAACTCATACTAATGGACTCATATTTGTGAAAATCTAGACAGTATAAATCTCAGTACATTGATTTAGATCTGGAGGAATATAAGGACGCAAACATTTTTGCTAATGTTTGTACAATGTAAACGATTTGCTAAAAAATTAAACGATGTTGATTGCTTACCGAAGACGCGGGAGTGGTGAATCGATGATCTTTCGTTGAAGGCGGCGGCAGAAGTTCGGCTAGAAGTTGGTTTCTTGTCGGCGGCAGAAATGGGAACGAGCTTTAGAGGAATTTGGAAAAGGAGTACTTAAATGGATAGGTTACGTCGCTTAGTTTTATAGAAAGATACTATAATGCTAATTATTTCAACGAAACCCTTTGTGTACTTCCGTTTTATGCAGTTATCGGTTGATAGGATAGGCAGTGCAGAAAGACAGAATGCAGTGCGCCTGGTGCACAACAGTTTCAATATTTTGAACCTTTTGCACAGCAGTTTCATCGATGACGTCGATGCAGTGCGTACGTGATTAACAAGCAGTGCGTGGTACTGTAAATTTTAGTTGCAGTTCAATACACAGTTATTTCTCTGCTTTGGCTCCTTATTTTTCTCCATACTCACGGTAATTTAAATAAGCATAAGAACGCAGTGCATACTTATTTGTCAGGTGCAGTGTATTGCAGTTATAGGTGTAGTGCGCTGCAGGTGCAGTGTATTGCACGGTCAGTGCACTGCCGCCGGTCCTTATCTTACACCGATCGCAAAGTTGCTTTAAGAAGCATAGCACCGCCATGCATAGTTATTTCGGAGGCAGTGGGTGTTAGTATTTGTTACAGGTGCAGTGCGTGGTACTTTAAATTTTAGGTGCAGCGCACATTGCAGGGTTATTTCTCTACCTTGGCACCTTATTTTGAATCATACGCATGGTACCTTTACGAACCATAGGAATGCAGTGCATACTTATTTATTATGTGCAGTGTATTGTAGGTACAGGTGTAGTGCTGCAGGTGAAGTGTATTGCACGATCACTGCACTGCCGCGGTACCTTATCTTTTCCCGTTCGCAAAGCAGCTTTAAGAAGCATAGGACCGCAGTGCATATTTATGTTGGAGGCAGTGCGTATCACTATTTGTTATAGGTGTAGTGCATTGCACGGTTATTGCTCTGCCGTGGCACCTTATTTTGCATATTAGGATCGCAGTGTACTATCGGCTTCATAGGCTATGATGTCACTGTGCATTGTAGTTGGTTTGCACTGCATGATCAATGCATTGCCGTGGCACCTTATGCTGAACGTTTCTCACAACAACTTCAGTCGGGAACCATAATAACGCAGTGCATACATGTTGCACAGGCAGTTTCAATTCAATGTGCATTGGATGAGCAATGCATTGCACGGTCAGTGCACTGCCTCGGCACGTTAACTGGCACCATACACACAGTAATTTTATGGACCATAGTAAGGCAGTGCATACCTCCTTCACAAGCAGTTCATTTCTGTTTGTATTGTAGGTGCAGTGTAATGCATGTTCAGTGCAATGTCGTGGCACCTTACGTTGCACCGTGCGCACATGTATTTTATGAAAATAGGATAGCAGTGCATACGCCATACACACGCAGAGCCTTTCCATGTACATTCAAAGTGCATATATTAGTTGCCTGTATTATTAGAATATTGATACATACAAACATCTTAAATATAACAAATATTTTATTTACATAGATTTACTGAACAACCTAGTGTATTAATATTATTACAAGTATCAATCTGATGACCATCTTCAGTCGGGGATGTCCTTCTCATTGACAGTAGGTCTGAATGCTCTCAATACTTCAGGAAGTTCATCAAGTAGATCGTTTTCTATCCTGTATATCATCTTGTAGTTAAATTCTTCTCTTATTGTGGAAGGGGAGAACTGTTCAACAATCAGGAAATCGGTATGTTTTGAACTTATGTTGCCAATAGAAAAAATACGAATCAGATTATATTGTAACATAAACAACGCGACTTACCTCTTCTTGGTTGCATTTTATCGTGTATCCATTGTACCACTGTATACTTCTTAGGATCGAGTAAGCACACTCATTCTCTGTTTGCTTTGGACACCTAGGGAACTTTGCTTCGTTGAACTTCTCTGCAAATTCTGGAAAATTGTGACTAGGATATGCCGCTTTAAGAAGTTCATCTATTCTTTTAAGCTGTTTTCATAAAATGCAACATTTATTGATTAGTATTCTAAATAGTGCAGTTGGAAGATTAATATGAAAGTAATGTTCTAACCATGATTGGTCCAACGTTGCTGTGATATTCTGCTCTTGTTTTAAACAAGTAATCCTTGGTGTATTTCCTTGAGTCAATTATGTCAAGGCGACCTCCACTGATATACATGTTGAGGGAGTAAACTATAAAGTGAGAGCTGTAGATAACAGGTATTTCAATCTGCAATGAATACATAACAGTAAGTCCATTAACAGAAAAGTTTATTTCATTAATAGTAAGCTCCCGAAATTTATTGTATAATCCTCTTCGAAATAGATGTTTTGAAAATTTAGAGAAACTTACCAGTTTTGCCATGTCTGGTTTAAAATTTTCCATCAGTGATTTGAATTGCTTCACATGTTGTTCTGTGCAGATCCAGCTTTGCTTTTCGAATTCTATCATCGTAGAGACTGAAAGGTTGCATATGAATCTTTTTCCTCCGTCCACAAAGCTTTTGCAGAAATTGCTTATCACAAATATGTCTATGTAATGTTGAACCAATTGATTGTCAGCCATCCCTCCTTGTTTAAGATTGTTTTTCAGATCTCGGCCTGTCCATTGTGTTTCTATCATTATTCCAGATTGTATTCTTCGAATCTGTATAATGATTTTGCTGTAACAGATCAGAGAAGTTTGTTGTCATTACTCCAAATTATTATGATAAAGCAAGTACTGATATTTATTTTCCAAAATTTGTTTTTAACCTTTTATTATAAAATTTAACAAATCTTGATGCATTTAAGCTTTTATCCTTGGAACATTGAAAAGTTAGCATACTATCTATTACTTTTATATGTGCATGTTTTAAACGAAAACGCTAGAAAAAGAGCGCCCTCGCGGGAGTGTTTTAAATGAAAGATCTGAAATATGTCTTTTTTAGAACAACATTAGTATGTAAACACAACTCTATATTATGTCTTACTCAGCATATTTATCTTGAAAACTTTCATCCAAGATAGCCTTTCGAGCAGCGGCTTCGTGCTTCTTGTATTTAAAAGGCACATGCTTGAAAACTGGAAAGGTATTTTGACCTTTCCGAGCCGGCCTTGATGGCATCCTCAATGTTTCTGGTAGTGCTGTAATAGATTTAGATTGTGAAATTTTCACCACAGGTGTTTCATCCCTGGTTTTTTTGTTTCTGGTTACTCTTCCGGATGTTCCAACCTTTTCTGGAGACATTGTTGATATAAGAGCCAAGGTTTTTGGCTTTCTGCTCTTCTTGATCTTTTTTTCCCACGGTCCTGACTAGATTCATTTCCAATGTCCTTAGCCAATCTGAGTACTTCCATGTCTGTGAAATGGAGTTGAGCTGGACTCCTTTCATCAATCAGCAATCTCTTTGTTTCTTTAGCCGCCGACTCAAGAGACTGCATGACAGTGTTTTGTTTTGCATCTTACTCAAATCAAGTTCAGGAATTCCTACAAAACAAAATCAAAAGCATGTTGTTAGTCTACATACATCAGGATTCTAATTGTATAAATTGAACTTCTAATTGTTATTATATTATTGTTATATTATAACGCAACATACCTTCGGTATTTGTAGTCAACCCACAGGTTACGAATAATAGGCATGTATTCTGCTGTAAATTCTGTGTAAGAATCCATTACTGTGGTTTCCATCGCTTGTAGCATCATGAAGGTACCGTCTTCACTGGGAATTGAATAAAATGTAATAATAAATTATCAATTAATTATAAAACATAAATTGATATATCTAAATTTAAAAACAAGGGGAGCAGTTGGTGCTTACACATTGATATGTTTTGGCATATCACCAAACTCAATGTCGAAGCTCATTAATTCTTTATGCTCTTGACTGAACTCATGCTCTTGACTTTGATAGCCATTGTTTGCAAACTCTCATCGTCTGGATTTCTTCCTGAGTCCAGTATTCTCATCTTCCTTGATACAAAATCAATTATAAATAAGAAGTAGTGATTTTTCACTCAATTCTTATATGCATACGTGGCGTTTGGTATAGTAATCATTACCTATAAAAATGATAGGTATCATTACTAATTATGTAATATGTAAAGAATTTAATGTAAAATTTCTGAAATATATTACTTGATGTTTATTCACTATTGTTTGGAAAAATTCAACTTACGAAATTATATGCGTATAACGTGTCTTCTGCTTGAGCCGAAAATAGATTCCTTGTCCTTTGTGGAATTTGGTTGATATCAGCAGTCAAAAATACCTGTAACAAGCTTACATTGTTTACTATCATTTAAAGAATTGAAAAAAAGTTTATTTTTTTATTTTTTGCATGAACAACAAGGTTATGTTGAAATATATATAAACATATTTATTAATATTATATATGATATACTAGTTTTGTGAGCTTACCCCTATGTTAGGACCAAAACATTTCGTTCCTTGTTCTGCTTTAGAAATTGCAAGATAATCTATCACGGAATGAATCTGCAATTTCTCCTGCAGTTACTATCTTTCCTCCTTTTCTTTTTATCAAAACATATGACCTGCATGAATTATTGTGAATAAGTTAGTTTGATAATAAATTTCAGTATATTATAGCAATACTAATATATGTTAGATTACTATATATAATTGTTTCTTGAAAAAATTGCCTTTGCGGTTTTCCTGCAGTGTGGAATCTCAACATCATACTGTGAAACTTTTGACTAGTAATGCTCCAGTCTTCGTGTGTTTCCTCCTCTGCAACTTTGTGATAAACTGTGTTATTTTATTTACGTAGGATTAGAATTTTTTCCTCATTACTGTTTTTGTGTGTAAAAATCACCTTAGTTGAAAGGCGCCTCATCGCGAACAGGTACTACAGCACCAGGTTGTTTGTACTGTTGTTTGTCTGTTCCATGAGTAGAAACATATTGATATCATCATGGTTATTTGTAATAACAATCTTGACAGCCATTCATTATTATTTTTTTAAAAATTGTTCAGTTATTCACAGGTAAACCTTTTTTTGACAAAATATCTTTTCACTGTAACTGTACTTACCTTCTTGGAGATTACAACCATGTAAATCTATAGAAGCATTGCCGTTAGTAATCCAGCTATCTACTTCAGCATCAAGGTCTGGGTTTTCTATGTTCTTACCGTCGTCTATGCAGCTTTCCTGGTTAAATTATACATTTAAAAGTGATCAGATAACATAATATAATGTTTATAAATATACGTAGAAATAAAAAGAATAAATATCGTTGGTAAGATCTAAAAGATAGATAACCTGTTGGTATGGCATGGTTTCATTAAATTGAACTCCCTGCCAATTCAATTGATCCATATTATCAACGGTGTTGAAATCTTTCATGCCATCGATAATTATCATTTCTTCATCTGGCATTGAGTTATTTTCAAAAGAAGATGCTTCTGGTTCTGCTTGATGTTCAGGTGTGGGATTCTTTTGGTTGTCATATGGCAGTCTGTCATCAGAAATCCTCATTGCTTCATCTTGTATAATATTATTATCCACGTTGCATAAGTCATCTTCTTTTTCTTTATTGTGTCTTTCCTGCTCAACCAGATTACCATCCGTGTTGTCGTCAATCTTTTGCTCCACAAATGTAACAGGTGTTACAACTAGATTTGACGCAGTGTTTGCAGGTGCTGGTATTTGCAATGTGTTAATAACAATTTGTGCATGCGTCAATTCGTCCAAAACATCA
Source organism: Avena eriantha (assembly GCA_910589775.1). Lineage (NCBI taxonomy): Eukaryota > Viridiplantae > Streptophyta > Magnoliopsida > Poales > Poaceae > Avena > Avena eriantha. The sequence goes on along the minus strand of OU342746.1, from coordinate 49,899,752 downwards.
CCCTTAATTGAATACTCATCATCAATTGATATTTGGTTTTCTTCTTGTTCTGTCGGCTGCTTAGTTTCTGTTTCATTGACTTCAACATCCTGCTCCTGGTCCTGTGTGCTCCCTGAATCAATTTGTACCTCAGTCAAGAATTGATGAACTTCATATTTAGCATGTTGAAGTTCATCGTTGTAATCTTCAATCTGAATATCAGTAATCCCCTCTGTTAAATCATCATGACATGCATTTGTATCTGCTTTACCATAACAAGTATTTTTTCTGTCGTAATCTCAGGTGTAATTATTGTATCACTGGGATCATTCATTCTGTAACACCCTCAAATCGGCCATGTGCAAGTTTTAGCCCTTTCCGCCAAACCCGCATAGAAACGATTCAAGGACGCCCACCAGGCACTTTCGTGCGGGTGGAAAACGAAGTAATACCATTACACAACAGTCGTCAATGGGACCCACAGAACAGATATTTACAACAACGACTCCATGAGTCAAGAATACAGATATAATATACAAAGATCCAAATCACCTTGAAAACGATAAAGCGTCCGACTATGGACAAGATGCAAATGGGGCTAAGAGCCCTGAAGAAATAACCAATGGCGTCCATAACCTTGCCCAGGCCAAGCCAGAAGGGTAACCCTGCTAACGACGGCGATCTCAAACCTGCTTAAAACAAAAGGGGTGCCGACAAAGGGCAAAGGAAAAAGAGGAGCGTCAGTACTGAGGCCAGTACACGGCGAGGCTAGAATTCGACGGCTCTCGCCTACATAGGTATGGTGGGCTGAAGCGGCAGCGCAGCAGCACTAAACAACCTATAGAGACTCGATACAACTGTCGGTTATCAGAGAGGGATAAGAAAGACCTATTCGGATCCAACCTGAAGCTAACACCAAACAAACCCATCCTAGTATTTCCCCCTCGGGACCAAACGAGGAAGTCGGACCAAGGAACTCACACAGTTGGCAATTTTACTCATTCCACTATAGTTGCAGAAATTACTAATCAGATATAGATAGCATGGGTCATCCTGAAGCATAATTAGTGGCAGTTTTAATTAACATTCCGTTGTAGTTGGAACCGTTACTAGTCAGATATAATTATCCCAAGGAATCCCAAAACCCAGCAGTTGTTGGCACTTTTAGCACATTCCATTGGAGTTGCAATACTTACTAGGCATATAGCATGTCACAAAACAATCCAGATCCACCAGCTGTTGGCATTTTTAATATCCATTCCGTTATACTTGAGCTGATTACTATTCACATATTAAGTCAAATTTATAGCACTACTTTAGTTATGCTTGTCTATGATCGAGATACTGTGCTCCAAGTCGTCCATAACCGCGGACACGGCTTTCAGAAAGTTTTACCCTGCAGGGGTGCACAAATAGCAACACACACTCGATCAACCTCGGAAAAACCAACTCAAAACCCAACGAGGCTTTCACGACAAAGCAATCACAGGATTCATAAATATTTCAGGGGGCCACCCCATTAAGCTACCCACAACGAAGTTGGCCGGCTCCGAGACGGACCCAAGGTTTGCGCCAATGGCTGTAAACGACTGGGAACCCGAAAGTGTGACTGGGCTTGTCGATACCGCGAAAACACTCCGCAATCCTAAACAGTACAGGTGCTCCACGCACAATCTTAAATAAAGCGGTAAAGCATGGCATAGGTACAGGATAGTAATAAAGCCCCAAACTACTTTGTGGCCCCAAGAAATAGAAATGAATCAAGCTCTGGCTCAGGGAGGTCCACAAGGCCTCCCGGATGTGGATAGTGCGAAAAATCAAGGAACAGGTATCAAGTACTCGGGGTCCTACAGGACACAAGTGAGCGTGGAAGAACCAAATAACATCTATTGCCCACCGATGCCTCTGCATTAGTTATATCTAGCATTTTAATAGTTGTAATTAAAGTCACGATCATCTCCACCATTAACATTCGCCAGCATTCCAACCACTGTGGTACTTGACAACACGGGATCGCACCTGGGCAAGCAACTACGACTCGTAAGGCTAGCTATCTACCAAACACAGGTTATAGGAGGTGTCCGAGGCAATATAGAGGCTGCACGGGATATAACTGGTGCATGGAAACTAAAGCATCGCGACACGGATAGCAATAGATCAACAGGAGAAAATAAAGACTATAAATGCAAAATAGGTAGAAAGAGGGAGAATGCTCGCCTGGGAAAACACTGCCGAAGGATCATAACCGGAGAACTTGTCGATACTCGCATCCACTCATCGGCCTAATCCGCGAAGAAGCAAACACTAGAAGAAACACCGGATGCAATATTTAATACTATGGCAGAAGATCCGGCATGATTATGATATGCATGCGAGATGATCAATTTAATATGCAACAGTCGATAATGTCATATTATAAAATAATGGAGGTCTCGGATAGAGAATCACATTTAGGGTTCGGCGAACTCGGGCTCTGAGGGGTTCGGGGTTCGACAGGTTCGACGGGGGCGGAAACGGCTCGACGAGATCGGTCTCGGACAACGTAAGTAGATCTTGGCGTTCCGAGAAGAAGGACTTGGTTTGGCGTCGGGGCGCATCGGATTCGCCCTGGTCGGTGTCGATCTTGTCATCGATGGCGAACTTGAGTGGATCGGGAACCGGAGTCTTCGGATCCGGGAAGTAGATCTTGTTGCACGGTGTCCGGGTAGGCGAACTTGGCAGGTTGGGGACGATCTTGTCGGGTCCGCGTATCGGGTCGATCTTGGCTTTCGGGAAGAAGAACTTGGCGTTCCGCGGCGAAGTGCTTGGCATATCCTTGCTGAAGCGCTTGTCGTTCCGGGGTCTCGGCGAACTTGGCGTGTCGAGGTTCGGTCTTCGGGTCCGGCGCCGTGGTCTTGCATAGGTCCCCGGGTCTCGACTCGGGTCGGTCTTGTCGTCCCCGGCGAAGATCTTGGAATGAGGCGCAGGTGGTTGGGTCGGACTTGGTACTCCGCAGATCTGGTCGACGAGAAGGTTACGCCAACACACGGTGGAAGAAAGGTTTACAACACACGATGCAGACCAAGCACCACCGTCCTAGCACACACACAAGTACTTGCAATAACGGCCAGGGAAAACGACGCGAGGCTGCAGAACAGGTCGGGGCAGAGAGCGCGGCCGGCTCGATGCGGAAGGAGTCGCCGGGGAGGGAGCCCGAGAGGCGGCGGTGGTGCTCGCTGACGGGAGAGGCGGCCAGGGCGGCGCGGGACTCGACTGCGGGGGAGGGGGCGGGACGAGCGCGGAGGCGGCGAGGAGCTCGGGCGAGGACGGGCACGGCGCGTCCAGGAGGAGGTCGGTGGCTCGGGAGAGGTGGTGCAGGGGCCCCCGGCGACTGAGGCTTGCAGGGAGGTCGGGGCCGCAGGAGGGGCTCGACCGCGAGGCGGTGACGCGCCAGAGGCAGCCGTGGAGGAGGGCACGAGCTGTGGGCAGCGGGCCTCACACGGGGAGGACGGCGACGGGGCGGTCGGCTCGGGGTCGAGGCGGCAGCGGACGGGGCGCCGCAGGGAGGAGCTGGCGGCGGTGGGGGCGCGGCTCCGCGGGGGGGGAGAGCTCGGTGCAGCGGCGGCAGCGGCAGACCTGGTCCCGGGGAAGGCCGCAGGAGGAGGAGGCGAGCAAGGGCACGCCTGGGGTGGCCGCAGGCGGTGGCGCTTGCGAGCGCTAAGGACGGCGGCGGCAGATGCGCGGGTGGGGCCGGGGGAATCTAGCGGCAGATGGGGAGGTGGCCCGTGGGGTCGTCGGCGAGTCGCGCGGCTGGGGCTCGTCGGACTGGCGGAGGAGGTCGGGGTCGCGATGGTGGGGCTCGAGCGGGAGGGAGACGGCGCAGGGGAGGAAGGAGGGCACAGGGCGCGTGGGGCTGGCTCCGCAGGGCGGGGTCCACGCGGGCGGGAGCGTGTCGGCGTGGTGGGCCAGGGCGCAGGCACGGGCGGGAAAAGCGGCGGCGGCGCGGAAAAAGAGGGAGTTGGGCGCGTGTCTGTCCACTCCAGGAGGGTGGGGCCAGCGCGGTGGCTGTGGGGTGAGGGCAGGTGGGGGTTGGTCGGCTGGGTGAGGTGGAGGGAAAAGGGGAAAGGTTGGTGAGGTGTCGCGCAGCGATTGGGCGGGGTGAGGTGGAGGGGCTGGGTAGGAAAAATTGGGGTATGGTATTTGGTGGGAAAAGTTTTGGGTGATATCTGGCAGGTAGGATTTTTATCTGGAGGTGGCCGGCTAGGCTTTCGGGCCTGGCGGGCTGCCTCCTAAAAAAATAAAAGAAATATTTTATTATTTGAAACGGGGCTTTTCAAAACCGTTGGTAGACGAAACAAAATATTCCGGAGGCCCGGGTTTTAATTTGAATTAAAGACGGGGCGTTTAGAAAACAAAACCAGGCTTTTCGAAAATAGTTTTACACAAACAAAATGCAAGATGACATGACGATGCTCAAATGCAAGGTGGCATGATGACATGAGCATGCGGTCATGATGATGCATTGCACAAAAACAACGCGATTTTCTAGTAGTGGTTTTTGCGGGGCGCCACAATTCGACACCACTAACAAAGGATCTCGCCCTCGAGATCCGCCTCATGGTACCGGAAAGAAGGTCAGCGATCTGAATCTTCTCGCTTCGTGTAGATCCTCGCGACACCACTAACAAGAGGTCCTTGTCCGTGATCGTCGAGAGAACACTCCGGGAACAAAGGGCGAAGATAGAGGTATCAACAAATACAGCCACCTCTAGCTTCCGTGGACGGAGTAAAATTGCTGGATCCGCCGATTCAATGTAGAAGAGCGAATGATAAGAGTAGTCGGATGGTGATCAGTCCATTGTGCACCCAAACCATTACTCTGCACATGAACAGGAGAATTATGCAACTAACTCTCGGAATTAAACTGAAGATCTCGACAAACGAGGGTTGGAAACAAAAGAGTGATGCAGACTCTGGATCGGATCTGGCGTAGATGATGTCGTCGCGTCGGAAAACTCCGGAAGACACAAACAAGGATCAAAGAATGGTACCACAGATAAAGGATCTCTCAGATAGCACGAAGACCGGATGTAGAGGCACCGTTATCAAAGGAGGAAGCGAAACCCTGAAGGTACGACGGGAACCCAACCACAAGAAATCCTGGACTCGAAGAAAGGATAAGAGAGCAGATTCAAAACACGCAGAGGTAAGAGGAGAATAGCCAAGGGGTAAGGAGTAAAATAAGACCTAATCAGATCTATCCAACCGATTTTGCAAAATAGTTTGGACACTCTACTTCGGCCATTAGCTAGGTTATCCTACAGGCTGGACTTGTGGGGTATCGCAACTGCTGAGCTCTGATACCACTCTGTAACACCCTCAAATCGGCCCTATGCAAGTTTTAGCCCTTTCCGCCAAACCCGCATAGAAACGATTCAAGGACGCCCACCAGGCACTTTCGTGCGGGTGGAAAACAAAGTAATACCATTACACAACAGTCCTCGATGGGACCCACAGAACAAATATTTACAACAACGACTCCATGAGTCAAGAATACAGATATAATATACAAAGATCCAAATCACCTTGAAAACGATAAAGCGTCCGACTATGGACAAGATGCAAATGGGGCTAAGAGCCCTGAAGAAATAACCAATGGCGTCCATAACCTTGCCCAGGCCAAGCCAGAAGGGTAACCCTGCTAACGACGGCGATCTCAAACCTGCTTAAAACAAAAGGGGTGCCGACAAAGGGCAAAGGAAAAAGAGGAGCGTCAGTACTGAGGCCAATACACGGCGAGGCTAGAATTCGACGGCTCTCGCCTACATAGGTATGGTGGGCTGAAGCGGCAGCGCAGCAGCACTAAACAACCTATAGAGACTCGATACAACTGTCGGTTATCAGAGAGGGATAAGAAAGACCTATTCGGATCCAACCTGAAGCTAACACCAAACAAACCCATCCTAGTATTTCCCCCTCGGGACCAAACGAGGAAGTCGGACCAAGGAACTCACACAGTTGGCAATTTTACTCATTCCACTATAGTTGCAGAAATTACTAATCAGATATAGATAGCATGGGTCATCCTGAAGCATAATTAGTGGCAGTTTTAATTAACATTCCGTTGTAGTTGGAACCGTTACTAGTCAGATATAATTATCCCAAGGAATCCCAAAACCCAGCAGTTGTTGGCACTTTTAGCACATTCCATTGGAGTTGCAATACTTACTAGGCATATAGCATGTCACAAAACAATCCAGATCCACCAGCTGTTGGCATTTTTAATATCCATTCCGTTATACTTGAGCTGATTACTATTCACATATTAAGTCAAATTTATAGCACTACTTTAGTTATGCTTGTCTATGATCGAGATACTGTGCTCCAAGTCGTCCATAACCACGGACACGGCTTTCAGAAAGTTTTACCCTGCAGGGGTGCACAAATAGCAACACACACTCAATCAACCTCGGAAAAACCAACTCAAAACCCAACGAGGCTTTCACGACAAAGCAATCACAGGATTCATAAATATTTCAGGAGGCCACCCCATTAAGCTACCCGCAACGAAGTTGGCCGGCTCCGAGACGGACCCAAGGTTTGCGCCAATGGCTGTAAATGACTGGGAACCCGAAAGTGTGACTGGGCTTGTCGATACCGCGAAAACACTCCGCAATCCTAAACAGTACAGGTGCTCCACGCACAATCTTAAATAAAGCGGTAAAGCATGGCATAGGTACAGGATAGTAATAAAGCCCCAAACTACTTTGTGGCCCCAAGAAATAGAAATGAATCATGCTCTGGCTCAGGGGGGTCCATAAGGCCTCCCAGATGTGGATAGTGCGAAAAATCAAGGAACAGGTATCAAGTACTCAGGGTCCTACGGGACACAAGTGAGCGTGGAAGAACCAAATAACATCTATTGCCCACCGATGCCTCTACATTAGTTATATCTAGCATTTTAATAGTTGTAATTAAAGTCGTGATCATCTCCACCATTAAGCATCTCCACCATTAACATCCGCCAGCATTCCAACCACTGTGGTACTTGACAACACGGGATCGCACCTGGGCAAGCAACTACGACTCGCAAGGCCAGCTATCTACGAAACACAGGTTATAGGAGGTGTCCGAGGCAATATAGAGGCTGCACGGGATATAACTGGTGCACGGAAACTAAAGCATCGCGACACGGATAGCAATAGATCAACAGGAGGAAATAAAGACTATAAATGCAAAATAGGTAAAAAGAGGGAGAATGCTCGCCTGGGAAAACACTGCCGAAGGATCATAACCGGAGAACTTGTCGATACTCGCATCCACTCATCGGCCTAATCCGCGAAGAAGCAAACACTAGAAGAAACACCGGATGCAATATTTAATACTATGGCAGAAGATCCGGCATGATTATGATATGCATGCGAGATGATCAATTTAATATGCAACAGTCGATAATGTCATATTATAAAATAATGGAGGTCTCGAATCGGGAATCACATTTAGGGTTCGGCGAACTCGGGTTCTGAGGGGTTCGGGGTTCGACAGGTTCGACGGGGGCTGAAACGGCTTGACGGGATCGGTCTCGGACAACGGAAGTAGATCTTGGCGTTCCGAGATGAAGGACTTGGTTTGGCGTCGGGGCGCATCGGATTCGCCCTAGTCGGTGTCGATCTTGCCGTCGATGGCGAACTTGAGTGGATTAGGTACCGGGGTCTTCGGATCCAGGAAGTAGATCTTGTCGCACGGTGTCCGGGTAGGCGAACTTTGCGGGTTGGGGACAATCTTGTCGGGTCCGCATATCGGGTCGATCTTGGCGTTCAGGGAGAAGAACTTGGCGTTCCGCGGCGAAGTGCTTGGCGTATCCTTGCTGAAGCGCTTGTCGTTCCGGGGTCTCAGCGAACTTGGCGTGTCGAGGTTCGGTCTTCAGGTCCGGCGCCGTGGTCTTGCATAGCTCCCCGGGTCTCGACTCGGGTCGGTCTTGTCGTCCCCAGCGAAGATCTTGGAATGAGGCGCAGGTGGTTGGGTCGGACTTGGTACTCCACAGATCTGGTCGACGAGAAGGTTACGCCAACACACGGTGGAAGAAAGGTTTACAACACATGATGCAGACCAAGCACCACCGTCCTAGCACACACACAAGTACTTGCAATAACGGCCAGGGAAAACGACGCGAGGCCACAGAACAGGTCGGGGCAGAGAGCGTGACCGGCTCGATGCGGAAGGAGTCGCCGAGGAGGGAGCCCGCGAGGCGGCGGCGGTGCTCGCTGACGAGAGAGGCGTCCAGGGCGGCGCGGGACTCGACTGCGGGAGAGGGGGGCGGGACGAGCGCGGAGGCGGCGAGGAGCTCGGGCGAGGACGGGCACGGCGCGTCCAGGAGGAGGTCGGCGGCTCGAGAGAGGTGGTACAGGGGCCCGCAGCGACTGAGGCTTGCAGGGAGGTCGGGGCCGCAGGAGGGGCTCGACCGCGAGGCGGTGACGCGCCAGAGGCAGCCGTGGAGGAGGGCATGAGATATGGGCGGCGGGCCTCACGCGGGGAGGACGGCGACGGGGCGGTCGGCTCGGGGTCGAGGCGGCAGCGGACGGGGCGCCGCAGGGAGGAGCTGGCGGCGGCGGGGGCGCAGCTCCGCGGGATGGGAGAGCTCGGTGCAGCGGCGGCAGCGGCAAACCTGGTCCCGGGGAAGGCCGCAGGAGGAGGAGGCAAGCAGGGGCACGCCTGGGGTGGCCGCAGGCGGCGGCAGTTGCGAGCGCTAAGGGCGGCGGCGGCAGATGCGCAGGTAGGGCCGGGGGAATCTGGCAGCAGGTGGGGAGGTGGCCCGCGGGGTCATCGACAAGTCGCGTGGCCGAGGCTCGCCGGACTAGCGGAGGAGGTCGGGGTCGCGATGGTGGGGCTCGAGCGGGAGGGGGACGGCGCAGGGGAGGAAGGAGGGCGCGGGGCGCGTGGGGCTGGCTCCGCAGGGCGGGGTCCACGCGGGCGGGAGCGTGTCGGCGTGGTGGGCCAGGGCGCAGGCGCGGGCGAGAAATGCGGCGGCGACGCGGAAAAAGAGGGAGCTGGGCGCGCGTCTGTCCACTCCAGGAGGGTGGGGCCCGCGCGATGGCTGTGGGGTGAGGGCAGGTGGGGGTTGGTCGGCTGGGTGAGGTAGAGGGAAAAAAGGGAAAGGTTGGTGAGGTGTCGCGCAGCGATTGGGCGGGGTGAGGTGGATGGGCTGGGTAGGAAAAATAGGGGTATGGTATTTGGTGGGAAAAGTTTTGGGTGATATCTGGCAGGTAGGATTTTTATCTGGAGGTGGCCGGCTAGGCTTTCGGGCCCGGCGGGCTGCCTCCTAAAAAAAATAAAAGAAATATTTTATTATTTGAAACGGGGCTTTTGAAAACCGTTGGTAGACGAAACAAAATATTCCAGAGGCCCGGGTTTTAATTTCAATTAAAGACGGGGCATTTAGAAAACAAAACCAGGCTTTTCGAAAATAGTTTTACGCAAACAAAATGCAAGATGACATGACGATGCTCAAATGCAAGGTGGCATGATGACATGAGCATACGGTCATGATGATGCATTGCACAAAAACAACGTGATTTTCTAGTAGTGGTTTTTGCGGGGTGCCACACATTCTCTGGTTGCTGTCTTCTTTCATTCCTTCATCAACAAGTGCTTTTGACTACTCACTAATAAGTTCAGCAACTTCTGTGCCAGGTGTACTTGATGATGGTACGGTGGTGTCTTCAGCATGTGAGGTGGAATTATCTTCAGTGTTTTGCTCGACAGGCCCAACAGGTGTTGTAAGTGCATACGTCGCGGTGTTTGCAATTACTGGTATTTGAGTTGTTTCAATAACATTTGATGCATCCGATAGTTCTTCTAGATGGTCACTTGTCATTGAATATTCAGCGTTGGTATTGGTTTTGTCTTCTACTTGTCCTGCCTGCTGCTCCACTCTTGTTTCATCATGTTCCACATTATGATCCTGGTTCCTTGTGGTTGTAACTGAGGCACGCAAACATCAACTTCATCATTACCATATTCAAGTTGTCTCTCGTTGTTAACAACCTCCATGTTGTGTGTTAGATCTGTATCACATACATTTGTATCTGTTGTACCAGAACAAGGCATGTTGTCTGCCGCAATCTCATGTGTAATTTGAGTTGTACTAGCATCATTCATTCTCTGGTCACTATATTCTTTTTTTTCATCGTCCACAACTTCTATAGCTCCTTTACTTAATTCTGTATTCTGGTCATTGATTAGTTCATTGACGTCTGTGCCAGGTGTTTTCAATGATGGTATGGCGGTGTCTTCAGCATGTATGGCGGGATGATCCTCACTTGAATCTGCTTCTGGTTTAGATGAAGAGGGTTCAGTAGATTCATTTAGCACCACCTTCTCTGGTTTATCTGCTTGGTCAACTTCCTCCATTTGGTCCATGTTTGCCAGAACTTGTTCATACTCTGCACTGTGTATGATGATGTTTGGTATGACCATTTCCTTCTCCTTGGCCATAATATTGTTCTTCTCCATGAGGTCAAGCTTCACAATCCTTAATCTAGCCAGAGATACTTCCAGATCCTCCTTTCTTGACCAAACAATATCATTGAGCTTACCAAGCTCCTCTTGGTTAGATGCTTCATCATCTATGTTTTGTATCAATGGAGTGTTGTTACTAATTGTATTTATGGTTTTGGTTAAATCGATATTTGCTGTTTCAGAACCTGTGGTAGCATCTGAGCTTTGCCAAACCGTTAGGCAAGTCGTGTTGACACATCTAACTAAGTCTGAAAGTTGATAATCACTTCTTGCCTGCAGTATAAAATAATTAAATAAACACAATCAGACAATATGTTCTTTATCGTAGGTGTTTTGTTGCATTAGTTTAGATTTTTTTGTAGTAGTGATTAATTTTTTTTTGACTTGGATAATTAACATAGTTTAAATTTATTTGACTCAAAACGAACCGGAAAAAATTCTTAGATGAAGATATAAACATGATTTTTATAATAAATAGAACTTACCCTAAGGCTTCTGTAGCTTCTAGTGTCACTGTTCCAGTCATTTGATCTGATTTTATCCAAATATTCCAATTCTAGGTGACCAACTCTTGGTGCAAGGATAGTCAAGTTTGCTTTCTTGTGTGCACGAGTGTCCAAATAATAGATCAGAGGCAATGCTGATGGACCCTCAGTTGTGTTTTTATTTCCTTTTTTATCTTGGAATTTTCTCAGCCCCCTCCTTAGCTCATCAAGGAGAACTTTACAGAGGTTCATCTGTTGAATTTTCTTGATATCGAGATCCATGATCATACCAGCCTCCCGTCCTATACGTGCATTACTCGTTGCACACGCTGTTTTGATGAAGAACACAAGAAATATGAGCTTCATTGCCAGATCTGATGTTCCACCATTATTCACATGATCGTAAAGCTTACTCGGTATAATGTTATCTGACTCACTCAAACTGAGCTGTTGTTTCAGCCACCGCAAAGCTTTTGTACCGTGGTCACTTGTGGGTCGTGGAGCATCAAACATATTCTTCCTTGGAAAACCATAAATTGCTTGCACCACATCTTCTGTTATTTCAAGCTCTTCCCCTTGTTCAAGAACAATTGTTAGGGAACCAGTTCTGAATTTACTGTATAGCCATAGCATCATCTTCTTGGAAATGTTGTCGTTCAATTTGAAATCAACTACGAAACCACAGCCATGATTCCTCAAAAAAATCTTCTGTTCATTTGTTATATAGTTTTCGAGAAAGTTGTGTAATTCTGAAAGTTACCCTCTCACTATGATCTCACCATCCTTCATGTCTGCTAGTTCTTTGTGAACTGTGTCACGTTTTTGCTTCTTGAAACCAGGTTTATCTATGAAAGCTTCAACAGCATTAGGGTTTTCTTGAGAACCAGACCCAGCTTCTATGTTTTCATCCATACTGTTGTGTTTCCTCTTGGTTAATCGTCGTATTCCATGAGATGAACAAATACTCAACTACAGAAGTTTATGTTGAAAAAATTAAATCATGCATTATAATTTATATTTTACACTATGATGTTATTTTAAAAAAAATAACAGAGCAACAGTTAAACACATACGTAATTTGAATTACTAGAATCAAGTGAATAAATTAAAAGATGTATAGTCGGCAAAGAGATCATGAATCAAGAAGAATCAACTAGTACGAAATCAACACAGGTAAACAAAATTCCTGGCAGTGCATTTCAGTTACTAAATTGGTGCAGCAAAGGTGCAAACTTTCCCACCAAAATTTGAACTGTTAATCTATGTAGTCGGTAGAGGAGCAGAGCAGTTCATTGAAGTTATAATTGGCAGTTCTTATGTGAAAACTATGTCATTGTTTCGAATTTCAACCATGTTGTTGAGAAAAATGTTACTTCACTACGGACATTAAAAATAATAAATAGAAAGAAACCCTAGATTAGTTTGATTAGTGGTTTTCTTGATCGTGGTTTGTTATTCTCACAATTGTTCAAACCATGTGCGTTGGCTATTTTTTAATATATGCTTCACTCTAAACTATGGCCAGAAATAGTCAAAATACCTGCATTGAACCTTCTTGACCGCGATTTTCGTCAGCCATGAAATCGATGAATAATTGTTTTGGGGATAAAAATTCCAGGAACCTTCTGTGGGAGATTTCGATCCGCGTTATATCTATCCTTTTTTTCCCTTAGAAAACCCTAATAAAACTTCAATTAGTGCTCTTAAAATCGTGTCCAAACTAAATGGAGAGCGAGAGGAAAATACTTCGTGGAATTTCAGACAACATCAGGCCAAATCTGGGATGAGAATGGAGAATCTGTGATACCTGTCTTGTCGCCGTACCGCCAGTCGAGAATCTGGAGTAGCAATAGTCCTTAGCACCGGTGAAGCTTTTCGCCCCCAAGGAGTTTCCACTGTGGCTTGCCCCTGTGCAGTTACGGTGGAGGAAGAGAGAGAAAGTGGAGCAGTGTCGGAGAAGAAGAGGAAAAAAGAGTAACAGTGTAATCATAGCCGTCTGTTGGTATGTATTGCTGTATGCACGCTGTTAACCGTCAGCGGGTTGATGCCACGTAGTTTACATATGAGCCCAACTAAGGAGCACTACCTCTAGATGTGAAGGTGCACTGCTTGGACATAGCTAAGTAATAAAATATATTCTCACAATTGACAAATGCAACATATAGTTCTTCAGGATCTACGGAAATTTAGCGATGTGTAATAGAGGCACGTATATCAATTTATTTTATAGAGATTCACTGCAGTGCAATAGTAGTACTAGAGGTAGTGCAAACAATCTATAGCGAAACAACTATATTAAAATGAAATAGGCAGGGCAATTAGTATTCACATTGCAGTTCACCCATGTTGAATGGTTGAATAATTACTAGCCACCTGGAAACTGTATTTCACCGCAGTCGCTTGTTTTTTTTGTGTTTTTACATTATGTGACTAGTGTTGTAGGACACCTAAGTTTTGTTATTATCTTTATCAGTTATACAGGTTTACAAGGAAACAATACTTTTAAAAATGGTCATGCAATGTTTTGTGATTGCAAGCAATATAGATAGATTCTACCTGATCAAAAATTGTCAGGACTGAACGCAGAGCTATTGTACTATTTCAGAGCAGTGCAAACAAAATTAAGCAAACTTCAATCTTAATAATTCCACTGCATTGTTTTGTGTCTGATAGAAATATAATAAGAAATATATCTTTTAGTCCATATTACAGGCAGGAGGATAGAACTGAAACTGGCATTGCATAAAGCCATAAGAGAACCAACTATATTAGAATATCAAAAAAACATTGAAATTTGTGCTCAGACGGAAGTTCAATTAACATAATTATCGGAGGAAACAATATATTGCACGTGAATATTGTAGCAATATTAAACACAGTGCGATAGAACGTTCATAAGCAGTTCAAATAACTATACACTAACAGAGTTAAGTATTATAACAAGAGCAGTGCATTGTGTGTTAATAAAGCAGTTATATGTTGCAGAAGAAAAGAATGCCCTTTAGCAGCTCATCATAAGCAAAATGGACATTGTGCACTCCGTGAGCACAGTTACATTTCTATAGGCAGTTGGATGGAATAACCACGGGCAGTGAAAATAACAGTTAGAGAAGAAATCTTTAAAAAATGCAAAAAAAAGCAGTACTCGGTCACAAGGCAGTGCACATCTATAAGAGCAGTGCATTATGTGTTTTGAAAGAAGTAGTATTTTTCAGTATAGAAATTTATTAATCACCTCATTCGATGCATTATAGACCCTTTGCACTGCATGAGCAAAGTAATATATATGGTTATGTCAAGAGTATAGGCAGTCTTATATTTGTCCACAAGGCAGTGCTTAGGTTCGTAGTCAGCTACGTCAATAGGAAGCAACTTTATGAAAAAATAAAATAAGTAGTGCAATTATTGGTCTGAAGCAGTGCACATATACAAAAGCAGTGCGCTATGATTTGACGAGGCAGTAATATGTTTCCGTCAAAAAAATGTATTAAGCAGCCCATCCGACGCAAAATGGACCCTTTGCACTGCCTAAGGTAAGTCATATATCGCTACGTCCATAGCACAGGCAGTGCAATATACCTTTCGAAGGCAGTGCAAACACCGACTAGAGAAGAAAGCATACTTCAATATAAAGAGCAGTGCATTATTTATTCACAAGGCAGTGCACACGCACAAGAGCAGACAAGAGCATAACACTATGTGTCAAGAAATCACCCTTTTCTCAGCTTTAGCGCAATCAGCTACACCTATAGTCTCGGCAGTGCGATATAATTGCCACAAGGAATGTAAAGAACGAATAGAGAAGCATTCTTACGTATATGTTTACAAGGAAGTGTATAGGTATAGACTTGAATAATGTCTTTGTTATCTCGACGATTTCAAGACACATGATAAACACAAAGGTAAGATGAAATTTGTCTGGCAGTAATATTCATATACACACACATGGAAACAATATTGTATTGCAAATAATCATCATAATTAATACATTCCATGAACTTATGCTTAGAAGAGGATACTGTTGAACAACTTATTTTTCCTTGCATTGTTGAATCTATGAGGAAATTATATGACCCTTTTCTATATAAATTTCTGGATCGGCAACTTGTTCTTATCCTGTGGTTGGTTCAACCACGCCAGGATCATCTTCTGAACCTAGATTTTGTGAACCAGGCTCTTCCTGATCCTTTTCCTCATCGTCTTCTTCTTCTTCTACTACTACTACTACTTGAGGTCCTTGTTGATTTTGTGCTATTTCCGCTTCGGGCTCCACCGCTTCTTTGGCGACTCCTTCCTCCTGGATATCCTCCTCCATTTGTGGTACTACTAGTGCGGGCAACTCAGATCTATGCGCGTAGCATCTCTTGGTTGATCGGAAAGGTGTAAAGCTGGCGGAGTTTGCTCCGTTTGGGTCTGGCGACAAGGGCGAAGGTGGGTGGCATTGTTGGTGACGGCGAAACATTCTGGATAGGTTTAGTTGCAGGTTGCAGCTGGACAATGTTGAGGGCTATAAATAGAAATCCAGCGTTGCTAAATTTCCTGCATGGCGGGATAAATACATGTTAGTGGCGGGAAAGATTGATGAACTAATCGAGAAAGACGGTGAGAAAGATTGATGAACTTATGGAGAATGACGTGATGCGCTAGCTCTCTGTGACAACCAAGAAAAGGAAGCATACGGCAAATCAAGTAGTATATCTAATGGTGGTTCATCCATAAGATTCAAACGGAATATCAAATGTCTTTTACCGTAAACGATTTCATTTTGAAAACCATTTACTAGTTCATGATCTGAATAGCAATCAGTTCTGCATGTCAAACTCTGGTAGGTTAGTTATATACAAAAACTCTTATTGTAAACATGGAAGCGCACATAGTGCATATATATCTGCATCCAGCACAGCGGTGCCTATGTAATACAATAGAGAACTACTGCTACATAATAAACATTGTTTTTCTTTACCATAGAGAACTACACTGCTTGGAAAACAGCAACTCTACTGCTACAAAATAAAAAAAAATTCATCGTTTTTTATAACACCAAAGCATACATCATCGTTGTTTATTTTCAGCTCGACTTAGGTGCCCAATCTCTTAGTTCTTTCGGTAGTTCATCTTTTGCTTCGTTGGCCTCGGAGAATAGTGCCCAAAACAGATACTCCTCCATGACCGAGCTCGCGTCCATCTGGTCGAATGGTTCAAACGAATCAAGAAGATATATTGTTAATGTCAATCAAAAATTTGTATTTGGTAAAACTGTTGATTCAAAACTGGCATTACTTACATCTTTAAGATCATGTACAAGTTGAATGCCATTGTAGTTCTCAATGCTCTTTAGAATCCAAAAACCATTCATGTCTTCAACTCCTTTTTGTACCTTCACATGTTTTGATCTAGATACAATATTTCCCCACTTTGGAAGCTTGTTCTTCGGGTAGAGTTCGTCAACGAACTTGTCAAATCTCTTTAGCTAAAAATACCAGTATGTAGAGCATAGTTAGTGAGATATTTTTTTTCAAATTAAGCAGATTGTCTTTAGTTGTATTATAAAGTTATAAATGTAAAAAACCACACCATTTTTCCCCAATTTGATTGTGGTAAGCTGTTTTAGACAATCCTTTTTTCTGTGTTCTGTAATCCTATGTGTCAATAACTTTAATGCAACCACCTTGTGGGTAGTTGTTTAGGATGTAAGTAGACACGTGATTGTCAAATGACACAGGCAGAAATATCTGTGATGGGCAAGGAAAATAGTCACATTGATTATATGTTATAAATGAAAATACGGAATATTTCTGTATGTTATTAATGAGTTATGTATTAAAAAACATACCATCTTAGCTTTGCTCAAATCTGCATTTCCAATTAGAAGTTTGAACTGTTCAATCCTGGAGACGGTTTCAAACTGATAAATTTCATCTTTTCGTCTAGAATTTGTGAAATTCTCCTTTGTCCCAATGTCACATAAACGAGCAACCTCTAGTGGCAGTACTATCCTTCTATTCCTGAACAGACATTTGTAGTCCGAGATACTGCGCCAGCTTGAAATTATGAAGTCTATCATGTCATCATCTAGCTTGCCTTTTCCATTGAAACATGCTGCAAGCGTTGCTGCAGTCCAATATTTTGGTATTTCAGGCCTTGTTCTAGAGTTGACAAATATTTCACCATAACCAGCCTAAGATTTTCCATAGACAAAAGAAAAAAAGGATCAAATATAAAAAACGGGATCCATGATTGTGTGACAACATACACATATAGTTTACTAAAGAAATCCACAAAGCATAGTTTGGTGCTTACTCTTCATTCTTCTCCAGAAAATCCTTACTTAGTACCAATCTACGAGCAACTGCGGCGTCTCCCTTGTACTTAAATGTGGGGGGAACGTACATAGGCAAGTTAACTTTTAAGATGTTTTGTAGAGGCCTCTTGTAAGATTTGATATTATCTAGGGAATTATGATCAAGAGCCTTGCTCCTTGTAACAGGTGTTCTTAATCTTTGCTCTGGCAAAGAAAATGTTTTAGTTGCATCTTCTCCGTGGCATTTTGATCCGATACACGAGGTGTCTGCATTGTCAATCTATGTTCTTACATCAGCTGTGTCATGCGAATATCCTTTCTGAATTGCTTTTTCAACAACAGCGACCTCATGGTTAGAGGAACCTTCTTTGTGAGTAATTTCTGGTAACAACATGGTCACACCTGCAGCAATATTTGTAAAAAAACTGTGTTATTTCCTCTTACATGTTATTAATATAAAAAACATCATCTAATGTAAAAACCAAGCATCTTCACATAATGTGACAGTACCATTGTTGAACTGCGTGGTTAGCCTGTCTTCCTCGGCTCCTACAGCATCTTTGTTGCATCCTTGTACTTGTTTAGACGAGTTTCCTCCTGCATCATTATTACAAGTAGTTTTCCTGTCAAGCCCACTAGTAATTTTGCTATTAGCAGCATATCTACAGAATACAACAATACTATTGCTTAGCTATGCTGTTGATGGCTGTTGGTCAGTTTCAAATTGCTTAGAATTGTCTTCTCCTTCTCCCGTAGTATGCGTTGTTACTAGTGTCGGTGTCGCCATGCACGCAGAACAACTCTGAATAACACATCAAATATATCAGTAAAAAATATAAAAAATGGACAAGTTGTTACATTATACTTCTATTTCATAGATTATTATTTGTATGTGCTCGTGTGATGGAAGTAGCTAAATACACGTCTAAGATATACAAACCTGTTTATCCAAGGCTCTTGCGGTGACAATGCTGTGCTCCTCTTCTGGTGCTGCTATATTTTGTATTCTGTCCATGTACATGATTCCTCTATCGTCAAAATTCCAGGGCGTGTTGTTATCAGCTGAATCCATTTTATTCACTGTTACCGCTGCTGACTTGCCTGTAGTAGAGCAATTGTTCCCAAGATTAAGGTCATGAGTTGCTGCCTCGGCTGTATGCTTTGAATGATTGATTCGACTGGTGCCTGAAATGTTTGCAACGTTGGTCAGGTCATTCTCACATCTATCAAAACATCTCAGCACGTCAGTTGCACACTGATGGGATGCTCGAAAGCAGTTAGCCATTGCTTCCTGTTTACTTCTTTTCAGGTCCCTGTGCTTCATGGTAAGTTCTTTATATATCATTGCAGCATTTGTATCATCACTTATGATTTCATCACCTGCTTCTTCCTCTAGCAGTATATCTATATACTTGTCCATGCATTGATCTAGCCTTTGGGACTTTGTTTCTGAACCCTCTAATTCTCGGTTAGAGGTTGAGGTTATCTTGTTACAAGTCGTTTCTGCCACAGGAGATTTCAAATAATAGCTTCTTTCGTCACAGATTTTCCACTGCAAACAGAAAAAAATATTATTTCCATGGATCATGAATAACTGTCAGAAGAGGTAATTTTAAAATAGTTCATTTGATAGAATGATTGTTTATGTGAAACAAGATGAGGTCAAGTAGAATACTTACATTCAGTCATCCCCACCTTTGTTTGTCAATGACATCCGCTTTCAATACAGCAAGCAGATCTGATTTGTCCAGGTATTTGATTCTAGGTGTTTCTTTTGTCATAAGTGATTTTCTGCACTTGAGCGAATCCAGGTATATTATTAGAGGAAGGACTAGGCAACCTCCGGCAACACTTTGATTCATATCATCAACATGAAACTTTATTGTTGCCCTCTTGATCTCGTCAATTACAAGCTAGCAAAAGTCCATTTTTCTAGAATTCTCGATATCAAGGCTTTTCACTACCCCAACTTCCCAGCTAATGTGGTTGTTTAAACCTAGACATATAAGCTTTGTGCAGATTACAAGTATTATGCATTTCATTGTAAACTTGTCCGTTGCACCCTTTTTGATATGACGGGTCAAGTGTTGCACCGTTGCAGTGTCCCTCTCTCCCAAACCCAATTTATTCTTAAGCCACAGTAAAGCAAAGGTATCGCCAGCTTCTGAAGGCCGAGGCGCCTTTATAATGCCGTGGGTAGACCAAGGGCAGAATGCGCTGCATCTGCTATCAGAGCTATAGTCCTACCACCGACAAACTCCATTTTCAGAGTTTCTACATCAATCTTCTTGTATAGATTAATAATCAGGGGCCTACTAATGTTTGAATCCAGCTTATATTCCAGGATGAAACCCCAGCCAATCTTCACCAGCTCTACTTTTTGGAGATCGTTTAGATCATATTTAATCAATCTGTTGAGCTTTTTGAGAGAGCACCTTACAGTGTAATTTGATCCAGTCCTACTACGGGGCTTCTTCTTGTCCCTTGTATATTTTTCAATTGCCATCACTTGATTCTTGGACATATCCTAGTAGTTTATAGAAAAAACGTATCAAATATTCGTAAACTTATTTCTAAATTTTGTAGTGCAGACTGTAGTCTCGATTAAGGAATATGACATGCATTAACATTACGTAAGCTTACCATGACAACATTATTCTGGTTGTTCGGACTGCCATGTTGTTCTCCACCAATCTTTCGTTTCTTCTTACGTTCACCGCCTTTGATGTTTGAACCTATTTTGCGTTTCTTTTTCAGCTCCAGCTTTATTTTGTAATTCTCAATCTTCCTGTTAAGTTCATTTTCTGACACATCAAACTCATCGTCAGTCTGTGCCATATCGTCGGAAGATTCTCCATTGCTAGCATTGCAAGAACTCATTTTTCCCTGGTGGAAGAGACATACCAATCTTATTACACGTTATAATTTTTGAGCCAACCATCTGAAGCACTTCAATTCGACGTGCTTAATTTAAACTTTAAATTGTAACTACACCTAGCTGTACAATGTAACATCAAGTTGCAAAATAGGACAGGTGCGGGTGCAGGTGCAAGTAGTTATAAAATTATGCATGCAATAAAAACTGAGAAAAAATTATACTAACCAGAACGCATTACTAATCATTCATTGAATATCGGAATTGTCTTGAAGTAACAGTAAAATATAATTTACTGAAGCTGATCCTACTTGCGAAAAATATTGTGTATGTTGTCCGAGTGCATAATAAATATATTTTTTACTTACCGTACGATTTATGCAAAAGGATTTCTCACAGAAAAAATATGATGTAGTAATGAAATACTCCCTCCGTTTCAAAATATAAGATGTTTTGGGTTTGTTAAAGTAGTGTATCTAGATCCCTTTTAGTATCCATGTTCACTCCACACCTTGATGAACCTACACACTAAGAGAAGTCTAGATACACTTCATTCACAAAGCTAAAACATCTTATATTTTGAAATGGAGGAAGTATTAGATATAGAAAGCTAGGGTTTCGATATTTAAATTTTACTAACCTATTCCCTCCATCCTAAAAAGGATATCACAAGTTTGTTTGAATTTGGATGTATCTATATACTTCCTCCGATCCAAATTAATTGACTTGGATTTATATAGATTCGGATGTATCTAGTACTAAAACATGTCTAGGTACATCCGAATCTAGATAAATCCAAGTCAATTAATTTGGATTGGAGGGAGTACTAAATACTGTCTAGAATCGTATTTCGCTGAAATAAACTTGAAAAGCTAATTTAGACTATAATAGTCTTTCAATTTATCGTGGACTTGATCTTAGTACCAAGGTTTCCGTAGTATGGACGACGAATCAATGATTCTACAAGGAAATATTTGCTATCAAGTAAGAGCGGTAAGTTCTTTGCAATTGAGTAGTAGCAGGGATGATCTCGAATCCTTATCAATGGGGATGTTTTGTTAAGTTGCTATAGAGAATCCTTACCTCGGAAAGAGGACGGCGCCGGCGGTTCCTTCTGCTGCAGATTTTCCGCAATCTGCGGAAGAGTTTCTTCTCTTCTGGGGATGCGACCAAGTAAGAGCGGTAAGTTCTTCGCAATTGAGTAGTAGCAGGGATGATCTCAAATCCTTATCAATGGGGATGTTTTGTTAAGTTGCTATAGAGAATCCTTACGTCGGAAATAGGATGGCGCCGATGGTTCCTTCTACTGCAGATTTTCCGCAATCTGCGGAAGAGTTGCTTCTCTTCTAGGGATGCGATCAAGTAAGAGCGGTAAGTTCTTCACAATTGAGTAGTAGCAGGGATGATCTCGAATCCTTATCAATGGGGATGTTTTGTTAAGTTGCTATAGAGAATCCTTAGCTCGGAAAGAGGATGGCGCCGCCGGTTCCTTCTGCTGTAGATTTTCCGCAATTTGCGGAATAGTTGTTTCTCTTCTGCAGATGGATAGTAGAGGAAGCAGATGAAGGATAATTAGATACAATAACGGAGAACCGTGTCTCCCGTCGTCCATAATAACTGTTGTAATGCCCGATTTTATTAAGATTTTTCTAGGGCGGTGCAAATCTTTTTTTTAAGGGCAGTGCAATAGTAAACTAGTTGGCAGAACAATGTTACATATAAATGAATGTAGCAACAATAGGAAATCATTGTCACTTACGGTCTCGGAATTTATTATAGGTATACCATATAAATTGTACTCCTAACTATCTTCGAGTTATTATATATATCTTATAATTTATAAAAACCAGATGCTAATTTTAACGTTTCTAGCTAATTCTTGTTCCATTAATTTTACTCAGATTAGTTATCATGCTCTGATCAGAATTTCACGATGCATCATACAATTTTATTTAGTGCTGAAAGTTAACACATCCATCTGTTGTGTACTATAAGTCGTAAACAATACTATTTACGATGCAACATACAATTCACGATGCAACATGCCTTGTATGATAAGTGCACTACAAAGGCAGTTCAGCTTGTGTAGCATTTCAAAGGCAGTTCGTATATATTTCATGGGCAGTGCATCTTTGTGTGTATGGCATTATAATGACAGTACCACGATGCACTCAACGAGCAGTGCATGATTGATATTCGAGCTGTGCATCACAGCGTATATAGCAGGTGGGATTGAATTGTACGGCTACTACACTGCCATTTCATATTATCTTTCACCAAGAAGTGCACAGTAGGTAAAAACGAAAATGTACTAATTATTGAACCAAGACCCAACATGTCAGAAGTATACACCGATACAGATAATATTCAGCAGTGCAAACTACGTACACGGGCAGTGCACCTCGCTGTGCATAGCAGATGGGGTGCATTGCACGGTCATTGAACTGCCATAGAATCTTGACTTGCACTGTGCGTACAACACTTTATGAAGCATTTAGAAGGCAGTTCATATATACTTCATTGGCAGTGCATACCTGTCTTCAACCGTATTGTATTAGTATTATCCTGAAGCGCTCTGAATTTGCTCGTTTTTTATGTGACTGCATATTCCTTTTAATTGAAAATAACGAATTTCCATTAATGATTTACACTGGTCAAGAATTTGAACAGTCCAACAAAGGTTATGCACAACAAATATCAGGCAATCCATAATTGTTGCACTGTACTGAATACTAGTTGCTTATTCGTCTGAACGAAGTGATGTGCAGTATAGATAACAGTGCTATATTTATAGTATAGGCAGTGCATGCATTAGTACGTTTTTTTGTTAATAAACACATTTTTATTTCTCATCACTATGCACTGCTCGGTGCAAGATAATATAAAAGGGTATTCCCACTTGCTAAGTACACTGAGATGCACTGCCCGAATACAAATCATGCACTGCTCGTTGAGTACTTCATGATATTGTCATTATAATGCCATGCACACGAGATGCACTGCTCCAAAGCTGTAGATGAACTGCCCTAAAATACTTTGTAAACTGCTGTCAAAACAAATTTATAAATTTAATGATCCGACAGTGGTCTGAAATTTTAAATGTTAATAATCCCTATTACAATTAATTCGGACTATTTTTTGGAGTGCCAATAATTCCATCAATAAAATTCTAGTCATGCCGGAAACGCACGTCAAGAATTTGTTTCTGAATGAAGCGGCATTATTCATCATATTCATCACTCCTGCGAATCAAACAAAAAACAAATAAAACTTCACTGAATGATGACAGACACTGAATCAATAGTTTTTATTTTGGTACAATTATAGAAGTACATACATCTGTATTGATTGACAAGTTCCTTAATCTTTCTTGTGTACTTTTTATTGAACTTTGACAAAACCATGTCAAATGTCAGCTGTTCCCGCAAGGCTTTAGTATCAGTCTATGCAAATAAAAGTTCATATCAAATAAATTATAATTTAATGTTGTTTTATAGTAGTGCAAGTACGAAATTAAGTCTGCCTTGAAATTATACTTACAGACTGGAACCAATGGTCAACAACACCATCGTAAGATTTGAGCAACCTCAGCAAACCTACTCCGCTGTCTTTCCTGCTCATTTCATAGTCAGGCCTATATTTCAGTTACTTGTTTGATAAATAAATTTTAATAGGACAAGGATCACGCAGTATTAACAACACTTAACTGGTTTTCATTGTCAGATATCCACTGAACAAGTGTGGTTCTCATATTTCGAAATTCAACCCTGTACGAAAAACTGTATGCTTCTTCAAATGCAAACTTGAAGTTGTTTATCACAATGGTTGCTTCCTCTTCAACGGTCTCATTCATGACGTTCGAACAAACAATATCATATTTCCGACCTTGAAGGTCAGCAATCACGGTGTACCACACATCATTTGGCCGTAGAGGTATGATTATCTAAACAAACAAAGAGACAAAACAACTGAGTTGCAGATCTAAAAACAATGCCACTAGAAAATAACATAGACACTAAAATTTAAAAATTACCATTGATACATTTGCCAGGTTCCATCTAGTGTGATTCTCTGATAAGTATCGTTTGAACGATCTTGGATTAAATTCTGGCTTTGTGAGCAAAAGCTAATAACATAATTTTTTAGAAAAAAAACAAACCAGTGAGTAGATATCATAATTTATGTATTCATGGATCGATATATGCGTGTTCAGTCGCACGTGAAAACATGTATAGATAGAACGGGTGTTACTAAAAAACTTAGTACGTTTGCTTACCGCATCTTCGTGCATGATGATGTACCTGGTTGGGAAAAATTCATGATTGTGTTGATTATTATCTAGGTTGTGTTTCTGTTCTGTCATGACCAACATTGTCATATAGTTCATTACGTGTGAATTCACACTTTCATAAACCTGCATTGACAAACCAAACACTCTCTGGCAAGCCCATTTCTTCCTGCACAGAACCACCTTGTCGCTGGTAGAATACCGAAAAAATAGAATCGAAATACTCCATTATTACAATGCGATGAAAACAATTAAATATATTTTCATAGTAAAGTATGCGAGACAAAACATTACCTTCTCGCCTTTTGTTTGGGAGTGGTCTCTACTATGAATTCAAACAAAGCTACTTCAACATCTTTTGATTGTTTCACAGCAAGATAAGGAATTCGGCGGCGATTAATGCATGTTCTTGTTTCAGCATTGTCAGCACTATTTGTTTGCATACCGGATCCAATGCTTGGTATAGATGCTGATGCAAAAGAGACATGTCGTCTGCAAGCTTCCTGCTCAAATGATGGTCCAGCAGTGCGGAATGATACATTATTATGCTACAGTCTAGGGTCTCGAGAGTTTTCTCGTTCAGGACAGCTTCTTGTGTAGCTGGGTTGTTGGTTTCCAGTATGTCTCAAAATTGACCTAGGCATACTCGAGGATATTGTATTTTCGCTGTACATTTGACTGCTGGCAATGTTACGCCGAGGACTGTAAGCTTGGTGCATTAGTCTTACAGAGTAACTACTTCCTGGTAGTTGGCTCTGAGATACTGCCATCCCGGTAGTAGCATGCGTTGCCTCGTACTACTGTTGCATTTGTATGCGCGGACATGAATTTGAATACTGACTTGATGTATGAAAATCTCTGTGATTTGTATTTCCTAGATTTTCAGAGTCATGGTCTTGCAGTGTTGTTCTTGAGTTTGTTCCGCTTCCTCCGTCCTGCTCTATGAAGCCACATCCACCCATTGATTTGTCCTATTATGTAGTCTTATCTAATCTTGCTGTCTCTGTGTACCTTCTGTTGTTCAACATATTAGGCCCCTGTGTGGATGCCTGCTGCACAACATGCTGCGATTGCACATATTTCTCTCCCGATCCACCATTCCAATAGAAAGTTGGATGGCAGGATGTGCTACTGTTTGACTTGTTAATAGTATCGACCAAACATTGCGCGTGTTTAGCAGAGATGTTTTCACCGTGAGTGATGTTGCTGACTCTTGTTATCTGAATTGAAAAATTAGGAGTTGTTGTACCGTTATACCTTTTCCTGTTATCAGTGGTTTCATTTGTAAGCGAATCTCTTATGCTGGAATTGATTCCTCCAGATCAATGATCGGTACTTGAACCTCTTATGCTGGAATTGGTTTCTCAAGAGAAATTTTTCATGGCAGAAGCTTCACTAATTGGTGTATAACTTTTGGCAAACTGCTGAAGCTGCACAGAATGGGAGAATGTTCTCGCATCGCCATTGTCATTGCCTAGATTTATATTTTTCAGTGTCATAGACATGTCTGCCACTAACGTGCTGCCACTTATTGATATAGAACCATACGAATCATAATTATCAGAGACTTGTCCGTCGTGCTGAATACCAGATGAATGCATATTTGCAGATACTGTTTCGTACGTTTCACTTGACAGACAGTTAAGTTATGTTGGATTAGCTTCTACTTTAGGGTGCGTTGCTGAAGTGATAACAGGTTTTTCTTTCGCTCTCTGCGTAAGGTCAGCTAGATCTGAAACTTCTGTCCAAAATTCATCATTTTCTTCCCAGAAAGAAAACGAATCATCACTGTTATCTTCTGTCTTCTGCTTCTTTGAAATGCGCTCATCAGAAACAAGATCAAACTCAAATTGCAGTGATCTCGCAACCACCCGTTTTTCACCGAGACAGTTGGAGTTCTGTAAGAGCTAAGATGTATATGTACCATTTGCATCAGGCTGCCTCTCTTCTTCTTAATCAATTGCATGATGACTTGGTCCTGCTTCCGCACTTGGAATGCAAAGGCTTGCATTCAAATGGTTCAAAACATCCGGACTAGGCACAGGAACATGTTGTGGGTTGGAAATTTGTAGTTGTCTTTTGTAATTTCCAATATACAGTTTTGGCACAGGAACCGTAACTGGATTAGTAATGTCAGACGATGCAGCATGCACCGAACCAGCAGCTTCTGCACCGACCTGTACCTTAAGGTGGTTCAAGCCCATCTTTTGAGCATCATGAAATTTATGTTCAGAACTAGGCACTCTCTCATCAAAATTATCTTGTGAGGAATGAGTTGCTGACTCAAAATGTAAAAAATGGCTATGATCGAAACCACATTTTTGCACCTGAATTCTTGATCTGTCTTCATTGTCAAATGTATTTGACACGCCATTGGATACAGCCAACACGGCAATCTGTGCATTAGTTCTGTTCCATTGAGATGCTGCTTCTAACACATGAACTGTATCTGTAGTGTCCATCTCGTTCATTGCATGCTCTGTACACCTTGTTCCTGACGAAAACTCTGCATGGGATTCATTATCAGTACATGTAATGGAAGTCACTGCACATACTGTACTAGTGTTGTCCTGAACAATAACTGTATGAACTTGCTGATTTTCGACTAAAGTTGTACTTGTTGCTACACAATTTGTAGCTATAGCAGGCTTAGCGATCATCCCGTTACCAGAACCCTAACCTGCATATTCTGTGATAGATTGCATGGATTGCGTTGAATTTGCGACATGAATTATCACTTCATCTGACCGCAGGACGTCATCAGTAGCACTACAATCGGTTGGTTCAGAGTTTATCTTTGGTAATTGTTCAATTCTGGACAAAATATCACATGTCGGTAACATATGTACCAGGGCCTCGCAACAAGATTTCAACTCCTACATGTATTTCATATTTTCAGGGGATCCATAACTTTGGTCGCACAAGTTAACTTGACGAGCATCTCACAATCTTCTGTTAGCCTTCTACATATAGATGTTAGCCCATATGTTGATTTATCCAGCACACTGCCTTTGTCTTCAACATTGCGCTCATTATCTTCTCTTACGTATAGGGACCCTTGAGGTGTAAAGTACATACCCCTGTTCTCATAATTGAGCATAGATATTCTAGAAATCTTTCTGATGTTGCTCTTCATATTGAGATTCATCGCAGACAACATGTAAGCATACATGTCCGTCACTATGGACTGTATTTCTCTGGCAGCCTAGAAGTTTTGACATTATAAGTATTATCTCTATCGTCTATTTTTAATATCATAAATATAACAATGCACTGCTGAGATAACTGAATAAGTAACACTATAATCAAACACCAGTAGTATGGTTACCTAATTAAACCTAGTAGAACATGCAGTTGTAGAAAGAATATTCATCCTGGTAGGAAGTAGCTAAAGCAAGCAGAAAAATCGTACAATGAAACAATGAGAGAATTTAATACTCTACTACAACAAGGTCGAGAAATAAAAAACATGAATGCTTAAGGTCAAGTAGGCAATGTATATGTAGAACGCAAACACAAGAAGATTCGTCATGATCACGAATGAAAGAATTGGGAAGATTATAAAAATTCTTACCTCTGCATGCATGAGTGGGTCTGTTACAAACTTTTCAATGAAAGTTGTAACATTCTGAACTATCTCTTCATTCAGCTAGGCATTAGAAAACACAGTTTTATTTATATCCTTCAACTACATATTCAACATGGACAAAACAGAAAATACAATACAATAATATGAGTAAGAAGCAACAAGACCGTAGTAATAATTGCACATAATATGAATAACTATGGGAGTCTTGCCTTGTGAACACCATAAACGTTTTGTTGATGAGGCATCTGGTCAAGACTCTCATATAACGCCATATTTTTAGTTGACCAGAAAGATATTCTAGGCAGTGCATGGCCTAGAAGCAGAGCATTTGTGTCCAGTAGTTCAAAGTACATTACCTGCATTAAAATTATTACAACCATATTAAAACAACAAATCCACAGAAACTACTGACAACTAATATTATAGAAAATAATTACCACAGTGGGTAACTAACCGGGATAATTGGAAGGAAACCACCAAGTGCACCTTTCAAACCATTTTTCTGGAAACTGTCAATACAGCCAACGAGCTTGTTGAATGCAGCAAGACACCAGTCATAGGAGTCAATCTCATCAGACACTCCAATTGCAGAGTAGTCCGGGCTGGCTCCATCATATGTGCTCGGACACAGCATAACAGTGTTTGCAAATAGAACAAAACATATTTTGAATTGAGATCCTACCAGGTTAGGAGTAATCATCTTTTCGAGCTCACTGATAGTTGGTGTTGGCCCTGCATAATGAGTTAATTCTCTGACCATATCTCGTATCCACTGCGGACACGCCTTCTTTATGGTTCTATCCCCAAAGGGGAAGCCAAGTATCTTGTTGAAGTGAAAGGGCTTCAGTTCAAAGCCGCATCCGTTAGGAAATTCAAAACTTCTTGTAGTAACGTTAAAGTGAGCAACAAGCCACAAAACTAGTGACCTTGGCAACTCTTCACAACACATACCAAGCATACCATCAAATTGTATGCTCCTTAGAAAAACCTTCTGGTCATTAGTTAGCCTTTTCACCAGTTTTATAAACTTTGGAAGAGATAACTGTGTGGTGAAAATATGATCAGCCATTTCTGTATGAGAGTATTTTTTTCTATCGACAGGGTAAAAAAAGTTATCAGTTAACGAGGTATAGATTTTTTTAGTAAGTCATATATGTTAGATTTCAAAGTTATACATTCGACACAGCACATAGGATAGAACCAGTATAGAAAAATAATTTCAAATAAAAAAAATCACCTCGGAAACACTGTATAATGATCATAAAATGAAATAATAAACAGAAATTGAAGCGTGCTTAACCAACACCCGTCCTATATCATTCTTAATTATAGATGTGCAAGTAATACGTCGCTAGCAACAAACACTTTCTTCGTGAGCACGGAAAGAATTATATGAAGTAGCTAAACATATGCATAATACAGAGATCTACAAGTGACCTAGACGGAAAATCAACCTTCTGGGATACGACGAATCACATAGACATGGAGGGATGCAAGATCAATAGATGAACTTCGCTATTAGAAGTAGATTTGAAAATGTGGAAGAACAACCCTGAAAGAAGAACGAGGAGAGAGCAGCGTTCGTTAAACGCTATATCCGCCTGCCGCAACCCGTGATTCTTGAGAAACAAGAAGGTCCTTATTAATGAACCAAGACAGCACATGTCAGAGCTCTACTTTGTTTACCAGCATTATATTAGTAGTATCCTGAAACACTCTGCAGGCCGTGCATTTTCTGTTTACAAGCAACACACTGCCATTTCATATTATCTTTCACCGAGCAGTGCATAGTAGGTGAAAAACGAAAAGGTCCTCGTTATTGAAACAAGACCCCACACGTCAGAAGTCTACGGCGATACATATAACGTTTCGTAGTGCATACTACGTACACTAGCAGTGCACGTCGTTGTGCATAGCAGGTGGGGTGCATTGCACAGTCATTGAACTGCCATAGATACTTGTCTTGCACCATGCGTATAACACTTTATGAAGCATTTGGAAGGCAGTTCATACGTATTTCAATGGCAGTGCATACCTATTTTTAACCGCATCATTGTAGTAGTATCCTGAAGCGCTCCGTGGGTAGTGCATACTTTGTTTACCTGTAGTCCATATGAGTGTGCGTAGCATGCGGGGTGCATTGCACGGTAAGTGCACTACCGTCACATGTTATCTTGGACCTTTGCACAAAACAGTTTACAGAGCATTTCTAGGGCAGTTCATCTACAGCTATAGGACAGTGCATCTCATGTGCATGACATTATAATTATAGTATGACGATGCACTCAACGAGCAGTGCATCTCAGTGTATATAGCAGGTGGGATTTAATTGCACGGCTAGGACACTACCATTTCATATTATATTTCACCAAGCAGTGCATAGTAGGTGAAAAACGTAAAGGTACTAATTATTGAATAAAGATCCAGCATGTCGGAACTATACATCGATACAGATAACGTTCAGCAGTGCATACTACGTACACCGGCAGTGCACGTCACTGTGCATAATAGGTGGGGTGCATTGCACGGTCATTGAACTGTCATAGATACTTGTCTTGCACCGTGTCTACAACATTTTATGAAGCATTTGGAAGGCAGTTCATACGTATTTCATTGGCAGTGCATACCTGTTTTTAACCGCATTATTGTAGTAGTATCCTGAAGCGGTCAGTGGACAGTGCATACTTTGTTTACCTGTAGTGCATATGAGTGTGCGTAGCATGCGGGGTGTATTGCACGGTAAGTGCACTGTCGTCGCATGTTATCTTGGACCTTTGCGCACAGCAGTTTACAAAGCATTTCTAGGGCAGTTCATCTACAGCTTTAGGACAGTGCATCTCCTGTGCATGGCATTATAATGACAGTATGACGATGCACTCAACGAGCAGTGCATTCAGTGTATATAGCAAGTGGGATTGAATTGCATGGCTAGTACACTGCCATTTCATATTATCTTTCACCAAGCAGTGCATAGTAGGTGAAAAACGAAAAGATACTAATTATTGAACAAAGACCCAGCATGTCGGAACTATACGTCGATACAGATAACGTTTAGCAGTGCATACCACGTACACTGGCAGTGCACGTCGCTGTGCATAGCAGGTGGGGTGCATTGCACGGTCATTAAATTGCCATAGATACTTGTCCTGCACCGTGCCTACAGCACTTTATGAAGCATTTGGAAGGTAGTTTATATGTATTTCAATGGCAGTGCATACCTGTTTTTAACCGCATTATTATAGTAGTATCCTGAAGCGCTCCGTGGGCAGTGCATACTTTGTTTACCTATAGTGCATATGAGTGTGCGTAGCATGCGGGGTGCATTGCACGGTAAGTGCACTGCCGTCGCATGTTATCTTGGACCTTTGCGCACAGCAATTTACAATGCATTTCTATAGCAGTTCATCTACAACTTTAGGACAGTGCATCTCCTGTGCATGGCATTATATACGAGTTGTGCATCTCGGTGCATCCATTGTATACGAGCTGTGCATCTCGGTGCACATTGCTGATTGTATATGAGCGGGTGCAAAACGGATAAACAAAGCCACGAAACCCAGTACAAATGTACTGCCTCTCCCCTGGCGAAGAACTAGTACGACAGTAGACTCCCCATATATGTCGCTATCAATACTGAAGTGTTCTTCTTGCAAAAGGGGTAATGCATTTTCGTACTGAATTATGACCCACCTGTCAGACAACTTGTTTTCTGGAGATAAAACCTTTCCACCCGTCCTTGGTGTTTAAAGAAGGAAGGGAATATACGAAAATGTATCTTCTTCAAACTATTATAACCAGCTAATGCTAGAACAACCCATAACTTTCTCAGCCGCCGTCGTCGCCGCCCGCATGTCGATCTAAGGAAAGTTTCAACCACGCTTCAAAACAAGCAGTAAGATATATCCATCTCAGCAACGCAAGGCAATGGAGAGAGACGTCGTCATCATTAGGGCCACAAATCAGGTAACCAGATATCGAACCTGCTCAAACGATTGAAATTCTAGGGATATATGTGATGAGGCGATTCAGCTTGTACTTCATCTTTATATGGTAGACATGGTAGATATGGCCGGCAGCTATATTGTAGCGACAACGCAATAGTTTTTTTAAATTTTTTTTTCCAACAACGTAGCTGATTTTTATCTTGAGATTCAACGGAGATATAACTTCCTAGTTTTAAAGCACGGAGCATAGTTTCTACAGTGATGGGAACAGTTTAATAATCATCATAGTGTAGTACAATTAATATAGCGGAAATAGTTATATACGAAACTACATGACCATTTGCTACGCATGTAGTTTGAGCAGCAGATAGCACTATGTGTAATCACAAAAACTTTTTCACAGTGGATGATATCAACTGTAGGCTACACCAATTCATTCATTTTCTATCAAAGTAATGTATTACTCTGTGTACTTAATAGCAAGAGATTATATAATACATTGAGAAGTTCAGTCGATGTACAATAAAACTATGCTCGAAATATAATTCAGCTATTCCTGACAAATACTATTTATTATTATGTATATAATCAGCGAGGTTGTTGGTGGTTATTGCAAAAAACGTAAAAGGAGGAAATAATACCACGTAAATTTCAAAATATATCGACATACATATTTCAACTGATTGTTTTTGCATCGAAGCGTACTTATATAAGTTATATAGCAGATAGATTATTACTGTTGATGTTACAGATACGCAAGCAGAGTGCTGTTTTTTTATCTGTGAGTTATTTTTTCACTAAATCTAGATAATGCGATATATGTTGCATTACACCAAATTGCAAAATTCAGCAGGGACCTAAATTATCTCATTTGAATGATCGTACATTGGCTGAAATAGAGATAATGAAAGGTGCGAAATTCCAAGCTCCAGGTGTAACAGAATGTGTTGCACGTCAATTCAGGATGGTATATATACTTTTAAGAATAATATATGAATTTTGTTTTTTATTTAAATTCTTTAAAAATCAAAAGATTGACCGTGAATAATTATGGTGCTACTATATTCATTATATCATGGCAGAGACGTTTTAGAGCACTACATAATAAGTGGGATAAAGAGCATGAGCAGAAACTGATAGCTCACGTGGCGTCAACAGAAATTGTACAAAGATGTAACGCAGCACGCCCAAACTTGAAGCTAAAGCTGGAAAAAATTAACATCACAATGTCTGCTTCACAAGTAATTTCCAGAGACCCTAGTGGTATAACAAAAGCTACGATGCCAAGATCAATCAGGTGTTTCAGTGAAAGGCAACAGCGCAGTCAAGACTAGTTGTAAATTGAAAGATGCAAAGTGTAATGAGAATAGTTTGGTGAGTTTGCTATTGCAATTAGTAAAAAAATAAAAATGAAAATAATTTTGCATGAGTACTGCTAACAATTATTTTATTCTATTTTTGTTTTGTCAGGTGCAAGTTGATGTGATGGTCTCAATGCAACAAAACAGTGGTACTACTACAGCATCTTCTGCACAGACAAGGACATCAAAGGACACAGATGAAGTAACCAACATTTAGTTCAGGCACAGCGAGAAAAAATTAGATACAGTGCAAGCAGCTCCTGCAAGCTAGAGTCAGACACACGGAAACATCGACCTAATAGCTGCCAGAATGGCAATGAGTGGCACAGAAGGAGAAGCTTTAGTAAGGTATGCTGGTAGCTCTGCAGGAGACAAAACAAAAACAATCATCACAACGAACATACTCAAATCAAGCATGATTGTTCAAAATTGCCATGATAGGAGAGTGCTGAGCAACGATGAGAAAAAAATCGAAAGCAAGACAGTATATCCTGGATACGAGAGTAGCATAACAAATTCAGGAGAGAAGATCACACATGAAAAGTTTACACATGACCAGAGTCTTGCAAGTGAACCAGTCAGCAACATTTTTTTCCAGTGCAGCCAGCAACCATTGCTACAAGTACAGTAGAGTCACAAGCTAGAAGCATTGATAGACCTAGTTGTTCTGATGCAGGCAAGAGAGATTCAACCAGCACGCTGAACCCACAAAGAGAAGAGAATACAAGTCATCAGAATGTCAATTGTTCAGAGGAACCGGCAGAACTGTATGCACTAACACCAACTCGGAAGCAATAAGCAATGAGCAGCCTGTGCCCCAGTGCGATGGCACTATGCCTGAAAAAGAGATTAATCCAGGAGAACCTACGGAAGAAGAGTTAGAGATGGATAGAATGTTTAATAATGAGTACCTAGCTGTGGATGAAATTGGTGATGCCACGACACCGGAAGAAGGAATGGAATTTCAGTCAAGGGAAAATACTTCCCAATTCTTTGCACTGTATGTAAGGAAAACAGGTTTTTTTATAAGAATACACCAGCCTTAACTCCAAGAAAACAAGCGAAATGACTAAATAGACATTTGTTTACATAAAACAAGGTCAGACTCAAATAAGTGAGAAAGTTGTAAAAGAAAGGAAAACAAGTTCTACTATCAGGTGCTCTAGCCATGTATCCATTGTGGTAAAGAAAACAGAAAAAGGATGGATGTACAAAACAGTAAAACTAGACCACAATCACCCTTTGCACCCAATAGATTGGCTCATCAGGTTTTCAAAATGCCACAAGTCAATGACACAGCAAGATAAGGAATTTATACGTATACTACACCTTGGAAAGATTCCACCGAGGAGAGTGATGCAAATATACAGTGGAATGGAACTTCTAACCAAAGGAGTTGGTTTCGACGGCAAAGACGTGTCAAACCTTAAGTATGCTGACAAGAAAGACAGCAGAAATAAAGATATAGAGGAATGCTTGAAGAGGTTTACCCGTCTTCAATCAAAGGTTCCTAGGTTCTCATATAAATTCGACACTGACCACACAAACGCCGTTCATAGCATCTTATGGATAGACGCAATGTGCAGGATGAACTACGAACTATACGGTGAATTCGTGTCATTCGACACAATGTTCTAGACGAACTAATACAACATGCCTTTTGCACCAATCATTGGCGTGAACAACCATGGAAACACCGTTTTGTTTGGGATCGGTCTCCTGCAGGACGAGTCAGCTAAAACGTTCAAGTGGTTGTTCAAAACTTTTGTCTTGGAAATGGGTGGTAAAGCACCAAAGTACATAATAACTGACCAGTGCAGAGCAATGAAGAAAGCAATTTATGAACTGGATATACTGCTTGACACAATCCACAGGTTCTGCCTGTGGCACATCATCAAAAAGATGCTAGAAAAGCTTGCTAGCATTTTGGCAAGAAATTAAGGCCTATCAGAAGAACTAAGACATGTGATAAAGAACTCACTGACTGTAGAAGAGTTTGAAAAATGCTGGAGGCAAGTATTGGAAAAATACGGAATTGCAAACAACAAGCATCTGCTAGATTTATGGGATATCAGAGATCACTGGGTACCATCCTACTTCATGGACTGCTTCTATCCCTTTTCCTCGTCAACTACAAGAA
This sequence comes from Avena eriantha, assembly GCA_910589775.1. Lineage (NCBI taxonomy): Eukaryota > Viridiplantae > Streptophyta > Magnoliopsida > Poales > Poaceae > Avena > Avena eriantha. The sequence continues at coordinate 49,864,293 of OU342746.1, read as the reverse complement.
GCGAGAGCACCAACTCCATGTGGAAAGACTATGTCGACCACACAGACACAATATTGAAATTCCTAGATTCATATGAGGCAATTCAAGAGAAAAGCTTGAGTGCGCTCGACAGGAAAAGGAACAGGACTTCAGAGAAGACATCACCAACTTGGAGCAGATATGGACTTGAGACAGATGCAATAAACATTTACACTACAGACATATTTCTCAAGTTTCAGAAGCAACTAGCAGATAACACAGCTTTCGAAATAACAAGGCAAGAAACAACTGACAGAGGAATGAAATACGAACTGACCAAAAGAAGTCATGTCACACATCCAGATTTCAACATAAATGTTTTTATAGTTGAAGTGGATAATGAGAATAAGATTTTCTCATGCAACTGCAAAAAAATGTCAAGGGATGGAATCCAGTGCTATCACGTCCTCAGGGTTGTGGTACGTCTTGGTTTAGTACATAAGATGCCAGATAGTTTTGTGAACCCTAGATGGAAAAGATGCAACCCACATCAGCCATCCAACTATGTTTTTCGTCTTCCTGACGGTAACAAGAGCAACACAGCAGGTCCACTACGTTATGTGATTGAGTTGACTCGTTTTGCTAAGATCTGCTCAAAAGCATGCAGTACAGACAAATCATGCCAAGTTCTGGTAGAGTGCATTGATGAAATTGAGAAGAAAGTGAATGCTTCAGTAGACCAGGATGAGCAAAGCAACATAGAGGGCATGGCAGATGGCATCGATAACTTACATGAAATAATTCGTACTGCGTTGAGAGATCCTCCAATCATAAAAACAAAGGGTAGGAAAAAAGGATAGAGACTAAAACCAGGGTCAAAGCAGACGAAAAGAAAATGGGGTACCTGCGGAAAGAGAGGGCACACAAAACCTAAATGTGAATTCTGGCTTAAGCAGAGAGGGGTATATATATACACATGAATATTTTTTCTTATATTTTACAAAGTATTGTACCTAGCGACAAATTATATCTATGTAGTTTTTACTATTGCAGATTGAGGTTATTGAACTATATATTAACTTTTGTTTGCAAGCCAAAATGATCCAGAAGAAGCGCAAGATAAGATCAAAAGCTACAATAGAGAAAAGTCCAACTTCAAGCAGTGATTACGAGACGACTGATGCTACTGGTGTAAGTCTTCTTGTAAAAAAATAATAATAATCGATACATTAAGTCGAACTTATATTTTAACAAATAATCTTTAGGACGACCTGACACCACCAAAGAGAAGATTTTTTCAGAAAAATACAAGGCAGAAAAGTAAATCAAAACGTGGACGCAGTTATGTTGACAACACTAGTACATATGAAGTAAGCTAATTTTACACAATGATACCTATTACAGCATATCTTGAACCTGATTGTAACCATGCAAGACTAACATTTTGTCTGCTTTTCTAAAGAAAAATTTGAGACCACAAAAAGAAGAAGAGTATGGAAAGAGAAGGATCAACAAAGTCCATCAGCAACATCAAGTGATAGCAACTCAACTGATTCAGATAGAGTAAGTATTATATGAAATTTATAGCTGGTGACTTTGAAAATAGGAAAATTATTGGACATGATATTTGTTAAGTCGTGAAAATAAAACGCTTGATACATGTGATGCAGATGATATCAAAACCACAGAAGCAGAGGAGAAGTTCAGTAGGAACAGCACGAAAATCAAGAGAAGAAAGCAATTGTACACGAGGGATTGATGGACAAAAGTCTGACATCAGAAAAGAAAGATCTCATCCATATCCCACACAGAATGTTGTGAATATGTATGAAATCCCTCAGGCAGATGCTAACCTCAGTGGAAATGATGGAAATGTTTTTCCAAGTTATGGTCATTCAGAATGAAGCTGCAGAACGGCAGAAGCAGTGAGCAATCAAAAGAGGAAGTGCAGTACAAAAATACAAATAAAAAGAACAGTGATTACAAGGAGAAGTCCAGTGCATACATCCGTGTCAAGCCACGAAAGACCTCAAGCATTAGTTGAGAGGAATGTATAAACAAGAAGCAGTCCTGTGAATTTAGTACAGTTCAATGTACATAAAAGGAACGGTATGAAAAGTCCGGTGATAAGAACAATCAGAACAAGACAAAGCACCGTTCAAGATGAAGATCTCGACAGTGATCGGTCCAGAAGCAATAATAAAAAGGAAGGCACAAGCAGTTTAAAAATCCCCATAAAAGGACATGGCCGTCTACAATGGTATTTGACTGGACAAGTTCAAGAGCCAAGGCAAGTTTTAATTTTCATAATATTTAAAACATTACAATTAGGATTGTCCAAATAATTTGCTTTACATACATGTTATAAAAATGATTGCTAACAACGTTTCTTTATTTTATGCAGGAGAAGCAGCAGGATCAGGTCATGATACAAATATTGTTTTGTAGCAGACAGACTCAGAATTAAAAATTCACTCATAATAAATGTAAAAAATTATAGAGCGGATTTTTTATTCTTATCAACTTATCATAAAGTTATAGAGGAAAGTTTTTTGTATCATGGCATCACTTGTTATTTACTGGTATAAAAAGGATACATTGACTACAACCATACATAGCATTACACTGATTCTGCAAATAAGATAAATAACATTAGACACAATAGCCATCACACTCTAGAACAATCTACTATAGTTCGAAAGAATAGTTTTGTACCGGATATTCAATGAAACAATACTTTAAAAAAACAATTGCACTATATATATACATCATACAATCTTAACAACTAGAAATGTTTTATTTAACAAAAAAAGTAGAACATTTACATATTATTCTTTTTTTTAAGTAATTTACATATTATTCTTACAGACTATAAGATAGAACACTCGTACATCTATGCAATCACAATCTAACAGATGAATCAGGGAATTAAAAAATAAACAAGGAACCAGGGAAGTACATAACTAACATCACTGGCAGTACATGAACTGCATTAAAATACATCCGGATAAAACAAAATAAAGCAGTGCATAATCCTTTAGAGAAGCAGTGCTATGCTTCAAACAACAATGGGCCTCTGAATTGTATTAGTGGGCCTTTCTTGTATGGAAGCAGCAATTTTATGGTTGCGAACTCTTGAGGTATCGTATGGTCAATTTCGTAGTGGGCCTTATTTTTTATAACTACTAGCACGATTTGCACGATTGGTTGGTTATAACGATACGAGGAGTCGTGGAAGCGGAAAAGGGGTAAGTTGAAACAAGATCGCAGCAGTTCATCATTAACACCGACGAAACTCAAAAAAACCAAGGTGCCTCTCGAGCGTTGAATTATTTATTCCTTTTCTATTCCATCACATACTTGTTCTTAATAGATTCATCATTGTTCCCTACAGCGAGGAATCACAGATTCAAGGCATGGTAACAGACATCTTCGTCCCAGACATGATGGACGACGGGCTTTAGACCACAGAGACTCAAAGCATTAATGTTCACGGAATGACGATTCTTACTGTGGAGTACACCAATGAGGAATCAACGCTGAACAGAATCCTCTCCATGTACGAGGCTTGGCTTGAAGATGTTTGTACTCATCCAACTTACCGTCTGATTCTATTAAAACGATTGTCATATGAATTATGCATGACTACAACACACATGAATTCAAGGTAGTTTGATTCGTATAAAATAGTTTACCATATTAATTTGAACTAGTTTTTCCTAACCAGTCTTTTTCACTAGTTTAGATACAAATCAAACATCAACCCATACATATTTTATCAGAATCCCTTGATTTTCCAATGGTAGAAACAAATATACTGTGTATCATATGAATCTCTACAGGATTAGAGTGGATATAGGAAATGCATTCCTACATTATCAATACTCCTACATCTTTAATGTCATAAGAATCAATAATACAAGTTCTAAACTATATCCTTCTCGTGTTCATTTCACCAGACTCTGGTACTAATAATCACATTTCATTTGACACCAGGATAAGAGCAGGCACGTTGGACTAGACATTGAATATACTGCTCAAGGAAGTGAAAAAACCATCGTTGTCGTACAACTCACCGTGAGAGAGCACGTCCTAGTTTATCATTATGCTAGGGCCACGAAAAAATGCCAGGGACTCCGTGATTTTTTCAAGGAAAAACAGATCACCTTCATTAGCGCCGACAAGAGGATTGATTCAAATATGTTGATGAAAGAAAAGTTTTTCATCCCTGAAGAGTACCATGTAGACATACAAGGAATATTCAATACATTCCAAGATGACAATTACAGGTATCGCATGGCTAGTATTGCAGCAGTACTCATTGATTCATCATACAGTGAGATGAAGATAGCAGCAAGTGACTCAGAAATGCATAACAAATGGGAGTGGAAGCCAATGCCAATGGAGACTCTGCATTACTCAGCAAAAGATGGGTATGTAAAATACGAGTTGTACAAGAGAATAACATTTAGCAGCTACTGCCTCAGTTTAGGAAGACAAATTCTCAATGATAGGTTGTGCACCGGGTGTAAAGGAGGTAAAGGATATAAATCGTACAAACGTTTTTTGGAGGCAGGTCCATCAGCTGATAACAATAATAAGTGGGACGACGAATACATGATGTGTCTGGCAACAGATATCGACATGTGGATGAAGAACAATAAATGGTGGACGAAGAGAGACGACGAGGAGGAAGACTGAATTTAGCTAAAGACTGTGATTATGTGAGTACGATCTGCTAGCAGTGTTTTAATTCAGTTTGTTAATTCAGTTACACAAAAGTGGTTATGATCTAGTATATTATATTTGGAGTACAATGTAATTAATTTGTGTGTGTGTATAAATTAAACTAGTCTTTACCATTATTATGTAATGTTTGTAATTACAGCATATGAATGTATACTTGTATTTCATATGTACATTCCTAATTTGGTCTCGAAGGAAGGCAAGTTAATTGCAAATAAATAAGCAAAATCCAATTAACAAGTTAAAATTTTCTAAAAAATTACTTCAACTTTCAACAATTGAAACGAATTCTTATGCATCCAGTTGAATATTCACAGCACATCAAACAAAACCAATAGAAATAATGAAATGCATTACCACATAACAAGAAGTTCAAAACATACATCAAGCGGTTCATAACAACAAGCGGTTCAACACAACTTACATCTACACTAATAAACAATCAGAAGGAACTACAGTCATCATATAAGATAATGTCAATGACAAACATTATCTTAATGTTTCGGTTTGAAGTGGTCCTGCCAGTGAGGAGAATGGCTTGCCCAACTTGAAGACATTCATGATGACATTCAACAAAGGTCTTCCACTCAGGGGTGCTGAAGATAATTCGACCATCACTCCCTGTCTTGTACGAAATCAAGCTCACGACACCATTTGCACCAAGCTGTACTCCAGTCACGCCTTCTTCGGCAATTTCAAGAGAAAAAACCATTCTCGAAGGTAGTTTCTAATTAAGTTGTAAAAGTTAGAAATCTAATAACTAACAAGCAATAAAAAATAAGCAAGTAGAAAAATAATGATAACTAATAACATACCATATCATGACGGCGAACATGTGTCCTGGTCAAGCAAGTAACAAGTGCTAGGCCAACGTACAATTCTTTTGAAGGAATGATGTGGACAAGATAGCACTTTTCACTCCTGGTAAGCTTGTATCTCTGAGAAACAATTGTATTATCCAATGGTCCTTCTTGCTCCTCATCCTCCCGATCCTCCTCATCGGACTCACCCTCTTCGCCCTCATCCTCATCATCACACTCATCATCCTCGTCCTCATCCCCCTCATCGTTCATATGCATAACGGTGATACTTGGACAAGGAGCTCCTATTGAAAATACCAGATACACACCAGAGTTGATTTGGTTTTCAGAAATAAACCTTCTCCATGAAGAACCTGCAAGGCGAGTCATTGCCCGCTCTTTGCACACGTCCACAATATAAATTCGCCCAAGAGCTTGAAACTCAATGCTTTGTCCTGTTATTCTATTGAATTCTCTCCTTATATTGCATGGGATAGTCTAAATTGAATAAAATAATTAAATAAATGACAATTGTATGGAAAGAAAATTCAATAAATGTAAAAAGCAAGAATTATATGCATACCAATGAACACTCAAATCGACCATGTACAAGACGGACAAGGAATAGTGAGGCTGATTTTGTTTCATCACTACAGTCTGTGAAACAAACCTGACATAGTGCCATGTCCTAAAAAAATGAAATGCACTCGTTAATTTATGATAAAGCTAGGTAAGATTAAAAAGGGCATCATATTTGGAATGAACATAAAGTAATTTTAGGGACGGAGTAAGTGAGCCAAGTAGGAAGCACAAATAAATAAAAAAAATTCATATACGAGAAGGCTAAATCACACTACCCCAACCCTTGATTGCATAATCATATTGTAACTAATCAATAGGAAAATGAAAGTACAAAAGCATAATCAACCTAAAAGTGTATCCTCATTGCATCATCACATTGAATGCTAACTAAAAAACCCATATCTCCATATATATATATACAAATTGAACAAAAACTTAATATCTAAAACGCTGTCGAAATTTTTTTATCTATACAATTTATAATATAAATCAACCAAAAATATGAATCCATCTTATCTAGTACTATGGTTCGAAACAAACAAGACTAAAATGTGCAAGATTTATAGGATAAAAACGAGGGAATAAGTTGAGCATACCTTGAGAGGGAGATTGGGGAGCTAAACAGAGAGGGAGGGGAGATGGGAATAGGAGGCGAGCTCTCTCTGTTAGTCCTGGCGACGGGGGATGACTAGGTCGGGATGGGAAGGGCAACCACGCGCTCGATGCTACATTTATAAGTGTATGGCCTTTATGCAGGCGATACACTACCAAACCATGTTGTATTGCACATCTCCCTCAGCAGTACAATCTAAACTATACAGGCAGTACTATGTATGCAATGAATACATTTTGCATATGCCCGTTTGCATCCAAAGTCAATTCCATACCACGGTGAATGCACGGTCGTTGCACGTTATCTTGCGTCGTCCACACATCACTATATCAAAGACTTAAAGAGCAGTGCACAAGATTTCCACAGGAAGTGCATTGATACGTCCATTTTGCATCACTATTCTATGTCTTAATTCACTATTATTCATTGATATATTTCGTATTGAGAGGTGATACTTATGTTATTTCATCTGTTTTTGCATGGTTGATGACTTTTGGAGCATGGACCGCTACAGTCAGGATTTTGATAGAAAAGGTGTTGTTTGGAGGAAAAATTCGGAAAGATCAGAAAATCCGAGAAAATATACGGAAAATCCTATTTTTCCAGAAGACTAAAGATGCCAAAAAATGGAGTGGAGATGGGCCACAGGGGGGCCACACCACCCCCTGGTGCGGGCAGCCCTAGGTCACGCCAGCAGGTGGCGTGGCCGCCCTGGCCCACCTCTGGCTCTCTCCTCTAGCGTATATTATCCTCCTGAAACCCTAAGACTCGGAGAGCGACCACAGAAAGATTCCGCCGCCTCTACGGGGCAGAAAACACCGAGAGAGAAAGATCTCTCTGGCAGACAGATTTCTGCCGGGGGAATTCCTTCCCAGAGAGGGGAGATTATTGCCATCAACACCACCATCAAGTTGGACTTCATCGGGACCATCATCATCATCATCACCACCACCATCATCACCACCATCATCACCATCAGCACCCTCATCACCATCTCCATATTGCTATAACAATTGGTTGAATCTTGCTATTGTTCATAGGGGAAACTTTCCCGGTGTTGATTACTCTTTGTAGTTGATGCTATTGTGTGAACCATTGAATTATTGTTTATGTTTAGATTCTTATACATCATTATTCCATCTCTGATCATGATCCATATAATGTCTTGTGAGTATTTCGTTTTGTTCTTGAGGACATGGGAGAAGTCATGTTGTTAGTAGTGGAGTTGTGTTCAGAAAGAATCAATAGTTTGATATTTAAGTTGTGGTGTACTTCTTCTAGTGGTGTCATGTGAACGTCGACTACATGACACTTCACCTATATGGGCCTAGGGGAAGGCATTGTGTATTTGGCTACTAATCGTAGGGGTTGCCGGAGTGACAGAAACCTGAACCCCCGTTAGGAAACCATTGCATAAGGGACGTAAGGGTCTTAGAGTTTAAAGTTGTGGTTAGGTTACTACCTTAATTACTTTCTTGTACTTATAGATGTTTGCAAGGGGTATAATCACAAGTATGTGTTAGTCCTGGATGGGTCGGTACATTTGCACAGGTTCACCCACACAACACTTAGCAAGCTAAAGAAGATTAATCAACTATATGAAGCGAAAGCACTTGACAGTCTTCCCATGTGTCCTTGAGAACGTTTGGTCATCTTAAGTAATACAACCGGCTTGTTCTTTGCTGCATAAAGGATTGGGCCACTTGCTGCATTTAGTCCTACTGTCTTTTATTTACTCGTACTTTGTTTACTTGCTTTATCAAAAAACCCGAAGAATCCGTTTGCTAAGTATTTGCAGAGAATTCCTGATCCATACCACTAGCCAGCATCTTCTGCTCCTCGTTGGGTTCGACACTCTTACTTATCGAAAATACTGTGATACACCCCCTATACTTGTGGGTCATCAAGACTATTTTCTGGCGCCGTTGCCGGGGAGTGAAGCGCTATTGGAGAGTGAAACTGGTAAAGGAAACTTCTACTATGAGTATTGTTTACTTCTGTTAGTTGCTTTAGTTTCGTTATGGATAATTCGCTGAGTTTCTTATTTGGTAATGCTAATACCACTGCTAAGGTAGTAGATAAGCGACCACCTGCTGAGAATGATGTTTTTAAAATACCTACAAGAATTATTGATCGTGTTATGGATAACTACTATGTTGGGGATGGAACTGTCCATCTCGGTGACCATTTGCTCTTTATACACGAATTATGCGGGTTGTTCAAGTGTGCAGGTATTACTACAGATCAAGTTAAGAAGAAGTTATTCTCATTATCGCTGAAAGGAAGAGTTAGGGAATGGTATAAGCTGCTGAAGAATGGTCAAGCTCTGGAATGGGAGGAAATAGTGCCTCTCTTTTATTCAAAGTGTTATCCTCCTAGTGAGATTCATAAAGATCGGAATCAAATATACAACTTTTGGCCTCTTGATGGAGAGAGTACAACTCAAGCTTGGGGGAGATTGAAGTTACTAATGCTCAAATGTCCCATTCATGAGCTCCCCAACAATATTATTATCAATAACTTTTATGCAAGTCTCCCTCTACATGACAAGGATTTATTGGATGCTACTTGTGCTGGATCATTCACCCGTATAGAAGAAGAAGCTAAATGGGATCTTCTGGACCGTATTCAAGACAATACTGAAGCTTGGGAGAATGACAAAGGTAGAAAGTCAGGTATAAATTATGATTATGAATGCATTGAATCTTTTATGGGAACTGATGACTTTCAAAATATTAAAAATGCTTATGGTCTAGACTCTCAAGCTATTGCTTCTTATTTTAAGGCTTTTGCTTCCTACATTGAAGTGCCTAAAAGGAAGTGGAATAAGTATCATGAACCTTATAAAGATATTGCTAAGAGTGTTCCTGCAAGAAATACTGAAGTTTATACTGCTAATCATGTTTTACCTGAACCTTATATTGAGAAAATGCCTTTCCCAATTAAGATAAAGGAACATTCTATGATAGCTAGTATGGTTAATGAAAGTACAAATAAAGCTATTGAACCTGATAAACAAATGGTTAATGAACCTATAATAGCAAATGTGAAAGACTTTGTCACTAAGTATGAAGAAGAGGGACACACTATCCTTGTAAGGATACCTCTAATATTGTTTCACATAGTAGTGTTATGAGAACTAGTATTCCTATGTTTTCTATTAGAATAAGTGATCATTGCTACGATGACCCTTGTGATAGCTATATTGTTAAGTTTATGCATGATACTGAAAGTTACTATGAGAGAGATAAAAGTGTTCTTATGCATCTCAATAATATCAAGTTTCCTAGTTTTATGCTGAAAGTTTTTAGGTTGCACTTCTTTTGCCTTCTTATGCAAGTAGCCTTTGGCTTCAACAACTTGTTTGTTTACAAAATCCCCTTGCATAGGAAGTGGGTTAGACTTAAATGTGTGTGTGTTTTTGCTTCTTAATGCTCTCTTTCACTTCAATTCATACCCCTATAAGAGCTTCTTCAAAATTAGCATGCCCATCTTAATGGCTATAAAGAAAGAGCTTTTTTGGGAGATAACCCAATTTGTTTTTGCCTTCAGTTTGTTTTTGTTTCTTTGAGTCTTGGAAGTTATTACTTCGGTAATAACCGCTCCTTATCCGTTTTGTTTGGTTTTTGTGTCAAGATCAACCTCTAATGAGAGAGAAGTAAGATTTGGGGAAGTTGCTGTCCCGAAACAGATTTTTGTGCTTCACCGTAAAAATTCGTGAGAGATCTCTGTATGTCGGATTGAGCTGTAATTTTTTGTGCTTTTGCCCCAGGTTGTTATTTAACTTTTGTTAGTTTTTCACTTTCTGATTTGAGCAAGAGAAGATGTTCTAAAAAATTGATCTTTACCTGCTGGTCTGTTTTGACAGATTTTGCCACTTTTGCATTTGCCTCTTTATTCGATTTCCTTTTTGAATTATTTTTGGGTTTTTGGAAGGAGTTGATACAGTAGCTTATGTTTTGATGGTTTTCAGTTGAAGTTGGACTCAAAAGGTTTTATCACTTTACTTATACTAATGTTGCTAATGAGAACTGTGTGAAGTTTTGTGTGAAAGAAATTTCCAGGAAGTGGAGATAATGGTGTAATAAGGAAAAGAAAAGTTTTATGACTCAACTAATAAGTGCACAAAGATGAAGATACTGATGATTATTTAAGTGGAGACTCCGGAAGAATCCACTAAATACCAAATTCAGATACATGCAGAGTCCGTGTTCAAATAGGTAACCGTTCTGGTAAGAAACGTTCCGCGAAAATACTATCTAACTATATTTTTGCAGTTTTCAGTCAATAAGGAAAGCTACGAAGCGAAAAAGGGATAGAAACAGAGCCAGGGTGGCTCACACTACCCTGTGGCGCGGGCCCTCCCCTGGCCGCGCCACCAGGTGGTGAGTGCACCCCGGACTCCGGCTCCGACTCGTTTTCTCCCAGTACCTTCCTTTTGATATGAAACTTCGTAATATATAACCCCTGGATCTTCCGAGGTTCGTATATCGTGTTTTCGTCGTGTTTTCATCTCGATCTGTTTCTGCCAGGACATACTCTTTGAAGGCTTAGAAGCATAATGGTGTTCGCCAAGGATAAAGGGAAGGAGAAGGAGATCAAGAGTGAAGGTGAAGAGGAGGCAAAGCACACCGACATTACCATTGCGAGAATTGGAGTGGTGGCAAACCCCGCCAGGATTATTGGAGGGAAGTCTCCTCATCACCGTTCAGATCCCTGGTCACTTCCTCCATGCACCAAGAATCCTTTCCATACCCTTATCCATGAGCATCAATACCAGAATATGCCTAAGGGGAAATTACCCTCCAATTGGGATTTGCCTCGTTCTAGCCATGCACGAAAAGAAGACATCAAGGAGGAAGAGTGGGGAAAGAATAGCAAGAGCTGGAATTCTCAACACGACATGATCATGAGCCGTATTGAGCACAACTCGGAGTTGATTCGTAATCTCACCTTCGAGATTGAGGACTTGGGGAAACTGATCAGAGAGCTCATCGAGAGGATACCACCACCACCTAAGGAGTAATTCGTCATCAGGTTTGGCATCCCCTTAGTTTGTTCCAAGCTTGGGGGAGTGTCGCGGTATCACATCACTATCTTCTATCTTTTTACCTTATTAATAGAGTCATATCATGAATAGAGGAGTTATTATGTAGGATGGTTTGCATTATGGAAGTGTCCCCTCTCTCGTTAGATATGTATCCCTTGGTGTGAGTTGCCGTTATGAAATAATAATGAGAAGTTCTATGATTCACTCTTTTGCATAGCTTATATTAGTTTTCAACTCATGGTTATATGATTGATCTTGTTGTTAGTATTGGTATCACTTTGGGATCATTGAGTTAATTTAGTTGGTTTTGGCAAACCTAGCTCGGTCAGTAGCAACACTATTTTGAGAGTTGAATGAAAAAGATAAGAGTACTCTAAAGAAATATAATTTCATCATCTTTCTTTCTTGATTTGCTCATAAGTTTAGTATTCTCTAGTTAAGATCTTTTGTGCTTCCAAGGAAGATTGCATGCTTGTCTTTATCATTTGTATGTTTGATTGTTTCCTTCAACTCTTGTACTTGCTACCTAGTCTTGCTAGCCAAAAACCTGTACTGAGAGGGAATTCTTCTCGTGCATCCACTCCTTTAAACCAAAACCTTTGCCATTTGTGTCCACCATACCTACCTATTAGCATCATTGCTATTCCAAGTAAATTCTTGTTTTGTCTACCTCCCAAATTAAACTTGTTATGTGAAAATTAGTGATTAAAGCTCTCACGAACTTGATGGCACACTTTACTTTCTTGCACTTAATAATCTTGAACCATTGTGCTCACCTATGTTGCGTATATGCTTGCGCTTTGTAAGTTGTGAATTAGCAGAACCATGATGTCATGGGGAACGCTTTCAACATTGCACTGGTACTTTGTACCAAGTTGATATTATGTTCTTTTGTTTATGGATGTCGTCGGTGTGAAATGAAAGGGGAGCTTGTAAATCCATGGAGTTATGCATGTGTGTTAGAGAAACGCCTGGGCCGCTGGTCTAATCCATGCTGACATGGTAGAAACCTGCAGCGTAACCATAACGAGCATCTATGAAGCATTGTTCTTATAAAAAAAGAGTCTGATATTGAGAAAAAGAGAAAAAAAAGATATTCTGAAAAGAGGAAAGAGAGAAAAAAGCACCATATTCCCATGGTAAATAAGAAGATTGCTGAGATGCTTGTTGTCTCCTTGCCTTGTCATTTTGATATGGGGATTCTTCGGTATCATCGGGCAAGGGGTACCCTGTTGGCGGTTCTCTATGATACACATATGCTTACGATGACAAGAAGTTACCGGTGACTAAACTTGAGTAGCATGAGGAGCGGCCCTCGTATTCAAGGGACATGAGATTCTCAACTTACAACTTGTCAATGCATATCCTCATATTTGATCACTTTAACCTTAATCACCTAAAGATGCCTATGATAGGGGCAATGAGAGATGAAAGCTAGTAAGTATCATAATTTTTGGGAGCTCTTTATGAGACTTGCAATCCCTACTTCCCTCTGCGAAGGGCCTTTCTTTTACTTTGTAGTTGAGTCAGTAAACCTATTCCCTTCTATCTCAGCAAGTATTTTGAGTTGTTGTGTTTTATTTATTCATATGATGATTTATTCAATCATGTTTCTTATGTTCCTTGTTTTGCACATTGCCCTTATCTTGATGTTTACTACTTTGAAAGCTATCTTTGAAAACCAGTTATTTGTAAACTCCAGCAAATTATCAACTATTCTTCGACCAAGAGCTAAGTTTGCCATTACCAATTATGATTCATTGTATGTATCTTTATTGTGTTTCCTTTACTCATTTCAAGTTGAGTTATATAATAGTGAGTTGTCTTCTATTATGATCTATGCATTTGATGAATGTGATTCTTCTTGTCCGTATTCTTTTATCGACTCTTCACTCCATAAACCTGAGGCCATGTTTATTGAGCTCAGTTTCGCTTGGGGACAAGCGAAGTCTAAGCTTGGGGGAGTTGATACGTCCATTTTGCATCACTATTCTATGTCTTAATTCACTATTATTCATTGATATATTTCGTATTGAGAGGTGATACTTATGTTATTTCATCTGTTTTTGCATGGTTGATGACTTTTGGAGCATGGACCGCTGCAGTCAGGATTCTGATGGAAAAGGTGTTGTTTGGAGGCGAAATTCGCGAAGATCAGAAAATCCGGGTAATATACGGAAAATCCTATTTTTCCAAAAGACTAAAGATGCCAGAAGACGGAGTGGAGATGGGCCATAGGGGGGCCCACACCACCCCCTGACGCGGGCAGCCCTAGGCCACACCAGCAGGTGGTGTGGCGACGCTGGCCCACCTCTGGCTCTCCCCTCTGGCGTATATTATCCTCCCGAAACCCTAAGACTCGGAGAGTGACCACAGAAATATTCCGCCGCCTCTGCGGGGCGGAAAACACCGAGAGAGAAAGATCTCTCCGGCAGACAGATTTCTGCCAGGGGAATTCCTTCCCGAAGAGGGGAGATCGTCGCCGTCAACACCACCATCAAGCTGGACTTCATCAGGATCATCATCATCACCACCATCATCACCATCAGCACCCTCATCACCATCTCCATATTGCTGTAACAATTGGTTGAATCTTGCTATAGTTCATAGGGGAAACTTTCCCGGTGTTGATTACTCTTTGTAGTTGATGCTATTGAGTGAACCATTGAATTATTGTTTATGTTCAGATTGTTATACATCATTATTCCATCTCTGATCATGATCCCTATGATGTCTTGTGAGTAGTTCGTTTTGTTCTTGAGGACATGGGAGAAGTCATGTTGTTAGTAGTGGAGTTGTGTTGAGAAAGATTCAATAGTTTGATATTTAAGTTGTGGTGTACTTCTTCTAGTGGTGTCATGTGAACGTCGACTACATGACACTTCACCTATATGGGCCTAGGGGAATGCATTGTGTATTTGGCTACAAATCGTAGGGGTTGCCGGGGTGACAGAAACCTGAACTCCCGTTAGGAAACCATTGCACAAGGGACGTAAGGGTCTTAGAGTTTGAAGTTGTGGTTAGGTTACTATCTTAATTACTTTCTTGTACTTACGGATGTTTGCAAGGGGTATAATCACAAGTATGTATTAGTCCTGGATGGGTCGGTACATTAGCACAGGTTCACCCACACAACACTTAGCAAGCTAAAGAAGATTAATCAACTATATGAAGAGAAAGCACTTGACAGTCTTTCCATGTGTCTTCGAGAACGTTTGGTCATCTTAAGTAATATAACCGGCTTGCCCTTTTCTGCATAAAGAATTGGGCCACTTGCTGCATTTAGTCCTACTGTCTTTTATTTACTCGTACTTTGTTTACTTGCTTTATCAAAAAACCTAAAAATCCGTTTGCTAAGTATTTGCAGAGAATTCCTGATCCATACCACTAGCCAACACCTTTTGCTCCTCGTTGGGTTCGACACTCTTACTTATCGAAAATACTGCGATACACCCCCTATACTTGTGGGTCATCATGCATCTGTTCTAAATGAATAGTACGTGTCCGTGTCCACCGCACGTGCCGAAAGTCTAGCACACTTGGCACAATACTATATTGTAGCACACGACATGCAGTCCACATAGCCAGTGCATATACCGCACAACACTATTTTGTAGAACACGACATACACTCCACAGAGGCAGTGCATATGGTAAGAAAGGGCAGTTCACTCCTTCCTACAGATGCAGTGCAAAAGATTTCCACAAGCAGTGCATATGCGGCTGCATGGCAGGTTCAGTGCATTCCAGCATAAGGATGCAGTGCGTACGCTTTGCACAACCATACGTTCATCGCGGATGGAGAACACACTGCACAGACCGCACATGCAGTGCAACCATAACTTATTAGGGCAACACACGACATGTAGTCAACACAGGCAGTGCATATAGATGTCAATAGCAGTGCCTTCCTGGATAGCAAAGAGACGCAGTGTATCTTGGTTTGCATGGTAGGTGTAGTCCATTCCACGGTCAGTGTACTGCCTGCGCACGTGTTAAAAACGGCCGGTCAGCGTTATTAAAGATAGCACAGCATCCAAGCGGCGAGGCATTATGGATTTGGTGTGAGTTGTATAAGCGTGCAATTAATTGTAGCACACGGCATGCAGTCCACATAGGTAGTGCAAATACTGCACAGCACTATATTGTAGAACACGGCATACACTCCACAGAGGCAGTGTATATGGTAAGAAAGGGCGGTTCACTCCTACCTACGGATGCAGTGCACAAGATTTCCACAAGCAGTGCATATGCGGCTGCATGGCAGGTTTAGTGCATTCCAGCATAAGGATGTAGTGCATACGCTCTGCACAACCATACGTTCATCGCGCGTGGAGAACACACTGCACAGACCACACAGACAGTGCAACCATAACTTATCAGGGCAGCACACGACATGCAGTCAACACATGCAGTACATATAGATGTCAATAGCAGTGCCTTCCTGGATAGCGAAGAGACGCAGTGTATCTTGGTGTGCATGGTAGGTGTAGTCCATTCCACGGGCAGTGCAATGCCTGCGCACGCGTTAAAAACGGTCGGTCAACGTTATTAAAGATAGCGCAGTACCCAAGCGGCGAGGCATTATGGATTTGGTGTGAGCTGTATAAACGTGCAATTAATTATAGCACACGACATGCAGTCCACATAGGCAGTGCATATACTGCACAGCACTATATTATAGAACACGACATGCACTCCACAGAGGCAGTGCATATGGTAAGAAAGGGCGGTTCACTCCTGCCTACGGATGCAGTGCACAAGATTTTCACAGGCAATGCATATGCGGCTGCATGGCAGTTCAGTGCATTCTAACATAAGGATGCAGTGCATATGCTCTGCACAACCATACGTTCATCACGCATGGGAAACACACTGCACAGACCGCACAGGCAGTGCAACCATAACTTATCAGGGCAGCACACGACATGCAGTCAACATAGGCAGTGCATATAGATGTCAATAGAAGTGCCTTCCTGTATAGCGAAGAGACGCAGTGTATCTTGGTGTGTATGGTAGGTGTAGTCCATTCCACGGTCAGTGCACTGCCTGCGCACGTGTTAAAAACGGTCGGTCAGTGTTATTAAAGATAGCGCAGCACCCAAGCGGCGAGGCATTATGGATTCGGTGTGAGCTGTACTCCTCCCAGGCTTATAAATAGTGCCGGCACCTCTTCACACTTCTAAACAGCATCAGTACCAGAGATAACTATTCGATCTCACGTACCTACCACCGGATTCATAATGCCTTGCCGCCTACCCACCTGTTGGGCCAAGTTCCCTCCGGGTGCTCGCATACCACTTCCAACGTCGCCTAGCTCCGACGACGAAGAAGAGAAAGAGGAGGTCTCGTCGCAGGAGTCGGTCACGGCTCAAGGTGTGGTAGCCACTGCGGAGAAGGAGCGAAGCTACAAGAACCTACATGAATACGGCTCTTCCTCCGCTGACAGCAACCAATCCTACGACCTGATGCTGCCGCCAACCTCAACAAAATTCGACTCATTCGGTAAGGAGAAGAAGAGGCGGGAGGATGCAAGGAACCGTGAGGAACAGACCGTGTTCCTCGCTTCCGTGGAGAGCGAGAGTATCTCTGCTCCAGCGGCGCTGGAGAAGGAGAAGGAGGAGGTCGACTCATTCGAAAGGGAAAGGAAGAGGAGGGAGGATGCCTGGAACCGTGAGAGGGTCGCTGCCTATACCATGCATAGGGCCGATGTTCATGAGGCCAACAGCATAGCAGTTCTGGAGATGACCAATCAGTTTCGACAGGCAGCAGAGGCGAGGAGGAACCAACGCGCGGCAGCGGTAGCAGCAACGCAAGCGGCTGTGGCTCCAGCGGTGGCGGCGAACGACGATGAGGTAGGTCCATCATACGTCATCCACATATACAGCGACGAAGACAATTAGGGGATCTAGCTTTATATTAGGTTTTTCTTTATATATCCATAAATGTCATTCAAATCTTGTAAAATATCTCCTGATTTGGATGGACTATTAATTTATCTGAATTTCGCAAAATGCCATGGATTCAGCAGTAACCACGGAAGAAATCCGGCGCATAGTCATCGTACCGGGCAGTGCATGACCTTCATTAATATACATCCGGATCTTACAAACCAAGGCACTAGCAGGTTTGAAATGCAGTAGTTAAAAGGCAGTGCTCCTTTTCATGGGCTGCCTGCTTTAAAATTGCCATCTCCTCAGCAACAGTGTATGGAAACAACAAAGAAGTCTTTGCGTTGTTTGTCTGACGCTGCGGCTCTTTTAGTTAAAAGTCCATCGGCTGACAAACTGTCGGATCCTTAAGTTTGTTACCAAATCAAATGGGCCTATGCATAACAGGCGTGTGTTTAAGAAGCAGAGTTATGGTTACGTACTTTTAAGGTCTCAAATGTAGTGTTTTAATTAGTTTTTTGTATTTTTATGTAATATGAGACAGTGCATAATACTTTACAGAAGCAGTGCTATGCTGCAACTAACAATGGGCCTTTGAACTATATTAGTGGGCCTTTAATGTATATAAGGAACAGTTACATGGTTGCGAAGTTTTGAGGTCTTGTATGGACAATTTCGTAGTGGGCCTTTTTTTATAACTACTAGCACGATTTGCACGATCGGTTGGTTATAAGGATACGAGGAGTCGTGGAAAGCGGTAAAGGCGTAAGTTGCAACAACGGCGCACCAGTTCATTATTTGCAGCGACGAAACTCAGAAGACCAAGGTGTCTATCTAGCGCATAATTATATATAATTTTGTAGTCCATCACATACTTGTTCTTATTAGATCCATCCTTGTTTACTACTGCAGAAATAAATAGATTCAAGCCATGGTACCAGACGTCTTCCTCCCATGGACGACGGGCTTCAGACAACGGAGATTCATCACATTCCTGCTCATGGAACGATGGTTCTTACTGTGGTGTACACCAACAAGGAATCCACGGTCAACAAAATACTCGCAATGTATGAAGATTGGCTTGACGAGGTTAGTACTAATCCAATTATGCAGAAAATTTGCAGTACCTTTTCCTAACCAGTACTTTGAACCAGTTTTCATTCGAATCAAACATTAACCCCATACATCCTTTTTCAGAATCCATTGTTTTTTCCTATGATCAAGCAAACTATTTGTAATACGAATTAATGTAACCCCATACATACGTTTTTCCTGTTTGGCACATGCTATTTTTTCTCAGTATTTGGAAGATAACGTATTATCTAAAAATACTGTAGTTTTCAATAGTTTGGAAGTTTGGCCACAGTAAAACACCAAAGTTTCAAAACTGTGGTATTGCAAAAACTGAGTTTTTTTGCATGTTTCAAGAAAGAGGTCTAGACCTATTTTTTTACAAATACTATGGTTTTGTGCAAAATGTAGTCTTGATTGCCCGGCGTTGATATACTATGGTTTTAGAATATTTTCGTTTGACAAAAGCCAAGAAGCCAAACGGAGCCTTAGAGTGGGCATGGAAAATGCGATCCTATATTTTCCCCTACTCCTATTCTTCACGCCGTAAGAATCAAACATGTTTCACTAGATTCTGATACTTACTAAATGATCAAATTTTACTTGACAGGACGACAGCAGTAGGTACATAGTACAACTCGCCATGAGGGAGCACGTCCTAGTGTATCATTACGCCAGGAGCACTAAGGAATGCCAAGGGCTACGGGATTTGATAAAAAAACGACAGATCATGTTCGTTAGTGTGGACAAGAGGAAAGACATAAAGATGATGTAGAAAGAGAAATTTGATATCCCTGACAAGTACCACGTCGACATACAGGATATATTTAAGTCAGTGCCACGAGATAATCACAGGAATGGCATGTCCAATCTTGCAGCAAAACTCATTGATAGGTCATACATTCAGATGAAGATACTAGCCCGTAACTCAAAAATGCATGACATATGGGAGTGGAAGCCAATGCCGCCAGAGAATCTGCGTTACTCGGCAATAGATGGGTATGTCACATATGAGTTGTACAAGAGGATAGCATTCATTAGGAATCTCCTCGGTTTAGATAAACCAATCTTGGATAACAAGCTCTGCATCAGATGTCATGGAGGTTATAAACCATACAAACGACATAAACAAGTAGGTCCATCAGAGGATACGAAGAAGATATGGCAGAAGGAGCAATATGGCATCAGTCTAGAAGAAGATGTCGACAGATCGGAGAAGCAAGAAGATGGCTAGAAGGAAATGTGAATTCAGTAAAGACTTTCGTAGTGTGGCTACAATATTACATCAGTATGGTGATTTTAGTTGATAACCACATATAAAATGTGGATTTTATTTAGCGTTTGATATTTTCTGAACAATGTCATTTTAAAAAGCTTGAAACCCTGCTTAGTGTGTGTAATACGTTGAACAATGTGTAATTATATATAGTCTGTGCATTCTGAATGTTTTATTCCAGTAAAACAAATCATATATCCATTTTAAATACAATCTTCTAGTTTGTGTAGGATTATGATGGTTATTATCATCATTTAACTGTATAGAATACAAAAATAAATAAAGATGCAAATATAAGTAAAAATGCAGTGCATACACGAACACTCAATGGCAGTGCATATTTACTAGTTAAGGTAGATCAGTCAGTATGACTCCACGCATCAGAACTCGGAAACCGGAAAACATAGTGGACAAAAACAAATAAATATTCAGGCAATTCATAAACCGTATGATCAGCAGTGCAAAACTGCGCATAAGTTAGGCAGTGCACCCTTTAAAACCTAGGCAGTGCAAATGGCAGAACTTGTGCAGTACATCAAAATCTGGGAACTCGAAAGCCAAAAACTTATCAGGGCAGTACATAAATTGTATGACCGGCAGTGCAAAAACTTATCTAAACACACATTCTGACCTTACCGGCTATGGCAGTGCTTATGCTAACCTAGAAGCAGTTAACACAAAACTGCGCATAGGCAGTACAAATGGCAGAACTTGTGCAGTGCATCAAAATCTGGGAACTCGAAAGCCAAAAACACAGTGAAAAAAAATAACTTATCAGGGCAGTACATAAAGTGTATGACCGATAGTGAAAAACTTATCTAAACACACATTCTGACCTTACCGGCTATGGTAGTGCTTACACCAACCTAGAAGCAGTTAACACAAAACTGCGCATAAATTAGGCAGTGCACCCTTTAAAACCTAGGCAGTGCAAATGGCAGAACTAAAGTAAATAGGACTTAGGCAGTGCACCCGTACAACTTAGGCAGTGCACCCGACCAAGAGAATACAATATCACTCCCCCAACACTAAAGTAAATAGGACTTACATCAAATACAAACTGTGTGCAAACAAAGAGAAGTAAACATATATTGGTCAATAAGAAAGAAGTGCACGAATTACAACTTAGGCAGTACACTCCGTAAAACTTAGATACAGCCGGTGCAGTGCATCAATGAAATCTAATAAGGCAGTTAGTCAAATAAAATTACTGCAGATCACTCACGATCACCCGAGGCGTCAAAATTAAGGAGACACAAGGCAGTTCATTGCTTCTAAACAAGGCAGAGCAACCAAAACTACCACCCCATACACGATTTCGTGTTCCCTCTAGTATCCAACCCATAGAAAGGTAGTCCGAAGAAACAAAACCTGCGGAAAACAGACTCATTCTGCTACCATCGTTGTCGTCGACCAGGAGAAACACATCCAGAAACAAACCGCCCAACACCGGCAACCGTGAAAACAACCACCTTCCCACACCCCCAACACCAACAACACACACCACGCTCCGCCAACAGCAACCACCCTAGATCACCCCGCCCCCGCCGACCCACCCCAACGGAATCTAGTCCAACCCTTCAAATCCAACCCACCACTGCCCGCACCAAACAATCCTCCGACGGTAGCAAGTTCGTCCTTAGCAACCTGCACAGATTTGGAACAGAACTCCCCGACGATCTCGATAGAGAGGATACATTCACAAAAAAGGTAAACAGCGGAAGGCAAGAGCGTGGCGGAAGGCCCCTGCTTCCTCTTATTTAAGAAATAAGTAAGCATAGGAACCTACAACAAGAGGTACGCCGAATTCATATCAATCAAAATCATATAATTCCTGTTTAACACTAGATTCTTCACAAATCTATAACAGAAAGTAAAATTTATAGTACATACTATCTAACTCCACTTTTAATTCATTCATTTCAGTTCCTTACCGCCATACAAAGCATATGTGACTAACAGTTTAGAGATTACATATGTAAAGTTGTTTTTCGTAAGTAATTATTGAAAAAAATAGGGAAATAGAATTCGTATATAGAAAGGATAGACAAATATATTAAAACATCAAATCAGTGAAAATAATTACTAAGGATTAGAAGATTGCATAAAGAATTACTAATTTTCTGCCACACTTATTAAGAATTGTCTTATGCTAAAAATATTATTTAATTATTAGGTGAAATGGAGGACAACAGAAGTCCTAGTCCTGGGAAGGTATAGAGCAATATACAACATACCTTGTAGTCATCACTAACATAAATATAGAAATAGCATGTATTTAATACAACTTCTTTGCAGAGCATACCTGATAATATGGATGTTGACGAAAAAAAGTCATTGCGGACCCAAGGTAATGATGTAAAACAAAGTAAAATTACATATTATTAGTGTTTCTTCTTCATGTAGTAAGGAAAAATATTGCCCCAAAACAGATAACCGGGACAACAGTCAGGTCCATACCAGCCAGCTATCAATAACACCATCACAAAGTGTGGACTGCATGGAAACACCCACACAGGAGTGGCAAGTGGAAGATCAACTAACAGAAGAGGAAGAGAAGAAAAAGAATAAGAAAGCAGAAAAAAAGGAAATTGAACCTGGATAAAGTTAAGAAGAAACTACCTCTTGCATCAACCTCTGAAGAAAGTGTGGACGATGAAAAAAATGAACAAAACATACCCCAGGATGACCCAATCCCACTGAGTGTTCAGCTTCTAGACAGCAGTACCATAGTAGATTTACAATCCAGTACAAGAAGATTGAAGACGAGGAAAGCAATAGTACCAGAAGAGCAAGATAACCCTCAGGAAAAAAAGAGGAGACCATCTAGAATATCAAAGGAAGAAAAAGGACATCTGAAAGAGCAAGAGAACAACAAAGATGAGGATGAGAGCAGTGACGACGACGATGAAGACTACAACATTCTTCCAGAAGGAATACAATCTAAAACAGAAGATGATGATGCTGCAGGTGATACGGAAGAAAATGGAGGAGAATTGGATAATCAGGTTAGTAAAGATTTACATAAATAAATTAACCATATGACATTCATTTTGGAAAATCCATAGCATGAACTGACAGCATAAAATCTTACATGCAGCAAACTGGCAGAAAACACAAACGCAAGGATCAGAGCAAGAATATGATTCAAGGAACCTTGACAATAGGTGACAAAAATCTACGCAAGGACACAGGCACAAACTACACAGTAAGGTGTTCACTCAAAGAACTCAACAAATTGCTTACAGAGGTCCTTAGCAATGATCAAAAAATGAGCTATCAAATGTTGGGTGGGGATTCCTGTTTAATTACAGAGTAACATCAAACCTGTCATGGCCAATGATCTTGTGGTTATACGAGAAAATTGATAGAGTTACAATGGTAATGGAACTTGGAGACGGCGTGGACATGGAAATAACACCAGAAGTTGTGAAATCAGTGTTCTGCTTCCCTGACGGACCTAACACAGCTCCATTACCATCAGTGGATGGTAACACAGAAGCTCTAAAATGGCTAAGGAAAGAACTTGGAATAACAGCGACAAAACAAGTTCAACTTAATGATTTGTATAAGCAAATAAAGAAAGGTGGCACAAGTCCTTTCACAATGCAATGCATATTTCTGGTCATTTTCAAGAGTATTGTCTGCCTCACTCTACACGCAAGGATAGGCCAAGAGGCTGGAATAATACACAATGTAGACTACAAGAAGCTTCATAAAATGGATATCTGTCGCGTAGTAGTGGATCAACTGAAGAGAGGAGTTCAGAATTTTTTTGTAGAAAAGAAAAACAGAAATAAGAAAAAGGGTAAGGGTCCTGTTAAAAAAATACCAAAGGACCTGAGGGATGCACAATTCTGCCTTTAATAGTCTATCTGGACACTAAAAGGTGTGAGAATTCAATCAACACGATTGAAACACCACGACTGCATGTTCTTGACAATGAATTATTGTCATCCATTGTGAAGAAGGACAGACAGAAACATAACATTCAGGAATTCAGAGCATTGAAATATGTAAGTACACATACTGATATTATGTATCTTTGTATTTCCTTATTGCATATCTGATTTAATTCCGTAACATAAGAAGATTGAGCATAAAAATATCTAAATTATCCTCTTCACATGAAAGAGGTTAAGACTAGTTCCGAGTTGCAGCACTACAACAAAGGTTTTCATACAAAGAAAAACAGTTCCTCAAATACGGTGGTGGATAATGACCAGGAGAACCGGAAGAACAAGTATGCAATAGTTCTTATCGGAGACAACTCAAACATTCCAATTGAAGAACCTTCTGTCTAGCCAAATCCAATCGGAGGTCTCATGATGGATGCTGAGAAGATGCAGCAAGCAATGGATCTCCTGAGACAGATTGCGGACAACCCAGAAAATATATGTCAAAATTTAGAAACTAACAGCAAACTAGGCATCATCAGTAACTACAAACAAGATGTCAATAGAGCAGGACTTGAGATTCTAGACTCAATGGATAAGCTTAAGTTATACATGGAGTCGGCGAAAGATATAGCAGTTAGATTAACAGCAAAAAGAGGACCTGTCAGAATGGAAGATCCTGCATCATGTCATTGCCGCAGAATGAAACTGAGAAAAACAATTCTGGCAGTGTTGATACGTCTAAAAAAACAGAAGACACAATGATCGAAGCTACAAAGGTAATTTATATACCTATTGCAAGTTATTGCATGATATAATAAGAATGATTGCTCCTAGTTTAACGGTGTTATATTTTTATTTCTAAATGGATTGGACAATCAGGCAGATGATACCAATAATGAAACTACAGCAGAAGGACAGGAGCATGCAACATCAACAATAACAAAAGACAAATCTCTAAAGGTAGACGCTCATTTAGTAGAAAGGGGACAATTTGCTATAATATAAAGCAAAAATGGAAATCTGATAATGGTTATAACATTCATAACAATTCAACAAAGAACTAATATAAACTTCTGATTGTAGGAGGACGCAAGAGGAGATACAAACAACCAAACTCCCTCTGACGAAGCAGTAGTAGCAAAAACAAGCATACGCTCATCTGACACAACGAACAGGCAGGAACAGGATAAACAAGAGGAACATCAGACAAAAGATAAAGAAAAACAGGAGATCAAAGTTAAAGACAGTGAAGTTGGACACAAAGCAGAAGATTTACTACCAGTCAGTACCAATCTGACAGCAAAAGGTCGTATGACGTAGATACAACTTATATTTATGAAAATTAATTTATTGAACAATTTGATTCATTTGTAAACATACCATGTTTCTACTGGTGTAAATAAATTAAAGATACACTTGCAAAATAGAGCTTTCTAAACATATCAAAAAATCTGGCTGTAATGACCATGAAGAGATTTGTATGAACGATTATGGTTATAAGTATTAGCCAGTCTACCATTTGCACTCGTCAAACACGACAGTTGAACCGGTAAACTGCCTCAACTACTGTAACTGAGCTGTCATCAAACTACCATTCTGATGCACTGCCTAACATCAGTCATTGCACTGATTTTTTTGCACTTCATTTTTTCACACACTAACAATTTTTTCTTACCACAGATACAGATAGTGGAGACCAAGCAAACAAGGACAGCAGGCAAATACAATCAAAATGGACAAAATTGTATAACCTGATATGCAAGTTCACAGAATAAAAACTATCAAAAGAAGATACAACGATATTAAAGTGAGATGATTTTAAATTATCATTTTGCACTTTGCATATTTTTTTAGAACCATACTATGTTATAATAAAAATTACTCCACTCTACAGATCAAGGTATATCTTGAAGCACGAGAAAACCAATACGAAGGTGCCACTGTATTACCTATCAAGTGCTTTCAGAAACAAAGGACCGCTAGGCGATACAGAGGGTGAATTTGTGTTAACCTATCGTGAAGAACAACTTAGGAGAACCAAGTCGAAGAAGAAAATTATTCATTACAGAGCAACTGTAAGTACTATAGAAAAAGCAACTGCAAATAATAAAAAAAGGTTTTATATATTAAGAGCAAACAAACTAACGGCTGTTTTGCAGCAAAAACTTATTAACATTAGAGCAGTGAAAGACGATAAAAGAAGTATGCGTTGGGTAGAGGACTTGTTTAAACCAGACGCAGCAGACCATCTAGACAAATACGAACTAGTAAGTAGAACAATAATGTTCATTACAGTATATTTTTTGACAACTTGAAGAACACCATACTGCAAGTACAAGCTTGTATATTACTTTTTTAAACAGAAAAAATAAGTTAACAAATTTTAAATAATTGCTCATGCAGATAATGTTTCCTTTCCTCGAGCGACCTCCTAAGGGAACTTCAAGTTCAGTAGGTCACTGGTTCAGATTGACAGTAGATATTTTGGAGAAGAAGTTCAGAATTTATGATTCATTGAGAGAGCCAGAGGATATTGATCTTGAAAAAGTATGCTCAAAATTGATCAGGAAAATAAAGACATTGTGGAGTGAAGGTTTTGGAACAACAGAAACAAAATTCCAAACGCTGGATGATTTTGAGGTATTATATGAACACATGCCTCTACAAGATAACGGGTAAATGTTCATACATAACATAAAATTTAGTCTTGCATTGAACTACTTATATTTGTCAACTTTTAACCATCTGACAACAACTAAAACGAAAAACATTATGCAGATGTGACTGTGGGTTCTTCATGCTCTATATGATCGAGAACTGCACCAGAGATCACGTTCTGGAATTCACAAAAAAAGATATTCCGGGTTACAAGGAAATGCTTCTCATGAGGATGCTGACATCAGACATCTTCAACGTAAACATCGAAACATTAAATGATAGAATATTAGGTAATCCTTTACACCATTTTTTTGACTAGTATTGTTCATAATACAGTATGTTGTTTCATAACTTTGTTACTATCAAGTGCAACACAAGTATTTACAAATTTGCTGCATCTACAGGCCATTCCGAATATCAAGAGCTATTCACAAGAAGAGATTTCCAAGATTTGAAGAGAGATATATTGCTAGGAATTCAAGAGGAAGAAAACAAGATGTCAAACAAATCAACGATACAACTGAAAGAAACTAAGGAGAAAGAGATCTTTAGAGAAAGATATAGAAGAAATCCAAAAAGGTGCAAGGTTTCTATGGAAGAACAGAAAAATCAAAATCTAGAAGAAAGACTTGTTTTCGTTCCAGCAGAATTTAAAGAAACAAAGAATGCAAAGAAAGTACGGCAAAAACTAATCGAATATGCATCAAAACCAGATTACGGAGAGTAAGTGTAAAGCTTAACTTGATACAGCTAGATCTCTTTTAATTAGCCTAGATATTTTTTGATCTAATCTAAACTAACACCCCTGTAATACTAATCCTGTTTTTGTAATACAACAGGAGAGTATTTATAAAGACATCTAGATCCAATGAATCAAAAGATTTTAATCTGACATATACTGCACATGAACTATCAGACGGTTTTAAAGAGAATGGATGGATAGACAATAAATTTTTAGATGCCGTCAACCACACATGGAGAAGTAATGATGAGTTCAAATATCTTTTCCAGGAAGATAAAAGGGTAATCCTAACCACACAGGTAACATCAGTATTAGATTTTATGGACAAAAACAAAAATTTCGAACCTGAAGATATTGCATGCACAATTGATTACCTCATAGGAAGAGACGACCTTACCAAAGCAGGCACAGTGAGTTATTTTAGAAATAAGCATAAATTTCTATATTTAGTATTAAGACACCTCATAAAACTAAAAATTATCACATGTTTAAAACTTACTTGAGTACTATATCTACTTCCATACACAGATACTACTACCGGTTCATTGCAAGAAACATTTTTCAGTTTATGTCTTCAATGGGTCTGCTCGGAATCCAAAGGTTGAGATCATAGACTCCTTCGCATACAATAACAGTACAGAGATGCAGGATTACCACAGTAACATAGGACAAACTATGGTAAGACTCCTACCAAAATGTAGACATTACTAGAAAACTTTTACTAGAGTTAGAGTGTTATTTCTAAAAAAACATATCAGAACTTACTAGCCTTTTTATCGAACAATATCACTATAATGTTTCAATATATAACTAAGCAGGTTCGAACAAGTGCTAGAGTGCATTTACAAAGATGACACATTGCCAAGATGGACTACATCATTCAAAGGTGCACGCTACGTTAGAACGAAAAAATAAGATGAAGACGCATGTGGACTTTGGACATTATATTACCTACAGAGATACAATGGCAAAATTATAGAAAAAGGAAAGACGTCAAGTGTAAGCAGTAGTTAGATAGAATTTTTTCAAAAATGTTGATTACATATATTTGAAAACTAACAAGACTTTACAATACTTATCAAGACACAAGCTCCAGTATCAGAGATGAACAACTGTACACAATGTTGTTCCACAGATCAAACCAAGCATTGAAGAACCTACCGGCAGATCTTAGGGAGTTGGGCCCAGACATGGAGATGCCACAAATTGCAATAACATTATTGATTAGAAGAAGATTCTGAAACATGTACATTATTTCGTCAAACCTGATTGCATGCACATATGCATGCACATATTGCATCTAACTAGACAGAGGCAAAGGAAATAACAATATATGTGGGCGTAAGTACACGCTTGTTAATCTGTAACAGATAACTTGTTTTTCTGATTTTAAGTTGATAGTGCAATATCTACTTGCAGTGTATCGGCATCTATGGGCTAGTGCATCTGCATACACTCTTGCATAGCTATGTGTAAAAATTATAATTTCATCAGAATGAACCAAATAATAACTGGCATCTATGTGAGCATTGCATATCGCAAACGCATACAACGATAAAACAATTGCATAGCTATGTATAAAAATTATATTTTCATCACACTGAACCAAGTATAAAATACTTCCACATGATGATAATAATCAACCTAGTATAAACTTCCTCTAAGTAGTCTTTAAACAAACTGCTTACATAGGTATCCTTGCACTACCATGGACAAATTGCATACATAAGTAAAGAAGGCAGTGCAAAAAATCAGCACAAGGCAGAATATACATATGTACGAGGCAGTGCATCTAAATTTACGTGGATAGTGAATGCACCACTGAAAACACTCTTCCATCCCTATGTGTGAAAATTATATTTTCAGCACACTCAACAGAGTATAAACTGCTTCTAGATGATCATTTCAAAAACTGCCTAAATAGATATCCTTGCACTACCATAGAACCATGCCTACATGAGTAAATACGACAGTGCAACCAGTCTGGTCCAGGCAAAACAAATAAGTTGTATAGCACACACGGAAAGAACACAGCAGTGCACCGTAGCTAGTTAGAGCAGTGCAAATAGAATAATTCCCTGACAGACAGACACTTGCACGTACATACTTACTAAATTACATACAATCTTGCTTCATCACATTCATTAAGTGCTCTTCACAAACACCGTTACAAACACTTACAACATGATAGGCCAAATTTAGCTAGCATTTAAAACATGGAAGACGCTTCACAAGTTATTTGGACAGTTTCTTATCAAGCTCCTTGACCTCTTTGTGAATGTCATCCATGCACTCTGTGCAGTTACGACGGCGCTCAAATATGTCCTTCAGAGATTTCATTGCATGTAACCTGTCAAGACGTGCATTTTTTGTTGTTTCAATGTCTTCAAAATGATTGGCTATCATGTCGGCCAATTTCTCATCAAGCTTCTATCTATCAGCTAGTAGCTGAGCCATATCCATCGTCAGAGTATCCCGCTCTAAGTCTCAGGCTGCAGCGCCAGCTTTATACTTGTTGAGCTCCACCTTCATCATAGCAACATCTTCGACAATGTGTTGCATTCCAACAATCTCGTGTCGAAGATGGTCACACTCTACAGTAATAGTCATCTTTTCTGCCTCCTTCTCGGAGAGCTTGACACACAATTCTGATACCTTAGCCTTCTCAGCAGCAAGTTCATTATGAAGCCTCTGATATTCTGCATCAACATGATTACTGCCATCCGAAACTCCCGTAACTAATGGCAATGAATCCTAATATTTTCATAGAAAACAACAACAAGATTTAGTGTAAATAGAACTGATCGTAGTAAAAAAATAGCCAACATCCAAATACACGCACATTGATTAGCCCGCTCGGATGCATCACAGGAACAGACGGCGACGGAGTAGATGCCAAATGCGAGCAACCATGAACACTAGAGGAGTAAGACCTATATGTAAGTTCCAAACGTCAACGACACAACAAGAGTTTCAAAAACCTAATCCGAAAACTTAGAAATGAATACAAGAAGATAAAAAAAGCAAAACTAACCCAGACTCGTCAATCTTATGACGGTTGCATCGAGACGACAACGAACCTTCGGCGAAGGAATCCACGATGGTGGGCAGCAGGGGAGCTCCCTCCGAGCCCCGTCTCCTCCACTCAGCAGCTTCCAAACGTTTCGTAACAGCTGTCTGCTGCTTTCTAGACATAGGCTTCCTCATTGGATCCATGGCAGAAAGAACTGAAAATAGAACTGGAAGAAGAACCGTCGAGAGGAAAACAAACCGTCTAATAGAAGAGGAACTGGGACTGGAATGCAAAATGTTAAGCATCAACGTCTAAATTTATAATGTACTTATACACATTGAACAGTCGTCTCACCTACCAACAATAAAACACACCCCACAGATCATCCAAGACCAAAGATTGACCAAAGATATAATACTATGCCTAATATAAACGCAATTAACAATTCAGCGAATGAAACAGCACACACGGATCGAAAGTTAAGTTTACCGAGGTTGCGAACAACAATACGCATGACACTGCGGTAAAAATAGAGCAGTTCAACATAATACAATACTAGGCCACTTCAACAAGCTAATAATATGGCAGTGCACACAGATAAACTATGCAGTACTCAATGTAGAAATTTGATAAAAGGTATACTACTTTGAGTAAAATGAACTATAAAATTTCAATTACCCGTAAATAAAAAACATAATATGAAATGAAAAAATAAAGGAAATAGTAATTACTGTAAAAATAAAAAATAAAAACCATACCTCGCAGATACTATGCACTGCCAAAAGTGTCAACTATGCACTGCCTGGATGTACAAGTTTAGATTTGTTGTTAGTCTGTCAGACTTTCAAATTTGTTGCATAGGGACAGAGAGATTGTTAGTCTCAGATGGTAAACGATAGGATACCTAAGACAGTGGGCGGGGAACAGCACGTCGAAGCGTTAGCACATAACCGTTTTAGTTGGTTGGTTTATAAATGCAGGGAAACCGAAGGGACCCCGTTCAGTTCTCTCCACCGCTCTCCCACACCGCATGCCCAGAGCACTTCCCGAGAACAGTTCCCGAGAACAGTTCCTCAGAGCAGTGCAGTTTCTCAGAAAAGTCCATCCCCTCCCGATCGAGTTTTCTCCTATAATTCTATATCCCTTTCCTTTTCTTTATTGGTTTGAGTTCTAATCCTTATTTGTTTCTTCATTTCAAGAAGCTTTGTTCTTTTATTTTAATCTCCATTCCATTGTCTTAGTACAAATCGACGGTGAGTTCTGCATCACACTTCCATTTTTTTTAGTTTCCTCGTAATCCTTTATGTGTTCTTCCTATCATCTTATCCCCGTAATACTATGGTGTAATTTATGCCTAATAAATGATCTGTTTGACACTTTCTAGATTAGGAGTTAATGCATAGTTCACTCCTTAAATGCATTATTAATTTTATCAGGTGTTTCTTGGAATGGACTGTACAGTGTGCGGTCAACCTGCCAACAATTGTGGTAGGGCACAGAGGAGAGCAACCAGCTTCCAGGTTAACATTGTTCAAGGTTTTCCCATCAATGGTGTGGTAAGTTTTTACATATTTAGGAGAAGGTTTTTGAAGGTTTTATTCAAAAAGTTTGAAATTTTCATTTTATGTAATGTTTCTTTTACTGTCTTGTTGTCACATGAACTGAACCATGTTGTTTACCTTCAGGTAGTGCCATGCTCATTTATGGAAAGAATGAATGATTTCACTCCAAATAATTGGATGGTTGCAAATAGTGAAGCATTAAGGAATTTTGATTTGTTCCTCAAGAAGTCTGATGTTAGGATAGTAATTTGTGGTCCATACTGGAAGTCCCTGATGAGGGTTTATGATATAGCACTTGGAGATGTAGTGCATTTTGAATATGATGACGACCAACTTGATGATGTTGGTTTGAACTTGACCAACTTATTTCATGTCACTGTTTACTCTAATGGTGAAGAGAAAAAGATTCATGAAGCTACTGGTATTTCCCTTATTTACTGTAAATAATTTGGACATCTAGTTTTTCCTTGTCCTACTACTATTTCATCATAATAACATTCTTTAATACTCAACATGTATTTCCACTCATTCATCAAAGATGGGAGATGTGCCTACATCCATCAGAAGCATTCTGCATAGGACCATCTTCTCAGACATAAATGCACTAACTGAGCAGCAGATGGCTTCAATCCTGTTTGGCATTTACAAAGATCTTCATGTCACAGAACATCAGTTTTTTGAAAGTAAAGATGAAAAGCATTTCTGGGTACACACGATGAATATGGATAACCATGACCATAATGCACTGGTTAGTTTCCACATATTTAATCATATTTTATGTTCAGATTAAACATATAATTTAGTGAACTTGTTAATTTAGAATGCTTGTTAAAATACTAACTTTTTTCTTTATTGCAGTTCATGCCAATTGAGGCTGTAGATGGTTTCAGGTACCCAACTCAGGGCATAGCACATATGTAATGTAGGGACATGGTCTTGAAGGAGAAGAAGAGAATTATATTGTATGCGCATATACTGTACAAAGGGACAATGGACGTGTCAGCTTCACCACAGGATGGTCTGACTTCACATTTGCTGCTGATGTTGGATGGGCATCACTACTCATTAAAGTAGAGCATATGCAGGAGCACCTTGGTCTCAACTTTGTTGAGATTGTCATCTAGTGGTTAACTTGGGAAAACACTGTTCATATAGTCATCTTTTCTTGTTTAATCTAGTGCTGAAGTGTATTGTACCCGTGTTGTTTAGTAAATTCAACATCTTTAATCTACTGTAATGTCAATGAATGTACTCAGTAAGTTGAACACTTTAATCATCTTCTAAATATTGCATATGTTAATCTTGGACCTTGAATACTACGCACTGCTCAAGCTACAACAAATGCACTGCCTCCTATGCTACGAGCAAGCCAATCGATATCATCCTATAAGCAGTACAAGACCCAGCAAAGCGCAGATGATCAGCATTGCACTATATACATTGCCCAATCTGCAACCAATGCACTGCACTCCTGTAAGCAGTGCATGGCCTCCTGTAAGTACTGCACGACTCAGTACAACGCAGATGCCCAGCACTACACGCCATGCTGCTCAAGATACAAAAAATGCACTGCCGCCCTGTGCTACCAGCAAGCCACTCGAAATCCTACTGTAAGCAGTGCATGGCTCAACAAAGCGCAGATGCTCAGCACTGCACGTCGTGCACTGCTGAACATACAAACAATGAACTGCCTCCCTGTCCTACAAGCAAGCCACTCGAACTCCTCCTGTAAGCAGTACATGGCCTCCTGTAAGCAGTGCACGACTCAGTACAATGCAGATGCCCAGCACTACATGCCATGCACTGCTCAAGATAGAAACAATGCACTGCCACCATGTGCTACCAGCAAGCCACTCGAAATCCTACCGTAAGCAGTGCACTGCCCAACAAAGCGCATATGCTCAGCACTGCACGCCGTGCACTGTTGAACATACAAACAATGAACTGCCTCCCTGTCCTACAAGCAAGCCACTCGAACTCCTTCTGTAAGCAGTGCATGGACTCTTGTAAGCAGTGCACGACTCAGTACAACGCAGATGCCCATCACTTCATGCCATCCACTGCTCATGATAGAAACAATGCACTGCCGCCATGTGCTACCAGCAAGCCACTCGAAATCCTACTATAAGCAGTGCACTGCCTAGCAAAGCACAGATGCTCAGCACTGCACATCATGCACTGCTGAACATACAAACAATGAACTGCCTCCCTCTCCTACAAGCAAGCCACTCGGACTCCTCTTGTAAGCAGTGCATGGCCTCCTGTAAGCAGTGCACGACTCAGTACAACACAGATGCCCAGCACTACACGCCATGCACTGCTCAAGATAGAAACAATGCACTGCCGCCCTGTGCTACCAGCAAGCCACTCGAAATCCTACTGTAAGCAGTGCACTGCCCAGCAAAGCGCAGATGCTCAGCACTGCTCGTCGTGCACTGTTGAACATACAAACAATGAACTGCCTCCATGTCCTACAAGCAAGCCACTTGAACTCCTCCTGTAAGCAGTGCATGGCCTCCTAGAAGCAGTGCACGACTCACTACAACGCAGATGCCCAGCACTACACGCCATGCACTGCTCAAGATAGAAACAATGCACTTCCACCCTGTGCTACCAGCAAGCCACTCGAAATCCTACTGTAAGCAGTGCACTGCCCAGCAAAGCGCATATGCTCAGCACTGCACGCCGTGCACTGTTGAACATACAAACAATGAACTGCCTCCATGTCCTACAAGCAAGCCACTCGAACTCCTTCTGTAAGCAGTGCATGGACTCTTGTAAGCAGTGCACGACTCAGTACAACGCAGATGCCTAGCACTACATGCCATGCACTGCTCATGATAGAAACAATGCACTACCGCCATGTGCTACCAGCAAGCCACTCGAAATCCTACTATAAGCAGTGCACTGCCTAGCAAAGCACAGATGCTCAGCACTGCACATCGTGCACTGCTGAACATACAAACAATGAACTGCCTCCCTGTCCTACAAGCAAGCCACTCGGACTCCTCTTGTAAGCAGTGCATGGCCTCCTGTAAGCAGTGCACGACTCAGTACAACGCAGATGCCCAGCACTACACGCCATGCACTGCTCAAGATAGAAACAATGCACTGCCGCCCTGTGCTACCAGCAAGCCACTCGAAATCCTACTATAAGCAGTGCACTGCCCAGCAAAGCGCAGATGCTCAGCACTGCTCGTCGTGCACTACTGAACATACAAACAATGAACTGCCTCCATGTCCTACAAGCAAGCCACTTGAACTCCTCCTGTAAGCAGTGCATGTCCTCCTGGAAGCAGTGCACGACTCACTACAACGCAGATGCCCAGCACTACACGCCATGCACTACTCAAGATAGAAACAATGCATTGCCGCCCTATGCTACCAGGAAGCCACTTGGAATCCTACTGTAAGAAGTGCACTGCCTAGCAAAGCACAGATGCTCAGCACTGCACGCCGTGCACTGCTAAACATAAAAACAATGAACTACCTCCCTGTCCTACAAGCAAGCCACTCAAACTCCTCCTATAAGCAGTGCATGGCCTCATGTAAGCAGTGCACGACTTAGTACAACGCAGATGCCCAGCACTACACGCCATGCAATGCTCAAGATAGAAACAATGCACTGCCGCCCTATTCTACCAGCAAGCCACTTGAAATCCTACTGTAAGCAGTGCACTGCCTAGCAAAGCGCAGATGCTCAGCACTACACGCCGTGCACTGTTGAACATACAAACAATGAACTGCCTCCCTGTCCTACAAGCAAGCCACTCGAACTCCTCTTGTAAGCAGTGCATGGCCTCCTGTAAGCAGTGCACGACTCAGTACAACGCTGATGCCCAGCACTACACGCCATGCACTGCTCAAGATAGAAACAATGCATTGCTGCCCTGTGCTACCAGCAAGCCACTCGAAATCCTACTGTAAGCAGTGCACTGCCCAATAAAGTGCAGATGCTCACATCGTGCACTCCTGAACATACAAACAATGAACTGTCTCCATGTCCTACAATCAAGCCACTCAAACTCCTCCTATAAGCAGTGCATGGCCTCATGTAAGCAATGGACGACTCAGTACAACGCAGATGCCCAGCACTACACGCCATGCACTGCTCAAGATAGAAACAATGCACTGCCGCCCTGTGCTACCAGCAAGCCACTCGAAATCCTACTGTAAGCAGTGCACTGCCCAGGAAAGCGCAGATGCTCAGCACTGCACGCCGTGCACTACTAAACATACAAACAATGAACTGCCTCCCTGTCCTACAAGCAAGCCACTCGAGTTTTCGTATTTCTTGGGGTGACACGCGTGGCATCCCCAAGCTTGAGATTTAGTCCATCTTTCATCTCATTACTCAATCCTTCCATACACCTAAAAAATTTCCTTCATACAAAACTTCACACAATCTTTATTAGCAACATTAGTGCATTCAAGATAATAAGTCTTTAGGTTCAGTTCTAGCACCAATAAACTTCCATTAGCACACTAGCTACTATAACACTTCCCTCAAAAAGTTCAATTCCCCAAAAGAACTCAAAAAGGAACCAACAAGAAGCAAATGCAGAAAATGGCAGAAATCTGTCAAAACAGACTAGCAGGTAAAGACAATTTTTTTTCTAAGACCTTATGTTGCTCAAATCAAAAAGTGTTGAACTAACGAAAGTTAGATAACAAACAGGGCATAAGCACAAAAATTCACACCTCAAAAGAATGTTCAGAGATTTTACACGAATTTTTACGGTGAAGCACAGAAATCTGTTTCGGGGCAGCAACTTTTCCAATCATTACTTCTCTCTCATTAGAGGTTACTCTTGGCACAAAAAGCAAATAAAAAGCATAAGGAGCGGTTATTACTGAAGTAATAACTTCCAAGATTCATCTAAAACTTTTGGGTTATCTCCCAATAAGTACTTTTCTTTAATGCCTTTAAGTTAGGCATAAGAAGCAAGAAGAAGAATCAAGTGTTCTCAAATGAAGAAGCATTAAGATTAATACCAGAAATATCTTCAACATGGCAAGGTATATCATCCAAATAAGTTCTAGAGGGTCCTCTCTCAATGCTCTTAGGTTCACTATTTTCATCAAAAGGGTTTTCAGGAACAATCCAATCAAGATTCTTTTCTATGGCTTCATGTATTGCTACTAGTTTAAAGGGTATTGGTACCTTAGTTTCCTCCCCATTAGGTTCAATTTTGTTCATCTTCTCTCATGTACCAACAACATCTATGCATAAGCCTAGCATATTGAAACGTTCAAAGACTTTTCTAGCTTCCTTGGCAACATCATAGAATTCCTTAAAAAAAGTTTCTAGAATAAAATCCCTCTTTTCAGGGTCCACAATTTCTTTAAGTTTAAGAAACATTACTTGCATTAAGGGGTTGAGGTTAACAAACCTAGCTTCCAACATGTGAACTAAAGAAGCTGCAGCAATCTCATAGTTTGGAGCAAGTTCTGCAAGGGATCTATCCTTAGTATCCTCATGTTTACTAACATGATTAAAGAATTCTTCAATATTACCTTTTCCAATTATGGAGCCACTACCTATTGAAAGGTCTTTCAGGGTGAATTTAGGGATCAACATGGTGAACTAAGGAAGAAGTAGTAACTAAAGGAGACTTAATTTTTTTGATAAAGAAAGCAAACTTGTAAAAACTAATTTTTGTGTGTTTTTGATAAAGAAACATGCAAACAAAGCAAAATTAAACTAAGCAAAACAAAAATAACAAAGTAAAGAGATTGGTTATGAGGGACTCCCCTTGTGAAGATGTCCTTAACTCCCCGGCAACGGCACCAGAAAAAGTTGTTGATGGCCCAAAATATATCGAGCTCGTTGGGGAACCCCAAGAGGAAGGTATGATGAGCACAGCAGCAAGTTTTCCCTCAGTATGAAACCAAGGTTATCAATCTAGTAGGAGCAAGGAAACACCCCAAAGGTGTAGCTAGCTGAACGTTGGCTGGGCGCACTACCGGTGCCAGCAGCAACGTGGAGACCTACACAACACAACCACAAAACTTTGCCCCCAACTTGCGATGAGGTTGTCAATCTCACCGGTTTTGCTGAAAACAAAGGATTGAATGTATCGAATGGAAGGAAGTAATAGTTTGCAGAAAGTAAACACAAAGTAGTAAACAGTTTGTAGATTGTATGTAAAAGAAAGGACCGGGGTCCATAGTTCACTAGGGGTGGCTCTCCTTAAGATAGATAACATGATGGGTGAACAAATTACAGCGGGTCAATTGAAAAACATCGAGAAAGCATACAAGCATGTACTAATCATCTTGACTCCTTTGAGACTTGATTGGGCAT
Source organism: Avena eriantha (assembly GCA_910589775.1). Classification (NCBI taxonomy): domain Eukaryota; kingdom Viridiplantae; phylum Streptophyta; class Magnoliopsida; order Poales; family Poaceae; genus Avena; species Avena eriantha. Next base: position 49,826,126 of record OU342746.1, on the reverse strand, counting down.
TACAACATTATACATAGACCACCATCCAACTGCATGTATGACTAATAATCCACCTTCAGGTTATCATCTGAACGCCCTCTAGTATTAAGTTGCAAGCAACAGATTATTTCTTTACGAATTGCGTGTAAAGTAAACAATATGATTGTTCTATGAACAAAGGATTGTTGTTTTCTCCCTAGTAGCAACACCACATCTAGTACCTTAGAGATTTCTGACACTTCCCCAGATTACCAGAGGCATGAACCCACTATCGAGCATAAATACTAACTCTTGGAGTTGCTAGCATATACTTGGCCAAGATAGCTACTAACAACGAAAGCATGCAAGATCACAAATAACAAAGACATGATAGAATCAATAATCAATCTGAAATAGCATCTCAATATCCATCGGATCCCCGCAAACACAACATGTAGAATTACAAATAGATGATCTTGATCATGAACAGAGCTCACAAGATCTAAACATGAAAGCACAAAGAGGAGAACCAGCCATCTAGCTACTACATGGACCCGTAGTCCAGAGATGAACTAGTCACGCATCACACTAGAGGCTTGCATGATGATGAAGAAGGCCTCCAGGGTGAGTTCCCCTCTCCGGCAGGGTGCTGGGAAGAGCTTCAGATCCATCCCGATCTAGGGATGGAGATGACGGTGGCTACAGACTCTTTTGTGGAATTTTTATCGGGTACTTAGAGTTTTGGTATCGGAGGCAATATATAGGCGGAAGGAGAGGCCGAGGGGGTGCTGGGGTCGGCCAGACCACCCCCTGGCGCGGGCCCCATCCCTTCTCCGTCTCGTATTCTGGCTCTAGATGTCTTCCGGTAAGATTGTGACTTTGGCTTTTGTCCCGTCCAATTCCGAGAATATTCATTTTCTGACTTCCTGGAACCAAAAGCTGCAAAAAACAGGCAGCTAGCATTGTGGCTCTTTGTTAATAGGTTAGTCCAAGAAATCATATGAAAAGTACTCGAAAGTGTGGATAAAACACAACAAAGTATAAAAACCAAGCATGGAACATCAAAAATTATAGATACATTTGCAATGTATCAGTCAACACCCAGATTTTTAATCCCAGATGCTTGTTATGCCATACCTCGCAAACCCAGGATTACCATTTTTGTGAGACATAACAGAATTGGTACCACAGTACATCATCCATTACAAACCATAATAAAGGTCTTACAAACAAAGGATCTCATGATCCAGTCTTAATACAATCAAAGCAGCGGAAAATAACGTAGTAGGGACTCCATCTTCAGGGTCATAGGCAATGCTGACGATGGGAGATGATCCTAGTTGTCATAGACCTCCTGTTGTCCGTCTTCCTGGTAGACCTCCTAATAGTCTGGCCATGGGAATAGCCAGGGACAAAGCCATGAGTACTCTTTAAGTACCCGTAAAGTTGCATTAACAAGTAAGGTAGTTCTAGTAGGAATCTTAAGCTCTAGGTTTATTTAAAAAAAACCAGGTTTATTTCATAAGGAGTTCAAAAGTAAAGAACCTAATGTAATTTTCCACATCACCTAAGTGGGAACCTAGTTTTTCATGTCCACAACCCTGTTGTGGTCAAGTCAAGGTCATAGTTCAATTCACAAGTCATTTTTGAAAACATCTGACAACGGAATAGTATGGCCACTCCAACTGTCCATGACCGCGGATGCAGCTATTTGAATAGTTTGACACTCTGCAGAGGTGGTACACTTTCACCACAAAATTTGATACATCCGTCAGGGATAACCCTGAATCATCATAATTAGTATGCGGATAATCAATCATAACCTTTCAATTATAGACTCTAATATAGGCACCTCCCCTATGAGCTTGGCCTCCCAGCCATGGCCATCTGCCATCCTGGGCACTGCATAGGTGGACATTCACATTCACGAGGTAGCCTCAGCTCAACCTCTTTCCGCGAGGGAACCCATACTAAGGCATATAAACTTCCAGTTAAGCCCTACCCAATTCGAGTATTGTGGTTGTACGGTAAAATTGGAATGGTATCGCATCCGAACCCAACCATCAGTTTTTATAAAGGGCCAAGGCTCATGCCTCAACATTTTCATCACCATCATGTCAAAACATTTCAATAGAATGAATCATCATTCCAAGGTTTTCATAATCATTTTCACCAAGTATTCCCATCTAAAGATATCAACTTTTATGCTTAGCACTTAGCCACTAAAGTTGAGGGTATTCGCTAATGAGGGTGCTAATCCAGTGTAACTATCCAAATCTAGTTTTATGCTTTTTAATGGCATCTAAGTATAACTACTTAGGCCTAGTTGTATACTCTTTATGGCATATATCCTATATTTCCCATACTCACAAATCACTAACTAAAGATAAAGAACTTTGAAAAAAATAAAAGAATAAAGCTTGCAACTAAAACTTGGGATGGGTATAATCAAAGTTGCATAACCAAGTATGCCTAATGCATCTTGCATAGGTTATCTTGCAAGGATGGCTTGCATAGTTCTAGCTTGCATAGTTATGAAACTTGCAAGTGTTAGCTTGCCTTGAGTAGTGTAGTGGTTGAAGTTCTCTTCTTCTTCGTAGTACTCCTCCTCCTCGTATCCCGGGTCAGTACTAGCGTCTATAAATGAATATGAGGTACACAATCACCAAAAAATACTTAACTACTTCTATTTAGCACACTAGGGCTCACACTTGATGATCTAGCATCATCACAATCATCACATGAAATAAAGACATAGTCTTATTTATCTTATTTTAGAAAAGTAATTTCTACTCATTGAAAATACTTAAGATTTAATAGTCTCCAATTAAAATATGGGATCATGTTGACACATGTCATCAGCACATATTATAATACTTGGGAATGCGATTTAAAGTGGTGGTCACATTTTTATAAAGTTTAAATTTACTATTTAATAAAATTAAAGTGACTAGAAATGCCTATATAGCATTCTTTTAGTACTAGTCCAAGATCACTGCATATAAACCTAAATATTTTTACATGTTCAGATAAATCTTGTCAAATGTGATTTTTGAGAGTTGGAATCAACTCAAAAGCATTTATGGTTGATTTTTGAAAAATGTTTGAAGTTGGAAAAGTCTCTGTCTTGTTATTTTTGGTATAGGTGACTATAATTTCAAATGGTTTGAATCCAACGAGCTTGGATAGATAAGTTGAATATCTTTCTAACAAAATTGGAATCATGCAATTTGATCCAGTGAATCTCTTTGAATTTGAATCTACTAACAGAATCTAGTTTTAACTAAAATGGAAAAAGTTTATTTGAATCAATAGGCTTGCGCGGGAAACTAATTGGGACGGCCCAGCTGCACTACGCTGGCGCAGCGGGCTGCTGATAGGACGGTCCCACTGGTCAGCGACTAAACTAAACCGAAACGGTATCTTTCAATCTGGGCCATGCGATTAGAGAGCGATCGACGGCTGAGTATCGTCGTCTCTATCGCACAGCTCCGGCGAGATAAACCCTAACGTGAATGGTGGGGGTACGTGGGGCTCACCAGGGCTCTAGCTAGGGTCGGTGATGGGGGCGATCGAACGTGTCAAGGATGGCGAGTCGAATGGTGGTCGCGGCGGCTCCTGGGGCGGCTCCTAGCTCCGGTTCCTCTTCTCCTCTGCAGTGGCGGGCTTCGGTGAAATTTCGGTGGTGTGGTGCTCACCTTGCTCCGGGGAGAGGTGTGGGAGGTTTGTGAGAGAGAGGGGAGTGGAATGGTGTGGCGAATGAGGGCTGGGGTGGCCTCTATTTATACACCGGCGAGAGGGACAGAGCGATATGGCTCGGGCTCGTCAGTGACGTCGTTACAGGGGGTCATCGACATGGCTGAGGGTAGGGGTCGACGCGGTGCTTCAGGGAGGTCGTCATGCGAGTGATGGCGTGGCAAGGGGCAGTCGAGAATGGTCGGGAGAGGTCCGTGCTCTGCGCAGGAACAACGACGTTCGAGACGGAGCATAGTGTCTATGGTCCACGCAGCGACGAACGTGCGTGTCTGAGGGGTAGCTGGGGTCGCGTGAGTGTGGGCAAGCACAGTGAGGGCGAGGCGCGGCATGTGTGCGCGTGTCGGCTGCGGCGCTCTAGCGCGCTCTCGACATGGCAGGTAGAGAAATGGGCACGACGATCACGGGTGGTCCACGGCGTGTCTTCCATCGAGGGGTGGACAGAGGGTGGCGGTGGACGGTCGCATGTCTCCTGGTCGTCGTGGGAGAGGGCGGCGCTGGCTGTGGCGAGTGCGGCATGGTTGACCAGCATAGTGAGCTCGGGCGGCGCAGCACTGGTGTGAACGGCAAAGGGGGAAGCTGGTCTGCTGCGCTGCTAGGAGAAGTTAGGCAGTGTTTAATTGTCTCTGCCAGGTGCTCGACCAAATGGTCGCATAAATCCAAAGTTTGAATTTTTGGATGAAATTTGGTGACTGTTCGGAGTACTTTCTTGATAGTCTGGTTGTTTGGAAAATTCAAGGTGAAGTGATTTGAGTGGTTTTTGAAAAGTGGTGATCTATGCATATGAACTTGATTCAATTTTGCAATGTCCTTGAAATAGATTTGGAATTTGTTTCTGTAAATTTGTAAAGTGTGCATGGGTTCACTTTTACTTGGTCTAGCAAGGGGTGAAAAGAATTGGGAAAGTTTCTGTTAGAAATCTTTGACTAGAAACACTCAAAGTGGTCTAGTGGATAATTTTGGTCAAAATGACCATTTGATCATATGATTCATATTTGATTTTCTTTTGTTTTGATTTTGTTTGTAAATGGCCTAGATTATGTAGTATTCCTCTTTAAACCATTCTTTATCATTTGTAGCAATCAACCATGGCAATTTCACTCATTCATACACTAATGCAATTCATACATACACTCATATTAAATTTAATAATAAAAGTTTTTTGTTAACCCTAAACTTGGGTGATTAGAACTTGATAACCTTGATTAATATTTTTGGGGTGTTACAAACCTTCCCTCCTTAAACAAAATCTCGTCCCGAGATTTAAGAAAAACTAGGAACTAAAGAGATTTGGAAACTCAGTCCTAATGTAATCTTCTTGCTCCCAAGTAGCTTCTTCTTCAGTATGGTTGCTCCATTGGATCTTGAGAAACTTGATACTCCAGGTCCTGGTGGTTCTTAAGGCTTCTATCAAAATACGAATGGGTACTTCATGATACGTTAGATCCCTGTTGATATCTATGGCTTGGTGATCGATGTTCTTGAACACTTCGGTCTTCTCCGAAACTTCTAGGCATTTGCGAAGTAATGAGATATGAAACACATTATGTATGGATGACATCTCCTCTGGAAATTCCAGTTGATATGATACTTCTCCTCTGCGATTCAAAATCTTGAAGGGTCCAATATATCTGGGGGCTAACTTTCCTTTCAGACAAAAACGCTGCATTCCTTTCAAGGGTGATACTTTGAGATACACAAAATCTCCGACATTGAAGGTTAGGTCTCGACCTCTCTTGTCAGCATAACTCTTCTGTCTGGATTGGGCGGTCTTGAGGTGTTCACGGACTTTGTGAACCTTCTCTTCGGCTTCTGGTAGGATGTCGGGTCTGAAGATCTGACTCTCTCCTGCTTGTGACCAATTCAGGGGGGTACGGCACTTCCTTCCATACATAAATTCAAAGGAGGCCATTTGCAAACTGGCTTGATAACTATTGTTGTATGAGAATTTTGCGAAAGGCAGACAATCTTCCCATTTTGATCCATATTCTAGCACACAAGCTCTCAACGTATCTTCTAAAATTTTGTTGACACTTTCAGTTTGTCCATCGGTTTGAGGGTGATAAGCTGTGCCGAAGTTCAACTTGGTTCCTAAGCATTCTTGAACTTTCTGCCAAAATCTTGAGGTAAACTGGGTTCCTCGATCTGACACTATGGTCTTAGGGGTTCCATGCAAACTGATGATTCTAGCAATGTACAGCTCTGCTAGCTTCGAACTTTGGTAGGTGGTCTTGAAAGGTATAAAATGGGCTACCTTGGACAGTCTATCAACTATGACCCAAATAGAGTCATTTCCCCTGCTAGATGTAGGCAATCCGGTGATGAAATCCATTCCAACAGAATCCCATTTCCATTCCGGAATCTGCAATGGTTGCAAAAGTCATGCGTGTTGCTAATGTTCCGCTTTGACTCTCTGATAGATATCACACTTGGCTATGTAGCTTCTGATTTCTCTCTTCATCTTGTGCCACCAAAATTGCTCCTTCAAATCTTGATACATGTTTGTTCCTTTGGGATGGATATAATAAAGAGTATCATGAGCTTCTTGCATTATGACTTGCTTCAGCTCAGAATCTACTGGCACACTGATACGTTCTTTGTACCACAAAACTCCTTCTTCATCTTCGGTGAATCCGGGTACCTTCCCTGTACCGATACGATGCTTGATTCCGTCGATACTTGCATTCCCTTTTTGCGTCTCCTTGATCTGACTGATCAAAGTGGGTTGAAGTTCAATACTGGCTAGGAATCCTTTGCTAACTAGCTCCATTCTAAACTGCTCCAACTCTTCATGCAAACTTGGATGGGCTTCTTTCATCATGGTGTTTAATCTACACGGCGATCTACTAAGAGCATCCGCTACCACATTGGCTTTGCCGGGGTGATAGTGAATGTCAAGGTCATAATCCTTGATTAACTCTATCCATCTCCTTTGCCTCATATTCAGCTCCTTATGGGTGAAGATATACTTCAGGCTCTTGTGATCCGAATAAATCTCACACGGTTACCCATAAGGTAATGACGACGGGTCTTCAAAGCTAAAACTATGGCTGCTAGTTCTAAGTCATGGGTAGGTAGTTTTGCTCATGTTGCTTTAGTTGTCTAGACAGATATGATATGACTTTGCCTTCTTTCATCAACACACATCCTAGTCCAATCTTGGATGCATCACAATACACATCAAAAGGCTTCTTGATATCCGGCATAATCAGGATTGGGGCTAAAATCAATCTCTTCTTGAGCTCTTGAAAACTTGCTTCACATTTGTCCGTCCATTCAAACTTTTGATATTTCTTCAATAACTAGGTCATCGGTCTTGCGATGCTTGAAAATCCTTCAACAAACTTGCGGTAGTATCTCGCTAATCTGAGAAATGTGCGGACTTGGGTTTGAGTGGTTGGGGCTTTCCATTCTTAAACATCTTTGATCTTGGCGGGATCGACAACGACTCCTCCTGCCGACACAATATGTCCTAGGAATCCTACTTCCTTTAACCAGAACTCACATTTGCTAAACTTGGCATACAACTGATGTTCTCTAAGGGTTTCAAGGATGGTTCTTAGGTGTAGCTCATGGTCTTCTTCTTACTTGGAATAGATCTGAATATCGTCGATAAAAACAACGACAAACTTATCTAGGAAGTTCATAAAAATCTTATTCATGATATTTATGAAATAAGCGGGGGCATTGGTTAATCCAAAAGACATGAAAGTGTACTCATACAATCCATATCTTGTGGTAAAGGCGGTCTTTGGGATATCTGTTACACGAATCTTGAGTTGATGATAACCAGTTCTAAGATCAATCTTAGAAAACACTCTGGCACCAGTCAACTGATCAAACATATCTTCTATCTTCGGTAGTGGGTACTTGTTTTTGATGGTGACATCATTCAGCTTTCGGTAATCCGTGCACAAACGGTTACCTCCATCTTTCTTATCCACAAACAAAACAGGCGATCTCCATGGTGATGTGCTTGGTTGAATCAGACCTTTCTCCAACATAGAATCAAGTTGTTTCTTCAGCTACACTAATTCAGATGGATTCATACTATAAGGTCTCTGAGCTATGGGTCCAGTTCCAGGAATTAGTTCAATGATGAACTCGATATCCCGATCTGGGGGCATACCGGGCAATTCATCTGGGAACACGTTGGGGTATTCACAGACTACTCTGACTTGGTCTAGGGTTGGTTGGGCTAGACTCTTGTTGCATTTGAATTGACGGGGCAGTGTCTCAGATACATGCTCTACTGATACTCTAGTGCTACTGGTCATGGTTATGGCTTTCTTGGCACAGTCGATTAATCCTTTATGTTTCGACATCCAATCCATTCCTAGTACTACTTCCAAACCTTTGGTTCCAAGTACTATTAGATTAGGATAAAAATTTATTCCATGATTTTGATAGGTACAACCTTGCAAATTTTTCTAGCTTTGGTGGTTGAACCAGGTATTTGAACTATCATAACATGCTTCAATTTTGTTGGTTGAATGTTACTAGTGCATGCAAATTCTTCTGTAACAAACGAGTGCGATGCTCCAGAATCAAACAACACTCTTGCAAGTACTGAGTTAATAGAAAACATGCCCATCACGACATCTGGCGCTACCTGAGCTTCTTCAGCATTCATGTGGAACAGACAGCCGTTGCGGTTGAGCGAGTTCCCTGGGGCAAATCTCCTTCCAGGCTGAACACGGCGTTGTTGCTGAGCGGGTGCATTCACATTGGTGGTTGCTGCAAGCTTCTTGGGGCACTCGTTGGAGTAGTGACCCTTGACTCCGCATTCAAAGCAAGTAATCAAGGACTTGTCTTTTCCTGGAATAGGCACAACATTGATTCCAGTCCTTGGGGCAGTATTGTTGTTGTTGTTAGACTTGGACGGTGCACGGTTGAAGTTATTGGAGTTGACGGGGTTATTTTTGTGGTTTCCTCTAGACTTCAAGTTTCCTCTGCTACGATTGGGATAGCTTGGATGGGACATAGGGGCTCTGTTTTTTCTTGGGGCATATCCTGCAGACAGGTTGGGGCGATACTTCTGGGTATGGTGGGATCCAGGCTGGTGCATCATCCTGCACTTGCGATTGTCATTGGATTGGTTGATCTTTCCTTCCATCTGGATAGCAGAGTCCACTAGTTCTCCACAAAATGGATGTTGACTAAGACTGTCTGCATCTCATCATGTAATCCATTTAGGAACCTTTCCTTCTTCTTTGCTTCGGTGCTAATCTCATCAGGGGCATACCTAGCTAAAGATAAGAATTTGTCATGGTATTCCACCACAGTCATTCTTCCTTGCTTCAATTCCCTGAACTCATCCCTCATCCTAGTGACTAAACCTTGGGGCACATGGGTCCGGCTGAACTTGATCTTGAGTGCTTCCCAAGTCATCATTTGCCCTTCTTTCATGGTACGAGTACTATTCCACCAGGCTCTTGCATCACCTACTAGATAATGGGTGACAAACAGTACTTTTTCATTGGCTTCAACTCCCGCGACCTCCAAATTGTTCTCCATGGTTTGCACCCAGTCATCAGCATCCAAGGGATCCTCAGACTTACTAAATATAGGTGGGTTGGTATTCTGAAAGTTCTTGAGCTTGGATCCATGGTTATCCTGGTTTCCGTGACCTTGATTATTTTGGGCCATCTGAGCTATCCGTTGAAGAGTGGCTAAGTTGGCTTGGCGTTCGGCTCTACTAGCTTCACTGTCAGAAACTAACATTTTCAGAATCTGCAACATTGGGTCATGAGATGAACTGCTTCCACAGGGGTTACCGCGAGTCATCTGAAGATTGAGATAGATAACGAGATAAGAGGGAAATCTCTAAGGTTCATGGTTTTGTTTCAAAAGCTTTAAACTTTGAGTTTGACTCAGGTTTTGCAACTAACAACTTCTTCTCATTCATTCATTCACTCCAAACACACAATACAAACACACACCACAACACAAAATAGAAAACAGATGGTTTTAAGAACCATTCTGTGAAACTACGATACAGTGGGACCGGGTACAACTCACTCCTACGGTAGTGCTCAAGTGCATCTAATCATCATCAATGAAGGCGAAATCATCATCATCAGTGTGGAACTCCATGGCATCATCCTCCAGGTAGTCCTCATCATCACTGAGGTAAGAGTAGAGATCTCCACGGATATCTTCACCTTCCTCCTCCTTCGCTTCAAGCTGGACCTCCTATTCACGGATGGTCTTCTCGAGAGTGGCCACCTTCTTGTGAAGATGATCGATGATGCGATCCTTCTTGTCATGCTGATGACAAAGTGACTAGCGCTCCTTGGCGAGAGTCTGGTCCTTCTTGACTGCAATGGCATGGTTGTGGTTGGCGTAGGCACGGGCGTTGTAGAACTCCTTCTGTCTATCATACAACATGAAGTCGAGATTATCCACCTGGTGCTTCAGCTCTGGGTGTCCTGGCATCTCCAAGGGCATTCCCATAGAATCACGCCTTGCGTAGTGAGCAAAGCGAGTTCCACTAATCTGGTTGGTGTTTTGCCCACACAGACGGGCAAGAGCTTCATGCATAGCCCTGGCTAATCCATCTAGCCAGTTGTTCTCCCTCAAGATGAAATGGGATCTTCTCCGAAGTGGGTGCTTCCATCTTGCCTCTGATATCTGCAACTATCAGCCACTGTAGTTCTTCTCCCACTTGATCGTTGAGTTGGGCCCCAAAGAACTCTGAGTGCGGGCGCTCAAGATACTCTATGAGTGCATCTAGATCCCTCTCAAAGATCAGGTGGCCTCCATTGCCCAGCTGGTAGAACTTACTATACTTGACCTCCATCTATAAGAATTTAGGGTGAGCAAGTTAGTGGGGTGATCAAGTGTGTCAAATTTTATGTAGGATGCAAGAATTTTTTAGGAACATTTTTTAAAAGAATCTAAAGGATAAGAGTGGGAATAGGTTTTCATAAATAATCACTTCTTTTGTTTTGAAACTAAGTTTTTGTTTAGACGTCCATTCTAACTAGGGTCTCCTATGGTCAGGATGGCTCTGATACCAACTTGTGAACACCCGGATTTTTAATCCCATATGCCTGTTATGTCATACCTCGCAATCCCAGGATTACCATTTTTGTGAGACATAAAAGAATTGGTACCATAGTACATCATCCATTACAAACCATAATAAAGGTCTTACAAACAAAGGATCTCATGATCCAGTCTTAATACAATCAAAGCAGCAGAAAATAACGTAGTAGGGGCTCCATCTTCAGGGTCATAGGCAATGCTGACGATGGGAGATGATCCTAGTTGTCATAGACCTCCTACTGTCCATCTTCCTGGTAGTCCTCCTCATAGTCCGGCCACGGGAATAGCCAAAGACAAAGCCATGAGTACTCTTTAAGTACTCGCAAACTACCACTAACAAGTAAGGTAGTTCTAGTAGGAATCTTAAGCTCTAGGTTTATTTGCAAAAAAACAGGTTTATTTCATAAGGAGTTCAAAAGTAAAGAACCTAATGTAATTTTCTACATCACCTAAGTGGGAACCTAGTTTTTCATGTCCACAACCCTATTGTGGTCAAGTGAAGGTCATAGTTCAATTCACAAGTCATTTTTGAAAACATCTGACAACAGAACAGTATGGCCACTCCAACTATCCATGACCGCGGACGCAGCTATTCAAATAGTTTGACACTCTGCAGAGGTGGTACACTTTCACCACAAAATTCGATACATCCATCGGGGATAACCCTGAATCATCATAATTAGTATGCGGATAATCAATCATAACCTTTCAATTACACACTCTAGTATATGCACCTCCCATATGAGCTTGGCCTCCCAGCCATGGCCATCTACCATCTTGGGCACTGCATAGGTGGACATTCACATTCACGAGGTAGCCTCAGATCAACCTCTTTCCGTGAGGGAACCCATACTAAGGCATATAAACTTCCAGTTAAGCCCTACCCAATTCGGTATTGTGGTTGTACGGTAAAATTGGAATGGTATCGCATCCGAACCCAACCATCTGTTTTTATAAAGGGCCAAGGCTCATGCCTCAACATTTTCATCATCATCATGTCAAAACATTTCAATAGAATGAATCATCATTCCAAGGTTTTCATAATCATTTTCACCAAGTATTCCCATCTAAAGTGATCAACTTTTATGCTTAGCACTAGCCACTAAAGTTGAGGGTATTCGCTAATGAGGGTGCTAATCCAGTGTAACTATCCAAATCTAGTTTTATGCTTTTTAATGGCATCTAAGTATAACTACTTAGGCCTAGTTGTATAATCTTTATGGCATCTATCCTATATTTCCCATACTCACAAATCACTAACTAAAGATAAAGAACTTTGAAAAAAAAAGAATAAAGCTTGCAAGTAAAACTTGGGATGGGTATAATCAAAGTTGCATATACCAAGTATGCCTAATGCATCTTGCATAGGTTATCTTGCAAGGATGGCTTGCATAGTTCTAGCTTGCATAGCTATGAAACTTGCAAGTGTTAGCTTGCCTTGAGTAGTGTAGTGGTTTAAGTTCTCTTCTTCGTAGTACTCCTCCTCCTCCTCGTATCCTGGGTCGGTACTAGCGTCTATAAATGAATACGAGGTACACAATCACCAAACAATACTTAAATACTTCTATTTAGCACACTAAGGCTCACACTTGATGATCTAGCATCATCACAATCATCACATGAAATAAAGACCTAGTCTTATTTATCTTATTTTAAAAAAGAAATTTCTACTCAATGAAAATACTTAAGATTTAATATTCTCCAATTAAAATATGGGATCATGTTGACATTTGTCATCACCACATATTCTAATACTTGGGAATGTGATTTAAAGTGGTGGTCACCTTTTTATAAAGTTTAAAATTACTATTTAATAAAATTAAAGTGACTAGAAATGCCTATATAGCATTCTTTTAGTACTAGTCCAAGATCATTGCATGTAAACCTAAATATTTTTACATATTCCGATAGATCTTGTCAAATGTGATTTTTGAGAGTTGAAATCAACTCAAAAGCATTTATGGTTGAATTTTGAAAAATGTTTGAAGTTGGAAAAGTCTCTGTCTTGTTATTTTTGGTATAGGTGATCTATAATTTCAAATGGTTTGAATCCAATGAGCTTGGATAGATAAGTTGAATATTTTTCTAACAAAATTGGAATCATGCAATTTGGTTCAGTGAATCTCTTTGAATTTATTTTTGAATCTACTAACAGAATCTAGTTTTAACTAAAATGGAAAAAGCTTATTTGAATCAATAGGCTTGTGCGGGAAACTAATTGGGCCGGCCCAGTTGCACTGCACTGGCGCAGCGGGCTACTGACGGGACGGTCCCACTGGTCAATGACTAAACTAAACCGAAATGGTATCTTTCAATCTGGGTCGTGCGATTAGACAGCGATCGATAGCTGAGCATCATCATCTCTGTCGCACAGCTCCGGCGAGACTGAACCCTAACGCGAATGGTGGGGGTACGTGGGGCTCACCAGGGCTCCAGCTAGGGTCGGCGATGGGGGCGATTGAACGTGTCGAGGACGGCGATTCAAATGGTGGTCGCGGCGGCTCCTGGAGCGGCTCCTAGCTCCGGTTCCTCTTCTCCTCTACAGCAGCGGGCTCCGGTGAAATTCCGGAGGTGTGGTGCTCACCTTGCTCAGGGGAGAGGTGTGGGAGGTTTGTGATAGAGAGGGGAGTGGAATGGTGTGGCGAATGAGGGCTAGGGTGGCCTCTATTTATACACCGGCGAGAGGGACAGAGCGACATGGCTCGAGCTCGTTAGTGACGTCGTTGTAGGGGGCTATCGACATGGCTGAGGGTAGGGGTCGACGCGGTGCTTCAAGGCGGTCGTCATGCGAGTGATGGCGCGGCAAGGGGCCGTCGAGAACGGTCGGGAGAGGTCCGTGCTCTACGCATGAACAGCGACGTTCGAGACGGAGCATAGTGTGTATGGTCCACGCGGCGGCGAACAGGCGTGTCTGCGGGGTAGCTGGGGTCGTGGTGAGTGCGGGCAGGCACAGTGAGGACGAGGCGCGGCGTGTGTGCGCGTGTCGGTTGCGGCGCTCTGGCGCGCTCTTAGCATGGTAGGTAGAGAAATGGGCGCGGCGATCACGGGTGGTCCACGACGTGTCTTCTGTCGAGGGGTGGATAGTTGCCTATCTCCTGGTCGTTGTGGGAGAGGGCGGCGCTGGCTGTGGTGAGTGGGGCGTGGTCGACCGGCATGGTGCGCTTGGGCGGTGCGGCACTGGTGCGAACGACGAAGGGGGGAGATGGTCTGCTGCGCTGCTGGGTGCTAGGGGAGACCAGGGGAGAGATTTAAGGCACTAGTGGCGATTGATCACTACTCAAAACAGTAAAAGTTATGCAGTGTTTAATTGTGTCTGCCAGGTGCTCGACCAAATGGCTGCATGAATTCAAAGTTTGAATATTTGGATGAAATTTGGTGAGTGTTCGGAGTATTTGCTTGATAGTCTATGGTTGCTTAGAAAAGTCAAGGTGAATTGATTTGAGTGGTTTTTAAAAAGTGGTGATCTATGCATATGAACTTGATACAATTTTGCAATGTCCTTTAAATAGATTTGGAATTTGTTTGTGTAAATTTGTAAAGTGGGCTTGGGTTCACTTTTACTTGGTCTAGCAAGAGGTGAAAAGAATTGGAAAAGTTTTTGTTAGAAATCTTTGACTAGAAACACTCAAAGTGGTCTAGTGGATAATTTTGATCAAAATGACCATTTGATCATATGATTCATATATGATTTTCTTTTCTTTTGATTTTGTTTGTAAATGGCCTAGATGATGTAGTATTCCTCTTTAAACCATTCTTTATCATTTGTTGCAATCAACCATGGCAATTTCACTCATTCATACACTAATGCAATTCACACATATACTCATATTAGATTTAATAATAAAAGTTTTTTGTTAACCCTAAACTTGGGTGATTAGAACTTGATAATCTTGATTAATATTTTTGGGGTGTTACAGTCTCCATCTTGTATCTTTATGCACCAATTGAGAGAGCATAGTGGTCATTCTTAGTTTAATGTGCATTTTCCCAAAACTTGTTGATTGATTCATAACTTTGATATTGTTTGTTCTTAAATTATTTATATCTAGTCACCCTTATGAACTTTGAAGGTGTCCTATGCATTTATGTTTTGCTATACCATGAAGGACAAGCCGAATACCACTCTTATTATGTTTTCTATATGTGAAACAAACAAACGTCTTTCAATGCATTGCTATTCATGATCTTTTGTTTGTACCTCTTCATGTTACAACATAGTTGCTATATCTTATTGTTAAAACTCTATCTTTCATGATCATGTTTAAAGTACTTTGATCCCAGCTATCAATGCTTTACAAATACATTGATCAAGATTGTGATGGTGGATGTCACCTCAAAAATTATCCTTTTTATCACTTACCTACTCGAGAACGAGAAGGAGTTAAGCTTGGGGATGCTTGATACGTCGTAAACGTATCTACAATTTTTGATGCTCCATGCTTGTTTTGTATCAACTTTCTTATGTTTTGTTTACACTTTGAGGTATTTTTATACATTTTCTGGAACTTACCTATTGACAAGATGTCGCGGTGCCAGTTGCCTGTTTTCTGCTATTTTTGGTTTCAGAAAAGCTAGTAAAGAAATATTCTCGGAATTGGACGAAACAAAAGCCAAAGTTCCTATTTTCCCCGACACAAGACGGAGTCCAAAGCAGAGACTGAGGAGGGCACCGAGGCGGCCACACCCTATGGTGGCGTGGGTCCCCTAGGTGCGCCACCAGGTGGTGTGGGCCCCTCAGGCCTCCACCGACCTTGCCCCTTCGCCTATATATTCCCCCGAGATGAAAACCTTAGGTACCAGATCAGAATTCCACGAAAAGTTCCATAGCGTCGCCGCCACTGAAAAGGAGATTCGGGGGATACAAGTCTCTGTCCTGGCACCCTGCTGGGACAGGGAAGTGCCCCCGGAGCCATCTCCATCGACTCCACCGCCATCTCCATCTCCGTTGCTGACTCCCATGATGAGGAGGGAGTAGTTCTCTCTCGAGGCTAAGGGCTCTACCAGTAGCTATGTGTTCATCTCTCTCACTATGCGTGATCTTATTGAAATCATGAGCTTTGTAATCTAGATCTATTCTGCTACTCAAGTGCTTTAATTAATCTCTGCTTATCTTCACGTGTGTGAAGTTGACAGCGTGCACACCGTGTGGCACTTTGGCTAATGTTATAAAAATACTTATCATGAGTATAATTTGAGTTAGATATCTCTATGAGATTGTGGTGTTTGTTAGAACCATCTAGCGCTCAAGGTGATAGTGAGGGGTTATCTAGATGAGGAATGCGAACTTTAAGGTGTGCTGTTATAGCCCTACATCGTCCAACCGGAGAGTAGTTCAGGGTAGCATAATGAAGAGAAGATATTTATATGAGAGTGTCCACTAGTGAAAGTATGATCCATAGGCCTTGTTTTTAAGCATTGAAACACCATTTACAATCAGTCCTGTTACATGTTTGCTTGCTACCACTCTTATTTTAGATTACAATTACCACTTATAATCATCCATATTACTGTATTTCACTATCTCTTCGCCGAACTAGTGCACCTATACACCTGACAAGTGTATTGGGTGTGTTGGGGACACAAGAGACTTCTTGTATCTTGATTGCAGGGTTTCTTGAGAGGGATGCCTTTGACCACTTCCTCCCTGAGTTCGATAAACCTTGGGTGATCCACTTAAGGGAAACTTGTTGCTATTCTACAAACCTCTGCACTTGGAGGCTCAACACTGTCTACAAGAAGAGAAGCGTGCGTAGACATCATTAACGTTATGTCAACGGTTTGAAATTGATGTGCCTTCGGCAGTCGGATGAGGAAGGACGATATATTAGAGTGAAAATAGATTTGCTTTAGTGTTAATTACTCAAGATGATGTCTATTTATGCAACGAGAGAGCATAGAGATGATTTTAGTATGTAGTATTTCTATCCGTGAAAAACAGAGTGTCCGCTTCGTGTTAGCGAACTTTCGATTGCGATATAGATACTCTCCACTATGTATGGTTTTTTCCGTAGTTCTCCAACCATTTACCGGAATAATACAAATGATATAAGGTTGGAAAGTTATGCAAATTTCACATCTTTTCATATAGACCACCTTTTTAATTCTCAGCAATTTAAGAGCAAATTTATTTATACAAAACTCTATTTTTTAGAACTTCCTTACTATTTTGACATTGTTTTTTAAAAGTTAACTTTAAGGTTATATGTAGTGAACTACTAATGTTAACTAAGTGAATTTCATAATTTTTGTATAGTAAACTTTCTCACTGTTTTCTTCAATTTTATATAGTGAACTTCGTAAATTTTTATAGCAAACTTTTGTTTTATATGTTTTTTGGTGTAATGTGCATGATAATGAACTCTGCGACAAAATAAGAATGAACGTCCCAAAACATAAGGGCTAACTTTTGAACTTCTTAAATGGATGACTCTAGTAATATAAAGTGAACTGGCCGAACATGAGATGTGAACCATCTAGTCGCGACATGTGAACCACCCAACATCGTTTAGTGATTTTCTTGTCATGATCAATGTGAACCTTCATAAAAAGTGAATTTGAGAGTGGACTTCAAATTTTATATAGTGAACTTCGATTTTTTGCATAGTACGCTTTCAAAAACTATTTCTTAACTTCACACGACACAAAAGTGAACTTTTTGATGACTACGAAGTGAACTTCCTGATGGAATACTGAGAATCTACGTTTTTGCGGTCAGTATTTTAAACACGGTTTTTAAATGCTGATCGGAACGACGCAAGCAATATACCGTTACACAGATATAGAAATTTGGAATCTTTTATGCTCAAGTTTTCCTAAAAAAATTATGGTTTAAAAGTAATTTCAAATATACTAAACGCAATTTCGCGAACTTTGCCATTTCCGCACAGTATTTTGGCCGCGGTTTTCAAACGGCTCGTCGAATTAATGCATGCTATATACTGTTGAAAAGCTCTGAAAATTGTGCAACTTTCTCATCTTAAAAGTTTTCCCAGATTATTCATGGTTTAAGAACAGTTTTAGATATACCAAAATCTAGCAAGATGGCGCGCGGGAGGTGGGTCGGGGGCGGCGCGCGGGAGGTGCAGCGGGGGCGGCGCGCGGGAGGTGCAGCGGGGGCAGCACGAGAGGCAGGGCGAGGGCGGCGCGAGAGGTGGGGCGAGGGCGGTGCACGGGAGGTGGGGCAGGGATGGCTTAGGTGTAGAAGGTCTTTATTAGGGGAGGGGATTGTAGAATAGTTATTGAAAGGGCATGTATGCCCCATGTGTGGTTTTGGTAATTAATGACAATCCCTATGGACTAATGTGCAAATTGAGTTTCACTTGTAGGTTTGTCCATTGGCATCGCTTGGACCATGTGTTGGTTTCAAGGATGAAAAAGAAAAAGCATCGTCCAAGGGCTTTGTGTCTATTGGAATCAAGTAGAAGAAGAAGAAGAAGATCAAGTTTATCTTGAAGAAGAAGAAGAAGATCAAGTTTATCTTGAAGAAGAAGAAGAAGATGGGGTTCCTCATGGCTATTGTCAACACCCATATTTTTAATTCCAGATGCCCGTTATGCCATACCTCGCAATCCCAGGATTACCATTTTTGCGAGACATAACGGATTGGATATCACAGTACATCATCCATTACAAACCATACTTAAGGTCTTACACAAATAAGGATCTCATGATCTAGTCTTAATACAACAAGCAGCGGAAAAATAAAAGATAGCGTAGCGGTGGGATCCATCTTCAGGGGCACAGGCAATGCTGACGAAGGCAGATAGTCCTAGTTATCATAGCCGTCCTGTTGGCCATCATCTTGATAGTCTCCTTCATAGTTTGGCCATGATAATATCCAGAAACAAAAGCCATGAGTACTCTTTAAGTACTCGCAAACTACCACTAACAAGTATTATGAATCTAGATTAAAGTGCTAACTCTATGTTTAACTATAAAGTTAAGTTTGAAACCTAAGCTGAGTTCTAAAGCAAAGAAATATAAAGTAAAACTCTAGAATCACTTAAGTTGGGAAAAGCTATTGTCATAAACACAACCCTGTTGTGGTCAAGTCAAGATTCATCATTCATTTCAAAGTATTTAGAAAACATCTGACAATGAAACAGTATGGCCATTCCAACTGTCCATAACCGCGGACGTGGCTATTCGAATAGTTTGACACTCTGTAGAGGTGGTACACTTTCACCACAAGATTCGATACATCTGTCATGGATAACCCTGAATCATCATACTTAGTATGCAGATAATCAAACATAACCTTCCCTTTACACACCCTAGTATAAGCACCTCTCATATGAGTATGGCCTCCCAACCATGACCATCAGTCATCTTGGGCACTGCATAGGTGGACATCATGAGAGGTAGCCTCAGCTCAGACCTCTCCTGATGAGGATATATACATGGATTATGATGATTCTGACTGCCTGAACTGGAAGGAAATATTGAGTCAAATCAATAATGACTATTAGGTGAATTTATTCCTAATTGAACCTGATGTTTTATTTAATGAGAACTTTATACTACCTAAGTCTATGCATCTTTGTATGATCAGGTTTATTGATAACACAAGCATTGCGCGAGGAGGAGGAGAGTTGCAGCAAGAAGGACAAGCGCTGATTTCCAATATCAACAAGTGCGCGAGGGAGGAGCGGGAGGCAGGCGCACTAGGACGCAATGAGGAAATCACGTATGAGCAAGAGAGAGATGGCGCACCAAGAATTACATGTTTGAGGTGTTCCACGACGTTTGGACTGCGTGCCAATAAGGCCGAACCCATATATGGGTCGGTATGTATCAGTTTGAGTCGAACCGAGTCAGTTTGGGCCAAGTTATGGCTGTTTTTAGGCCCGTTTAGAGGGGAGGATGCCCCAGCCCTCATATAAACCTCCGTAGCCGTCACAAGTTAGGTTTTGAAGACCACGTTAAAATATTTTGGAGTTGTTTCTTTCATAGAACCTCTGGAATTACCTTGTGTTCGAATCTGCCAACTATAATTGAGTGTGATCTATTGTTCCATTGGGAATTAGTAGATTGCATACTACCGTTCGTGGTCACGGCTGCGTGCGCAAGAGTGTGGTGTTGTGAATATCCTACAAGGTTCGAGAGCTGTTGCATTGGCATCAGGGATCGAGCGGGAGAGATCATAGCTACGCACTAGTTATCTATCATCCACCATCACCATCGACAAGAGCTTGCTGAGAAGATCAGGCCACCCAATATCATCTTGGTATCAGAGCGTTGGGTTTACTCGGTGAGCAATATCATCTTGGTATCAGATTTCCTCGTTGCCTCGGTAAGCAATCCACAATCCATCCATAGATTAGAGAGTGTTTTTCATCCTATACAGAAAAAGCCTCACAAAAAGAATTGCCATAGCCTAGATTACATCGTATTTGACTAATAGTTGTTGGTCGCGTTCCTCTATTAGATTAGATCTAGATCTGTTCTTCGTAGATTTGTTTTCTAGTTGTTCTAGTTGTTTTCCACCATCTTTTTCCGCTACCATCAAGTCAGATCCGATCCAAGTAAAGAGTCCTAGTTGTGTACTACTTGGCGAATCAAAAAAAAAATTGGCTCGCTGCCTCACGCCTGACCGCAGACAAGTCTGTGCTCTAGCGTGACCAAAAAAAAATTCCGAAAAAAAAAATCGAACCGTCGCCTTACCACAGACCAGTCTGTGCTAGTACGAGAAAAAAAATCTGCCGCCATCCTGCCGCGGCAGGATTTTAGGCCATTTTTCTGCCGTGGCAGAGACCAATTCTCAGGTTAATTTTTTTTCTTTTTTTTGTTTATTTTTTTACTGAGTCCACATAGCGTACCTATCCTTGTGAGCCTTAGTAAGCCTTTCTTTGTGTCTATAACTATCCTACGAGACTAGCGTGCTTAGTGCTCTACAGGCTGCTCAATTAGCAATCTTGTGCCCGTTTCGTTGAGACATTGCTAGCGTCTCTCCTTGTGCATTGCAACACGAGCATTCCTCTGACATACCTTACTTTTTTGAGCTCATTTTCATAGTTGCAATTGCCCCATTTATCTCCACCGTGTGTGCTTCCGTGGGTCTTTGTCATACGATCAGCACCAGGACTTGTTTGCGGTGTAGTTAGGATACCATACCTACAGCTCCACCATAAATAACCTGTGTGCCCTGTGATCGTTCTCTACTTCATCACTTCAGTGCATCAGTCTTTGATTAAGTTTGGTAGAGCATCTCTATTCACTTTGGAACGGTAAGATCTTCTTTCTTATCAGTTGTGAGTGAGTTGTGAGAGTTTCCACCATACTGATTTTGATTTGTGCACTAATATACTAATCATGTCTTCTAGTAGTGTTGATGTGATGCAGAAAATGGAGGCAGGTGATGTTACAAATAATGTGGAGATGTACAGTTACAAATTCATCGACAATTGGCGTTGTAGTGGAACTTTTTGGAAGGAAGAACGCGGTATTTTTGATGGTGATGGTCTTTTCCACCATAGTGTGATGATTGGTGAGCGATGTGCTTCCATTACCATTGATAGTAACTCTACTATTAATTTGATCAGCGTTGAAGTTGTACAAAAGTTGCAGCTACCCACATGTGCCCATGCGGTGCCATATCTCTTGCATTCATCATATGGCACATTACTGATTTCACACACCGCTGATGTTCCTATGACTTTTAAAGAGCATACTGAGATTGTGCGCTGTGATGTATCTCCTATACCAGTTGATTCTTGTCACATACTATTGGGAGAACCTTGGAGCAGAAGGTTTGACGCTCAAATATGTCCTGTTGTTGGAAGGATTTCTTTCAAATGGAACATGAAGAGGCGTGTTATGCTTAGGATTTCAGCCGACAAATTTCATGAGTATAATCTTCTTCGCAAGGAGAGGACAAAAGAGTTCAGTTTGTCTGCTAAGTACAAGGTCATGATGAATGGTGACAATTCTATTATTTGTCATCTTGAACATGGTGTGCATTACAACCCATGTGAGAATGAGAGCCACATAGCCAAGCTGAGTGAGAGTGTTATCAAAAGTGAGCTGTGTGATTCCACTAAACGTGAGGTTGAGAGCATCCATTCTAAGAGTATGAGAGAAAAAGAAAACATCAGTGCAGTAGATGCTAATACATGTGAGGATATTTCTACTAATGTAATCATCTCTACTCCTGGTATTGTTTCTTGTGTTATGCAGGTTGCTTTTGAAGAAAGGGAGCCGCCTATTTTACAACCTGCATCACACGATCTGGTATTGTTACTTGAGGAGGATGTCATAGTACCTACTACAACTGAGAAGTTTGTTAATGACATTGGTACTGTTTTGGAGCTTCAGCCAACATGTGCGACATATTGTGAGTCTATTCCTTTACTGAAGCCTCCTTGTGATTTGCCTTGCACTACTGTTTCAGCACCATGTGATAGTTTACCAAATTCAAATTTTGATCATGTGGTACTGATAACACATAAGGAAATACTTGCTAGAATACCACCTGCTGATATTGTGTATTCCATCATGCTAAATGAACCTATGAGTATGAGTTGTGCTATGGATAAGATTTCTGAAATTTCATTTCTGAATTCTAGCACATATTCTCCTTGTTTCACTTTCAATCTGATTGGTGAATATAGCATGGATGAAAATTTTCTTGTGGATCACATATGCATTACTTGTGATAGAACTGCTGAACTGAAACATGTTGTTTTCAGCCATACATCACAAAATGTTTGCTATGGGACAATAGCTCATGTTCCAGATATTATGGAAATACATTCTGGTCTAGTTGATATATTGCAACCAATACAAGTAATTTTACCTATGTTGGATTGTTCTAATCTTGCTAGAATAGGACCCAAGTTTTCATATTCACTATGTTTGTCCCAAAAGTCTTTGTCTAGTTTTGTTACTACTTTAGACTTCCTTGATATTTGCAAATTGAGTTGCGTTTTACATACTAGACAACATGATCATGTTCATAATAATCAGAGTAGCGCAGTTGAAGCATGTCATGATTCAATTTGGTTTTCAGACATATTGAATTGGTTTGATCTTGTTCACAAATTTGATCATAGATCTTCTTTGAGAAAACTGAATTTAACGTTGAAGAACATGACTATCTATTTAGTTGTTTTTCACCATGATCATGATTCTTTGTACTTCACTTATACCTGCAATTTAAGTTGCTTGATGTATACTGGACATACTTTTTATGTGAACAACAATAATACAACATGTTATATATACATATACTTTGCGTACACGTTGTTCTTTTTGTTTCTCCCACTTTCAGCTTACCCAAAGTCGAGGACGGCTTTTCATGAAGAAAGGGAGGATGATGAGGATATATACATGGATTATGATGATTCTGACTACCTGAACTGGAAGGAAATATTGAGTCAAATCAATAATGACTATCAGGTGAATTTATTCCTAATTGAACCTGATGTTTTATTTAATGAGAACTTTATACTACCTAAGTCTATGCATCTTTGTATAATCAGGTTTATTGATAACACAAGCATTGTGCGAGGAGGAGGAGAGTTGCAGCAAGAAGGACAAGCGTTGATTTCCAATATCAACAAGTGCGCGAGGGAGGAGCGGGAGGTAGGCGCACTAGGACGCAATGAGGAAATCACGTATGAGCAAGAGAGAGAGATGGCGCACCAAGAATTACATGTTTGAGGTGTTCCATGACGTTTGGACTGCGTGCCAATAAGGCCGAACCCATATATGGGTCGGTATGTATCAGTTTGAGTCGAACCGAGTCAGTTTGGGCCAAGTTATGGCTGTTTTTAGGCCCGTTTAGAGGGGAGGACGCCCCAGCCCTCATATAAAGCTCCGTAGCCGTCACAAGTTAGGTTTTGAAGACCACGTTAAAATATTTTGGAGTTGTTTCTTTCATAGAACCTCTGGAATTACCTTGTGTTCGAATCTGCCAACTATAATTGAGTGTGATATGTTGTTCCATTGGGAATTAGTAGATTGCATACTACCGTTCGTGGTCACGGCTGCGTGCGCAAGAGTGTGGTGTTATGAATATCCTATAAGGTTCGAGAGCTGTTGCATTGGCATCAGGGATCGAGCGGGAGAGATCATAGCTACGCACTAGTTATCTATCATCCACCATCACCATCGACAAGAGCTTGCTGAGAAGGTCGGGCCACCCCATATCATCTCCCGTGAGGGAACTAATAGTAATGCATATAAATTTCCAGCTAAGCCTTACCCAATTCAGGTAATGTGGTTATACGGTAAATTTGGAATGGTATCGCATCCGAATCCAACCATCAGTTTTATAAAAGAGTTAAGGCTCAGGCCTCAACATTTTCATCAACATCAATCCTTTGTGTTTCTCAACACATGTCAAAACATCTCAATAGAATGACTCATCATTCCAAGGTTTTCATAATTCATTTTCACCAAGTGTTCCCATCTAAAGTGACTCAAGTTTTTGATTCTACTCTAAACTACTAAGTTAAGAGTGTTCACTAAGGTGGAAAAGATGGGTTCAATCTCATGCCATAGAATGATATCTAAAGGGTTCTAAATAGGTCAAGTTTTATACTTTTTATGCTACCTTCAAACTAAGTAAAGAACTTTGTATAACCTAAGAGGGGTAAAACTTGTAACTAAGACTTGGAGTACTAATAGTTAAAAGGGAGTGTGATCAAAGCATGCTTAAGGCATCTTTGCTAAACCATCTAGTTTGATTCTAATTTGCTAAGCACTAAACTTGCAAGTGTTAGCTTGCACTGTTAATGGTGGCTTGCACTTAAAAGTGCTAGCTTGCTAATAGTAGCTTGCCTTGGTTGGTGCTGTGGTTGAAGTTTTCTTCTTCTTCTTGGTAGAACTCCTCCTCCTCGAAAGCTTGGTCGGTACTATCGTCTATAAATACATACGGAGTGCACAATCACCAAACAATACTTAACTAAGCTAAGTAGCATTCTAAGACACACATTTGATGATCTATTATCATCACAAACATCACAAGTTTAATTCCATAGTTTCATCCCTTTTATTTTAGAAAAGTAATTTCTACTCATTGAAAACTTATCTAAAATTTAATATTCACCACCAAAATATGGGATCATGTGGAAACATGTCCTCACCACATATTCTAACATGTGGGAATGAGATTTAAAGGTTGGATCAACATTACTTTGGTTTAAGTTCATTATTTAATGATTTAAAGTGACTAGAAATGCCTATATAGCATTATTTTGGTACTAGTCCAAAGTCACTGCATATAAACCTTAATATTATTACATATTTAGATAGATATCATGAAATGTGATTTTTGAGACTTGGAATCAACTCAAAACCTAACTTGGTTGATTTTATAAAAATGTTGCAAGTTGCAAATGCTTCTGTCTTCTTATTTTTATTAGGAGAGATCTATAACTCTAAATGAATTAAATCCAATAGGCTTGGATAAATCATCTTAATACCTTTCAGGGAAAATTAGTTTCATGCTATTTGGATTTGTAAAACTCTCAGAATTGAATTTTAAAATAGTGGACATAAACTAGATTTAACTAAAAAGAAAAAATCCAGATTTGAATGTGTGGGCTAGCGTGGGAAACGACTTGGCCCGGCCCAGTGGCGCTCCGCGGTGCGGGGCTCAACTGACAGGGGGTCCCGCTTGTCAGCGGCACTTAACACGCGAAACGGTACGCGCGCTGTTGGCCGTAGGATTAGAAGGAAGATCTACGGCCGAGGGTCGTCGTCGACGACGAACAGGTCGCCGGCGAGCTCGAACCCTAGCAGCTCGGTGGGGGTCTGCTGGGGGTGTACCAGGGCTCCAGCGGGGTCGGCGAGGTGGGCAAACGAAGTGGAAGATGACGGCGAGGCGAGGCGCGGTTGCGGCGGAGCTTGGGGTGGTCGCAATCAACGGCGCCCTTCTCCTCCTGCCACGGCTGCTCCGGCTCCAATTCCGGTGAGGCAGAGCTCACCTTGCTCCGGCTACAGGTGGGTGAGATTTAGAGAGGTGAGGGGAGTGGAATGGTGTGGAGAGAAGAGGCTGGGGAGGGCTCCTTTTATAGGCCCGACGGTGAGACCGAGCGGGATGGGCAGGCGACGGTGGCGACATGGCTACGGTGGGGTAGAGGCATGGCTACGGGTGGCGATCGACGTGTGGTTCCCTGGCGGTGCTCTAGGCATTGAATGCAGCCGTAGGGGCGGTGGCACACGGTCTGGGCGAGGTGGCGCTCTGCGCGGCAGAGGCGTGTCCACGGCGAGCAGTGGCTGTGAGACGTTGGGCGGCCAGCGGGGGTGTCTGGGGTGTTCTCCAGGTCGAGGCGGAGCGGTGGTCGCGGGCTGCGGCCAAGAGGCGGTCTGGGCGAGCGGGGACCGAGCGCGCTCTGCGGGCGGCACTGGCATGGTGCGGTGGCACTGGGCGTGGTTTGTCCTCGGTGGTCCACTGCACTCCTGGGCTCGGGCAAGGGACAGGGGTGGCGGTGAGCTCCTGGCTACCTCCTAGACATGTCGAGGGAAGAGGGAGTGGTCTGCTGCAGCGAGGCAAGGTTTGGCCGGCGAGGCATGGCATGGCCTGGGGGCTAGGGACAAGGGAGAGGGGTGTTAAGGGCCTGGTTAGACTAGGAGGGGACAGAGGAGATAAATGGTGATCAAATGGGGGCAAAACCCTGTTCAAAACAGTGAGCTATGATTTAGGTTTAAACCTGCCTGCCAAGTGTTTGATTAAATGGCCGCATGAAAGAAAGTTTTGAATTTTGGTTTCAAATTTTTTGAGTAATCTCCACTAGTGCTAGGTAGTCTCTGGTTGCAAGGATTTTGAAAGTGGAGCTCAAAAAGATGGTTTTTGAAATAGGGGTGATCTATGCATATGTATTAGATTCAATTTTCAAATGCAATTTAAAATAAGTAACAGAATGTTTTTAGCAGATCCAAAGGTGGGCCTTGGTACCTCATTATGTGTACTAGCAAGGGGTGCAAAGATCAAGAATTGTTTCTGTTAAGAAATGAGTGCTAGGAATAGCCAAAGTAGGCATGAGAGTGAAATTTGCCAAAATGACCATTCCTCCTTTTTAATTCCTTTTTATTTGATTTTCTTTAGGAAAATTTTGGGAATGATGTAGATGATGTTTAAATCACCTAAGAAACATTTTACAAGCATTGGATCACTCAATCATGGCAATTCAAACAACTCCTATTTTAAATGCACACATGTATGAATGCTTTCATTTTAAATTTGGAAAGTTTTTGTTAACCCCATTTTTGATTGATTTGCTCTTGATAAGCTTGGATTGAAGTTTTGGGATGTTACAAACCTTCCCCCCTTAAACAAAATCTCGTCCCGAGATTTACAAAGAAAACTAGGAACTAAAGAGATCTGGGAACTTTGTCCTAATGTAATCTTCTCGCTCCCAAGTAGCTTCCTCCTTGGTATGGTTGCTCCACTGAATCTTGAGACTTGATACTCCTGGTCCTGGTGGTTCTGTAAGCTTCTTCTAAGATACGGATGGGTACTTCTTGATAAGTCAGATCATTGTTGATTTCCACAGCTAGGTGATCGATGTTCTTGAAAACTTCAGTCTTCTCGGGCACTTCCAAACATTTGCGAAGTAACGAGATATGGAACACATTGTGGATGGCTGACATCTCTTCAGGCAATTCCAGCTGATATGATACCTCTCCTCGACGGTTCAGAATCTTGAAAGGTCTGATATATCTGGGGGCTAACTTTCCCTTTAGACTAAATCGTTGAGTTCCCTTCAAGGGTGAAACCTTGAGATATACAAAATCTCCGACATTGAAGGTCAGGTCTCTCCTTCTCTTGTCAGCATAACTCTTTTGTCGGGAATGGGCGGTCTTGAGGTGCTCACGGACTTTGTGAACTTTCTCTTCTGCTTCGCGGAGAATGTCGGGTCCGAAAATCTGACTCTCTCCTACTTGCGACCAATTCAAAGGGGTACGGCATTTTCTTCCGTATAGGAATTCAAATGGTGCCATCTGCAAACTAGCTTGATAACTGTTGTTATATGAGAATTCTGCGAAAGGCAGGCAGTCTACCCATTTCGATCCGTATTCTAACACACAAGCTCTAAGCATATCCTCTAGGATATCGTTGACTCTCTCAGTCTGTCCATCTGTTTGTGGGTGATATGCTATGCTGAAGTTCAACTTGGTTCCTAATCCTTCTTGAACTTTCTGCCAAAATCTTGAGGTAAACTGGGTTCCTTGATCTGATACTATGGCCTTGGGGGTTCCATGTAGACTAATAATCCTAGCAATGTATAGCTCTACTAGCTTTGCACTCTGGTAAGTTGTCTTGACAGGTATAAAGTGGGCTACCTTGGACAGTCTATCCACTATGACCCAGATTGAGTCATTTCCCCTACTAGACGTAGGTAAACCGGTGATAAAGTCCATTCCGACGGAATCCCATTTCCATTTCGGAATCTGCAATGGTTGCAACAGTCCTGTAGGTCTTTAATGTTCTGCTTTGACTCTTTGACAGATGTCACATTTGGCGATGTAGCTTCCGATCTCTTTCTTCATCTTGTGCCACCAAAATTGCTCTTTCAAATCCTGATACATCTTTGTTCCTCTGGGGTGGATAGAATAAAGCGTATCATGAGCTTCCTTCATGATAACCTCCTTCAGTTCTGAATCTGCTAGAACACAGATACGTCCTTTGTACCACAGAACTCCTTCTTCGTCTTCGGTGAATCCATGTACCTTTCATGTACCGATACGACGTTTGATTCCGTCGATACTCTCATTTCCCTTATGGGCTTCCTTGATTTGGCTAATCAATGTGGGTTGAAGTTCAATGCTAGCTAGAAATCCTTTGCTAACTAATTCAGTCCTGAACTGCTCCAACTCTTCATACAAACTTGCTTGCTTCTCCTTGATCATGGAGTTAAGCCTACACGGCAATCTGCTAAGAGCATTCGCTACCACATTGGCTTTGCCGGGATGATAGTGAATGTCAAGGTCATAATCCTTGATTAACTCTATCCATCTTCTTTGCCTCATATTCAGCTCCTTCTGAGTGAAGATATACTTCAAGCTTTTATGATCTGAGTAAATCTCACAGCGATTACCCATCAAATAATGACGCCATGTCTTCAATGCTAGAACTACAGCTGCTAGCTCAAGATCATGGGTCGGATAATTCTGCTCATGCTGCTTCAGTTGTCGAGACAGATACGCGATGACTTTGCCTTCTTGCATCAATACACATCCTAGACCAATCTTGGATGCGTCGCAATACACATCAAAGGGCTTCTTGATGTCGGGCATGACCAATATTGGGGCTGATATCAATATCTTCTTCAGCTCCTGAAAACTGGCTTCACACTTGTTTGTCCATTCAAACTTCTTGTCCTTTTTCAACAATTGGGTCATTGGTCGGGCGATGCTCGAGAATCCTTCTATGAACTTGCGGTAATATCCCGCTAATCCGAGAAATGCACGGACTTGGGGTTGAGTGGTTGGGGCTTCCCATTCTTCGACATCTTTGATCTTGGCAGGGTCAACAGAGACTCCTCCGGCAGACACAATATGTCCTAGGAATCCTACTTCCTTCAGCCAAAACTCACACTTGCTGAACTTGGCATATAACTGATGCTCTCTCAGGGTTTCTAGGATAACTCTCAGATGTTGCTCATGCTCTTCTTCTGACTTGGAGTAGATAAGGATGTCGTCAATAAACACAACTACAAACTTATCTAGGAAATTCATAAAGATCTTATTTATGAGATTCATGAAATAAGCGGGGGCATTGGTTAATCCAAAAAACATAACCGTATACTCGTATAAACCATAGCGAGTAGTAAATGCGGTCTTTGGAATATCCGTTGCACGAATCTTAAGTTGGTGATAACCAGTCCTAAGATCAATCTTTGAAAATACCTGGGCTCTAGTCAACTGGTCAAATAAATCCTCTATCTTTGGCAAGGGGTACTTGTTCTTGATGGTGACATCGTTCAACTTTCTGTAATCTGTACACAGACGGTTGCCTCCATCTTTTTTGTCGACAAATAACACTGGTGATCTCCATGGCGATGCACTTGGTTGAATCAAACCTTTTGCTAGCATAGCATCCAACTGCTTCTTCAGTTCCACTAACTCTGAGGGGTTCATGCTATAGGGCCTCTAGGCTATAGGTCCGGTTCCGAGGATTAGTTCGATAATGAACTCAATATCCCTATCCGGGGGCATACCTGGTAATTCATCTGGGAATACGTCGGGGTATTCACAGACTACTCTGACCTGGTCTATGGTGGGCAAGGCTACACTCTGGTTGCACTTGAATTGACGGGGTAAGGTTTCAGAGATATGCTCTACTGTGACTCCAGAACTACTGGTCATGGTGATGGCTTTCTTAGCACAGTCTATCAATCCTTTATGCTTTGACATCCAGTCCATACCTAGTACTACTTCCAAACCTTTGGTTCCAAGTACAATTAGGTTGGCATAAAAACCTATCCCATGTATTCTGATAGGTACAGCTTTGCAAATTTTTCTAGCTTTGGTTGTTGAACCGGGGATTTGAACTATCATGACATGCTTCAGGTTGGTTGGGCGAATCTTACTAGTGCATGCAAATTCTTCGGTGACAAATGAATGCGATGCTCCCGAATCAAACAATACCCTTGCTAAAACTGAGTTGACAGAAAACATACCCAGCACTACATCTGGCGCTTCCTGGGCTTCTTCTGCATTCATGTGGAAGAGGCAACCGTTGCGGTTGTGGGGGTTCCCTGGGGCAAATCTCCTTCTTGGTTGAACACGACGCTGCTGCTGAGCTGGGGCATTCACATTGGCATTGGCTGTAGTCTTCTTGGACAATCAGCTCAGACACTCAAATTGACAAGCAAATAACACACAAATTGACTATCAAATAATATGGCAGACGTGTGCCATTGCCCTTTGGGCATTACTAACAAGTGGCCAGTGGATCTGAAATGTGTAGAAGAGGGCAATATCATACACAATGTTCAAAAAATGGCAGCTTCTTTGTCCAAAAAGTTACATTTGCTGTCGCCGTTGCCATTCAAGCATCGCGGTCCTGGATGGTATGCTTCCTCCTCGCGACCCAAGCCCTGCGATCAGGGTCGGCAATGGTGTCCATATCGGTGAGCATGGTGGCATTCTCCTTGGCCATGATCTTGGCTTCGGCCTCCTTGGCCTTGGCCTTTGCCTCCGCCACCATAGACCTGGCCTTGGCCTCCTTGGCCTTGGCTTTGGCCTCCTCTGCCTTTGTCTTAGCCTCGATCTCTATTAGCCTAGCCTTGGGGTTGGCCTTCTCCACCTCGATAGACCTCGTCTAGAGCTCGATAAAGGTCTTGGTGGTGGCCTCTTTCTCTTTGCGCCGCCTCTCTTCCCTCTCAGTGGTGGCCTCTTCCTTCTTCTCCAGGATCTTCCTCAAGGTCTCCTAGAATGCCAAGGAACCAACCTGGTGGGCGATGACGACCTTTGTAGCCTTGTGGTCTCTAGGCCGGTGGGTATGGGCGGCAATCCCGTTGCCTATATGGTTGATGAAGCCTTTGTCATTGATGTCGTCTAGGTCGATGGCACCGCTCGTAGAAGCATTGCTCTTGCCCTTTTCTTGTTGTCAAGTTCTTTCCAAGGGGCATAACCAGTCTCCCTTTTTTGCAGTCCTTGATCAACGTCCAACAATAGGACAATGTGAATGCCTTATTACCATTCACCTTCTTGAAGTTCTCCATTTCTTTCATGACCTACACATATGGATGCCAAAAATGGCTCAATGCATATGAAAGACATCGATAAAGAGAAGAAGATGTTTTACCATGTCAACCACATCATGCCGCTTATTTTCCTTTTCATCGCCATCTCGTAGGAGCCTTGGAACTTGCTATACTCGGCATGGATGGTTCCCCATCGCTTGGAGAGGGAGATATCATTTTGATCACTATAGAAGACATCCTTCCTGAATTTTCTATGCTCATGGAAGAACTTGCCCACCTTTTTCCAATAGGAAAAACCCTTTTGCTTGACGCCGCATAGTGGATCATGTGAAATCTCCATCCATGCCTTACATAGGATCTTGTCCTCGTCGATGGTGTAGCTCGAGGTTTGTTGGCTCAACTTCTTGCTGTCGACAAGTGACGCCGCGAGTGAAGCAGCCAACGACGCGGTCGTGACCCCTCGCCCATGGAAGTGCCATCGTTTCCAAACAATGACTCATCTGCAATGTTGTAGGCATCTTGTTGAGTGTCTTGCTGGGTCTCTTACTGGGTCTCTCCGTCGTCGCCATAGCTGTCGCCACCCTCATCGATCATGTTGTGCATGACATCCTTGGCATCGTTGGCCACAAAATCCTACACCCAATTTGTCCATGTTAAAGAGGTGGGAGCAGTATACTGGCAAAGGCAAAGAAATATCGCAACCATACCATGCCGTCGGTGGCTCGTCGGACATTTGGCCGAACAGGTTGACTGGCGCCAGCATGTCCGCGGCGGTGATGGACCGCCGCTTCGTCGATGCCTCTAGGGTTGTGTCCGCGGTCGTTACAGTGCAGTGGAGGTCGATGGCGGGCTCTCCTGCCTCCGACGATGCCATGCGGGGATTGACGAACCGGGAGAGCGAGGCCATGATTCTAGTATGGCCTCCAAGCAAAGGTGTGTGTGGGCCTGGCATCATGGGCTGTCCTGGTGGCCTGCCGTAAGGCATGGAAGTGACGAAGCTGGTAGAGGATGCGCCGGCCATGGACATGTCGGGAAGAGCAACGCCGCCGCCATCAAAGCCACGGTGCCAGCAAAAGCGGCGGTCCGCGCCTCCTGCTTCATCATGTTGATGGTGTGCTTGGCGGCATTCACTGCTAGCTCGTTAGTGTTGACCCTCTTCTGCGCGGCGAGGAAGCACTCGCTATCCTCCAGGCGTCCTTCTCGAGCCTGGATGCGATGAGTCGAGATCTCGCCGCTACCGCCGGCCAGCGTGCTTGTCAGATTTAGCTTTTCGCTCCTCCGCTGTCAGGTTCATTCCAAGCTTATTTGGCCGGCCGCGCTTCTTGGCAGCGAGAACGTTGGAGGACGCAACATCGGCCATGGCGGCAGGATCCATCGCCTTCCCTCCCGCTCCCGCCAGTGGAAATATGGGAAAAGGTTTTTGGAGGAAAAAGTGGAGTGATTTGTGTGCCATTGACGGGAGTGACCGCTAAAAGTGAAGGGAGGACGCACGAGGATAAGCGCGCTGTCCAGGCCGATGCAACCGTTTCTCAAACTTGATGCACAGATGGATTGAGACAGACACGTCTGTCCGGTTGGATCGTGCCGCTGAGGGACCGCACATGTCCTGCACATCCGCGCAGACTCGTTCTGATGCACTCAGACGGGTTGGGTCGGCCTATATCTGGACATTTTTCGGGCCGGGGCGGGCTCGGGCCGGGCGTGACAAAACCCGTCCATGCAAAACACAGTCCCGAGCCCGATCCAATTATCGGGCCTAAATCTTGAGCCCGAACCCAGCCCACCATGCACATAATTCTCCTAGCCGTCAGGCCTCGGGCCGGGCCCTTCCCTGTTTTGCCCATTCCTCTGGCCCGAGCCCGGCCCGTAAGGATGTCCAGTTCTGCAGCCCAGGCTCGGCCCGTGGGCCTGAGGCCGGGCTTTTTTCGGGCTGCCCATGCCCAGGTATTCGGCCCGGTGGAGATGCCTTGTCTTCCCCGAAACCCCATCCCACCCAATCTCTCTCTCTCTCTCGCGGGTTAGGGTTCGCGTCATCTACATGGCTGGTGCCGGCATCCACCCGTTTCACCAACAGTGGCCGCCCGCGGCGGCGGTGCTAGCACCTCCCGCCGTCCTGCCGCCTCCCCCCGTGCCGGGTGCACCAGACGCCACCCCCCGCCCCGGCTCTGACGAGGTACGCACCATCTTCATCACGGGGCTCCCCGTCGACGTCAAGGAGCGGGAGCTGCACAACCTGCTCCGCTGGCTCCCGGGGTTCGAGGCCTCCCAGATCAACTTCAAAGGCGACCAACCCATGGGGTTCGCGCTCTTCTCCTACGCAGACCACGCCATCGCCGCAAAGGCCGCGCTGCAGGTTCGCTTTTCGGTTTCTCTTGTATGGGTTCCTTATCTCGATGCGGGGTAAGGATTTGCCTTGGATGGATGTGAACTGAGGTTCTGCTCTGCAGGATCTGGTCTTTGATGCGGAGACCAATTCGAAGCTGCACATCGAGATGGCCAAGAAGAATCTATTCATCAAAAGAGGTGCGCTTTTGCGATGCATTTGCATGCTTTCTTCTCGGTGTTGCATGATGTCGATCAATGCATGGAAAATAAGTTTGTGGGTTTGTGGAGACTACCTAGAGCGTGAATTTTAGGTAGCGGATGTTGTTCCCGTGGTTTCAATGCACAGTGGCTTAGGCCTTTAAAACCATGTCCAGTTGGCATGTTGAGATGGCAGGGAAGAAATATCTGTTACTTTGTATGTTGGACAGTGGCCCTGTTTATCATCTGTTAAACCTATACAAAATGTGAACTAATGTAGAATTGTGACCGCTGGTCAGCAACTAGATTTTTTTGGGGAGTATATAAGTTATGTTGTGCTGCTTCTTTTCTTATCCATACTGCCAAATGTAATGTGAATTGATAAAGTGACCTATTATTGGAGCTTTAATGTATTATACCAAATTGATAGGTTAATTTGCAAAATATCACCTACAAATGTGGTGGCATCTCAGTTCATCCTGTCTCTTACTGCTAGGTTTGGTTTATACAGTATTTTGCATTGCATCATGTGCTGAAACAGTTAATACATATATTAGGTGTGGGAGCTGATGCAAATCCTATGGACCAAAGCAAACGCTTGCGAACTGGTGGAGATTACACCCATTCTCCGTATGCTCCTCCTCCATTTCACCCACCCCCACCAGCTGTTTCCATGTGGGGAACTGCAGGGTAAATTTTTAATCGTTTGTGTTCTTTCCTTCAACTAATTGCTCATTATGGTCTTCTATAATGCTTTGTTTTGCGTATTCTTCAGTTATATTGCAGCACCGCCTCCTTATAATCCCTATGCTGGCTATCCGGTGCCGCCGTTACCAATGGCTTCACCTTCTCCTGTGCCAGGTCCAACAGCATATGCTCCTGTGCAGGTAATCATTTTGGATTTATTGCATATAAATTAAGGGTTGTTGTATTTAGTTTATCATGGATTGTGACTTTGTTTCCATCCTAGTCTTTAAAATCCTAGTAATATGCTGTAGAGTCTACAGTGACCTAACCATTTTTCTTCCTGTACTGATTACGCTTGTTTTTCTTCAGCCTATTGCTGAAATATGAATAGTTTGCTTTTGCATAAGAGGACATAATCTCTTTCATATAATAGTCCAAAAACCACGATTCATGTCCCTGCACTACTAAATAACATTCCATTGCAATCCATCTATTTTTGCGTTCTCTATTTGAATACCTTCGTAAGCTTTTTACTGGGCTTTTTATAGTTTATGCTTCCTGGAATATCCTGTACCTACTTGATTTAAGTACTGGACTGCTTGCATTGGTCAAGACTTGTAGGGGAATTTGGACTTCCAAGAACTGAATGAACATTTGCTAATAGCACATGGATTTACGTTTTGAAGTAATCTTGAGAGTCATTTTCCTGATAGTCACTTCATTTGCATCCCTGTCCTTGTCAACATATCTTGATGAAGTGGCCCATTTATATGTGTATATTATGGTCTTCTTTGTCACATACAAATCATTTTAGTTTGGTGAGTGACAGTATGGATACAACTCTTCAGGTTTGAATGAAATTGCTCCCTCCGATCCAAATTAGTTGACTTGGTTTTGTCTAGATTTGGTCGTATCTAGCACAAACAAGTCTAGATACATCCGAATCTAGACAAATCTGAGTCAACTAATTTGGATCGGGGGGAGTACCTTAAATACACTGGTGCTGTTACTGAAACATGATACTTTTCTTAGATGACTTGATTTGGGCACTGTACCTCGTGAAAATGCCAATCCAGTGCAATTAGGAAGATTAAAACCTGGATCGTTATATACGTGATTTATAGTCCAGATGAGACATGGGTATATGATAAATGTGCTGTAATTCCTCAATAGAACAATTGTTTGGGTCTATCTTCATTCTTTAGTCTTATATATCCTTCAAGAATTTGGAAGATAAAATTGTTGATCGGACCATTCAATTTCTCTTACAGAACACAAAAGATAATCCTCCCTGCAATACCCTTTTCATTGGAAATCTTGGTGAAACTGTTGTTGAAGATGAATTGCGGGGCCTCTTCCGCTTGTAAGAATCAACACTTTCAATAGGACAGTTCAAATGGATATTAATTTGACTATTTGGTGCAATTGAGCTGCCCACTTTTGTTCCAGTTGCAGCAACTATATCTGATTTTCTTAAAAAAAATTACAGGCAACCTGGTTTCAAACAAATGAAAGTGTTGCGTCAAGACAGAAACACTGTCTGCTTTATTGAATTCGAAGTAAGTAGTTGTGATGGAGACAATTATTTTATGAGCAAGCCACTACTTTTGTTTTCTGATCATGTCTCAAGCTCCTGCTATTTGTAGGATGTGAGTTCTGCTTCTGCTGTACATCATACTTTGCAGGGTGCTGTTATTCCTAGTTCTGGTCGCGGTGGAATGCGAATTCAATATCCTTTATTAGTTTATAATTTAGTTTTGTAATTGGATCTGATCTCAATTTCAGTTCATTAATTAATTGATTTACTACCCATTAGCTTTCTACATTATGCCTCTGTTTGATCGTCTGCATATAGTTTACAATGACCTTGTTGTCCTTAATGTTTTTAACGTTTTCGAAAAATCCCTTTGGACGAAGAAAGGATTTAGTCAGTGGCATGGCTGGCAGTTTGAACGGAGCTCCTGCTTGATGGGGATGTATCTTGAACTCTAGCATGCCATCTTGAATTATCATCTGCATATTTTTGCTAAATATTCTGTTCCCGTCATGTGTTGACATCAGCATCGTTCATTAGCTGGAGGGGGCATGATCATCATCTTCATTGGGTGGAGTTTCTGGGACATCATCATCATCATCACCATCATCTGGTAGACATTGCATTGTCACCACTGTCATCGTTGGAGGTGTCAACTCCATTATATTAGCTATTGTGGTCTGAGGTCACTCTGAATTGTTTCCTAGATGTGCATTTGGCATGGTCATGAATATTTTCTAGTGTATGTGGTTTTCCACTGTGGACTACCGCAGTTACACCATTTCACGTGTTCATGTCATTACAGTACGAACTCGAATGATGTAATAGTATAACTGACTTGGCTTGCTAACAGTTCAGTGATGAGGGATGTTGGGATGATTCATATCATGGCATGCATGTT
This sequence comes from Avena eriantha, assembly GCA_910589775.1. NCBI lineage: Eukaryota > Viridiplantae > Streptophyta > Magnoliopsida > Poales > Poaceae > Avena > Avena eriantha. The sequence goes on along the minus strand of OU342746.1, from coordinate 49,789,063 downwards.
CATGAAGGAGAAATGTTGATAGGCATCATGACATGTCATTACTTCACCCAAAGAAGCATGCAACCATCATTTGATATTAACTTAATGGACATTTTAATGATGCTATAGTGATCATAAAATTGAAAATACTGCAAGCCCTTTTGTCTTTAGTACCAGATGGTAACACCTAAGATGTTGCAGTTGATACGGTATGGGCAGCTCATGATGCCAATGAAGAGGTAAGCTTGTTCGCGGAGGGGATGCAGATAGTCCAGAGGTGATGTGGAGATTATGCAAGCAATGGAGGGTCAATACCAGCTTCTAGTAGTTAGTCCACAGGTGTGGGGAGATTATGCAAGCAATGGAGGGTTAATACCAGCTTTAAGTAGTTAGTTAGAAGTTCTACTATCAGTTAATTCAAAGTTTTTTCAATGAAGCTGATGATCCATGTAAGTTGATGTTCTTAAATGCAAATATGGAAAACTAGTTGCGTGGTTAGCGTGGTTACAAATGACTTGGAACTGACCATGATTTTTTCAACTTCCTTCGTCTAGAAATGAGTGTCTTGATTTTGTCTAGATTTAAATCTTGATTTTGTCTAGATTTGAATGTATCTAAATTTGTTTAGTGTATAGATACATATGAATTTAGACAAATGCAAGTCACTTATTTGTAAGAAAAGATGTGAGTCTTCACTCTTATCTTCCCTCCTATTAGTAAATGTGCACGTGCCAATTATTGCAAATATCACAGAAATACAGTAGAAAATTTATATATTACATATACTTGGCAAGGTCATAATTTGCTCGTTTTCGTGTTAAGTAGAAAAATCAAACAAGTCATAATAATACTGATGGAATGATGCAGAACTCAGGCTAGGGGCTACATTCCTACATGAGATGTATAGCCAAAAGAAGAAGAGTGTTATATTCCTACGTATGGAGATGTGCATGAGATATATAGCCAAAAGAAGAAGAGTGTCGAAACCTTGAAAACAAGTCCGGGTCAAAATCCTCGAAGCAGACTTTTTCATCATCTGAATTCTCTCTATGTGGCTGAGTGTCTTTAATCGCACACACAGTGAACACTGGAGTTGTACATCATGTCATTTAAATATGTGTGAGATATGGTAGAAATAACAGTCCTGCGTGTGCATATGCCATCCAGGCTTGCATCTGCACATACCTCTACATGCAAACATGAATCACTTATCCATATACCACTCATGTCATTTAAATATGTGTGAGATATGGTAGAAATAACAGTCCTGCGTGTGCATATGCCATCCAGGCTTGCATCTGCACATACCTCTACATGCAAACATGAATCACTTATCCATATACCATTATTACAAAATCGACAATGAAATCAGGTTTATGCACCATTTGCACGTGACATGGTTATGTGTGCCCCGTCTCGGAGACACTTATGCGCGATTAACAAAACCATGAGTTGTTGTATTTTTCTGCTGGTGGGCTATACGAGTTGCCTTTGTATATACTTCGCTTTTTTTTCATCACACAATCGAGCATACCAACTTACCAATTTGCTCTTTCTGACATCGACGATTCTGAATAGTACGATTGTTTGATAGTTCTGTGATTGAGGAACACTCATCAGATCTCGAAGATGTTCGTGGTTGATCGAGAGAAATATTACTGCAGCCCACAATAGCCCTCGAGCAGGATTGTCGATAATAAATTAATGGTTGTGAAATAGCTTATCATTGGAAATAAATGTCTTGCATCCTTATTTCTCCTACAAGCTTGAAGAGAGAAAACATGTATTCATACAAGGCAACACAAGCTCAGTTATAAAGATCACTAAAGATTCATCAAAACTTCTATGCTCCATGCCAACAGTGAATCTAACTTGCAAACAAACTTGTGATCCTCTTATTGCAACTTTTGTATAACTTTTCATATAATTATTTTTTTATGAGGCAAAACTTAGTCGCAAATAGATGCCGAGCATAAATAGGAATAAAGTTTATCGATTCTACCCAATCATGCCATCTAGTTAAGGCTCTCAAGTGCAAACATCAGTTATTGAGTTTCAGAAAGTTTATCTCTTAGTAACGAGATTTATGCCAAAACGAAATGCGAGAACATGTCAAAAGAAGCATAGCATTAGAGTGTCTTTTTTGGTCATCACATCAATGAATCATGGCTATCAAATACTCATTTTCTATTCTTTGTCTTTCTAAAACTTTAGTTCATCAGTAATGAGATCATGCCAACACTTAGTGTGTTTAATCAGATTGTATAGGCTAAGAATGGATACTTGTGACCATTACCAAGGTTTCCCTTTTTGGTATAATAATTTCTCATAACGGTCAGAGGAGTATTCCCTCTTTTGCTTTGAACTCAGACCCATGAGAATACCAATGCATACCCAAATATAGCATTTCTGCTATATATGTTGGACAACTCCAAGAATTTCCTCTTTTTGGACTATTCAAAGGCCAGCGGAGTTGTTCGCATCCCATGTTGTGCGACAGTGGTGCAGACACACTTAAAGCATATCAGACTTTAATCAACATGTCAAGATTTGGCATGCATCTCAATTACCGCTAAATATTAGTTTTTTTAAACAAATCCTTTCAAAGAGTACTATCAAATCGATCATCACATCTATGGTGTTGAGTATCTTTAAGGCTAAACTCTTAAGACAAATAAACAACACCTTATTTAGCATAGAACTCAAAACTTCAAAATATCATTTCCAATTGACAACTCCTTTCGTAAGCAAACTATCAAGTCTATTATTTTGACACTATGGGTCGAGCATAACTTATTTATTTAAGACAAAGCTATTAGTGACAACCAACAAATTTTAAAAGATCTTGATCAAGTATTTATTCTTTACAAGTGTAGAGATTGTGGCAATGTTTTCTAGAGGATCACAAATAGTGTCACAAGCTTGATAAACAATTTCGCAAGATGCATACAAGCTCTAAGTCAACTCCTATGGTGCCTATCATGAGCAAGTGTATCCCCATATGAATACAAAACTAGACTCACTTAAACAAGCATTCATAAACAGCGGGATACATGATTTCATTAAACCTTCATCGAATACGAACATTGCACAAGACTCTATACATGCAGAAGTAACCTCCCCAAGCTTAGAACTTTGTAAGAATCAAACTTGAGTATATCACCAAAAGAAAAGAGAAAATACAGTTTCCAAAAGAGAGTGTGATAAGTGGTTACCTCCCCAAGCTTAGTTGAAAACAAGGGTGACACACTTTACCGTTGAGGTACAAGTAACTTATCTTTTGATAGACAAAGAACCTTTGCTTTAACGTATATTTCTTGACATAGCCTGATGGCTACCTTCCTTGAGAACTTTGTGTTTTTAAAAGCACGGGGATTAGCTCAAAGTGATAATAATACAAGTCCCACTGAGTCGGTTCATCAAACTAAGCACCACACTTAAGTCAACAAACTAAGTCCAAGAGTTGTACATACTCCTAGATTTTGATGAAGTGCGAGTGATACAAAATATGAAACACGAGTGTGCAGCCCCTATGTGCTTAATTGGGAGAGGTTCGAGTTTGGAAGGTTTTACCAGCCATTAATATGTAAGCATGTTGATTTGAAGCAACCAAGTGGCTCATGTGAGTGTTTGCACGGTCGGCACTACCGTACACGTCGTCACACAAGGTTCAAATTCCTACGAAAATAACACACAAAATAAAAGACATTATTTTGGTGTACGAACGAAGTTCTTTCACCCTACCGACAAAAATAAAGTAAAAAGAAAATATGAACTTCTATAGAGAATTACAGTCTAGGAGGTTTCTGAGATAGAACATTATTGCTTACATATGCTCAGCTTCTCTAGATCATGGGAGAAGCTCCCAGGTGGTGTTTTGAGGTTTTTAGAAGAAGAAAGAATACAATTTTGAGCAATGGTTACCTTCTAGTTGGAGTTTGAGGGTTTTTTCCAACTATACAGACGCAACTATACGGTCGGACCAAAAAAGTCCCGCCATATAGTTGGTCGTTAAACTTACTATACCTTGGAAAAGAAATTTAGCAACGATAACTATACGGCCAGAACTATACGGCTGGATATTCCCGCCGTATAGTTGGTCGTTAAACCTTTTGTACCTAAGAAAGAAAAATTTGTCGATGGCAAAGATATCTATACGGCTGGAATTTTTTATTCCCGCTGTATAGTTGGTCGTTAAACCTTCAGTAGACATAAAAAAATCTATTTCTTCGAGAATTCTTTCTTATCCTGAAACTTAGCGAAACACCATGTTTTGACAGTAAAATAACAACTTTAATTTTTGACCAACAACAACATGTATAAAACGGAATTTAAGTACAATCGAGTTATGCAACACATAGTAACAATAAATTCTATCTTTTGAAAACTACAACAAGATAACTCTAATAGCAAATCATGCAAAGAATAAAAATACCAATGCAACATGAATGCATCAAGACTCAATACACAAAACTAAGAAAGACACCTAATGACTTCCGGGTTGCCTCCCGGGAAGCACTTTTCGATAACCAAGTAGCCAGGCTTTTCTCCATTATTATTTCAATAGATAGGAGCCAGATAATTATCTATTCTTACCTCCAAAAGAGGTTTGGAGCACTTACTATTATAGCCTGGTCGAAGTCTCACCCGCTTACGATGCATCAGAGTCATGTAGCTAAATGTGTTATTGCTCACAAATGATGATTGATGCGCCATGTGTGGTGAGCATTCCTCCCAAGATAGCTTCAAAAAAAGGATTAGATATTTATATATAAATTCAAACCTTTTACCATTAATAGTATCATCAGGATACAATTCATAGTACTCTTCTTGGGATACACTATCACGAGGGAACACTTCATAATACTCATCTTTAGCAGCATGGAAAAATTCAAAAGTGTCTCTATCTCTAGTTCATCACTCTTGCTATCAAGTTCATCAGTTCTAGAGTTAGCAATCCACGCACAAAAAGAAGCATCATCAACAAATATTTCATCAAAGATGTGCTCTCCTGAAACCTGCTCATTAATACTATAAGGATTTATCTCCAGTTCATAATTATTAGTGTTCTCCAAATGAGTATCTAGGCATAAAGCCTCCGCAGATAAATTATCTCCAGTTTCAACACAATAAGAATCATTAATGGAACTGAGGCATCATAAACAAACTTATTATTAGTAGAATGATACTTGTCTTCAACCTCACCTTTTTGGTGTTCCTCCTCATTATGTAACATCCCAAAAAACTCTAATCCAAGGTTATTAAGATCCAAATCATCAAAATTAGGGTTAACAAAAACTTTTTCATTTAAAAATATTAAAACATTCATATGTGTGTGTGCATTTAAATAGGAGTTGTTTGGAATTGCCTTGATTAAGTGATCCATTGCTTGTAAAATGATTCTTAGGTGAAATAAACATCATCTAGATCATTCCCAAACAAATCCCAAAGAAAAACAAATCAAAATGAATAAAAGAAGCAAATGGACATTTGTGCCATTTTAATCAACATGCCTACTTCGGCTATTCCTAGAACTCAATTCTTAAAAGAAACAAATGAGGATCTTTGTACCCCTTGCTAGTACATGTAGTGATGTACCAAGGCCCACTTTGTGATCTACCAAAAACTTTCAAACACTAATTTTAAATGGAATTTGAAAATTGAATCTCGTGTAGGTATCAAGATCACCCTATTTAAAAAACCACTCAAATGAACTCCATTTTCAAATCCCAAGCAACCACAGATGCTTAAGCATGTGCCTAGAAACTCCACCAAAAATCATCTAAAACTTCAAAACTAGAATTCTTTCGGCCATTTCTACAAACACCTTGCGGGCATAATTCAAACCAAAAACCAAAAACACTATTTGAGTAGTGTTCTGGCCAAACTTGTCCCCCACATTGCCACCAAACTCTCTCCACTGCTTTCCCTACCCCTCTCTAGCCCGGCCAAGCACTATGCCCCGACCAAACGGTCATGGACATCAATGCCGAGCCCAAAACGAGCACCCTACCGGCGACAGCGCGCCACAGCCACCACCAGCTTCGCCCACCATGTCCAGCAGGTCGCCTGTGGTCCACCTCTACCGCCCAGCCAGCCCCAGCCCGTGGACAGCACTAGGAGCAGCCAAGAACCGCCACGCCCGGAGCCTCTCTGCCATCCCGACGCCGCCCGCAGAGCGCGCATGGTCCCCGCTCGACCAGACCCTGCCTCGCTCTAGCCGCCGGCCTACACAATCACCACCGTCCTAGGAAGCTAACGGACATGCCCGTTCCCCCGACCATGCCCCGTAGTCGCCGACCGCCGCGAAACTCGCCGTCGGCAGAGACATAGTGCGCGCCGCGCCACTCACCTCCCTCGACCGCAAACCACTGCACACGCACCACCATGACACTCGCCAGGGAACCGCCCACCGTCCTAGCCCACCGCCCACACCTCTAGCTCGCTGTGCCATCGTCACCGGCGAGCACCGCCCATGCTCCTCTGCCGCTTCGCCGCGCCTATAAAAGGAGGCCACCCCAGCACAAACTCCTCACACCACTCTCATCCCCTCCCTCTCAGAAGACTCCCAGAGCCCCACCGAAGCAAGCCGCCGTCCGCAGCGCCGGAATTTTGCCAGAGTCTGCCGCGGAGGGAGAAGAAGGGGGCCGTTGATAAAGGCCACCTCTCAGGACGCTGCCAGTACCAGGAGAACCGCCGTCCTCTACTTGTTCGTTTTCCCGCCTCGCCGACCCTTGCCGGAGCCCCGGTAAGCCGCCCCAGACCCCCACCGAGCCGCTAGGGTTCCACCTCGCCGGCGACCTGTCCATCATTGACGACATGCCACAACCGTAGATCTTCCTTTTAATCTAACGGTCCATGTCGCCCCGTACCGCTTCGCGTTGAAAGAGCCACTGACATGTGGACCCCCTGTCAGCTGTTCTCTGCGCCGTACAGTGCCACTGGGCCAACCCATTAGTTTTCCCGCGCTAGCCCACGAATTCAAATTTAGGTTTTTCTATTTTAGTTTGAACCCACTTCTGTCCCTTAGTTCAAAAATCAATTCAAGGAGATCTACTAAACCAAATTGAGTGATTCAAATTTTGTTAGAAAGCTACTGAAAAGATCTATCCAATCCCGTTGGATTTAATTCATTTAGAGTTAGAGATTTATCCTAGTAAAAATAACAAGACAGAAGCATTTGCACATCAAACATTTTTATAAAATCAACCATAGTAGCTTTTGAGTTGATTCCAACTCTCAAAAATCACATTTAACCATACCTATCTGAATATGTAATAATATTAAGGTTTATATGCAGTGACGTTGGACTAGTACCAAAATAATGCTATATAGGCATTTCTAGTCACTTCAAATCATTAATTATTAATCTTAAACTTAATTAAATGTGATACAACCTTTAAATCACATTCCCATATGTTAGAATATGTGGTGATGACATGTGTCCATATGATACCATATTTTAATTGGTGAATATTAAATCTTAGTTATTTTTCAATGAGTAGAAATTACTTTTCTTAAATAAAAAGAATGAAGCTAGTAAATAAAACCTTGTGATGCTTGTGATGATAATAGATCGTCAAATGTGTGCCTTAGAGTGCTAAGTAGACTAGTTAAGTTTTGTTTGGTGATTGTGTACTCCGTATGTATTTATAGACGATAGTACCGACCAAGCTTTCGAGGAGGAGGAGTTCTACCCGGAGGAAGAGGAAGAAAACTTCAACCATTGCACCAACCAAGGCAAGCTAACACTTGAAAGTATTATACTAGCAAGCCATCATTAACAATGCAAGCTAACCCTTGCAAGCTAGATAACCTAAGCAAAGGCATTATGCATGCTTTGGTTATACCATTTTGGACTTATACCTATTCCAAGTTTTAATTCCAAGCTTTACTTTTCTTTACTTTACCAAAGTCTCTTACTTGTTGAAGGTAGCATAAAAAGTATAAAACTTGACCTATCTAGATAAACTTTAGATGTCATTCGATGGCATGAGATTGATCTTAGCATCCCACTTTAGTGAACACTCTTAACTTAGTAGATTAGAGCTAGATCAAAACTTGAGTCATTTTTAGATGGGAGTACTTGGTGAAAATGAATTATGAAAACCTAGGAATGATGAGTCATTCTATTGAGATGTTTTGACATGTGTTGAGAAACACAAATGGTTTATGATGATGATAATCTTGAGGCATGAGCCTTAACCCTTTTACAAAACTGATGGTTGGATTCGGATGCGATACCATTCCAATTTTACCGTACAACCACAATACCTGAATTGGGTAAGGCTTAGCTGGAAATTTATATGCATTAGTATTAGTTCCCTCGTGGGAGAGGTTTGAGCCGAGGCTACCTCTCAATGTTGTCCACCTATGCAGTGCCCAAGATGACAGATGGTCCTGGTTGGGAGGCCATGCTCATAGGAGAGGTGCTTATACTAGGGTGTGTAAAGGAAAGGTTATGTTTGATTATCTGCATACTAAGTATGATGATTCAGGGTTATCCCTGACAGATGTATCGAATCTTGTGGTGAAAGTGTACCACCTCTGCAGAGTGTCAAACTATTCGAATAGCCGCATCCATGGTTATGGACAGTTGGAGTGGCCATACTGTTTCGTTGTCAGATGTTTTCAAAATGACATATGAGATGACTAATGAATCTTGACTTGACCACAACAGGGTTGTGACTATGACACTAGCTTCCCGACTTAAGTGATTCTAGAACTTTATTTTATCTTTCTTTGTTTCTGAACTCAGCTTAGGTTTCAAACTTAACTCATTAGTTAAACTTTGCTTTAGCATTTCCCACTAGAACTTTACTACTTGTTAGTGGTAGTTTGCGAGTACTTAAAGAGTACTCATGGCTTTTGTCCCTGGCTATTCTATGGCCAGACTATGAAGGAGACTACCAAGATGACGGACAACATGACAGCTATGATAACTAGGACTATCTGCCTTCGTCAGCATTGCCTGTGCCCCTGAAGATGGACCCCACCGCTATGTTTATTATTGATTCCGCTGCTTGTTGTATTAAGACTGGATCATGAGATCCTTATTTGTGTAAGACCTTATTTATGGTTTGTAAAGGATGATGTACTGTGATATCCAATCTGTTATGTCTCGCAAAAATGGTAATCCTGGGATTGCGATGTATGACATAACAGGCATCTGGGATTAAAAATCCGGCTGTTGACAAGTTGGTATTAGAGCCATCCTGACCATAGGAGACCCTAGTTAGAATGGACGTCCGAACAAAAACTTAATTTCAAAACCAAAGTGAGTATTTATGAAAAACTATTTCCTCTCTTACCCTTGGGAATTCATTCTTTCTCAAAAATTCATGTTCCTCAAATTCTTACATTACTACATAAAATTTGACACACTTGATCACTTCACTAACTTCCTCATCCTTAATTCTTGTAGATGGAGACTCAGTTAAGCAAGTTCTACCAGTTGGGAAACGTAGGTCAGCTGATCTTCGAGAGGGACCTAGATTCACTGTCGGAGTTATTGGGACGCCCACATCTGGAGTTTCTTGGAGCTCAACTTCCAGGACCCCCAGGAGGAGATTTACAGTGGCTAGTCACCGCTGATCTTCTAGGAAGCATAGAAGCACCAACGTCCGGGAGAATCCAGTTCTCTATCAGAGAGAACAACTGGCTAGATGGATTAGCCAGGGCAATGCATGAAGCTCTCGCACATCTATGTGCCCTCAGTGTCAACCAAATACAAGGAACCCGCTTTGTGCACTATGCAAGGCGTGACTTCATGGGAATGCCGATGGAGATGCCTAGTCACCCGGAGTTGAAGCGTCAAGTGGAGAACCTTGGCTTCCTGCTGTACGATCGCCAGAAGGAATTGGACAATGCTAGGGAGTTTGCCAACCACAACCGTGCCATTGCCGACCAGAAGGCCCAGACTTTCTCACTGCTTGTCAAGGACCGCCAGTCTCTTCGCCTCTAGCGCGAAAAAAGGATCGCACCATCGCCCGTCTTTGCAAGAAGGTGTCCGACCTCGAGAAGACCGTCAAGGAGCAAGAAGCTCAGCTTGAAGCAAAGGAGGAAGAAGAGGAGGGTGAAGACATCCAGGGAGACATGGATTCTTACCTCAACAATGATGATGACTTTTTGGAGGAGGATGCCATGGACTTCTACACTGACGATGAGGACTCCGACTTCATCGACAATGAGTAGATGCACTAGAGCACTGTCGTAGCATGAGATGTATCGGTCCCACTGTATCGTAGCTTGTAGAATGGTTCTTAAAACCATCTGTTTTCCTTGTTGTGGTGTGTGTGTGTTTGTATCGTGTGCTTGTTTGAATGAATGAAATGGAGTTAGTTGCAAAACCTGAGTCAAACTCAATGTTTTAGCTTTGAAACCAAAACCATGAACCTTAGAACTTTCCCTCTTAACCCTTTATCTACCTCAATCTTCAGATGACTCGTGGAAACCAAGGAGGGAGCAGCTCGTAGCAAGACCCAATGCTGCAGATCCTGCAGAATCTCATCACAGACAGAGAAGCAAGCAGGGCAGAGCGCCAAGCTAATCTAGCAACATTGCAACAGATCACCTAGATGGCTCTCAACAACCAAGGGCATGGAAATCAGGATCATCAAGGATCTAAGCTGAAGAACTTCCAGAATACCAATCCCCCAAGCTTTAGCACTTCAGAGAACCCATTAGATGCTGATGACTGGTTGCAGACGTTGGAGACCAATTTGGAGGTAGCCAGAGTTGGTGACAACGAGAAAGTTCTCTTTGCCACCCACTACTTGGCAGGAGATGCAAGAGCTTGGTGGAACAGCATCCGCCTAATGAACCATGGTCAAGTGATGACATGGGAAGCCTTCAAGATCAAGTTCAGCCGCACCCACGTGCCACAGGGCCTAGTCACCTGAATGAGGGATGAATTCAGAGAGTTGAAACAAGGCAGAATGACTGTGGTGGAGTACCATGACAGATTCCTGTCGCTTGCCAGGTACGCACCTGATGAGATCAACACGGAGGCAAAGAAGAAGGAGAGATTCCTGAACGGACTGCATGATGAGATGCAAACTGTCCTTGTCAACATCCGCTTCAAGGATCTCGAAGAGCTAGTCGATTCTGCCATTCAGATGGAAGGGAAGATTAACCAGGCAAACGACAACCGCAAACGTCGTATGATGCAGCAATCTGGATCCAACAGTCACCAGAAGTACCGTCCCAACCCCTCACCAGGACATGCACCCAGAAACAACCGACCCCCAATGTCTCGCCCAAGCTACCCCAACCGTAGCGGAGGCAATGTGAAGTCCGGAGGAAACAACAACCACTCCGGCAACACCAATAATTTCAACCGTGCCCCCCAAGAGCAACCACAACAACAACAACAACAACACTACATCCAGAACTGGCAGTAATGCTGTGCCTGTCGCACCAAAAGACAAGTCCCAGATAACTTGTTTCGAGTGTGGAATGAAGGGCCACTATTCCAATGAGTGTCCCAAGAAGACTGCCGCCACTGCCAATGTGAATGCCCCAGCTCAACAGTAGCGTCGTGTTCAACCAGGGAGAAGGTTTGCCCGAGGGAACCCTCACAACCGCAACGGCCGTCTCTTCCACATGAACGCCGAGGAAGCCTAAGAAGCGCCAGACGTAGTACTGGGTATGTTTTCTATCAACTCAGTTTTAGCAAGGGTATTGTTTGATTCGGGAGCATCGCATTCATTTGTCACCGAAGAATTTGCATGCACTAGTAAGATTCACCCAACCAACTTGAAGCATGTCATGATAGTTCAAATCCCGGTTCGACTACAAAAGCTAGAAAAATTTGCTAGGCTGTGCCTATCAGAATACATGTGATAGAATTTTATGCCAACCTAATCGTACTCAGAACCAAAGGATTGGAAGTAGTACTAGGTATGGACTGGGTATCAAGGCATAAAGGACTGATAGACTATGCTAAGAAGGCCATCACCATGACCAGTAGCTCTGGAGTCACAATAGAGCATATATCTGAAACCTTACCTCGTCAATTCAAGTGCAACAAGAGTCTAGCCTTACCCACCATAGACCAAGTTCGAGTAGTCTGTGAATACCCTGACATATTCCCAGATGAATTGCCAGGTATGCCCCCGGATAGAGATATTGAGTTCATTATAGAACTAATCCCCGGAACCGGACCCATAGCCGAGAGACCCTATAGCATGAACCCTTCAGAGTTAGTGGAATTGAAGAAGCAGTTGGATGCCGTGTTAGCAACATGCTTGTTTCAACCAAGCGCATCGCCATGGAGATCACCAGTGTTATTCGTCGACAAGAAAGATGGAGGTAACCGCCTGTGCACAGATTACAGAAAACTAAATGACATCACCATCAAGAACAAGTACCCCTTTCCAAAGATAGAGGATCTATTTGATCAGTTGACTAGAGCCCAGGTATTCTCAAATATTGATCTTAGGACTGGTTAACACCAACTTAAGATTCGTGCAACGGATACTCCGAAGACCGCCTTTACTACTCGTTATGGTTTATACGAGTATACGGTTATGTCTTTTGGATTAACCAATGCCCCTGCTTATTTCATGAATCTCATGAATAAGATCTTTATGAATTTCTTAGATAAGTTTGTAGTTGTGCTTATCGACGATATCCTTATCTACTCCAAGTCAGAAGAAGAGCATGAGCAACATCTGAGAATCATTCTAGAAACCCTGAGAGAGCATCGATTATATGCCAACTTCAGCAAGTGTGAGTTTTGGCTGAAAGAAGTAGGATTCCTAGGACATATTGTGTCTGCCAGAGGAGTCTCTGTTGATCCCGCCAAGATCAAAGATGTCGAAGAATGGGAAGCCCCAATTACTCAAACCCAAGTCCGTGCATTTCTCGGATTAGCGGGGTATTACCGCAAGTTCGTCGAAGGATTCTCGAGAATCGCAGACCCATGACCCAATTGTTGAAGAAGGACAAGAAGTTTGAATGGACTGACAAGTGTGAAGCCAGTTTCCAAGAGCTGAAGAAGAGATTGATCTCAGCCCCAATATTGATCATGCCAGACATTAAGAAGCCATTTGATGTGTATTGTGATGCATCCAAGATAAGGATGGCAATGGGCAGGGTAGAGCAATACCATACCCATACCCATGTAGCCAATGGGTACAAAAGTTTACCCATACCCGTACTCGTGGGTATAAAACATTACCCATACCCATACCCGGTGGGTACCCGTACCCATTGGGTACCCGGCGGGTAGATCCAATAGTACTCAAGTTATTCACCATTTTACTTTCATCAATAGCATATTTGAAAAAAAACAATTATATCTACTTACTAATAGGTAGACGACTACATGAAAGTATCAAAGTTTAGAAGTCGCAATCTCATACTCATCCCTAGACTTCATGATCGCCTATGTTAAACTCTACAAGTAAGTTTGATATGCCAGTTTAAACGGGCAGGGTATGGGTATACCCATGGGTACAAGTATATACCCGTGCCCGTACCCGTGACTTAACGGGTAGGGTATGGTATTACCCGTGGGTATAAATGTGTTCTCATACCCTACCCATGCGGGTACGATACCCGTGAGTACCCGTACTCGTGGGTAAAATTGCCATCCTTAATCCAAGATTGGTCTCGGATGTGTATTGATGCAAGAAGGCAAAGTTATCGCATATTTGTCTCGACAACTGAAGCAGCATGAGCAGAACTATCCGACCCATGATCTAGAATTAGCAGCCGTAGTTTTGGCATTGAATACTTGGCGTCATTATCTTATGGGTAATCGCTGTGAGATTTACTCAGATCACAAGAGCTTGAAGTATATTTTCACTCAGAAGGAGCTAAATATGAGGCAATTGAGATGGATAGAGTTAATCAAGGACTATGACCTTGACATTCACTATCACCCCATGATCAAGGAGAAGCAGCCAAGTTTGTATGAGGAGTTGGAACAGTTCAGAACTGAGCTAGTTAGCAAAGGATTCTTAGCTAGCATTGAACTTTAACCCACATTAATTAGCCAAATCAAGGAAGCCCAGAAGGGAAATGAAAGCATCGACGGAATCAAACGTCGTATCGATACATGAAAGGTACCTGGATTCACTAAAGACGAAGAGGGAGTTCTGTGGTACAAAGGACGTATCTGTGTGCCAGCAGATTCGGAGCTGAAGCAGGTTATCATGCAGGAAGCTCATGATACTCTTTATTCTATCCACCCCAGAGAAACGAAGATGTATCAGGACTTGAAAGAGCAATTTTGGTGGCACAAGATGAAGAGAGAAATCGGAAGCTACATTGCCAAGTGTAACATCTATCAAAGAGTCAAACCAGAGCATCAGAGACCCGCAGGACTGTTGCAACCATTGCAGATTCTGGAATGGAAATGGGATTCCGTCGGAATGGACTTTATCACCGGATTGCCTACTTCTAGTAGGGGAAATGACTCAATCTGGGTTATCGTTGATAGACTGTCCAAGGTAGCTCATTTTATACCTGTCAAGACAACCCACCAGAGTTTGAAGCTAGCAGAGCTGTATATTGCTAGAATTGTTAGTCTGCATGGAACCCCCAAGACCATAGTATCAGATCGAGGAACCCAATTTACCTCGAGATTGTGGCGCCCCGCTAAAACCACTACTAGAAAATCACTGTATTTTTGTGCATTGCATCATCATGACAGCATGCTCATGTCATCATGCCACATTGCATTTGAGCATTTTCATGTCATCATGCATGGTTATGTCTAAAACTATTTTCGAAAAGCCTATTTTTGTTTTCTAAATACCCCGTCTCTAATTTCAAATCAAAAACCCCGGTCGTTCCGGATATTTTTTTCTTTGGTCTAAAAAGGATTCTAAAAGACTTGTTTGTAATAAATTAAATATTTAAATTATTTTGGGAGGCAGCCAGCCGGGCCTGAAAGCCCAGCCGTCCACCTCCAGATAAACACCCTAGTCTATCCAAAACCCTAAATCTAAATCTACCTAACCCTAATCCCTACCCCAGATCTAACCCCACCTACCCCTAACCCCCACACCCTAGCCGCACCTTCTCCCTCCACCCCGCCGCCACCAGACGCGCACACCAAGCCGCACACCACGCAGCAACCAACCAGGCGTGCAGCTCGTTTTGTACCGCCCGGGAGAAAACCTCCACGCGAGTAGACACACCCACCATCCTCTCCGCACGCCAGCCCCGCATCTCTCTCGCTTGGCCCCACCACCCGGGTCCCACTCCCCACCGACCAGGCCCTCCTGGGCGCGCATCCCATCACCGTATCCCGCCCACCTGCCCGACCGCCCCCTCCTGGCCCCACCTCCTCTCTCCCTCCACCATCCGCCCCGCTCTCCTAGGCACAACGCCCCACGCCACCTACCCCCGCCTGGACCCACCCCAGGACCGACAGCCCTAGAAACCGCAGCACCCCCACCTCTCGATCGATGCATGCTCCCCTGTGCGGCCCCGCGCATGACCCGTCCCGTTTTCCCACCTACCCCGACAGAGCCCCTCTCTGACCGCGTCGCCGCCAGCGACCGCCGTCGCGACTCTCCTCCCTGGCCCGACCTCGCGCCCCTCGTCGCCTCCTCCGTCGACCGAGTCGCCCAACCCGCCTCCTCGTGTTCTTCTTCTGCCCTTCCACACGCGAGGCGCCGTCGGCCCCTCCCTCCATCGCATCGAGACGGGTCGGTTGTGTTCGCCTGCGAGCGAGCCCCGCGGATGCGCCTCTGCTTCCCCTCGGCCGCCGTCCGTCGCCGCTGCCGTTCCCCTGCGACCTCGCCACGCACCCCGAGCTCCTATTGGCTTCCGGGGAAGGGCCGCGTCTCCCTTGCAGCACCACATGCGGCCGCCGTTCTCCACCACCCTGCGCGCTCGCGACTGCTGCTTGCCGGCCGCCCCCTCGACCTCGCCCCCAACTTTGGTGTCCCGTGCATGGCTGCCGCTTGTGACCAAGCTCTGCCCCGAAAAAACTCAGGTGTTGCTGTCCTCTGCTTCGCTCCGTCCTGTGAGCAACCTTTGGCACAGCTATGCAGGTGACCGCTAGCAGCCACCATCTACAGTACCGTATGTGTACACGTAAGCAGGTCAAGAGTATCCATCTTGTGGGCCTGGTTCTACCATGATCTCCACATCGAGTACAAGTGCATCTGAAGGCCACCGGTGCTTAATCCAAATATCGTCACTGACCATCAAAGCCGGATCCCCAAGATCTCCTACATGGACCGCCAAGCCTCCTTCACGGATCCAATGGCTGATACCCCGAAGACCGAACCTCGGTGTTTTTCTTCATCCTCGCCGAAGATCGATCCTCGTCGAACCCCGAGACCCCGAAGCCGAGTCCCCAATGTGATCCTCTTTCCGAGACCCCTATTTTTTATAATATATGACATATGCTTGTTGCATATTAATTTAGCATGTTTGCATACATATTGTGGGTGCTTGAGGGTATTTCGATGATTCACCTAAATTAAATATGGAGACTATATGAGAGCTTTTCTAGTCTTATATTGTCTTCATTTAAATTGGTGTAGCGAACCGATGCCATGTTTCGCCCTGTTAATACAGCATTGAAACTGCGGGGTAGTGAAACAACTTGAACCCTCTACTTAACTGTCGGGACCCCGGTTCCGCTTAATATTGCCTAATTCCACTGCATCTGTGCCATGCTATGCATCATATCATAAGCATGCCGGATCTTCCGCCGTAGTATTAAATATTGCATCCGGTGTTTCTTCTAGTGTTTGCTTCTTCGCGGATTAGGCCGATGAGTGGATGCGAGTATCGACAAGTTCTCCGGATATGAACCTGCGGCAGTGTTTCCCCAAGCGAGCATTCTCCCCCTTTCTACCTATTTTGCATTTATAGTCTTTACTTCCTCCGGTTGTTCTATTGCTATCCGTGTCGCGATGCTTTAGTTTTCCGTACACCAGTTATATCCCGTGCAGCCTCTATATTGCCTTGGACACCTCCTATTACCTGTGTTTGGTAGATAGCTGGCCTTGCGAGTCGTAGTTGCTTGCTCAGGTGCGATCTCGTGTTGTCGAGTACCACAGTGTTGGAATGCTGGCAGATGGTTGTGGTGCAGATGATCATGTCTTTAATTACAACTATTAAATTGCTAGATATAATTAATGCAGAGGCATCAGTGGGCAATAGATGTTATTTGGTTCTTCCACGCTCACTTGTGTCCCGTAGGACCCCGAGTACTTGATACCTGTTCCTTGACTATTCGCACTATCCACATCTGGGAGACCCTATGGGATCCCCCTGAGCCAGAGCTTGATTCATTTCTATTTCTTGGGGCCACAAAGTAGTTTGGGGCTTTATTACTATCATGTACTTATGCCATGTTTTACTGCTTTATTTAATATTGTGCGTGGAGCACCTGTACTGTTTAGGATTGCGGAGTGTTTTCGCGGTATCGACAAGCCCAGTCACACTTTTGGGTTCCTAGTCGTTTACAGCCATTGGCGCAAACCTTGGGTCCGTCTCGGAGCCGGCCAACTTCGTTGCGGGTAGCTTAATGGAGTGGCCCCCTGAAATATTTATGAATCCCGTGATTGCTTTGTCGTGAAAGCCTCGTTGGGTTTTGAGTTAGTTTTTCCGAGGTTGATCGAGTGTGTGTTGCTATTTGTGCACCCCTGCAGGGTAAAACTTTCTGAAAGCCGTGTCTGCGGTTATGGACGACTTGGAGCACAGTATCTCAATCATAGACAAGCATAACTAAAGTAGTGCTATGAATTTGACTTAATATGTGACTAGTAATCAGCTTCACTACAATGGAATGGATAATAAAAATGCCAACAACGGGTGGATCTGTGGTGATCTGTGTCATGCTGTACCTGCCTAGTAAGTATTGCAACTCCAATGGAATGTGATAAAAGTGCCAACAATTGCTGGGTTTTGGGATTCCTCAGGACAATTATATCTGAATAGTAAATGTTCCAACTACCACGGAATGGTTAATTAAAACTGCCAACTACTTATGCTTCAGGACGACTCAAGCTATCTAAATCTGACTAGTAAGTGCTCCAACTATAATGGAATGAATAAAACTGCCAACCGTGTGAGTTCCTCGGTTTGACTTCCTCGTTTGGTCTCGAGGGGGAATACCAGGATGGGCATGATTGGTGTTAGTATCAGGTTAGATCCGGATAGGTCTTTCTTACCTCTCTCTAATAGCTGCCAGTGATGTCGAGTCTCTACAGGTTGTTTAGTGCCGCTGCGCTGCAGCTTTAGTCCACCATACCTGTGTAGGCGAGGACCGCCAAATCCTAGCCTCGCCGCGTACTGGCCTCAGTACTGACGCTCCTCTTTTTCCTTTACCCTTTGTCGGCACCCCTTTTGTTTTAGCAGGTTTGAGATCGACGTCGTTAGCAGGGTTACCCTTCCGGCTTGGCCTGGGCAGGGTTATGGACGCCATTGGTTATTCGTCAGGGCTCTTAGCCCCATTTGCATCTTGTCCGTAGTCGGGCGCTCTATCGTTTTCAAGGTGATTTGGATCTTTGTATTGTATATCCGTATTCTTGACTCATGGAGTCGTTGTTGTATATATATGTTCTGTGGGTCCCATCGAGGACTATTGTGTAATGGTATTACTTCGTTTTCCACCCGCACGAAAGTGCCTGGTGGGTGTCCTTGAATCGTTTTTATGTGGGTTTGGCGGAAAGGGCTAAAACTTGCATAGGGCCGATTTGAGGGTGTTATAGAGATTTTGGCAGAAAGTCCAAGAGGGATTAGGAACCAAGTTGAATTTCAACACCGCTTATCACCCGCAAACTGATGGACAGACTGAGAGAGTCAACCGAATCCTAGAGGATATGTTAAGATCTTGTGTGTTAGAGTATGGATCAAAATGGGAAGACTGTCTGCCTTTCGTAGAATTCTAATATAACAACAGTTATCAAGCTAGTTTGCAGATGGCACCATTTGAGTTCCTATACGGAAGAAAGTGCCGTACCCCTTTGAATTGGTCGCAAGTAGGAGAGAGTCAGATCTTTGGACCTGACATTCTCCGGGAAGCCGAGGAGAAGGTTCACAAAGTCTGTGAGCACCTCAAGACTGCCCAGTCCAGACAGAAGAGTTACGCTGACAAGAGAAGGAGAGACCTGCCTTTCAATTATCGGAGATTTTGTATATCTCAAGGTTTCGCCATTGAAGGGAACCCAACATTTAGTCTGAAAGGAAAGTTAGCCCCCAGATATATCAGGCCCTTCAAGATTATGAACCATAGAGGAGAAGTATCGTATCAACTGGAACTACCTGAAGAGATGTCAGCCATCCACAATGTGTTATCAAGCTAGGTATTTCCCGCGGAACTTGCAAAAAATTTCTCTTGCCGTCATCTTCATCAACTTGTGCAACAACCCAAGCTTGGGGAGGTTGCACCACTTTGAGTTTTTTCTTCTCCTTTTAGATTTCTAAAGTATTTTACTTTGTCTTGTTTTAGTCTGTTTAAGTTTTCTGAAAACACAAAAACACATAAAAATTAGTTTTAACTTTTTATTTGCAAACATGGGAGAAAGAGGAACAAAACTTTGTGACTACACAAACACTCCTAATGATCAATTCATATCTAGACCTACTACTCCTCCTGAAATTACTTCTGAAAGTTTTGAAGTAAGTCCTGGTCTTTGAAACCTTATAACTAAAGAACAATTTGGGGGAGTACTAGTGAGGATGCCTCTATGCATTTGCATGATTTTTGTCAAATTTGTGATATGCAAAAGTTTTCTAAGGATCCATCTTTTAATGGTCATCAAGCAGGATTTGGTTCCTACCTAGCAAATTATGTTATAAAAGAAAAGATTGAAAGATATAATAATGAAGTTATGATACCACCTAATCTTGGGGATGTATGGATCCCCAAGATTTTAATCACCATTGGAAAAGAGACGCATCATGCTATTCTAGATTTAGGATCTAGTGTCTTAGTTTTATCGAAAAATCTATATGATTTACTTGATTTGAAACCATGGAAAAATGCTCTATAGATCTTTTACTTGCTGATAATTCAACTAAACATGCTTTAGGAAAAGTTAAAGATATCATGGTTGAATTGCATATGACATTTGTAATACTTCAAGTCCTATAATACTTGGTAGACCCTTTTTGAGAACCACAAGTGCAGTCATTAATACAAAACAAGAAAATGTAAAGTTTCAGTTTCCTCGCAAGAAATGTATGGAACACTTTCCAAGGAAGAAGGAGGTAGCAAAGAAGAAGAAGCTATCCCAGGAGTTTCATATCACCTAAACCAAGTAAGTAAATCCTAGCTATATGGCTATAAAGAAAGCGCTTTGCGGGTGGCAACCCAGTTTTTTTTTTGGATTTTTGCTTTGAAATATTGCTATAGAAAGAGAGTTTTGTTTTGATTTTATTTCTATAATTAATAAAGTACCAAGTGGAACCCATTTTGGATGTTAAAAAGTTGCTAAACATATGGGGTAGCAAATTTCTGCATAATAGTTTTTAGTACAAGAATTTTCTGATTTTTTCCGTAACTCCGATTACGCTCAAATTTACAAATAATTTACAACTTTTCATCCTATGCATACAAAAAAATTGGCTAAAATTCCTGACATGTTTAAGTGGGCGATAAAAATTCGTTTTGCTGCTGCTGAAAATCTGGACAGATTCTGTCATGTTTTGCTTTAACCATTCCTAAGTGTCCTAAGATGATTGTTATGAGTCATATTATATGCTATGGATATGTAGAAACATTATATGCTTGCTGGAACATTTATAAAGAATTTTTTCTTTGATATATATGCAACAACTATTATACTTTTGTGCCACTAATGTCACCACTCAAAAAAGAGATGGGAGAAAAAGTTTTGTGTTAAAGTTTTTTGACAGGGAATAGAGGAACATCACACAAAGAGCAATCAAAAGATGATTAAAATCATAAGCTTGGGGATTCCCAGGGCACCCACTAGACCTATTAAACTCTCGGTTTGCAAACCTCTAAACTTTGTTTTTTCAAGCAACATAAAATATCGTAGAAACTTGGAGCGTCTGTTGATAGAGCTAATGAAAAGAAACTTTGACTTAATGAGATTAAAAATGAATAAGAATTCCTTGAAATAAAAGAAAAGGGGAGATAAAAGCAAAAGGCTGAAGTTCATGTTGTGTCTAGTTCTTATGCTCAAGTACTTTATATGAAGTATGATTTGTTTTGTGCCTATTAATTTGTATCCTTTGCTTGTGTATATTTATGTTCAACATTAAGGAGCAAGGTGAGAAAATAAATGTTGGCATTATGAACTAGATGGCACACTCTTTAGATCTTTTTTTGCTAAGCCTTCACAATAGAAGCTAAGACTTGTTCCAAACCCCATAAACTACACTAGGCATATCCACCTATTTGTGGAAAAAGCTACTTTCAAGTATAGTATGTATGTTAATCCTCCAAACATTATTAAAAACTCCCTTTTCATGTATTTTAAAGCTCATAAGAAAGTAAGGTTGGGGGTGCTACCACTATGGAAATTTTTGTGCTTTACATCTTATTAGTTGTTGTTGGCCAAACCATGCTATGATGGCACAAGCTTTCAATGTTGAATGTTGATAATTAATCATGTCCAAGTTCTGCCTATGGATTGCATCGATGTGAAATAAAGTGTGCATACTGGAGTAGGCATGTCGAGAGAAAACGCTCTTGAACCGCTAGTCAAATCCATGTGACGTTGCGGCAACTCATGGTGGAAACTTATAGCATGATGATCCTTGTTGATCTGATTCATATGTCTATTTTTCTTGTTCTTCTGGAGTAGAGATACTACCCCCTCCCACCTTGAACATGACCAAGGAATTATATTAACTCTTATGCTAAATAAATAAATTAATACAAAAAGGAGGGCATATGGCTACATAGGGAGCAAGATGTACTTTAGTGATGCGGTTTCTAAGACCAACATGTGCATACAATGACAGGCCTAAGTTGAGTAGCATGAGGAGTGCAAGGTCATAGGTATGGTGCATGAAACAATCAACTTGTAAGATGTTTAGCACATAAACCATATGAAGCTTTGAAATAAAAGATACTTGGAACCCCATCCTTATTAGTATTGTTGACATGAACCACATGTTTTTTAAACGAGGAAAAAGATTTGCCTTATATTGATATAGAAGAAACAAACATGAGAGGGCATAAGCCCTAAAAGGAAAAAGGAGGGTGGAAACTTCCCCAAAAAAGGAAACACCCTAAAAACACAACTTAACCCATGAGCTCCGCATGGTTTTAAGCGCCTGCAAGGGCCCAAGCCTTTCCTTCTTCTTTTATCCTGTGCAAGACTTCCGAAGGCATGGATGACTTGCCGTTGAAGACTCTCTCATTCCTCTCCTTCCAGATTTCCCAAGTGATGAGCATGATTGCGGTTTTTAGACCTTTGGGGGAGGAAGCGGGCGTCCTGGCCATAGCATGCCAGTAATCAAGCACCTTGGCATCGCTAGAACCCATGTTGGAAGGAAGATCTAGGCAAGACAGCCAGTTGGCCGCAGCGATCCAAATCCTCTTGGAGAACCGACATTCGAAGAGGATGTGACGGGCCGTCTCAAGGGTACATCTGCAAAGCTGGCAGGTATGATGATGTGGCCATCCGCGCTTTGCCAAGCGGTCAGTGGTCCAAAGTTGGTTTTGGGCAGCAAGCCAGGCAGAGAAACGACATTTGGGAGGAGCCCATGTCTTCCAGACGATAGAAACAAAGGAATAGGGTAGTGATGTCATGAATTGTGCCCTATAAGCGGAGCTAGCCGAGTAGCAGCCATCAGGCGACAAGGTCCAAGTGATGGTACCTTTCGTGCCTGGGGATAGCTGAAAGTCAGAGAGAAGACCCCAAAGGTGAACAAACTGAGCGATGTGTTCGTCAGTGAAAGAATTCACTGCAATATTAGCAACCCAACTATGGTTGTTGAGAGCATCCTGGACCTTCCGATTCTTTCTTCTTGAGGCTTTGAAGATAAAGGGAGCCAAGTCCTTTGGAGGTGAGCCATTAAGCCAAGAGGAGGACCAGAAAGAGGCTTTTCTACCATCACCGATGGTGACTCTAGTAGCTGCGTTGAAAAGTTGTCGGTCAGACTCATCATTGGGAGTATCTGTTCCCACCCAAGTTGTCGGCCAAACTCATCATTATCGGTCATACTCATCATTGGGTGGAAACTACATGTTGGAAATATGCCCTAGAGACAAATAGTAATAAGGATTATTATCATATTTCATAAAGTTTATGATTAAGTTTTATATCATGCTATAACTATATTGAAAGGAAACGTCAATACACGTGTGATATATAAACAACCAGGGGTTCCCGATGAAACTCTAGTCACTAGTTCATTGGTCAACAGATGATCAAGGTTTCCTGGTCATGTGGCATTTATGCTAGTTGGAAATGGAGTCATCTCATTATGAGAATGAGATGATGAACTAATACCCAACCTAAACATCGTGACCTGATCATGTCATGAAGTTCAAGTTACGATGATTAGAATAGACCTAGTAGACTATTCCTTAGACCGTGAGGCTATATCAATCACTGTCTCCCGAGGGTACTTTGATAGCATCAAACATCACTTGGTAATAAAGTGATCATAAAGGCGTGTTTAGGTATTCAGAGGAACTTTTGAGGCAATATATGTCAAGATCGGGATTTGTCCATCCGCGTGATGGAAAGATACTCAAGGGCCCACTCGGAGAAGTTATATCCAATAGCTGCACAACGTGTGATTTGATCACAGGGATATCACTTTTCGACACGAGTCAAGTAGCATTTGTTGGTAACGAGATTGAACCAGACATGGTGATGGCATTGATCAGATCTCAAGCAATGCAAGTATTGAGAGACAAAAGGAATAAGACGCGACAGTCACAGATCAAATGACGAAAGATCCACGTGGAATGCACAGGGGTCACATGGCCATCCAGGTCCCTCTGTTGATCATTGGTCCGGGAGAGTTCTGACCATGTCTAGAGTGTTCTCGAACCGTGGGGTATGATTACTACAAGTGCACGGCTTGTTTGTAGCTAGTTTCAAAATAAAGATATCGATCCCACAGGGAGCAGGAGTCTGAAGTCTAATAACTCTTGAAATAAATATTATGATAGAAATGCTAAATAAAGTTCTAAGTAACAAGATAAAATGCGAGTATTGTGTAAAAGTGTGTTTTCGGGTTTTAGGTATAAGAGCAACAATAAAGTAAAGTAAAACAACTGAATGCAGAAAGTAAGTATCGCGTATGTAAGAGAGATTGGAGTTGCAATAGGGAAAAAGCGTTCTCAGGGAGTAGCGGATACACCACTAGCATTATAAGGAGCTAAGATAAATATTATTATCATGAACATTCTCAACTATGTATGTGTGGGAGGAACTCCATATTTGGACAAATAGGCAGCAACCACTGCTCACATCATCCTCATAACCACAACAGTCAGCAATCGACATCAATCGAATTACTGTGCTTAGGGACGTAATCCCGTAGGACGTATCCCATGGCATGGATAGTGTTCCGTGAGTTTCCTCGGTTCCCACGTTGATACGTAAGGAGTGCCAACAGCCTTATAGTCACTATAAGTGCTAACACGCCTCCGGCTACCAACAAGTAGTTCCCTCCATCAAGTCCCCATGAGAGGCAAATATTTATAGGTCGACTTCTCTCAACAACAAGATGGAGACAATCTAACACATGGTCACAACGATGAATATCATAATAGACTTTATCTTATTTCAATCTCATACTAGGGTTTCTCCATCCCCCCAAGAACTAATGATCTACTCAAATATGCTCGCCATCAACATCATGGCAATATCAATGGAATCTATCATAGATGAATAGTATAAATCCACAATGAGTACGGAAATTACAATAAGATTTAGAAAACATGTAGATGGGATGGATGGAGATGGTGGTGATGCAGCGATGGATGATGAAGATCGATGCCTTAGCCTCCCGGATCAGTGCAGGGTGAAGATGGCTCCCCGGTGGATGAGTTCCCCCTCCAGATGCCTTCCGGAGGTGAGGTTTCGGTGATTTCTGGGTGTTCTGTATGTCGTCTCTTTGATCCAGTTGCACGGGGTGAAACTATTTGAGGAGGCGTAGGCGGCGCCAACTATACGACCAGAAAATTTATTCCGGTCGTATAGTTGGTCATTGAACCCTCTATCTCCTTTGTTCGCTTCTAGTTTTCTTCTGGTATTATTAATATTTCTCAAATAAGAGATTTACATTGTTTTTACTCTTTTTCTCCTCAGTACAACTGCTCCAAGAATTATATCCATTGGATCCATCATTTGTCCTGATCTTGGTGAAAACAGACATAAGATGTGCGCCCGAGCGCCGTAAAATACCAAGATCCTATATCTACAATGCAAAATAATAATGTAAAACATGATGCAAATACGCACTCATCAACTTCCCCAAGCTTAGATTCTTGCTCGTCCCAAGCAAGTTTAGCTTAATGGATGTGATCCTCATATTCATGAAGCTGAGTCGATAAAATAAATGAGGCAGTTGCAGCTTGTGTTTATCATATACGATACATAGGAATAAGTTCATGAATAGTACCTTACTCGAACCATTTGAATAGTATTAGTAGGCTTTCACACCTTAGTAATCAATAGTTCATAAAAGATGAATCTCAACATAATGTAAAAGTATCCGGTTCAACCGAATGAGTTAGCGAGGTAGTCCCAAGTGTTTTAGGATCAACGTATTCACTTGGGATTCAAAATCTCAAGAATGTCTCTTTGTCATACTACAATATAGTGGTATATGCCTATTTGCTCTTTGCACACTCGCTCTTTTCCTTATTTCTTTTCTTCTCTTTTGTGTATATGCTCACACTTTTGTTTAAGTGATGTGCAAAAGAGCTAGCCATACATTCCACTTCTTGTAGGATTTTAAAGTTTAACGATCTCAATTATCAAATTCCAATTGTATATGAAGCATTCTTATGACTTGAAGATTCTACCTTGACTTGTTCTCAGTCTATTTTGATAACACTTTCATTTTCCTTTGTTCAAGGTTTCTTTTTCAACTTAATAGCATAGATAATTTTTCTTTCTAAATCAAACCGTAGACTTACAACATATTGACCAAATTATCTTTATATGTTCCATTAATACCAATGGTGTGGAAGACTCCTATTTCTATCATCAAGTAAAAGTAAAATTATACTCAAGCCATTCATATATCGAATAAATCAAACACAAACTAAATATTGCTCTATATATAATAATAAACTCGGAATTTCATAAAAGGGATCGACTAATCCTGAATGGAATCCTAATGATGCAACCTTTATTTCTAGTGTGAACTAATGCAAAAATAGTAATAAAAACTTATAAGATAGATTACAAGGTCTTAAAGATCTCCCCAAGCTTGGAATCAAGCCAGGCGGGATCAAATAATCCCTTGCGATTATTTGATACCATGATTATTGTAGATCAGTGTGACGCCATGGCACGTGGTATCTTCTCCTCACGGGCCAGCCTGAGACGGAGGGATTGATTGACAGCTTCTAATTCCTTAACACGCAGCTTGTAGAAAAGATCATTCCTCTCCAACACTTTTACTTGTTCTTTAATGAATTCATTGTTTTCCTGAAGTGTTTGTAGCGCCTTAAGACTCATAGAAAAACCTGCTTCGGTTGTCTGCTTGATATCTTCATCAAGTTTGTCAAGATAAAGTCGCAGCAATCGAAGGTGTTTGGGTGTCCCTGGCTTCTCCTTGTCCAACTCTTCAATCTTCAGCTCTAGGGCCTTCAAATCCCTCTTCCTATACCCATGGTTGACGTTGAGGAACACTATAGGGATGGTTTTGATCTCCTTGCCTTGCTTGCTATTGCTCCTGATCTCCATAGGATCCTTTCTTCTTGGCTTCTATCCCTTGGTTGAGAGTCCTTACATGTGAATAAGATGTAGATTGGTTTCAGGAGATTATGATTAGAGAGAGGGGGGGTTAGAGGTCAGTAAAACTCGCGAGAAACACCAAATTGTTGCCAAAGAAAAGAATCTTAACGAAATAGGGAAATAAATCACAGATTTTGAAGTGACCTGCCGCATAACTGTAGGGGTTCCACGTATGAAAACAATAAAATTTTACCCTACGCCCCTGAACCCCTTAAGTTGCCAGTACCTATCTATTAGTAATATAGTAATGGGAGGGGCTTTTCGCAAACTTACCCTTGAAGACTGAAAAGCGTTGTAAATGCTCAGGAGAACGTGGTTGATGTAGACGAGCCGGAGCCAACCTCAAGATCGTGATGAAGTCCTTGCGCTCCTGTGGCTCAACGACTTGAGTGCCTCAAGTGTGACACCTCGCGGGGAGTTACACATGTCCGGTGCCTGACGATGACTCCCGCTTCCCCGATCCAGCAGTAGTTGTGGAAGTAGAACTCCTTGATCCGAATCCCGCAGCGCGATGTCGCTCCACAGTGAATATGTCTCTCGTTCGTGTAGTCCGAACTTGGGACCACGGTCACGAGAGAGAGAGAGAGAGAGAGAATATCAATTGGAGGTCTTCCCAAAAGTGAGAAGACCTTTATTGAATATTGTGTGTATTTATCTGGCCAAATACCCCCACTATATATAGGGGAAAAGGAGGTGCTACCTCCCTCAAAGTCCCGGGGTAGGACTAAAGGAGAGGAGGGGAGGGGCAGCCGCCGGCCGACCTTAGTGGCCCTGCACGGGGGGGGGGGGGGGGGGGGGCTAGACCCAGTGATGTCTACGCACTTCTATTTTTGTATACAGTTGTTGGGCCTCCAAGTGCAGAGGTTTGTAGAACAGCAGCAAGTTTTCCCTTAAGTGGATCACCCAAGGTTTATCGAACTCAGGGAGGAATTGGTCAAAGGTATTCCCTCTCAAGCAATCCTGCAATCAAGATACAAGAAGTCTCTTGTGTCCCCAACACACCCAATACACTTGTCAGGTGTATAGGTGCACTAGTTCGGCGAAGAGATAGTGAAATACAAGTGGTACGGATAATTATAAGTGGTAACGGTGCTAGAAAATAGCTTAATGGCGTGGAAGAGACTAAAGGCAAACTGAAATAAAGATGGAAACAAGCAAACATGTAACAGATCTAGTAGCAAACGGTGTTTCAATGCTTAGAAACAAGGCCTCAGGATCATACTTTCGCTAGTGAGCACTCTCATATAAATATCTTCTCTTTATGATACTACTCTTAACTACTCTACGATTGGACACTCTAATCCATGGCAGGGCTATAACAGCACACCTCAAAGTAAGCCTTTCCCATCTAGGTTACCCCACACTGTCACCTTGAGCACTAGATGGTTCCAACAAACACCACAATTTCATAAAGATATCCAACTCCAAATATAAATCATAACAAGTATTTGTAATCTCTAACCTAAGTGCCACCATGGTGTGCATGCTATCACTTTCACACACATGGGGAGAGCAGAGATCTATTAAAGCACTTGAGTAGTAAGGTAGATCTACTTGATTACAAGCTCATGATCAAAATATGATCATGCATAGAGAGAGAGATGAACACATAGTTACCGGTAGAACCCTTAGCCTCGAGGAAGAACTACTCCCTCCTCATCATGGGAATCCACAACGGTGATGGAGATGGTGGTGGAGATCGATGGAGATGGCTCCGGGGGCACTTCCCTGTCCCGGCAGGGTGCTGGAACAGAGACTTTCTGTCCCCCGAATCTCCCCTTCGGTGGCGGCGATGCAGCGGAACTTTTCGTGGATGGAGGCTTGACGATTTAGGGTTTATGCATCGGGAGGCTCTTATAGGCGAGATGGGAGACCGAGGGGGTGCCAGAGGGGCCCACACCACCCCCTGGCGCGGCCTGGCCTGACCCGCGCCACCAGGTGGTGTGGCCACCCTCTGGCCCTTCTCTGTCTCGTATTCTAGCTCTAAGTGTCCCCCGATAAAATAGGGACTTTGGCTTTTGTCCCGTCCAATTCCAAGAATATTCATTTTCTGACTTCCTCGAACCAAAAATAGCAGAAAACAGGCAGTTGGCACTGTGGCTCTTGTTAATAGGTTAGTCCAAGAAATCATATGAAAAGTACTCCAACGTGTGGACAAAACACAAGAAAGTAGATAAAACCAAGCATGGAACATCAAACATTATAGATACATTTGCAATGTATCAACATCCCCAAGCTTAACTCCTGCTCGTCCTCGAGTAGGTAAGTGATAAAAAGAAAGAATAATTTTTGAGGTGACATGCACCATCATAAACTTGATCAAAGTATTTGTAAAACATTCAAAGCTGGGATCATAGTACCTCAATCATAACATGAAATACAAAGTTCTAGCAATAAGACAAAGAAACTATGTTGCAACATGAAAAGGCACAAACAAAAGATTCATGAATAACAATGCTTTGCAAGATGTTTGTTTGTTTCACATAAAGAAAACATAGCATAATAGTATTCAGCTTGTCCCTCATAGAGTAGCAAATATAAATGCATAGGACACCTTCAAATTTCATAAGAGTGACTAGATACAAATAGTTTAAAACAAGCAATATCAAGTTATGCATCAATCAAATAGTCTTGGGACAATGCACATAGAACTAAGAATGGCCACTATGCTCTCAAAGTAGGTTCATAAAGGTAGAATGTGGAGACTCAATATATAAGTGGAAGAAAGGCCTTCGTAGATGGAAGCAGAGATTCAAGTTTCATAAAGAGCTTCCAAAAATTATGGTACTTATAGCTTTCAGCTCTTCTTGCCCCTATCATAAGCATCTTGAAGTGATTAAGGTTAAAGTGAACAAACAATGGTATACATGCTTGACGAAGTATAAGTTAGAAATCTCATGTCCCTTGAATACGAGGGCCGCTCCTCATGCTACTTAAGTTTAGTCACCGGTAAGTTCTTGTCCTCGTAAGTACATGTATATCATAGAGAACCGCCAACGGGGTACCCCTTGCCCGATGATATGGAAGAATCCCGATATCAAAATGACAAGGCAAGCAGACAACGAGCATCTCAGCAATCTTCTTATTTACCATGGGAATATGGTGCCTTTTCTCTCTCTTTCCTCTTTTCATAATCTCTTTTTTCTCTTTTCTCTTTTTTCTCAATAGGACTCTTATTTTTAAAAGAAGAATGCTTCATAGATAGCTCATTATGGTTACGCTGCAGGTTTCCACCATGTCAGCATGGATTAGACCAGCGGCCCAGGCGTTTCTCTAACACATATACATAACTCCATGGACTTACAAGCTCCCCTTTCATTTCACACCGACGACATCCATAGACAAAAGAGCATGATATCAACCAGGTACAAAGTACCAGTGCAATGTTGAAAGTGTTCCCCATGACAGCATGGTTTTGCTAATTCCCAACAAATAAGTGCAAGCATATACAACATAGACGACACAATGGTTCAAGTTTATTAAGGGCAAGAAAAGTAAAGTGTGCCATCAAATTCGTGAGAGCTTTAATCACTAGTTTTCTCATAACAAGTTTAATTTGGAAGGTAAACAAAAACATGAATATACTTGGAATAGCATATGCTAATAGGTAGGTATGGTGGACTCTTTGGAATAACTTGGTTTAGGGAGTTGGATGCATGAGTGGAACTCATACTTGGTTGTGGAGGCTAGCAAAAGACTGGGAGCGACATACTAAGAGAGCAATAATGGCCATAATCATGCAGAGCGACAAAACATCATTGATCAAAGCATAAAGTGATACTACAAGTTGAAAACTAAAGGATCATAAAGGCTATGGTGACTTGGGATAGTCATAACATGGGGTGAGCATGCGCCAAGTCAACCCAAATAAAGCATCAAAGGAGAATACCACTATACTATGCTTTTAATATGCTAAAACAACGCATGATTCATCCAAGGCACATTAAGCAATCTCAACTGTTTATAACAAGTCATGCTACAGCAAAGAATACTAAGCATAAAGCCAAAACAATATCAAGCATGGCATGACAAAGCATAGGCCACAGTCAAAAACAAGCTCTTTTTACCACTTAAGCATGAGATTTCCTACTCTTTTCCAAACCAAACCAAACTATTTGAAAACCAATGTATGAAAGAGGGGGTCTAACCAATTTATTCAGCAAACTAAGCAAACAAAGGAAACGAAACACCAAAACGAAAATGAAAAAGAAGACGCTCCAAGAACAACACAACTATGCATGAAATAATAAAAATGAACTGTTTGGAAGAAACCTGGGACTTTTATTGATGAAGAGGGGGATGCCTTGGGCATCCCCAAGCTTTGACGCTTGTACTTCTTGGATATTTCTTGGGGTGACACGTGGCATCCCCAAGCTTGAGCTTTAGTCCATCCTTCATCTCATTACTCATTCCTTCCATACACCTAAATTTTTTCCTTCAGACAAAACATCACACAATCTTTATTAGCAACATTAGCGCACTCAAGATAATAAGTCTTTAGGTTCAGTTCTAACACCAATAAAGCTTCCATTAAAACACTAGCTACTGTAGCACTTCCCTCAAAAATCTCAATTCCCCAAAAGAACTCAAAAAGGAACCAACAAGAAGAAAATGCAAATAATGGCAAAAATCTATCAAAACAGACCAGCAGGTAAAGACGAATTTTTTTGAAGACCTTCTGTTGATCAAATCGAAAAGTTTTGAACTAACAAAAGTTAGATAACAACCTGGGGCA
Organism: Avena eriantha; assembly: GCA_910589775.1. Classification (NCBI taxonomy): domain Eukaryota; kingdom Viridiplantae; phylum Streptophyta; class Magnoliopsida; order Poales; family Poaceae; genus Avena; species Avena eriantha. The sequence goes on along the minus strand of OU342746.1, from coordinate 49,757,464 downwards.
TAAGCACAAAAATCTGTTTCGGGACAACAACTTTCCCAATCATTACTTCTCTCTCATTAGAGGTTACTTTGGCACAAAAAGCAAATAAAAAGGGTAAGGAGCGGTTATTATAGAAGTAATTACTTCGAAGACTCATCTAAAACTTTTGGGTTATCTCCCAATAAGTACTTTTCTTTAACGCCTTTAAGTTAGGCATGATAGTTTGAGAAGATGCTCACATAAGAAATATGAATTGAAGTAAAAGAGAGCATCAAGAAGCAAATTCAAAACATATTTAAGTCTAACCCACTTCCTATGCATGGAAATCTTGTAAAGAAACAAGTCATGAAAGCACAAAGCAACAAGCATAGTAAAGCAAAACAAGTGAAACTTCAAGACTTTCATCATAAAGAGGGGAAACTTAATATTGTTGAGATACATAAAACCATGTTTCCCTCTCTCATAATAACTTTCAGTAGCATCATGAATAAAATTAACAATATAACTATCACATAAAACATTCTTATCATGAGACACATGCTTAAAAGAATTAATACTCTCCACATAAGCATATTCATTCTTATTAATTGTAGTGGGAGCAAATTCAACAAAATAGCTATCATTATTATTCTCATCACTATAATCATCAAATATAGGAGGCATATTGTAATCATAATTAATTTTCTCCTCAATCGTAGGTGGACTGAAAATATGATATTCATCATTGTAATCATCATATATTGGAGGTTTGGTATCATCATAAGCAATAGAATAGCTATCTTCCAAAGCTGGGGAACTAAAAAGATCATTTTCATAAAAACTAGTTTCCCCAAGCTTAGACTTTTCCATAGCATTAGCAATAATGGTGTCCAAAGAATTCATACTAACAACATTGCTATTAGCATGCAAATAAAGTTCCATAGGTTTTTTAATTTTCTCTTCCAACACTTCATGTCCTAACTCAAGATAAATACAATAAAGCTCTCTAATTTTTTGTTGTTTTCCATTAAGCCTAACTAGTGAAAATAAAAACAAGAAACAAAAAGACAAAATTGTAGAATCTAAAGGAAATAACTTCGAGCACTCACACCGGAGGATGTGAATACCTTTTACCTTACCTCCCCGGCAACGGTGCCAGAAAATAGCTTGATGTCTACGCACTTCTATTTTTGTATACAGTTGTTGGGCCTCCAAGTGCAGAGGTTTGTAGAATAGCAGCAAGTTTTCCCTTAAGTGGATCACCCAAGGTTTATCGAACTCAGGGACGAATTGGTCAAAGGTATTCCCTCTCAAGCAATCTTGCAATCAAGATACAAGAAGTCTCTTGTGTCCCCAACACACCCAATACACTTGTCAGGTGTATAGGTGCACTAGTTCGGTAAAGAGATAGTGAAATACAAGTGGTACGGATAATTATAAGTGGTAACGGTGCTAGAAAATAGCTTGATGGCGTGGAAGAGACTAAAGGTAAACTGAAATAAAGATGGAAACAAGCAAACATGTAACAGATCTAGTAGCAAACGGTGTTTCAATGCTTAGAAACAAGGCCTAGGGATCATACTTTCGCTAGTGAACACTCTCATATAAATATCTTCTCTTTATGATACTACTCTTAACTACTCTCCAGTTGGACACTCTAATCCATGGTAGGGCTATAACAGCACACCTCAAAGTAAGCCTTTCCCATCTAGATAACCCCACACTGTCACCTTGAGCACTAGATGGTTCCAACAAACACCACAATTTCATAAAGACATCCAACTCCAAATATAACTCATAACAAGTATTTGTAATCTCTAGCCTAAGTGCCACCATGGTGTGCACGCTGTCACTTTCACACACATGGGGAGAGCAGAGATCTATTAAAGCACTTGAGTAGCAAGGTAGATCTACTTGATTACAAAGCTCATGATCAAAATATGATCATGCATAGAGAGAGAGATGAACACATAGTTACCGGTAGAACCCTTAGCCTCGAGGAAGAACTACTCCCTCCTCATCATGGGAATCAACAACGGTGATGGAGATGGTGGTGGAGATCGATGGAGATGGCTCCGGGGGCACTTCCCCGTCCCGGCAGGGTGCCAGAACAGAGACTTTCTGTCCCCCGAATCTCCCCTTCGATGGCGGCGACGCAGCGGAACTTTTCATGGATGGAGGCTTGACGATTTAGGGTTTATGAATCGGGAGGCTCTTGTAGGCAAGAGGGGAGACCGAGGGGGTGCTAGAGGGGCCCACACCACCCCCTGGCACGGCCTGGCCTGGCCCGCGCCACCAGGTGGTGTGGCCACCCTCTGGCCCTTCTCCGTCTCGTATTCTGGCTCCAAGTGTCCCCCGGTAAAATAGTGACTTTGGCTTTTGTCCCATCCAATTCCGAGAATATTCGTTTTTTGACTTCCTGGAACCAAAAACAACAGAAAACATGCAGCTGGCACTGTGCCTCTTATTAATAGGTTAGTCCAAGAAATCATATGAAAAGTACTCCAACGTGTGGACAAAACACAAGAAAGTAGATAAAACCAAGCATGGAACATCAAAAATTATAGATACATTTGCAATGTATCACCCAGCCGGCCACCCCCTTGTCCCTTCTCACTCTCTCCTTTCCCTAATGGGCCCTCTCCCCTCCGAGAATTGGCCCATTAAGCCCTTTGATCTTTTAAATTGATTTTCAATTTATTAAATAATTAAGAATAAATGATTAAATCAACGTTTAACATTCATCAATCTCTGTGGCTAGGGAACACCTTCCACTTCTACTCCGGACATCCTCCGAACTTACCGAAACCCTTCCGGTTTTGTCTCTACTATCCTTCGGCGATTCTTCTGATCCTATAAACACTCTCTAAGCATCATCAAACCCTTGAGCGTGTGACCCTATGGTTCGGGAACACACTATACATGGTCGGGACACTCCCGCACCAATGATTGATAGAGGGACCTGGATGGCCATGTGACCCCTGTGCGTTCCATGAAGATCTTTTGTCGTTTGAACCAGGATAGTCGTGTCTTATTCCCTTTGTCTCTTGATACTTGCATTGCCCGAGATATGATCAATGACATCACCATGTCGTGTTCAATCTCGTTACCGAATAATGCTAGTTGACTCGTTCCGACAAGTGATATCCCTGTGATCAAATCACATACTGCGCAACTATTGGATATAACCTCTCCGAGTGGGCCCTTGAGTATCTTTCCGTCACGTGGACGGACAAATCCCGCTCTTGACATATATTGCCTCTACGGTTTCCTCTGAGTACCTGAACACACCTTTATAACCACTGTATTACCAAGTGGTGCTTGATGCTATCAAAGCACTCTCGGGAGACAGTGATGGATATAGCCTCACGGTCTAAGGAATAGTCTACGAGGATCCATTTCTAATCATCGTAACTTGAACTTCGTGACATGATCGGGTCATGATTATTAGGTTGGGTATTGGTTCATCATCTCATTCTCAGAATGAGTTGACTCCATTTCCAACTGGCATAAATGCCACATGATCAGGAAACATGATCATCTGTTGACTAATGAACTACTGACTAGAGTTTCACCGGGAACCCCTGGTTGTTTATATATGACACATGTATTGATGTTTCCACTCAATATAGTTATAGCATGATATAAAACTTAATCATAAACTATATGAAATATGATAATAGTCCTTATTACTATTTGTCTCTAGGGCATATTTCCAATAGTAACGACCAACTATATGGGCGCTGCCCGTATAGCTCCGGCCGTATAGTTGGTTCCAGGCAGATATTTCTAAATATCTCGAGTCTAGGTCGATTAAATCATGACTCGGAACTGACAATAACCTTTTATTTTATTTTTTAAATGAATAAAAATGAAAAGACAAACGAAAAGTGTTTGCGAGTGTAGCGACCAACTATACGGCCGGAATTTTGGCTCCGGTCGTATAGTTGCGACCATATAGATACATACACCAAAAATCTAAAGTATCTGAGAGTTTAATGACCAACTATACGGCCGGAATTTTGGCTTCGGTCGTATAGTTGCGACCGTATAGGCTCAGATATCGAAAACAATTTTATGACGATGATACAGAGAGTTTAACGACCAACTATACGGCGGGAGCTTACTCTCCGGTCGTATAGCTCCGCCCGTATAGTTGGTAAAAACCCTCAAAAACTTCAGAAAAACACAAGAAATTCAAAGGCAAAAAATTTAGAAGTACAATTTGTGAATAAAATCACTTATTTAGGTAAGAATACTTACCTCGAACTTACCGTTTGTTTATTCGGGGATGAAAAGCTCCTCCAACAACAAAGATTTCTTCTCTTTGGGAGGAATTGACCTTAGTTCATTGAATAACTCTTGTAAGCGAAAATCACCAGGACTATAGTTCCTCTGAATAAGATTGGTGTCTTGTTGGGAAAACATGGACACTGTATCCAACATCTTTATTTCTTGCTAATCTGCAACTCAAATTTTTGAAGTGAAAGAATCCAACGGATCAGTCTTGGCTTATGGTATTTCCTCTCAAGGAGTTATTTTAAACCATTATGATCCGTATGAACTCTTACCTTTGCATCAACTATGTAAGAACGAAATTTATCACGAGAGAAAAATACAACAAAAAGTTCCCTTTCTTCCTTAGGGTAATTCTTTTGAGCACCATTTAGAGTTCTACTAGCATGATGTATAATATTAAATATGCGACCAATGTGTTGTCCTAGAGTTACTCCAACATTATCATCACTAGCTTCACATATTAAGTCAAAGGTTGTATCCCAGATAGGTGGTTTAATAATAGGAGCATGGGATAAAGCATATTTGAGTTTATCAAAGGCTTCAAGACATTTATCATCAAAATTAAACCTTACTCCCTTTTGCAGGAGGTTAGTCAAAGGTTTAGATATTCCAGAGAAATTTCTAATGAACCTTCTATAAAAACTCACATGACCAAGGAAACTTCTTATACCTTTAATATCCCTAGATTGTGGCATTCTCTCTATTGCCTCAACCTTAGATCTATCCACTTCAATTCCCTTACCTGATACCTTGTGTCCAAGGACTATTCCTTCTTTGACCATAAAATGGCACTTCTCCTAGTTTAGAAAAAGATTAGTTTCTTCACCACGCTGCAAAACTCTTTTGAGATTATCCAGGCAACTAGTAAAAGAAGTTCCATAGACAGAAAGTTGTCCATAAATACTTCCATTATCAGTTCTATAAAATCTTCAAAAATAGCAGTCATGCATCTTTGGAAAGTAGCTGGAGCATTACATAAACCAAAAGGCATACGTTGGTAAGCATGTAAACCATAAGGACTAATGAAAGTTGTTTTAAGTTGGTGATGGCCCAAAATATATCGAGCTCGTTGGGGAACCCCAAGAGGAAGGTATGATGAGCACATGAGCAAGTTTTCCCTCAGTACGAAACCAAGGTTATCAATCCAGTAGGAGCAAGGAAACACCCCAATGGTGTAGCTAGCTGAACGTTGGCAGGGCGTGCTACCGGTGCCGGCAGCAACGTGGAGACCTGCACAACACAACCACAGAACTCTGTCCCCAACTTACGATGAGGTTGTCAATCTCACCGGTTTTGCTGAAAACAAAGGATTCAACGTATCGAATGGAAGGAAGTAATAGTTTGTAGAAAAGTAAACACAAAGCAATAAACATTTGATTGTACATTGATAGTAAAAGAAAGGACCAGGATCCATAGTTCACTAGAGGTGGCTCTCCTTAAGATAGATAACATGTTGGGTGGACAAATTACAGCGGGGCAATTGACAAACATCGAGAAAGCAATATGCATATATTAATCATCTTGACTCCTTTGGAACTTGATTGGGCATTACAACATTATACATAGACCGCCATCCAACTGCATCTATGACTAATAATCCACCTTCAGGTTATCATCCGAACCCCCTCCAGTATTAAGTTGCAAGCAATAGATTATTGCTTTACGAATTGCATGTAAAGTAAACAATACGATTGTTCTATGAACAAAGGATTGTTGTTTTCTCCCTAGTAGAAACATCACATCTAGTACCTTAGAGATTTCTGTCACTTCCCCAGATTACCAGAGGCATGAACCCACTATCGAGCATAAATACTAACTCTTGGAGTTGCTAGCATCTACTTGACCAAGATAGCTACTAACAACGGAAAGCATGCAAGATCACAAATAACAAAGACATGATAGAATCAATAATCAATCTGAAATAGCATCTCAATATCCATCGGATCCCCGCAAACACAACATGCAGAATTACAAATAGATGATCTTGATCATGAACAGAGCTCACAAGATCTAAACATGATAGAACAAAGGAGGAGAACCAGCCATCTAGCTACTACATAGATCCGTAGTCCAAAGATGAACTACTCACGCATCACACCAGAGGCTTGCATGGTGATGAAGAAGGCCTCCGGGGTGAATTCCCCTCTCCAGCGGGGTGCCGGGAAGAGCTTCAGATCCCTCCCGATCTAGGGATGGAGACGACGGCGGCTACAGACTCTTTCGTGGATTTTTGATCGGGTCCTTAGGGTTTTCGTCTCGAGGGCATCTTATAGGCGGAAGGAGAGGCCGAGGGGGTGCTGGGGTCGGCCAGACCACCCCCTGACGCGGGCCAGGCCTGGCCGCGCGGTCAGGTGGTGTGACCGGCCCTCCAGCCCTTCTCTGTCTCGTATTCTAGCATCTGATGACTTCCGAGAAAATAGGCACTTTGGCTTTTGTCCCGTTGAATTCCGAGAATATTCATTTTCTGACTTTCTTGGAACCAAAAATAGCAGAAAACAGGCAGCTGGCACTGTGGCTCTTGTTAATAGGTTAGTACAAGAAATCATATGAAAAGTACTCCAAAGTGTGGACAAAACACAAGAAAGTGGATAAAACCAAGCATGGAACATCAAAAATTATAGATACATTTGCAATGTATCAGTTGGTCATCCAGATGAACAACTATTTGAGAAAAACCAGAATATCCGTCTAAGTAGAAAAAATGAGTATGGTTTGCTAACCTTTCTAAAGTTTTATCTATGAATGGTAAAGGATAGTGATCTTTCCTAGTTTCTTTATTTAATTTTCTGAAGTCTATGCACATCCTATGCCCAACAATAGTTCTAGTATTTATCAATTCATTGTTTTCATTAGGAACAACAGTAAAACCGCCCTTCTTAGGGACACAATGAACATGACTTACCCATTCACATTCTTTAACATGATAAATTATACTTGCGTCCACTATGCGTACAATTTCTTTCCTTACCACTTCCTTCATTTCAGGTTTCAATCTTCTGTTAAATTCTGCAACTGGTTTAGCACCCTTTTCCATGAATATCCGATGGACGGTTATCATGGGACTAATGCCCTTCAAATCATCTATTGAGTACCCAAAAGCTTTGCGATGCTTCGTAAGTATCTTCATAAGTTCTTCTTCTTCTCCTGAAAGTTTCGCACTAATAATAACAGGAAATTTATTTGTATCATCTAAAAATCTGTATTTAAGATTATCTGGTAGAGTCTTCAACTCTAGGGGTGGTAATTCCTCGTCCCCTCTCTTTTATGGCTCTTCCAAAGCCTCGTCAGTAGGAGGTCCCATAATGGGAAGTGAATCAAATTCATCTTCAAGTTCTTTTAGGGACTTGTCCTTCATAACTATTTCTTCGTAATTTGAGTCTTCATTTATTGCTTCTTCTTGTTTACTAAATAAGAGAGCTACCATTTCCTCAATAGTTTTCTCTTCCTATTCTTCTTGTATTTGTGGAGGCATATCATTAAATTTGGAAAAGTAGAATTCATTTTCCGCTCCCCCAAGCTTTAGGGACACAATCTCCTTTTTGAAATCAACATAGGCACCTATATCAGTCAAAAAGTTTCTTCCAAATATAACTGAGCAGAGAGTGTCAGCTGACATATCAACAATTACAAAATCGATAGGAAAGTTTTTGTTCCCAATTGTGGCAGTTGCATCTTCAACTACTCCCATTGGAATTCTAAGATTTTTATTGGCTAACATAATTGTCATATCAGTATTTTCAATTGTAGCCGATTCTCTTTCTCCTTTTATTTCGAAGTAGAAATCATAATATATAACATTAACTTCGGTGCCAAGATCGCATAAACCATAATGCGAGATTTATTTAAATATGCGGGGAAGAATAGGCTTACCCACATCTTTTACCTTTGTTTTACCTTCAACCAATACGGGAGTCTCTTCATCAAGTTCAACTATGTTACAATGTGCATACATAGCCATAATTGCTTCCTTGGTTACCTCTTCATCTTTGGTTTCTTCCAGTTGTTCCACGACTTCTGGCATACTTTCTTCTTCCTTCATTTCCTGTAGTGCCTTGACCTGTTCATATTCAAGAATATGCTTTTGTGCAGTGTTAGGGAAAGGCATCTCATATATTGGTTCTAGGGAGGACAGTGTTGCTTTATCTTCTCCTTTCTTCTCAGGTTCGGGTGGTGGATCATACTTGACCGCACCCTATTTTGGAGCTTTGATATGTTCTGTAAAAGTTTTAACAATTTGGAACACAAGATTTGAATCCAAATAAAGTTCTTTAGATAATTCTTTAACATGGCCCTTTTTATTATAGTCATTAGTGCAATCATGTTCTATTTCTACACCTCCTTCATTTCCTAGACCAAAATTTCATGAAACTCTATGATCGTGAATTCTATTAAGTAAAGCCCAAGCTTTAGTTATTGGAAGATTCATAAAGGCTCCTTCTGTGAAAGAGTCTAGTTCAATTTTATTAGGTTCAATTAAACCGCCATAAAATATATGCAATAAATACCATTTAGGTAAATCAGGATGAGGACATAGACGTATTAAATCTTTAAATCTGATATAAGCTCTTACTAGTCCCTCATTAGAACGGTTCCTCCAAGTCATTATAAGACGCCTGATTCCAAAAGATTTTGATAATGGATAATATTTTGCTAGAAATTCACAGACTAGATTATCCCAAGTAGTAGTGGTTTCAGGGGTAGAGATATATACCATGATAGAGCTGTACTAGTCAAAGTCTGACTAAAAAGTTTAACCCTTACCTTATCAGTAATATATCTCATCAGTTGAAAAGTGCCACATATATCTTTGAAACATGCAATATGCTCATATGGATTAGGACCTTCTTCATCTCTAGTAAATTGCTTCTTGTGTAAAATACCAATTAGTAGAGGATTTATTTCAAATCCCCTTGTCTTCTCACTGGAGTTATCTCTTTTATAAATATCATAGAGCTTCCCAAAGTGGTTGAGTGGGTTAGCACTAGTCATATGCTCAAACTCCATCATGTTGGTGGAAACCTGTAACTCAAAACAAAACTTAGCAAGGCAAAAATAAATAAGCAAAAAATAAAAGACCTACAACGCTTAGCTCCCCGACAACGGCGCCAGAAAATAGCTTGATGACTGCAAGTGCACATATTGTTTGTAGCTAGTTTTGAAATAAAGATATCGATCCCACAGGGAGCAAGAGTCTAAAGTCTAATAACTCTTGAAATAAATATTACGATAGAAATGCTAAATAAAGTTCTAAGTAACAAGATAAAATGTGAGTATTGTGTAAAAGGGTGTTTTGGGGTTTTAGGTATAAGAGCAACAATAAAGTAAAGTAAAACAACTGAATGCAAAAAGTAAGTATCGCGTATGTAAGAGAGATTGGAACTGCAATAGGGAAAAAGGCGTTCTCAGGGAGTAGCGGATACACCACTAGCATTATAAGGAGCTAAGATAAAGATTATTACCATGAACATTCTCAACTATGTATGTGTGGGAGGAACTCCGTATTTGGACAAATAGGGAGCAACCGCTGCTCACATCATCCTCATAACCACAATAGTGAGTAATCGACATCAATCGAATTACTGTGCTATTAAGGGACGTAATCCCGTAGGACGTATCCCATGGCATGGATAGTGTTCTGTAAGTTTTCTCGGTTCCCAAGTTGATACGTAAGGAGTGCCAACAGCTTTATAGTCACTGTTAGTGCTAACACACCTCCGTCTATGATACATTGCAAATGTATCTATAATTTTTGATGTTCCATGCTTGGTTTTATCTACTTTCTTATGTTTTGTTCCAACTTTGGAGTACTTTTCATATGATTTCTTGGACTAACCTATTAACAAGAGCCACAGTGCCAGTTGCCTGTTTTCTACTGTTTTTGGTTCCAGGAAAGTCAGAAAATGAATATTCTCGGAATTGGACGGGACAAAAGCCAAAGTTCCTATTTTACCGGAAGACTCACGGAGCCAGAATACGAGACGGAGGAGGGCCAGGGCCTGGCCACACCATGTGGTGGCGCGGGCTAGCCCTGGCCACGCCAGCAGGTGGTGTGGGCCCCTCTGGCCTCCATCGACCTTGCCTCTTCGCCTATAAGAAGCCTCCTGATGCATAAACCCTAAATCGTCAATCAGAAATCCACGAAAAGTTCCGCAGCGCTGCCGCCACCAAAGGGGAGATTCGGGGGACAGAAAGTCTCTGTTCCGGCACCCTGCCGGGACGGGGAAGTGCCCCCGGAACCATCTCCATCGATCTCCACCGCCATCTCCATCACCGTTGCTGATTCCCATGATGAGGAGGGAGTAGATCTCTCTCGAGGCTAAGGGTTCTACCGGTAGCTATGTGTTCATCTCTCTCTATGCATGATCATATTGTGATCATGAGCTTGTAATCTATAGATCTAGCTTGCTACTCAAGTGCTTTAATAGATCTCTGCTCTCCCCATGTGTGTGAAAGTGACAGCGTGCACACCATGGTGGCACTTAGGCTAGAGATTGCAAATACTTGTTATGAGTTATATTTGGAGTTGGATGTCTTTATGAAATTGTGGTGTTTGTTGGACTCATCTAGTTCTCAAGGTGACAGTGTGGGGTTTTCTAGATGGGAAAGGCTTACTTTGAGGTGTGTTGTTATAGCCCTACCATCGATTAGAGTGTTCAATCGGAGAGTAGTTAAGAGTAGTATCATAAAGAGAAGATATTTATATGAGAGTGTTCACTAGTGAAAGTATGATCCCTAGGCCTTGTTTCTAAGCATTGATACATCATTTGCAACAAGATTTGTTACATGTTTGTTTGCTTCCGTCTTTATTTCAGTTTGCCTTTAGTCTCTTCCACGCCATCAATCTATTTTCTATCACCGTTACCACTTATAATTATCCATACCACTTGTATTTCACTATCTCTTCGCCGAACTAGTGCACCTATACACCTGAAAAGTGTATTGGGTGTGTTGGGGACACAAGAGACTTCTTGTATCTTGATTGCAGGGTTGCTTGAGAGGGAATACCTTTGACCAATTCGTCCCTGAGTTCGATAAACCTTGGGTGATCCACTTAAGGGAAAACTTGCTGCTGTTCTACAAACCTCTGCACTTGGAGGCCCAACAACTGTCTACAAGAATAGAAGTGCGTAGACATCAGTGCACCAACAAGTAGTTCCCTCCATCAAGTCCCCATGAGAGGCAAATATTGAGAGGTCGACTTCTCTCAACATCAAGATGAAGAAAATCTAACACATGGTCACAACGATGAATATCATAAGACTTTATCTTATTTCATTCTCATACTAGGGTTTCTCCATCTCTCCAAGAACTAATGATCTACTTAGACATGGACGCAATCAACATCATGGCAATATCAATGGAATCTATCATAGATGAATAGTACTTGTATAAATCCACAACGAGTACGGAAATTACAACAAGATCTAGAAAAGATGTAGATCAGATGGATGGAGATGGTGGTGATGCAGCGGTGGATGATGAAGATCTATGCCTTAGCCTCCTAGATCTGCGCAGGGCGAAGATGGATCCCCGGTGGATGAGTTCCCCCTCCAGATGCCTTCTGGAGGTGAGGTTTCGGCGATTTCTGGGTGTTCTGTATGTCGTATCTTCGATCCAGTTGCACGGGGTGAAACTATTTGAGGAGGCGGAGGCAGCGCCAACCATACGGCCGAAAAATTTATTCCGGTCTTATAGTTTGTCATTGAACCTGCTGTCTCCTTTGTTCCCTTCTAGTTTTGTTCTGGTATTATTAATATTTCCCAAATAAGCGATTTACATTGTTTTTGACTCCTTTTCTCCTCAGTACAACTGCTCCAAGAATTATATCCATTGGATCCATCATCTGTCCTAATCCTGGTGAAAACGGACATAAAAGGTGCGCGCGAGCACCGTAAAATACGAAGATCCTACATCTACAATGCAAAATAATAATGTAAAACATGGTTCAAATACGCACTCATCAGGGTATCACGCTTAAGGGCTCGGTGATGCTTAGACAGTGTTTACAGGATCGGTAGAATCATCGAAGAATAGAAAGAGAGAAAACCGGAAGGGTTTCGGTAAGTCCGGAGGATGTCCAGAGTGGAGGTGGAAGGTGTTCCATAGCCACGGAGATTGAATAATATGTGAATGAAAGTTAAATATTGATTTAATCATTTATTCATAATTATTTAATAAAATAGAAAATCAATTAAATGGTCAAAAGGCTTAATGTGCCAAATTCCAGAGGGGAAAGGGCCCAAGAGGGGGCTGAATCCCTAGGAGGGGCTGAGGGGGTGGCCAGCTCCCTAGTAGACCAGCCCCACATGTGGGGCCCATGGGGGTGGCCGAAGGCGCCTCCCCCAACCCCTCTCCATGATTAGTCCCACCCTGAGACTTTGAGGGAGGGAGTACCTCCCCTTCCCCTATATATAGTGGGGTATTTTGACAAGAAAATACACACAATATTAAATAAAGGTTTCCTCACTTTTGGGGAGACCTCCAATTGATATTTAGCTCTCTCCTGTGACTGTGGTCCCAAGTTCGGACTGCGCGAATGAGAGACATCTTCACCGTGGAGCACCGTCGCGCTGCGGGATTCCGATCCAGGAGCTCTACTGCCGCAACTGCTACTGGATTGGGGACACGGGAGTCATCGGCAGGCACCAGATGCATGTAACTCTTGAATGGGAGGAAGTAGTACCTCTCTTTTATACCAAATTTTATCCTCCTACTGAGAATCACAAAGATCGGAATCAAATATACAACTTTTGGCCTCGTGATGGAGAGAGTAGAGCTCAAGCTTGGGGGAGATTGTAGTTACTAATGCTCAAATGTCCTATTCATGAGCTCCCTAACAATATTATTATCAATAACTTTTATGCAAGGCTTTGTCTTCATGATAAGGATTTATTGTATGCTTCTTGTGCTGGATCATTTACACGCATGGAAGAAGAAGCTAAATGGGATCTTCTAGACCGTATTCAAGACAATGATGAAGCATGGGAGAATGATAAAGGAAGAAAGTCAGGTATAGATTATGATTATGAATGCATTAAATCTTTTATGGGAACTGGTGACTTTCATAATATTAGTAATGCTTATGGTCTTGATTCTCAAAGTATTGCAAATTATTTTAAGGCTTTGGCTTCTTATATTGAAATTCCTAAAAAGAAATGGAATAAGTATCATGAGCCATATAAAGATATTGTTAATTGTGTTCCTGCTAGATACACTAAATTTTATACTGCTAATCATATTTTACATGAACCTTACATTGAGAAAATGCCTTTCCCAGTTAAGATAAATGAACATTCTATAATAGCTAGTATGGTTAATGAATGTACAAATAAAGCTGTTGAACCAGATGAACAAATAGCTGTTGAACCTGTAATAGAAAATGTGAAAGACTTTGTCACTAAATATGTAGAAGATGGACATACTATTCTCTGTAAGGATACTTCTAATATTCTTTCACAAAGTAGTGTTAGGAGAGCTAGTGTCTCTGTGTTTTCTGTTAGAATAAGTGATCATTGCTACAATTGTTCATGTGATAGTTATATCGTTAAATTTATGCACGATACTGAAAGTTACTATGAGAGAGGAAAAATTGTGTGAAAGAAATTTCCAGGTTGTAGGAGGAAAAATTGTGTTGAGTTTTGTGTGAAAGAAATTTCCAGGTTGTAGGAGAAAATGGTGTAATAAGATGGTGAATGGTCAAAAGACTCAAGCAATATGTTTTTGAAGATGAAGATATTGATGTTATTCAAATGGTGACTTTGGAAAATTTTATTAAAAACCAAATTCAGAGACCTGCAGAGTCCTTTTTCAAATAGGTAACAGTTCTGGTAAGGAAAGGTCCGCGAAAAATTTGTCAATTTATATTTTTGCAGTTTTTTCTAACATGGAAAGCATTGAGTCGAAAGAGGGACGGAAACGGAGCCCGGGTGGCTCACACCACCCCGTGGCACGGGCCCACATGGCAGCGCCACCAGGGGGTGTGGCCACCCCGGAGCCCGTCTCCGACCCGTTTTCTCCGAGTACTTTCCTTTCATTGTTAAACTTCGTAATATATAATCCCCTAGATCCCCGAGGTTCATATATAGTGTTCTCGTCGTGTTTTTGTTTCGATCTGTTTCTGACAGGTAGAGTCTCACTTTTGGAGCCACAATGTCTTCCTCTAGACTAGCCAAGGAAGATTCCTCCGTGGACATCATCAACCCGTACATGCGTGAGTTGAAGATTCATCCCAAGGAATTGTCGCTCGAAGATGGGAAGGTACAGATAAAAGAGGTTCAGGGCCCTAAAGGAGAAGGTAGTCTGGAGGACAGGATGGAAGCACTGGAGCAAGAAGTATTTACGTACAAGAAGATGGTGGAACGCGAAGTGGATATCATCCATAAGATTAGTTCAGAACTCATCACTGAGCACCAGAAGGAGACTGCTGAGCTTAAGGATGAAATTTTCTCACTCCACCGACCAACCAACCAACTACAAGCACATCTCTACGACGTGGAAAATCAAAACTATGAGTATGAGGTTAGGTTTAAACACATAAGTGTTTTTGCTAGTTTCAGGATGTTGGAAACCAAGATGTCTTTTGTTGATGGGGAGCCCTTACCTTGGAAGTCAGATGATGACGAGAGAAAACCATCACCACCAAAGGAGTAATCCGTCATCAAGTTTTGGCATCCCCTTGGTTTGTTTCAAGCTTGGGGGAGTGCCGCGGTATCATATCAATATCTTCTATCTTTTTACCTTTTCAGTAGAGTCATATCATGAATAGAGAAGTTATCATATAGGATGGTTTGCATTGTGGAAGTATCTCCCCTCTAGTTAGTTATCTATGTATCCCTTGGTGTGAGTTGCCGTTATGGAATATTAATGAGAAGTTCTATCATTTACTTTTTACACATCTTATTTTAGTTTGCAATTTCTGCTATATGATTGATCTTGTTGTTATTATTGGTATCACTTTGGGATCATTAGGTAAATTTAGTTGGTTTTGGAAAACCTGGCTCTGGTCAGTAGCAACACTATTTGAGAATTGAATGAAAAAGAGAAAAGTACTTCTAAGATGTATAATTTCATCATCTTTCTTTCTTGATTGGCTCATAAGCTTAGTATTCTCTAGTTAAGATCTTTTGTGCTTCCAAGGAAGATTGCATGTTTGTTTTTATCACTTGTATGTTTGTTTGTTTTCTTCAACTCTTATGCTTGCTACCCAGCCTTGCTAGACAAAAACTTGTAGTGAGAGGGAATGCTTCTCGTGCATCCAATCCTTAAACCAAAACCTATGCCATTTGTGTCCACCATACCTACCTATTAGCATTATTGCTATTCCAAGTAAATTCATGTTTTTATCTACCTTCCAAATTAAACTTGTTATGTGAAAATTAGTGATTAAAGCTCTCACGAACTTGATGGCACACTTTACTTTCTCGCACTTTATAAAATCGAACCATTGTTCCCATCTATGTTGCGTATATGCTTGTGTTTTGTAAGTTGTGAATTAGCAGAACCATGTTACCATGGGGAACGCTTTCAACATTGCACTTTATTTAGTTGATATCATGTTCTTTTGCTTATGGATCCTAGCGGTGTGAAATGAAAGGGGAGCTTGTAAGACTCATGGAGTTCGTATACGTGTTAGAGAAACGCTTGGGCAGCTGGTCTAAGCCATGCCTAATCATGGTGGAAACCTGCAGCATAACCATAGTGAGCAATCTGTGAAGCATCCAAAAAAAGAAAAAAAGAGAAAAAGGGGAATCCCTATGCAAATAGCAAATCAAAGGATCGCTGAGATGCTCATTGTCTGCTTGCCTTATCATTTTGATATGGGGAATCTTCTGGATCATCGGGCAAGGGGTACCCCGTTGGCGGTTCTCTATGATACACATGTACTTACAATGAAAAGAACTTAATTGTGACTAAAGTTGAGTAGCATGATGAACGGTACTCGTAAGCAAGGGGCATGAGATTTTTAGCTTATAACTTGTCAAGCATATCCTCATATTTTTTCACTTTAACCTTAATCACCTAAAGATGCTTATGATAGGGGTAATGAGAGCTGAAAGCTAATAAGTACCATAATTTTTGGAAGCTCTTTATGAAACTTGAAATCCCTGCTTCCCTCTGCGAAGGGCTTATCTTTTACTTTTTAGTTGAGTCAGTAAACCTATTCCTTTCTATCTCAAGCAAGTATTTGAGTTGTTGTGTTTCATTCATTCATATGATGATTTATTCAATCATGTTTCCTATGTTCCTTGTTTTGCACACTGCTCTTATCTTAGTGAATATTACTTTGAAAGCTATCATTAAAAACCCCATTATGTTTGAACTCCTGCAAATTGTTAACCGTTCTTTCACCAAGAACAAAGTTTGCCATTACCAATTATGATTTACTTTGTGTATCTTTATTGTGTTTCCTTTACTTATTTCAAGTTAAGTTATATAATAGTGAGTTGTTTTCTATTATGATTTGTGTATTTATGAATGTGATGCTTCTTTTCCGTATTCTTTTATCGACACTTCACTCCATAAACCTGAGGTCATGTTTATTGAGCTCAGTTTTTGCTTGGGGACAAGCGAAGTCTAAGCTTGGGGGGAGTTGATACGTCCATTTTGCATCACTATTCTATATCATAATTTACTGTTATTCATTGATATATTTCGTATTAAGAGATGATACTTATGTTATTTCATCTATTTTTGCATGGCTGATGACTTTTGGAGGATGGACCACTGAAGGCAGGATTCTGACGGAAAAGGCACTGTTCGGAGGAAAAATTCGCGAAGATCAGAAAATCCAAGAAAATACATGGAAAATCCTATTTTTCCAGAAGACGAAGGAAGCCAGAAGGGGGAGCGGAGATGGGCCACAGGGGCCCACACCACCCCCTTGCACGGGCCACCCTAGGCCACGCTACAAGGTGGTGCGGCCACCCTGGCCCACCTCTAGCTCTGCTCTTTGGCATATAAAATCCCCCCGAAACCCTAAGACTCAAGGAGTGATGATGTCTACGCACTTCTATTCTTGTAGACAGTTGTTTGGCCTCCAAGTGCAGAGGTTTGTAGAACAGCAGCAAGTTCCCCTTAAGTGGATCACCCAAGGTTTATCGAACTCAGAAAGGAAGTGGTCAAAGGTATCCCTCTCAAGCAACCCTGCAATCAATATACGAGAAGTCTCTTGTGTCCCCAACACACCCAATACACTTGCCAGGTGAATAGGTGCACTAGTTCGGCGAAGACATAGTGATATACAAGTGGTATGGATAATTATAAGTGGTAACGCTGCCAGAAAAGAGCTTGATGGGTAGGATGAGACTAAAGGTAATCTGAAATAAAGATGGAAGCAAGCAAACATGTAACAGATCTAGTTGCAAACGGTGTTTCAATGCTTAGAAACAAGGCCTATGGATCATACTTTCATTAGTGAACACTCTCATATAAATATCTTCTCTTTATGATACTACCCTAAACTACTCTTCGGTTGGACGATGTAGGGCTATAACAGCACACCTTAAAGTTTGCATTCCCCATCTAGATAACCCCTCACTGTCACCTTGAGCGCTAGATGGTTCCAACAAACACCACAATCTCATAGAGACATCCAACTCAAATTATACTCATGATAAGTATTTATGTAACCATAGCTAAAGTGCCACACGGTGTGCACACTGTCAACTTCACACACGTGGGGATACGTAGAGATTCATTAAAGCACTTGAGTAGCAGAATAAATCTATAGATTACAAAGCTCAGGATCTCATAAGATCACGCATAGAGAGAGAGATGAACACGTAGCTACCGGTAGAGCCCTTAGCCTCGAGAGAGAACTACTCCCTCCTCATCATGGGAGTCAGCAACGGTGATCGAGATGGCGGTGGAGTCGATGGAGATGGCTCCGGGAGCACTTCCCCGTCCCGGCAGGGTGCCGGAACAGAGACTTTCTGTCCCCCGAATCTCCCCTTTGATGGCGGCGGCGTTGTGGAGGTTTTCGTGTCTTTCTCCTGGATTATCTAGGGTTTCTGCATCGGAGGCTTCTTTTAGGCGAAAGGGAGGCTGAGGGGGTGCCCGAGGCGGCTGCACCCCCCAGGCGTGGGCCAGGCCAGGCTGCACGGCCAGGGGGGTGTGGCCCCCTCGATGCCCTTTTCCGTCTCGTCTTCTGGCTCCGTGTTCCCCTCGGTGAAATATTGAGTTTGGCTTTTGTCTCGTCCAATTCCGATAATATTCATTTTCTGGCTTTTCTGGAACCAAAAATAGAAGAAAACAGGCAGCTGACACTGCGCATCTTGTTAATAGGTTAGTTCCAGAAAATGTGTAGAAATACTCCAAAGTGAGGACAAAACATAAGAAAGTAGATATAAAACAAGCATGGAACATAAAAAGTTATAGATACGTTTGCAACATATCAACATCCCCAAGCTTAACTCCTGCTCTTCCTCAAGTAGGTAAGTGATAAAAATAATCATTTTTGAGGTGACATGCACCATCATAATCTTGATCAAATTATTTGTAGAACATTGATAGCTGGGATCATAGTACTTTAACATAGCATGAAAGATATAGTTCTAACAATAAGACATAGCAACTATGTTGTAACATGAAAAGGTACAAACAAAAGATTCATGAATAACAATACTTTGAAAGACGTTTGTTTATTTCACATATAGAAAACATAATGAGAATGGTATTCAGCTTGTCCCTCATAGTGTAGCAAAACATAAATGCATAGGACACCTTCAAAGTTCATTAGGGTGACTAGATACAAATAGTTTAAGAACAAGCAATATCAAAGTTATGAATCAATCAACAAGTCTTGGGACAATGCACATTAAACTAAGAATGTACACTATGCTCTCTCAATAGGTGCATAAAGATAGAAGATGGAGACTCACCATAAAAATAAAATAAAGGCCTTCATAGAAGGAAGCAGGGATTCAAGTCTCATAAAGAGCTTCCAAAAATTATGGTACTTATTAGCTTTCATCTCGCATTTCCCCTATCATAAGCATATTGAAGTGATTAAGGTTAAAGTGAACAAACTATGGAGTATATGCTTGACAAAGTATAAGTTGGCAATCTTATGTCCCTTGAATACAAGGGCCGCTCCTCATGCTACTCAAGTTTAGTTACCGGTAAGTTCTTGTCATAGTAAGTACATGTGTATCATATAGAACCGCCAACGGGGTACCCCTTGCACATGATACATGAGTTATCCCATAATCAAAATGACAAGGCAAGCAGACAATGAGCATCTCAGCAATCTTCTTATTTACCATGGAAAATGGTGCTTTTTTCTCTCTTTCCTCTTTTCTCATCTTTTTTTTCTTTTTCTCAATCTCTATCTCTTTTTTTATAAGAAGAATACTTCATAGATTGCTCACTATGGTGATGCTATAAGTTTCCACCATGATTAGGCATGGCTTAGGCTAGCGGCCCAGGCGTTTCTCTAACACACATACATAACTCCATGGACTTACAAGCTGCCCTTCCATTTCACACTGATGACATCCATAAACAAAAGAGCATGATATCAACTGGGTACAATGTACAAGTGCAATGTTGAAAGCGTTCCCCATGACATCATGGTTCTGCTAATCCCAACATATAAGTGCAAGCATATACAACATAGATGACACAATGGTTCAAGTTTATTAGGGGCAAGAAAAGTAAAGTGTGCCATCAAGTTCGTGAGAGCTTTAATCACTAATTTTCACATAACAAGTTTAATTCGGAAGGTAGATAAAAACATGAATATACTTGGAATAGCAAATGCTAATAGGTAGGTATGGTGGACTCTTTAGAATAACTTGGTTTTATTTGGAGTTGGATACATGAGTGGAACTCATACTTGGTATGGAGGCTAGCAAAAGACTGGGAGCGACCAACTAAGAGAGGAATAATGGCCATAATCATGCAAAGCGACAAAACATTATTAATTAAAGCATAAGTGATATTACAAGTCGAAAACCAAATGATCATAGAGGCTATGGTCACTTGGTATAGTCTTAACATGGTGTGAGCATGCGCCAAGTCAACCCAAATAAAGCATTTGAAGGAGAATACCACAATATTATGCTTTTAATATGCTAAAACAATGCATGATTCTTTCAAGGCACATTAAGCAATCTCAATTGTTTATAGAATGTCATGCTACATCAAAAATCACTAAGCATAAAGCTAAAACAATATTCAAGCATGGCATGATAAAGTCCAAGTCACAGTCAAAAACAAGCTCCTTTTATACCACTTAAGCATGAACTTTCCTACTCTTTTCCAATCCAAATAAACTTTATTTGAAAACTAATGCATGAATGAGGGGGTCCAACCAATTTATTCAAGCAAACTAAGCAAAAGAAAACTAAAAACAAAAACAAAGATGCTCCAAGAACAACACAACAGTGCATGAAACAATAAAAACGAAGTGTCTAGAAAGACCTGAGATTTTTATTGATGAAGAAGGGGATGCCTTGGGCATCCCCAAGCTTTGACGCTTGTAACTCTTGAATATTCCTTGGGGTGATACGAGGTGGCATCCCCAAGCTTGAGATTTTTTCCATTCTTCATCTCATTACATCATTCTTTCCCTATACCTGAAAATTTCTATCATACAAAACTTCACACAACCTTCATTAGCAACATTAGTGCATTCAAAAGATAATAAACCTTTGGGGTTTAGTTTTAAAACAGAAAAACTTTCATTAAAAACACAAGCTACTGTAGCAATTCCCTCAAAAAGCTCAATTCACCAAAAAGAACCCAAAAAGAAATCGATAAAGAGGCAAATACAAATAATGGCAGAAATCTGTCAAAACGGCAAGCAGGTGAAAACCGATTTCTTCGAAGACATTATGTTGCTCAAATCAAAAAGTGTTGAACTAACGAACATTGGCTAACAACCTGGGCAATTTATTCAGAAAATTACAGCTCAATCCGACATATAGAGATTTTTCATGAATTTTTACAGTGAAGCACAAAAATCTGTTTCGGGACAACACTTCCCCAAATCTTACTTCCCTCTCATTAGAGGTTATTATTGGCACAAAAATAAAATAAGAAAAAGATAAGGAGAGGTTATTATGGAAGAAATAACTTCCAAGACTCAAGAAAACTATTAGGTTATCTCCCAAGAAGTACTTTTCTTTAACGCCTTTGAGCTAGGCACAATAATTTCGATGATGCTCACATAAGAAATATGAATTGAAGTAAAATAGAGCATCAAGAAGCAAACATGGAAAAAATTTAAGTCTAACCCACTTCCTATGAAAAATAATCTTGTAAAGAAACAAGTCATGAAAGCACAAAGCAACAAGCATAGGAAAGCAAAACAAGTGGAACTTCAAAATTTTGAACATAAAGAGGGGAAACTTAATATTGTTGAGATACATAAAACCATGTTTCCCTCTCTCATAATAACTTTCAGTAGCATCATGAATAAAATTAACAATATAAGTATCACATAAAACATTCTTATCATGAGCCACATGCATAAAAGAATTAATACTCCCCACATAAACATAGTCATTCTTATTAATTGTAGTGGGAGTAAATTCAACAAAATAGCTATCATTATTATTCTCATCACCATAATCATCAAATACAGGAGGCATATTGTAATCATAATTAATTTTCTCCTCAATAGTAGGTGGACTGAAAATATCATATTTATTATTGTAATCATCATATATTGTAGGTGTAGTATCATCATAAGTAATAGAATAATTATCTTCCAAAGTGTGTTCATTTGTAAACATATCATCATAGGAAGGAACATGGATAACACTAATAGTATAACAATTATTAATTTCATCATTCTCAGAATTGGTACCGAAGAGATTTTCAATATCAAAAGTAGTGTGCTTTTCCCAATCATGATCACTACTATAGGTAATAGGCATAGGAACATCATCGAGTTCAGACTCATCGAAAACTATAATAGGAGCAACATTCTTAGGGGAAAATACCATTTCCTCTGTCCTTTTACTCCTCCTCTTCTTCTTTTTCTTCTCCTCTTTAGGAGGGAGAGGCTTGAAATGAAGCTTCTCCATATACCCTGGTTTATTGTTAGAGACAATAGAAGAAACTTTAGAGGATTCCTTCTTTTCATTAATAAGATCAAAACACATATTAGTCCTATCATATTTTGGTAAAATCTCATCTTTTATAATATTTTGTATGTAAGTATTTGTGTGGCAATTATCAACACAACAAAGATGATAACCATATAGGATGTTGTTCATATCAAAAGTACTCATATCTACCAAAGAAGTTTTTCTTGATAATTCTTCACACCCCAAAAATAATGTAAGTTCATCATGCTGATTAGGAGTGATCATGTCATCACAATAAAAACTTGCAGTACTCATTGAATTAGAAGGGATATTATTATGGCCTGAGCATTGAAAATTGAAATGACCCACTTCAAAACAAAGTTCACAAATAAAAGGATAGAGAGAACAAACTTTTTACCAAGATCATTTAGAGCCCTATACCACATTCTAGTTTTTTCATTCCCGTGGGTGATACAATATTCTTCTTCAATTTGATTCTTCTCACAAGGTCTATGTATTCCACAAAAATTAACATGATTATAAGAAATAGTACTTTCAGAGGTTTGATCATGTTTATTGCTATCATTAATAACAGTTTCATTTTTCATGCAAGTGTCTTTAAAAGGCTCATGATACATGTCCCATTTTTATTTAGGAGCATTAATATGAGAAGCAAAGGCTCTAAAGAAATCAACAAGAATTTGAGGATCAAGACCATATTTAGCACTAAGCTCTTGAAAATTAGCAGTTTTAGCGAAAGACTTAATGCAATCATACTCATAGTTTATACCTAGTTCTTTACCTTTGTCGTTATCCCAATCTTCGGTATTGCTTTGAATTGTTTCAAGAAAATCCCACTTAGCTTTGACCTCCTTACTTGTGAAGGATCCCTCTAAACAGGTATCTAGATAGTCCTTGTAATGTCCTGAAAGCCTTGCATAAAAATTATTAATAACAATATTACTGGGGAGCTCATGAATGGGACATTTGAGCATTAGTGACTTCAACCTCCCCCATGCTTGGGCAATACTTTCTCCATCATGAGGATGAAAATTGTAAATATAATTCCTATATTTATGAATTTCATGAGGAGGATAAAATTTAGAGTAAAAGAGAGATTCAAGTTCCTTCCACTCCGAATGATCGGTATCGTCTAGTAGCTCATACCACTCCCTTGCTTTGCCCTTAAGTGATAAAGAGAATAGCTTCCTCTTAACTTGCTTCATTGAAATACCTGCACACTTGAACAACTAGCATAATTCATGTATAAAGAGTAAATGATCACCAGGATGGACAGTTCCATCTCCAAAATAACAGTTATTCGTAACTCGTTCAACAATTTTCATAGGTATTTTAAAAGGGATGCTTTCAGTATGTGAATTTAAAATATCACAAGTATCATTAGAATTACCACATATGGGAGATAAAGTATCATCAGAGCAAATTTTCTTCTTTAAAGCTGGGGAACTAAAACGATCATTTTCATAAAAACTAACTTCCCCAAGCTTAGACGTTTCCATAGCATTAGTAACAAAGGTGTTCAAAAAATTCATACTAATAACATTGCTATTAGCATGCAAAGAAAGTTCCATGGGTTTTTTAATTTCCTTTTCAGACCATTCATGTGCTACCTTAGGAAAAATACTAAAAAGCTCTATAATTTTGTTGTTGTTTTCCATTAAGCCTAACTAGTGAAAATAAAAACAAGACACAAAAAGATATAATTGCAGAATCTAAAGGAAATAACTTCGAGCACTCACACACCAGCAACAGTACTAGAAGATAGCTTAGTAGCCAGAGGATGTGAGTATCTTTTACCTTACCTCCCTGGCAATGACGCCAGAAAATAGCTTGATGTCTACGCACTTCTATTCTTGTAGACAGTTGTTAGGCCTCCAAGTGTAGAGGTTTGTAGAACAACAGCAAGTTTCCCTTAAGTGGATCACATAAGGTTTATCGAACTCAGGGAGGAAGTGGTCAAAGGTATCCCTCTTAAGCAACCCTGCAATCAATATACAAGAACTCTCTTGTGTCCCCAACACGCCCAATACACTTGTCAGGTGTATAGGTGCACTAGTTCGGCGAAGAGATAGTGAAATACAAGTGATATGGATAATTATAAGTGGTAACGGTGCCAGAAAAGAGCTTGACGGGTAGGAGAGACTAAAGGCAATCTGAAATAAAGATAGAAGCAAGCAAACATGTAACAGATCTAGTTGCGAGCGGTGTTTTAATTCTTAGAAACAAGGCATAGGGATCATACTTTCACTTGTGAACACTCTCATATAAATATCTTCTCTTTATGATACTACCCTGAACTACTCTCCGGTTGGACGATGTAGGGCTATAACATCACACCTTAAAGTTTGCATTCCCCATCTAGATAACCCCTCACTGTCACCTTGAGCGCTAGATGGTTCCAACAAACACCACAATCTCATAGGGACATCCAACTCAAATTATACCCATGATAAGTATTTATGTAACCATAGCTAAAGTGCCACACGGTGTTCACACTGTAAAATTCACACACGTGGGGATAAGCAGAGATTCATTAAATCACTTGAGTAGCAGAATAGATCTATTGATTACAAAGGTCATGATCTCATAAGATCACGCATAGAGAGAGAGATGAACACATAGCTACGGGTAGAGTCCTTAGCCTCGAGAGCAAACTACTCCCTCAGCAACGGCGATGGAAATGGTAATGGAGTCGATGGAGATGGCTCTGGGGGCACTTCCCCATCCCGGCAGGGTGCCAGTACAGAGACTTTCTGTCTCTCGAATCTCCCCTTCGGTGGCAGCGGTACTGTGGAGGTTTTCGTGGCTTTCTCCCGGATTATCTAGGGTTTCTGCATCGGAGGCTTCTTATAGGAAAAAAGGGAGGCCGAGGGGGTGCCTGAGGCGGCTGCACCCCCCTAGGCGCGAGCCAGGCCAAGCCGTGCGGCCAGGGGGTGTGGCCCCCTCGAGGCCCTTCTCTGTCTCGTCTTCTAGCTCCATGTTCCCCTTGTGAAATATTGACTTTGGCTTTTGTCTCGTCCAATTCTGAGAATATTTATTTTCTGGCTTTTCTGGAACCAAAACAGAAGAAAATAGGCAACTGGCACTGCGACATCTTGTTAATAGGTTAGTTCCAGAAAATGTGTAGAAATACTCCAAAGTGAGGACAAAACATAAGAAAGTAGATATAAAACAAGCATGGAACATCAAAAATTATAGATACGTTGCAACGTATCAAGCGACCATAGAAAGGTTCCGCCTCTGCGGGGCGAAAACTACAGAGAGAAAAAGAGCTCTCCGGCAGGCAGAAATCTGTCAGGGAAATTCCTTCTCGGAGATGGGAGATCATCGCCATCAACACCGTCATCACGCTGGACTTCATTGGGATCATCATCATCATCACCACCATCATCTCCACCAGCCCCATCATCACCACTCCATACCACTGCAACAATTGGGTTAAATCTTGCATAGTTCTTAGGGGAAACTTTCCCAGTGTTGATTACTTGTTGTAGTTGATGCTATTGAGTGGAACCATTGAATTATCGTTTATGTTCAGATTGTTACTTATCATTATTTCATCTCTGATCTTGATCCATATGATGTCTTATGAGTAGTTCGTTTAGTTCTTGAGGACATGGGAGATGTCATGTTGTTAGTAGTGGAATTGTGTTGAGAAAGATTCAATGGTTTGATATTTAAGTTGTGGTGTTATTCTTCTAGTGGTGTCATGTGAACTTCGACTACATGATACCTCACCTTTAAGGGCCTAGGGGAATGCATTGTGTATTTGGCTACTAATCATGGGGTTGCCGGAGTGACAGAAACCTGAACCCCCGTTAGGAAACCTTTGCACAAGGGAGTGTAGGATCTCAAAGTTTAAGGCTGTGGTTATATTTTTATCTTAATTACTTTCTTGTAGTTGCGGATGATTTCATGGGGTATAATCACAAGTATGTATTAGTCCTAGGAAGGTCAGTACATTAGCATAGGTTCACCCACACGACACTTATCTAACTAAAGAAGATTAATCAACTCTATGAAGCGAAAGCACTTGACGATATTCCCATGTGTCCTCGAGAATGTTTGGTCATCTTAAGTAATACAACCGGATTGTCCTTTGCTAAAGAAAGGATTGGGCCACTTTCTGAAATTATTATTATTATCTTTTATTTACTCACACTTTATTTATCTGCATTATCAAAAAACCTTAAAAATCCATTTGCTAAGTATTTACAGAGAATTCTTGATCCAAGACACTCGTCAACACCTTCTGCTCCTCGTTGGGTTCGACACTCTTACTTATCAAAAATATTGTGATACACCCCCTATACTTGTGGGTCATCACACACTTGAGGCACCAGAAGTCGTTGGAGTCGTAGGAGCGCAAGGACTTCAACACGACCTTGAGGTTGGCTTTGACTTGTCTACTTCAACCATGCTCTCCTGAGCATTGACAACGCTTTTCGGTCTTCAAGGGTAAGTTCCCAAAAATCCCCTCCCATTACTGCATTACTAATAGATAAGTCCTGGCAGCATTAGGGGTTCACGAGCGTAGGTAAAATTTTATTGTTTTCATACACGAACCCCTACAATGGTATCAGAGCTAGATCTATGTGTAGTATTGCTAGTACGGGTAGAACACACGAGATGTAGCATGTGGGCATTGATCTTTTAGTTGTTACCCTCCCACATGTACTTGTGTATACCGCAGCAATGCTTGATGAAGCGGCCCCCAACCAACTTTATGCGTTCATTCACGAGACTCATCCACGCTTGACATACAGCTTGTACCATATAAAGTGGCTTTGGGGGTGTCTCTCTCTCACATTAGTTGGTATACCATTTGCAACGGAGGGCCCCGAAAGGGGTATAGTATAGACAACTACTTGATCTGCATTGTGGTGAAAGTTCGTAGGTAAGAACGGTTCTTGTGGGAAAGCCCATTCAACCACGTAAAAAATATAAATATAAAGTAGAGGCGTCTAACTTTGTTTTGCAGGGGGCGTTGCTTTGTGATATGGTTGTGGCAAATTTAAAGTACTTACCTTATGTTACAAAGTAGTAGTAGATAGTCACGGAGGTGACAGACTACCACGCTGGAAAGGCACCGGTACCCTGGTGTCTACGGCGCTGGAACCCTGGCGCCAGAATCCGGTGACGCTAGATGGAGATCACGATGTGAAGGACCATATCACATCACATTTACATTCAATGTTATTGTTTGTATATCTTATTGTGTGCTAGTATTAGATACTCAACGATAGCCTAATAAGATGATCCCTAATTAAAATACCAATGATTGTCTTGTCCCTTAGTGTGCACCACCAAGAAAATTCTTCGGTATGAGCCAGGCTGTGACGATCGGGTGTCAGACATATCTACGTTTGCATACAGTGGGTGTAAGCCATGTTGCATAGCAAATACACTAAGGTTGAGTTGGCGAGCCTAGCATGTGTAGACATGGCCTCGGAACACGGATGGTCGAAAGATCAAGAACGAGTCGCATGAATGAGGTGACTCACGTTTAGGCATCCACCCTAGCACCCACATTGATGGCCATGACGATCGGGGGAGATGTAGGAAAAAGGGGTCATGTAATCACTAGAACCCTTTAGGGCATAGGTGTTTTTAGTGGAGTTATCATTTAACTCATTTAATTATAAACTTAGTCTAAATTCCTTTTTGCAATTATAAATGTAGAAAATGGTTCTCCCCGATGTTACCTTCCCTATTGACAATTGGTTAAAAGGAGAAAATCTCAAGTTAGATGGATCCAACTTTTCTGTGTGGGTTGCACGTCACCATGTTCTCCTTAGCGAGAATGATGTGGTTGACTATATACTCAACAAGATGGATTTGGAGCAGCCCAATATCTTAGAGACCCCAGAGCAGCGGGAAGACCGCTATTACCATCGTGAGATGTCCACCTTCATATCAGTGACGATGCGTTTTGGGATGGTGGATGAGTTGTGGCCAGTCGTGGGTAATATTGACCCTCGTATGGTAATGGTACAGCTTAGGACACATTTCGTGGAACAAGCACGCATGTGGGAGCATGAGATGATGGGATATTTCCTCTCCATTAAGTTGGAGGAGAACTCTTCGCTTGACGACCACTTGGAGCGCATGCATGATGCGTACATGAGGCATGCATACTTCCTGGATAGCTGGATGACGAGCTCTTTTGCAAATGGCGTTGTGCTATGGTCGCTGCCACCAAGCTTCCAAGAACATGTCAGGATTTGCGTCATGAGAGGCGATGCGGAAACACAGGATTTCCACAGGTTCATATCACATCTCAGGAATGTGAAGGTTAAACCCATTGCGGGTGAGGTCATCGATGACAAAGGTATATATTTGATATACAGTTTTATAAATCTTATAATCTTGCAAACACATATTGCAGTGTTAAGTATATTAGATACTTGTTCTGTTTTGCTGAAAACAGGTCCTTCTGCATGAGAGGTGCTTGCCGGAGAGTAGGTGACATTGCGTGTTGATGGCGAGCATGATGATGATGGCCAACGAAACCCTCCCTCGATATTTATCATTTAGTTTATTGTTTTAGGATAATTATTGTAATTGATAGATCGTGAACTTCATTAGTGTGTCTTACACTTTGTGAGACAGTTATTCATATGAGCTTGTAACAAACAGTTGTTCCACTTTTATGAATGATTTCTATTTGTGGTCATATCCTGTTCGATTATGTGTGAATTGTCCTGGTTATGAAACTAACTGGTAATACATGAACATTTGTAAAATATTTAAAATATCTTGAAAATTACCCAACTTAATGATATATTCATTTTGAATGAAACCATTGTTTAAAATTCAAAGTTATGTTGATAATATGTGAAAGTTATTTGATTTCTGGTCACATGTGAATCATGCCTAAGTTCAGCAGAAATAACTTACAAACCATGTATTACCGAATACAAAGTGTTTGTGAATGGTTGAAAGAAACTACATATTCGATGTATCATATTTCAACAAAAATGGTAATTATCATTATATGATTGTTTGAATTGTGTAAAGTGTTTACGGAAAGAAACATGAGTATGAAACTATTTGATATGATCAAAGTATTTCATCAATAAAGGGTATTAAATATAAATGAGAATCTAATTACTAATTTGATCAATAGTAATGAAATTCGATTTTATAAGATTGGCATAAATAAATTGTGGAATGCAATGCGTTTGAAATGTCAAAAATGCAAAGCATCACAAAGCGATATTAGATGTCAAAGGGGGTAAATAGATGGCGCCAAATAAATCATTGTAGTGTAGATGTAAAGACCATTAGTTAGAAATAGTTAGCACTCAATTAGAATATATATAGTGAACCATCTAAATTCGAGAGATTGGCACCATATATTGTATGGATCGTCGTGAAAGTTTTGGGGTTATTCGATATAACCAAAACAATAGCAAATAAGTCCTTGTAGAGTATTCATTGGTAAAATGAATACAAATTCCATGGCTAGAACCAAATGGCAAAGGCAAGATTAGTATTGCTTAAAGTTTTGGTACTTTTTCGAGAAAGTTTGTGTTCTCGAATAAGGAGCTTTTGGAAGATAGTGGAAAAACACAACGAGGATTCAAAACCCTGCATCAGAGTGTTGAGAAGCCCAATGGAAAGCGTTCCTAGACGATTCTATTCATACAGGAAAGAATCAATGATAATGATCATTGTGTTTTCCCCACTGGTGTTTTCACTACATGAAATAGGATTCAAAATGTACCCCATATCTCGTATGAAGACATTTGTGAATCATTTTTCATGTACCGGAATATGACATACCTACGAACTACTAAGGAAATAATGGTAAACTAAAGTTATGAGA
Organism: Avena eriantha; assembly: GCA_910589775.1. Classification (NCBI taxonomy): domain Eukaryota; kingdom Viridiplantae; phylum Streptophyta; class Magnoliopsida; order Poales; family Poaceae; genus Avena; species Avena eriantha. The sequence continues at coordinate 49,727,320 of OU342746.1, read as the reverse complement.
AATCCTAAATATAAAATTCACTTAAGATTAGAAAGCAACTTGTTGCTGAATCTTAACAAGTAAAGGGATTACTTGAATTTTCCAAAACGACTGCAAAGTCATGAAGGAAAAGGTGAATGACAAAAGCACAATTTGTCGTGAATAATGTATTGGACAAATTCAAATGAATTTGATTCAAGTGTGCTGAAAGTCTAATGGATTTAATACTAGTAAAGTATTAGTATCTTATAGTAAATCTCTCATTTTGATAATTGATCAAAGGATTTTTGAAGTTATTCAAAATAGTCAGTGGATATGCAATTTGCATGAAATTGAGTGGGAGCTATGAAAGTCTTCCTAAAAAATATGTGAATGACATATTATTGAGTGGGAGCAATATAAGTTTCAAACTCAAATATGCCGGGAACATATTTTGAGTAGGAGTATAGACTCATACTCAAATATGTTGGGAACATATTTTGAGTGGGAGCTTAAGGAGTGATTCTTAAGTGTGTATACGACACATTAAAACTGAAAACACAACTACCAATAAATAATGATTTATAGGGATTAGAAGTTGATAATAAGTATATTACGATATTATGTAGTATTCCTAAAAGGGATTCTGAAAAGAGTTTCAGAATAGAAGTTAATTAAGGAACTAGCCCTTGATAACTCAAATTAGGAATAGAATTAAGTTTAACATCGATGGTTGAAAGAAAGAAAAGGATGATCATCATCCACTATGTTGACACATAGGTTCTGTCTTGGAAAACCATGATGACAACTTAACATAATATATGATCCAAGAAGGAACGTTTGAAAAGTGATTAAGCACGAATCACAGAACATTGAGCTAAGTTTGTCCACAGTGTCTAATAGAGAACTGTACATAATTCCAAATCCATAAAGGATGACATATCTTAAAGAATAAAGGGTTATATTATAAGGGAACATGTTGGAAACTCCTATATTGATAATACTGACTAAAGTCAAGTAGGAAGCAAGGTGAACAAAACATCAAAAGTTGTAAAGGGTGCACTAGTATTTCGATGATTACATTTATAATAGAAGATAAGGGTGCCATCTAAAGTGATGTATACTGTTATGGTGGGACTAGTTTGTCTTTAATGTAGAATGATGTGTCCCAGGGCACAATGCCCATGAGAAAGCCCATGAGATTGATCTAAAGTCACTGTAGGCTCCTAGAAACCGGCCTCTTTCTGCTGCCATAATGACGACGCATACACAAAGATGTTATCATGAGGACAAAGTACTAATGTCAATCAAGGTGACATTAGTAAGTTGCAAAGGATTTGGGACTGTAAAGTACAGGCCCAAGACTCAACATCTTCCATGAGCAAGCATGTTTAGGGTACTGGGATACATGGTGCCAATGATTAAGAACAAATGCAGCTAGTTTATTTGTACTCTAGTGCAAGTGGGAGACTATTGGAAATATGCCCTAAAAACAAATAGTAATAAGGATTATTATCATATTTCATAAAATTTATGATTAAGTTCTATATCATGCTATAATTGTAATGAAACATCAATACACGTGTGATATATAAACAACCATGGGTTCCCGGTGAAACTCTAGTCGTTGGTTCATTGGTCAACAGATGATCAAGGTTTCCTAATCATGTGGCATTTATGCCAGTTGGAAATGGAGTCATCTCATTCTGAGAATGAGATGATGAACTAATACCCAACCTAAACATTGTGACCAGATCATGTCACCAAGTTCAAGTTACGATGATTAGAATAGACCTATAGACTATTCCTTAGACTGTGAGGCTATATTAATCACTGTCTCCTGAGGGTACTTTGATAGCATCAAACGTCACTTGGTAATACAGCGACCATAAAGGTGTGTTCAGGTATTCGAAGGAACTTTTGAGGCAATATATGTCAAGAGTAGGATTTGTCCATCCGCGTGATGGAAAGATACTCGAGGGCCCACTCGGAGAAGTTATATCCAATAGCTACACAACGTGTAATTTGATCACAGGGATATCACTTGTCGAAATGAGTCAAGTAGCATTTGTTGGTAACGAGATTGAACCAGACATGTTGATGTCATTGATTAGATCTCGGGCAATGCAAGTACCAAGAGACAAAAGGAATAAGATGTGATAGTCACGGTTCAAACGACAAAAGATCTTCATGGAATGCACATGGGTCACGTGGCAATCCAGGCCCCTCTTTTGATCATTGGTCCGAGAGAGTCCCAACCATGTCTGGAGTGTTCTTGAACCGTGGGGTATCATGCTTAAGGGCTTGGTGATACTTAGAGAGTGTTTACAAGATCGGTAGAATCACCGAAGAATTGAAAGAGAGAAAACCGAAAGGGTTTCAGTAAGTCCGGAAGATGCCCGAAGTGGAGGTGGAAGGTGTTCCATAGCCACGGAGATTGAATAATATGTGAATGAAAGCTAAATATTGATTTAATCATTTATTCATTATTATTAAATAAAAGAGAAAATCAATTAAATGGTCAAAAGGCTTAATGGGCCAAATACCGGAGGGGAAAGGGCCCAAGAGGGGGCCGAATCCCTAGGAGGGGCTGAGGGGGTGGCCATCGCCCTAGTAGACCAGCCCCACATGTGGGGACCATGGGGGTGGCCAGAGGCGCCTCCCCCAACCCCTCTCCATGATTAGTCCCACCCTGAGACTTTGAGAGAGGGAGTACCTCCCCTTCCCCCTATATATAGTGGGGTATTTTGACCAGAAAATACACACAATATTCAATAAAGGTTTCCTCACTTTTGGGGAGACCTCCAATTGATATTTCTCTCTCTCTCCCGTGACCGTGGTCCCATGTTCGGACTACGAACGAGAGGCATCTTCACCGTGGAGCGCCGTCGCGCTGCGGGATTCTGATCCAGGAGCTCTACTTCCGCAACTGCTACTGGATCGAGGAAGCAGGAGTCATCGCCAGGCACCGGATGCATGTAACTCCCTGCGAGGTGTCACACTTGAGGCACTAGAAGTCATTGGAACCGCAGGAGCACAAGGACTTCAACATGACCTTGAGGTCGGCTTCGGCTCGTCTACATCAACCACGCTCTCCTGAGCATTGACAACGCTTTTCAGTCTTCAAGGGTAAGTTCACGAAAAGCCCCTCCCGTTACTGTATTACTAATAGATAGGTCCTAGCAGCATCAGGGGTTCAGGGGCGTAGGGTAAAATTTTATTGTTTTCATACGCGAACCCCTACACTACATAGCTCAAAACTTTATTTTTACATTATTTATGGAGGATTAACATATGTATTCAATGCTTACTTTTGGTACAGGATGCAAAACATCTCAAGGGAAGACATGAAACTAAGAAGTGAGTCTTCCAGTCAAGCGCATGAAACTAAGAAGTAGCCCAAGAATAAAGGCATAAAACACCAATGCTAATCATAAAAAGATTCTCATTCTATAGGTTCATCAAAGTGTGCTTGAAGGGTTTTTTTGTTCATCATTTGTTTTATCACACCATTACTTATTGTTTAACATGTTAATAGATGTGTAAAAGATACAACTTGATATTACACTTGCATATTATGTTTCACTGAAAGGAATTGAGCCTATGAACTTTACATGATAATGAAAGAAGCAGAGATAACAAACTCCAAAGTCCATGTTTAGTTTTTATCACCTTCATGCTCCAGGACGAGCATAGGTTAAGCTTGGGGATATTGATGCATGCATGAACTTTGTAGTTTGTTAACATGTTTTCCCACATATTTGCATTATATATAATGTTATATCCATGTTTTATATTGATTTTTGGGGATTTACCAATGATCCCCTTTATTTTTGCTATAACCCGGCAGGGCAGAAAAACCTTGATTTTGATATTTAAGGACCTATACGAAGTCAAATGGACCTGAACTTTTGGGAATGCCAATATTTATCCACGAGAAGCTTCTAGAGAACAAGAACCTCACCTGGAGGGCCAGGAGGCCCAAATGAGCATGGGTGACACGCCCAGCCTAGGTGGGCACGCCACCTACCCTCATTTGCTTCTCGGTCGTATGCTCGCCTTGATTCTTTTGCCCATGGAGTTCTCTTAACCTAAAAAACCCCTATATAAGGATCCCTCGGGGAGTCCTTGAGAAAAAAGACACAAGAGATGAAAACACCACCAAACAAAGTCAGATCCAGTGAAGATTGGAGGGGGAAACTCCACCGGAGCCGTCTTTGGGGGATCTACACCCTCTCCAACATCTCCAGTATCATCACCATGATGGAGAGGGAGTAGTCCACATCCGAGCTATGGGTTTGTGGTAGTAGATTGATCTATTTCTCTCTTGTTCTTCATAGATCTCGTACCACATGAGCTGCCCTACATGATTATGGCCATACTTGTAATTCCTATGTGGTGGATCTTTGTTCTATGATTTGATATTTGAGATTGGAATCTATTGTGTAAGATGTATTGATACATGCATATCATGTACCCCATTCTTAATTGCTTGTTTTGATCCAACTTGTATGCAAGAACTTGTATGGTGAGAAGTGTGTATTAGATGGAGTAGCATGGTGGTAGTGATTGAATTGTGACAAACAATATTCAATATCTACTTTGGTTTTTAACTTTCTTTTGCTGCCTCACTAGGGATAAAGTGAAATCATGTGCTATAGTTATCATGTGAGAGTGTGATAATCTTGTTAGATCAAGGTAGCATATTTGTATTTCAAACAACATGTTATATTACTTAAAGCTATACTCTGATTTGTTCTTAATTCAAGATTGCACGGAGTTTCCCTTTCTTGAGGAGTATAAGAGAGATGTATTTCATCTCTATGTTAGAACATGATACCCATATTGATTCCTTATCAAACATATATAGAATTTCCATGAAAATTTATCATTGATAAATTGTTTTGTGATCATTAAAACTTAAAAAGAGAGTAAACAAGGGAACACATGAACCCCAGTCCAATTTTAATCATAAGAAACGTCTTTCCATTGCATCTACTATCTTTTATATTTTCTGCAATTTGTTATTTCAAAAATACAAAAATACTTTCTCTACTTGCAATCACTCATAAAACCCTAAAAAACAGCTCTACTATGTTCCATATCATCTAGTTTGCATTACTTTACTTTATTTACTATCTTTATTTCAGTTACTTTATATTTTATTTCATATTACTAATACGAAACCTTGTGCTTGACAATCACTCGGTGGATTTGGGGACACACTTAGGTATGTCATGTCTTTCGTTCTTATATGTTGGATCTGCCTTTAAAGTAGGATTTCTAAAAGTATTCCATGAAAAACATTAGCTAACATTTTCACTTATAAAATGTACACAATTAATAAATACTCCATCTGTTTTAAATTATAAGATGTTTTAGTCTTTTCTCTTAGTGTAGGTTTGGAGTAAAATGAGTGAACCTACACCTTAAAAGGTTGTCTAGATACATGTATTTTTTTTAAAAACCTAAAACATCTTATATTTTAGAACGGAGGAAGCATTTCACGAAAGAAATACCAGTACTGTCCATATATGTCCAATCGAAATAGTCTGTATATATTAGGGCACTCACAATGCTTTAGCACGAAATGTTGATATGACATTATGTTTAAATATACTCCCTCCGTTTTAAAATATAAGATGTTTTACCTTTGTGAAGCAAATGTATCTAGACTTCTTTTATTGTGTAGGTTCATACGGAAAGGTACAACATACGGCTCTTCGCACTCAATCAGGGCAAAAGAAATTAATCCTCCAATCTCTACAAGCAAGAATACGAGAAAAAAATTAAAAGCATTATTATCATGTAAATACAACCTTTTAGATTAGTAACATGTCGTGGAGCCATTTCGAGAAGCATGATGTTACAGTAATATAATATGTTATTATTTTTATTTTATTAAACACTATGCGATGTTAAAAAATGCCTACTTGTCATTGCATGAACATAAATGTTACTCCCTCCGTTTTAAAATATAAGATATTTTAACTTTGTGAAGGGAGTGTATCTAGACCCCATTTTATTAACTTTGTGAAGGGTGTTTTGTATTATAAAACGTATGGAGTAATAGTAATGCTACTTTCAATATGAATAGTCATAACATATACTAGTTAAATGCCCGTGCGTTGCTACGACTTTTTAGTATTTAATTGAAATAACTGTGTATGTATAAACATATATATTACATAAATGTTTAAATATGTTTTTGTGAATAGGACCCTAGCATTAACAAAAACATCGAACAGTACAAAAACATCGAACAATACAAAACACCTCAACAAAAATGAAAATTACAACAAAATCCTTAAGATGCTCTTCATCTTCAACCTCCACACCATGTTATGGCGCGCCACTACTTGTCCTTGAGCCGGCCTGACGTTGTTGGTTGCGTATGGAAAGTCACTGAATGGGTCAAGAAGAACACATCTGTCTCGAATACGAAGAAGGAAGAACCGCGATGAAGGTCCTTGACGTTTCGAAGATTTCCACGGCCAGAAGAAGTCCTCGAGGACCATACCACTCTCACAAACTTCTCGATGTCGTTGTCGAGATGGGACTGAAGCTAGGAAGACTTTATTTGAGAAGGTGCTACATCCACTACCTGAGCATAGCCACACAAAACCTTAAACCTAAAAACATGAATACGGAGTCCTCCCGCCGACGGGGGACAAGATCCACCTCACCTCCATGGCCTGAGGGCCATGGAAGCGAGGCATATCGGGGATTACGCTGATAGGAGGTAAACCCTAATGCCTTTTAAATATTATTTTTTGGTGGACTCTAAAGTGGTATCTTTAAAAGTCAAAGAAGCTAGGCAGATTGGCGGCGGTGCGGACGGAATGCAGGTGAACCCTAATGCCTTTAAAAAAAATTGGTGGACTCTAAAGGCCACGGAAGCTAGGCCGATTGGCAGTGGCGCCGACAGGAGGCAAGCAAACCCTAATGCCTTTTAGATGGAGTGCTATTTTTTAGTGGACTCTAAAGTGGTCTCTCTAAATCTCACCATACAAATTTTAACAATTAATCTATGCTTTTCTCTAGCTTTCGAATTAAATAATTACCAATAAAAACAATTTGACAATTGATACAATAACAATCAAATATCATTTAATAATTTATTGGTAGTTTCCCAATCTAATTGGATGTATCTATATAATAAATTGTGTCTAGATTCATCCATATTTTGATAAATCTATGACATATATTTTGAGACGGGGAGAGTAAAAAATAGCTCGCAATCGACAAAATTTGAAGTAAAAAAGCAGAACAACAGCTACGCACTCAGCAGAACGACAATCAACAGCAAAACAAACAGACATTGAGCTAGCAATCAGTAGCAAACCACACAGAACCGTACCAATCTTTGTGTCTGATCTCTCTAAATCTCTCGCACGCAGTAACGGAAGCCCTGAACCTATACCCTTTGTGCTGATTCAATGCTTGGATCCGTAAGCCTGTTAAATTCGTCCAAGTTCAGACAAAATTATTTGCTGACGCAATCTCTTGTTGGTGAACAACCAATCTATTCTTCTTGCTATGGAACTTCTGTTTGTTACTTTTTTTTTCTGTTTGCTATGGAACTTCTGTTTGTTACACATGTACGGTCAGGGTCTCAGGTTGTTCATCTTCGTGTGACTTGGTTCTGCTGCACTGGCGTCCTTTTAGACAGTCAAGTATGCAATTTCTCTTCTGAATTTCGCGTTATCTGTAGAGGCGTGCTGAATGTCCAAGGCTCCAAGCTAACGAGAGAGCGGTGACGGGAAGCTCTAGACCTCTCTGTCAATTTCTCGCTGGATGTAGCAGAGCATGACCAAGGCAACCAGCAGGGTCCTGAACCGGCCGGCGCCAGGGCCCACCGCGTGTGGTAGTCGGAGGAGAGCTGCTCGAGAAGGAAGTGTGGCGGCACCGTCCCGCGGTGTTCTCTAGGATCTAGAGCGACCCATGGTAGACATGAATTGGTCCTTCTTCCACTTCTAATCATCCCCATGGTGGACGGGAAGGAGGTTTGGGGGCATCCCCATGGTGAACGAGAAGGAGGTTTGGGGGCATCTGATGTTCGGTGTATGCCTGTGTATCTCTAGGCCTTGGATCTAGAGCTAATTCAACGTGAGGCATCATTCCTTTCGATGTAGATGAACAACGCCTGGAGAAGAGGCAGCGCCGCACTCGAGTGGTCAGAGGTCATCGGCAGCGCATATGCACGCAAGCTTCGTCGCCCCAAGCAGCGTTGCTCCGGCCTCGCCCCTCTCTCCCCTGTTCGAGATCACCGCCTCTTCTGCTCCAGCAAGAATTCAGCAGGGAAAGAGAAGACGTGGCAGGGCTTATAATACCTCCGAATATGTAGGAGCAAAATCTTCATTTAACGGCAGCCGAAAATTTACCAGCGATGAACATACATGAATCTATTTAATAGTGTAGACTAGTTTTTTTTTTCGGGAAAATAGTATAGACTAGTTGAATGCCCGTACGTTACAACGGTACGCTACTACTGTCGTGAAGATAAGTTATTTTGTTCTTTGAAATTTCCCACTGCGGTTTACGTCGACTTTCCGATGAAAGTGGCAAATTTCACTCTCTATATCCTACTGACATACAAATCAACTTGATAATAATTGATAATTCAAAATAATCTTTGAAATCATAACGGTAATAGTAATTCATATAATCATTTAGAGAGTAAACTGAGTACACATGTCTCTCACTCCTGGAAACAAATATCTGTACGTTTCACTCTTTCTCTCACATAATTTGTCCTCTTTCTCTCACATAATTTGTCACAATTAGAGCATGTAGCAATAGCATTTACATCAAGCAAAAGCACGCACATATAGCAAGCATCTGTCTATCGGTTTATTTATCTTTCACTTTAATTTCATCTCTCCCTCGAATGGCGGCCGTCGGCCGATCTTTATTAAGAAGAGAAGAAGTACAGCCAAGCTGCGGTTAGCTCCGAGATGCAGTAAGGCAAAAGTTCAGAAAAATAAATGCAGTTCCAAACATGCCTAGGGACAGCCTCTAATCAGCAAACCAGCACAAAAAAGGAGTAGAAACATCGCATGGCGGTACCAAAGTTGGCAGGCCAGCGCATGGCGGTATCTAAGTTGCCTGAAATTACCGCATTTCGAAAAGTTTGGCCGCCAACTACTGAGAGGGGTCATTTCGAGGCAAACTCATCTCACCCCTGCCAAATACAAATATTTCGCTAAACCGCCCCTAAAGTAGACGTTCGGGACCCACATGTTGGTTATCTGTCCGTGACGCGGGCGCCAACGCGGCAACCTCTTAGGCAAATCGAGCAGCTAAGTGGATTGGATGCGTTGACCAATTTCACAAATCCATTCCTAGCTTTCCCCTAGCATCGGCGGCGTCGGAATCCACCCTCCAGGCAGGACGATCCTTCGAACATTTGACTTCCAGGGCCAAGTTGCTGCGCCCAGTCGCTGATACCGAGCTCCAATGGCGCATGCCGTAGCCGCTGTTGCGAGGCTCTAGCCCGCCTCCGCCGCCGACGAGCCGAGCAGTTCGGAGGATGGCAGATCCTACTATCAAGGAAGAAGAAGTTCTGCCTACAAGCGGGTGAGCTACCCTTCTCTTTGCTATTCGCACTAATTATAACTGCTAGCTGACTACTGAACCTCAAATTGTTCGTTAGCCCAACGCTGACAAACATATTTTGTCCACAGTTTTCTGTCAAGTGGGATCTGCGCGGACCCCCCTTACCTGGTTGTGGTAGTCCTCTATAGGTACGACTCCAAGGGCAAGTGGTATGGAAGCCATTGTTTCACGATGGAAGAAGCGCGTGCGCAGATCTGCACTATATCTGGTATGGTTGCTGCTCTGTGTAATCATGTTGAAGTATGGCCAAAGCAGACTGCAAAGTTCAGCTTCATAGATAAACGTGGCATCATGGTTCCTATAACGTGTGACATTCAGCTAATTGTGTTGATGAAAAGGTATGCTTCGCATTGCATGTTTGAGCTGAATTGTGATGTACTGGATGTGGAAGCTGCTGCAACTAGGAGTCGCCCTTCTATTCTTGGATAGGGTGGTTGCTCGACCCAATTAGCTCCTGGTAAGCAAGGGTCGCTTGGGGTTCGCATGTTTGTGTTGAATTATAATTTTTGTTTTATTTACTCTGTAGATATTGGGCAGTTATGCAACAGTTTTGTTTCTTTGACAGGAAGCGCCGCAAGATTAGAAACATGACTGTCGGGTCAGTCATTTTGCTGCCCGAAGAAATTAAAAACGAGTGGAAAGATGATGCTAGACACGATTCTGGTGCCCATTGTCCCGGTGATGCAGAGTACGTGAAGCTAAGAAAATTGGCACTGAGAAAGAGGAAGAAGGCAGGAAATGAAGAAGCCAGTGGACGCGAAGGCTTGGCACCCAGGCTGCGGAAGAAGGCTGCTGGCAATGATGATGCATAGTAGTGTGTTAAACTTGAACATATATATGTAATTCTGTTAAATTCTGAAGCTCTGTGTGTGGCACGTTGTTGGGCGAAACAATCTACCCACGTTCTTTGAGTAAAATGTAGCGCGACTTAGGGTTTGGAAACGCCCGAGTCAGTAGTTGAATCCGAAATTGTGATTGTGCCACTGCTATCTGAAAACAAGGATCCACCAGTTCCACGATTGCTGAGGGGCAGAAGGTCTCCAAATACAACGGAATGTAAGTGGCACAGAAATAAATTATTTAAGCTGCCACACTCCACGAAGCAGCAACTTATTTCAGATGCTGCACAACGACGTGGCAACATAAACAACAATATTATCACCGATGGGTACCATTTTCTGGCCTAATCTTGAGCCCGTATATCTCACCGCCTCTCTGCTCCTGCATCTCCTACATCTGGCGAAGCTCCCGGATCTCCAGTAACCGGGTGTACGTGCTTCCACTTTATAAATTGTGGTTGTGCCATTTGCATGCGGCCAAATCCACGTAGATTACGTTTAAACAAACCACCAATGTCAGAATACACTAGTAGAAAAGGGGTCTTTGGTCCACGGTCACGTTCCCAATCCGGGACAGAGATCTAAATCGAGGCAGAAATTGATCTAAATCACAAATTCTTCCACAAATTAATCGAGACAGAGATCTCAATCGAGGCATTTCATTAATTCAACCACAAATTCTTCTAAACAAATCTGTGATTTCACATCCTACATTAATTCAACCACTAGTCAACAATTTCACTTCTGTTGCCGCTGTCCTCCGATCCGTTGGCTTCCTCGTCTTCGTCGGACGGAACCTCCACGATTCCCGCATTGTACGCGAGACAGAGCACCTCTTCGCGGCGAGCGGCGGCGATGACGGTGAACTTGGTCCGTCCAGGGACGGACCAGAACCTCTCCCGCCCTTCTCGATTGCGGAGATCCCGGTGCACCACGCGCCCGTAAACAATGTGGTTGCCAATCTTGGCCTTCCGCTCCTTCTTGAACAGCGCCGACCAGTACGGGCTGGCCGCCGTGTACCGGGGCATCGCCCTCTTCCACGCGGGCATCTGGCGACGGCGCGCCGCGATTTCGCTCTCCATCACGGCTCCGCCGGGGACGAGGAGCGGAGCCACCGGCACCCCTGCATAGGTGATGCGCCATCCGTGGGGCACCGTCGCAGCCGGCGGCGCGAGGATGTCGAAGTACGTGAACATCACCGCCTCGTAGAAGTTCAGCGAGGGCATCTCCATGGCGGCGCGGTGGAGATTTGAGAGGGAGCGAGGGGGTGGATGGCGCGATGGAGATTGGAGAGGGCGAGGGGATGGGCGACGAAGCGACGAGCTGTGGCGCCTCCTATTTGTACATGAGGACGACGAAGCGACGAGCGGAATATCCAAGGGGCATTGGTCAGACAAAAGGAAGTAATGCAGGGTTAAGACAGATTAACGGGCGACCAATTTTTTTACTCCCAGGACTCCGGGGCCAATAGTTCAGACCGCTAGGTCAACAACTACAACTATTACAACTTAAAAAAGGCATGGAGCTTAAGCTAAATAGAACTAGTTATCACACATCTCCTTGATCTTCCTAATCTTAGCCCTATGCGCATCTTCCTGCGAGAGCAAGGATCGAATCGTCTGCTCCTTCCTTTTAGCATCTTCCTTGCACAGATTCAATTGTTTCTCTGCATCTTTCCTCATGCACTTGTCAATACTCGTAGTTGTGAACTGTAGGACTTTGGCCTGGTGAAGATCCTGCCTTGCTTGAGTCAGTTCTTGCTCTACTTTAGCCTTCAGGGCCAATGCCGCGTCCCTCTCCTTCTCGACTTTGCTAACCTTGTCTTCCACCCCCATGAGATCTCGCTTATGCTTGGTCGTGTCAACTGGTTCCCATAGCTTCATCTCAACACTTTCCAAGAAGTGAGCTGAATGCGGATTCTTTCAACTCAATAGTCATTTTCCATAGTTTGTCCAGCGTTTTCTGCATCGATTTGGGCCACTCTGGATCTACCCATTTGACAACACCGCAACTTCTGCCTCGAATCATTGCACGATGTCCTTGACACCGCAGAAACCTCCTGCCTGCATTTCGTCCTTCGAACGCTACAAATTTAGCGGGCACATATCCATGTTTACATAGCAGAGGACTTTCTTCATCCGCTAAACCGTGATAGTCGGCGTCATACATCGGCTGGTTGGCCTAACACATCATACGCGCATGAGTAAACGGAGTAGATCTGGCTCAGAAAATAGATAACTGGCCACGGATGATAGAGATAGAGATGAGACGACTCACATCGAAATCACCGTCCCTATCGTCACGACGCGTTTCCTCGTCATCTCCCCTTGAACCCATGGCGAGAGGGGAGAGGGGGTGGTTGCCAGAGAGGGGATTGGGATGGAGGCGCTGTCGGCTTGCGACTATGGCAGGATAGGAGTGAAGTGGGGAATGTGGCTTCGAGGGGAAGGAAGAGAAGTACGGGGAGGAAGAGAAGTAATGGGGACGTGACACTGGGATATGGCCCGCTCAACTCGTGAGTCGTGACACTCGCAACAGGGGAGCCCCCGGTGTTGCCAGTTTGTCAAGAGCAAGCGTGGCCAATCCTGCCGCAGAACAGACTACTCGCGGATCGATCTCACGAAAACCATCCCAATCGTCCAAGCGCCCCGATTGAACGGTATGTAACAATCATCAAGCAGAACAACTGTGTTAGGGCGTGCCTTCTAGAAGACTCGGTCTAACGCTACGGTTAGGGCTCTCATGCGGTTAATTAGTATCCATATGCGGTTTATGAAAAGAACATGCATCCAATGACACTGGTGGATCTAGCTATGGTTAATGAGAAGAGTAGACATGCAATGACACTGGTGGATCCATGTGTGGTTAATGAGAAGAACACACATGCAATGACACTGGATGTGGTTCATGAAAAGAGCAGACATGCGACGCCTCTAACTGTGGTTCATGAAAAGAGCAGACATGCGATGCCACCGGTGGATCCATGTGTGGTCTATGAGAGGAACACACATGCAATGACACCGGTGGATCCTTACGTGGTTTGTGAGAATAACACACATGCAATGACACTGGTGGATCCATGTGTGGTTCATGGGAAGAACACACAAGCAATGACACTGGGTGGATCCATGTGTTGTTCATGGGAAGAACACACATGCAATGACTCTAGCTGTGGTATCAATGTGTGGTCTGTGGGAAGAACACACATGCAATGACACTGGTGATATGTGTTCTGTGAGAAAAACACACATGCAATGACTCTAGATGTGGTTCATGAAAAGAGCAAACATGCGATGACACTGGTGGATCCATGTGTGGTTCATGGGAAGAACACACATGCAATGACACTGGGTGTGGTTCATGATATGGTCTGTGGGGAGAACACACATGCAATGACACTAGTGATATATGGTTTGTGAGAAGAACACACATGCAATGACTCTAGCTTTGGTTCATAAAAAGAGCAGACATGCAATGACACTAGTGGATCCATGTGTGGTTCATGGGAAGAACACACATGCAATGACACTGGTGGATCCATGTGTGGTCTATGGGAAGAACACACATGCAATGACACTGGTGATATGTGGTTTGTGAGAAGAGCACACATGCAATGACTCTAGCTGTGGTTCATGAAAAGAACAGACATGCAATGACACTGGTGGATCCATGTGTGGTTCATGGGAAGAACACACATGCAATGACACTAGTGGATCCATGTGTGGTCTGTGGGAAGAATACACATGCAATGACACCGGTGGATCCATGTGTGGTTCATGGGAAGAACACACATGCAATGACACTGGTGATATGTGGTTTATGAGAAGAACACACATGCAATGACTCTAGCTGTGGTTCATGAAAAGAGCATGCATCCAATGACACCGGTGGATCCATGTGTGGTTCATGGGAAGAACACACATGCAATGACACTGGGTGTGGTTCATGTGTGGTTTGTGAGAAGAACACACATGCTATGACACTGGTGTGGTTCATGAAAAGAGCAGACATGTGATACGTCTATTTTGCATCACTATTCTATGTCTTAATTCACTATTATTCATTGATATATTTCGTATTGAGAGGTGATACTTATGTTATTTCATCTATTTTTGCATGGTTGATGACTTTTGGAGCATGGACCGCTACAGTCAGGATTCTGATGAAAAATGTGCTGTTTGGAGGCAAAATTCGTGAAGATCAGAAAATCCGGGAAAATATACGGAAAATCCTATTTTTCCAGAAGACTAAGGATGCCAGAAGATGGAGTGGAGCTGGGCCACAGGGGGCCCACACCACCCCATGGCGCGGGCAGGCCTAGGCCACGCCTGGAGGTGGTGTGGCCGCCCTGGCCCACTCCAGCCTCTCCCATCTGGCGTATATCATCCTCCCGAAACCCTAAGACTCGGGGAGCAACCACAAAAAGATTATGTCGCCTCTGCGGGGCGGAAAACACCGAGAGAGAAAGATCTCTCTGGCAGACAGATTTCTGTCGGGGGAATTCCTTCCCGGAGAGGGGAGATCGTCGCCATCAACACCACCATCAAGCTGGACTTCATCAGGATCATCATCATCATCACCATCATCACCCTCATCACCATCTCCATATTGCTGTAACAATTGGTTGAATCTTGCCATAGTTCATAGGGGAAACTTTCCCGGTGTTGATTACTCCGTGTAGTTGATGCTATTGAGTGAACAATTGAATTATTGTTTATGTTCAGATTGTTATACATCATTATTCCATCTCTGATCATGATCCATATGATGTCTTGTGAGTAGTTCGTTTTGTTCTTGAGGACATGGGAGAAGTCCTGTTGTTAGTTGTGGAGTTGCGTTGAGAAAGATTCAATAGATTGTTATTTAAGTTATGGTGTACTTCTTATAGTGGTGTCATGTGAACGTCGACTACATGACACTTCACCTATAAGGGCCTAGGGGAATGCATTGTGTATTTGGCTACTAATCGTAGGGGTTGCCAGAGTGACAGAAACCTAAACCCCCGTTAGGAAACCATTGCACAAGGGACGTAAGGGTCTTAGAGTTTAAAGTTGTGGTTAGGTTTCTACCTTAATTACTTTCTTGTACTTACGGATGTTTGCAAGGGGTATAATCACAAGTATGTATTAGTCTTGGATGGGGCGGTACATTAGCACAGGTTCACCCACACAACACTTAGCAAGCTAAAGAAGATTAATCGACTATATGAAGCGAAAGCACTTGACAGTCTTCCCATGTGTCCTCGAGAACGTTTGGTCATCTTAAGTAATACAACCGGCTTGTCCTTTGCTGCATAAAGGATTGGGCCACTTGCTGCATTTATTCCTACTGTCTTTTATTTACTCGTACTTTGTTTACTTGCTTTATCGAAAACCCCTAAAAATCCGTTTGCTAAGTATTTGCAGAGAATTCCTGATCCATACCACTAGCCAGCACCTTCTGCTCCTCGTTGGGTTCGACACTCTCACTTATCGAAAATACTGCGATACACCCCCTATACTTGTGGGTCGTCAAGACTATTTTCTGGCGCCGTTGCCGGGGAGTGAAGCGCTATTGGAGAGTGGAACTGGTAAAGGAAACTTCTACTGTGAGTATTGTTTACTTCTGTTAGTTGCTTTATTTTTGTTATGGATAATTCGCTGAGTTTCTTATTTGGTAATGCTACTACCACTGCTAAGGTAGTAGATAAGCCACCACCTGCTGAGAAAGATGTTTTCAAAATACCTACAAGAATTATTGATCGTGTTATGGATAACTACTATGTTGGGGATGGAACTGTCCATCCCGGTGATCATTTACTCTTTATACATGAATTATGCGGGTTGTTCAAGTGTGCAGGTATTACTACAGATCAAGTTAAGAAGAAGTTATTCTCATTATCACTAAAAGGAATAGCTGAGGAATGGTATAAGCTGCTGAAGAATGGTCAAGCTCTGGAATGGGAGGAAATAGTGCCTCTCTTTTATTCAAAGTTTTATCCTCCTAGTGAGATTCATAAAGATCGGAATCAAATATACAAATTTTGGCCTCTTGATGGAGAGAGTACAGCTCAAGCTTGGGGGAGATTGAAGTTACTAATGCTCAAATGTCCTATTCATGAGCTCCCCAATAATATTATTATCAACAACTTTTATGCAAGGCTCCCTCTACATGACAAGGATTTATTGGATGCTTCTTGTGCTGGATCATTCACTCGCATGGAAGAAGAAGTTAAATGGGATCTTCTAGACCGTATTCAAGACAATGCTGAAGCTTGGGAGAATGACAAAGGTAGAAAGTCAGGTATAAATTATGATTATGAATGCATTGAATCTTTTATGGGAACTGATGACTTTCAAAATATTAAAAATGCTTATGGTTTAGATTCTCAAGCTATTGCTTCTTATTTTAAGGCTTTTGCCTCCTACATTGAAGTGCCTAAAAAGAAGTGGAATAAGTATCATGAACCTTATAAAGATGTTGCTAAGAATGTTCCTGCAAGAAATACTGAAGTTTATACTGCTAATCATGTTTTACCTAAACCTTATATTGAGAAAATGCCTTTTCCAGTTAAGGTAAAGGAACATTCTATGATGGCTAGTATGGTAGATGAAAGTATGAAAAAAGTTGTTGAACCTGATAAACAAATGGTTGATGAACCTATAATAGCAGATGTGAAAGACTTTGTCACTAAGTATGAGGAAGAGGGACACACTATCCTTTGTAAGGATACCTCTAATGTTGTTTCACATAGTAGTGCTATGAGAGCTAGTATTCCTGTGTTTTCTGTTAGAATAAGTGATCATCGCTATGATGGTCCTTGTGATAGCTATATTGTTAAGTGTATGCATGATACTGAAATTTATTATGAGAGAGGGAAACGTGTTCTTATGCATCTCAATAATATCAAGTTTCCCTGTTTTATGCTGAAAGTTTTTATGTTGCACTTATTTTGCCTTCTTATGCAAGTTGCCTTTGGTTTCAATAACTTGTTTGTTTACAAAATCCCCTTGCATAGGAAGTGGGTTAGACTTAAATGTGTGTGTGTGTTTGCTTCTTAATGCTCTCTTTCACTTCAATCCATATCCCTATGAGAGCTTCTTCAAAATTATCATGCCCATCTTAATTGCTATAAAGAAAGAGCTTTATGGGAGACAACCCAATTTGTTTTTGCTTTTAGTTTGTTTTTGTTTCTTTGAGTCTTGGAAGTTATTACTTCGGTAATAACCACTCCTTATCCGTTTTGTTTGGTTTTTGTGTCAAGATCAACCTCTAATGAGAGAGAAGTAATATTTGAGGAAGTTGCTGTCCCGAAACAGATTTTTGTGCTTCACCGTAAAAATTCGTGAGAGGCCTCTGTCTGTCGGATTGAGCTGTAATTTTTTGTGCTTCTGCCCCAGGTTGTTATTTAACTTTCGTTCGTTTTGCACTTTTTGATTTGAGCAACCTAAGATTTTCGGAAAAATAGATCTTTACCTGCTGGTCTGTTTTGACAGATTTTGCCACTCTTGCATCTGCTTCTTTATTCGATTTTCTTTTTGAATTATTTTTGGGTTTTCGGAAGGAGTTGCTACAATAGCTTATGTTTTGATGGTTTTAAGTTGAAGTTGGACTCAAAAGGTTTTATCACTTCACTTATACTAATGTAGCTAATGAGAACTGTGTGAAAGAAATTTCCAGGTAGTGGAGATAATGGTGTAATAAGGAAGAGAAAGGTTTAATGACTCAAGTAATAGGTGTATGAAGATGAAGATATTGATGATATTCAAGTGATGACTTCGGAAGAATCTACTAGATACCAAATTCAGAGACCTGCAGAGTCTGTTTCCAACTAGGTAACAATTCTGGTAAGAAAAGTTCCGCGAAAATACAATCCAACTATATTTTTACAGTTTTCAGTTAATAAGGAAAGCTACAAAGCGAAAAAGGGACGGAAATGGAGCCAGGGTGGCTCACACCACCCTGTGGCGCGGGCCCTCCCCTGGCCGCGCCACCAGGTGGTGAGTCCACCCTGGACTCCGCCTCCGACTCATTTTCTCCCAGTACCTTCCTTTTGATATGAAACATCGTAATATATAACCCCCCGGATCCCCCGAGGTCCGTATATCGTGTTTTCGTCGTGTTTTCGTTTCGATCTGTTTCTGCCAGGACATACTCTTTGAAAGCTTAGAATCACAATGGTGTCCGACAAGGCTAAAGGGAAGGAGCCTATGGAGGAAGACCTCCAAGACCCCAAGCAGGGGCTGGTACCTTTTGTTACTTGCCCTGCATCAACGGAAGCCCTACGAGTCACTAAGGAGTTCTGCGATAAGTACCGAGAGTTGCAGAGGAAGGTGGACATGCTTCAATGGGAGAATAATAGGCTTCGCAAGATGCTAGAAGATTACTTCACGTCAACTAAGAAAATATTACCACCACCAGCGAAGGAGTAATTCGTCATCAGGTTTGGCATCCCCTTGGTTTGTTCCAAGCTTGGGGGAGTGTCGCGGTATCATATCACTATCTTCTATCTTTTTACCTTATTAGTAGAGTCATATCATGAATAGAAGAGTTATTATGTAGTATGGTTTGCACTATGGAAGTGTCCCCTCTCTTGTTAGATATGTATCCCTTGGTGTGAGTTTCCGTTATGGAATATTAATGAGAAGTTCTATCATTCACTCTTTTGCATAGCTTATGTTAGTTTTCAATTCGTGGTTATATGATTGATCGTGTTGTTAGTATTGGTATCACTTTGGGATCATTGAGTTAATTTAGTTGGTTTTGGCAAACCTGGCTCGGCCAGTAGCAACACCTTTTTGAGTTGAAAAGAAAAAGATAGAAGTACTCTAGAGAAAAATAATTTCATCATCTTTCTTTCTTGATTTGCTCATAAGTCTAGTATTCTCTAGTTAAGATCTTTTGTGTTTCCAAGGAAGATTGCATGTCTGTCTCTATCATTTGTATGTTTGTTTGTTTCCTTCAACTCTTGTACTTGCTACCCAGCCTTGCTAGCCAAAAACCTGTACTAAGAGGGTATTCTTCTCGTGCATCCACTCCTTTAAACCAAAACCTTTGCCATTTGCGTCCACCATACCTACCTAGTAGCATTATTGCTATTCCAAGTAAATTCTTGTTTTGTCTACCTCCCAAATTAAACTTGTTATGCGAAAATTAGTGATTAAATCTCTCACGAACTTGATGGCACACTTTACTTTCTTGCACTTAATAAACTTGAACCATTGTGCTCACCTATGTTGCATATATGCTTGCGCTTTGTAAGTTGTGAATTAGCAGAACCATGCTGTCATGGGGAACGCTTTCAACATTGCACTGGTACTTTGTACCAAGTTGATATCATGTTATTTTGTCTATGGATGTCGTCGGTGTGAAATGAAAGGGCAGCTTGTAAGTCCATGGAGTTATGCATATGTGTTAGAGAAACGCCTGGGCCGCTGGTCTAATCCATGCTGACATGGTGGAAACCTGCAGCGTAACCATAACGAGTATCTATGAAGCATTCTTCTTATAAAAAAGAGATTGAGAAAAAAAAGAGAAAAAGAAAAGAAAAAAGAGATTATGGAAAGAGGAAAGAGAGAAAAAAGCACCATATTCCCATGGTAAATAAGAAGATTGCTGAGATACTTGTTGTCTGCTTGCCTTGTCATTTTGATATGGGGATTCTTTCGTATCATCGGGCAAGGGGTACCCCGTTGGCGGTTCTCAATGATACACATATGCTTACGATGACAAGAACTTACCGGTGACTAAACTTGAGTAGCATGAGGAGCGGCCCTCGTATTCAAGGGGCATGAGATTCTCAACTTACAACTTGTCAATGCATATCCTCATTTTTGATCTCTTTAACCTTAATCACCTAAAGATGCCTATGATAGGGGCAATGAGAGCTGAAAGCTAGTAAGTATCATAATTTTTGGGGAGCTCTTTATGAGACTTGCAATCCCTGCTTCCCTCTTTGAAGGGCCTTTCTTTTACTTTGTAGTTGAGTCAGTAAACCTACTCCCTTCTATCTCAGCAAGTATTTTGAGTTTATGTGTTTCATTCATTCATATGATGATTATTCAATCATGTCTCTTATGTTCCTTGTTTTGCACATTGCTCTTATCTTGATGTTTACTACTTTGAAAGCTTTCATTGAAAACCAGCTATTTGTGAACTCCAGCAAATTATCAACTATTCTTCGACCAAGAGCTAAGTTTGCCATTACCAATTATGATTCACTTTATGTATCTTTATTGTGTTTCCTTTACTCATTTCAAGTTGAGTTATATAATAGTGAGTTGTCTTCTATTATGATCTATGTATTTGATGAATGTGATGCTTCTTGTCTGTATTCTTTTATCGAATCTTCACTCCATAAACCTGAGGTCATGTTTATTGAGCTCAGTTTCGCTTGGGGACAAGCGAAGTCTAAGCTTGGGGGGAGTTGATACGTCCATTTTGCATCACTATTCTATGTCTTAATTCACTATTATTCATTGATATATTCTGTATTGAGAGGTGATACTTATGTTATTTCATCTATTTTTGCATGGTTGATGACTTTTGGAGCATGGACCGCTGCAGTCAGGATTCTGATGAAAAAGGTGTTGTTTGGAGGCAAAATTCGCGAAGATCCGAAAATCCGGGAAAATATATGGAAAATCCTATTTTTCCAGAAGACTAAGGATGCCAGAAGATGGAGTGGAGGTGGGCCACAGGGGGCCCACACCACCCCATGGCGCGGGCAGGCCTAGGTCGCGCCTGGAGGTGGTGTGGCCGCCCTGGCCCACTTCAGCCTCTCCCCTCTGGCGTATATCATCCTCCCGAAACCCTAAGACTCGGGGAGCGACCACACAAAGATTCAGCCGCCTCTGCAGGGTGGAAAACACCGAGAGAGAAAGATCTCTCCTGCAGACATATTTCTACCGGGGGAATTCCTTCCCGGAGAGGGGAGATCGTCGCCATCAACACCACCATCAAGATGGACTTCATCGGGATCATCATCATCATCACCCTCATCACCATCTCCATATTGATGTAACAATTGGTTGAATCTTGCCATAGTTCATAGGGGAAACTTTCCCGGTGTTGATTACTCCTTGTAGTTGATGCTATTGAGTGAACCATTGAATTATTGTTTATGTTCATATTGTTATACATCATTATTCCATCTCTGGTCATGATCCATATGATGTCTTGTGAGTAGTTCGTTTTGTTCTTGAGGACATGGTAGAAGTCTTGTTGTTAGTAGTGGAGTTGCGTTGAGAAAGATTCAATATATTGTTATTTAAGTTGTGGTGTACTTCTTCTAGTGGTGTCATGTGAACGTCGACTACATGACACTTCACCTATAAGGGCCTAGGGGAATGCATTGTGTATTTGGCTACTAATCGTAGGGTTTGCCGGAGTGACAGAAACCTGAACCCCCGTTAGGAAACCATTGCACAAGGGACGTAAGGGTCTTAGAGTTTAAAGCTGTGGTTAGGTTTCTACCTTAATTGCTTTCTTGTACTTACGGATGTTTGCAAGGGGTATAATCACAAGTATGTATTAGTCTTGGATGGGCGGTACATTAGCACAGGTTCACCCACACAACACTTAGCAAGCTAAAGAAGATTAATCGACTATATGAAGCGAAAGCACTTGACAGTCTTCCCATGTGTTCTCGAGAACATTTGGTCATCTTAAGTAATACAATCGGCTTGTCCTTTGCTGCATAAAGGATTGGGCCACTTGCTGCATTTATTCCTACCGTATTTTATTTACTCATACTTTGTTTACTTGCTTTATCGAAAACCCCTAAAAATCCGTTTGCTAAGTATTTGCAGAGAATTCCTGATCCATACCACTAGCCAGCACCTTCTGCTCCTCGTTGGGTTCGACACTCTTACTTATCGAAAATACTACGATACACCCCCTATACTTGTGGGTCATCAACATGTGATGCCTCTAACTATGGTTCATGAAAAGAGTAGACATGCGATGCCACCGGTGGATCCATGTGTGGTCTATGAGAGGAACACACATGCAATGACACCTGTGGATCCTTACGTGGTTTGTGAGAATAACACACATGCAATGACACTAGTGGATCCATGTGTGGTTCATGGGAAGAACACACATGCAATGACACTGTGTGGATCCATGTGTGGTTCATGGGAAGAACACACATGCAATGACTCTAGTTGTGGATCCATGTGTGGTTCATGGGAAGAACACACATGCAATGACACTGGTGATATGTTGTTTGTGAAAAGAACACACATGCAATGACTCTAGCTGTGGTTCATGAAAAGAGCAGACATGCAATGACACTGGTGGATCCATGTGTGTTTCATGGGAAGAACACACGTGCAATGACACTGGTGGATCCATGTGTGGTCTATGGGAAGAACACACATGCAATGACACTGGTGATATGTGGTTTGTAAGAACACACATGCAATGAATCTAGCTATGGTTAATGAAAAGAGCAGACATGCAATGACACCTGTGGATCCATGTGTGGTTAATGAGAAGAACACACATGCAATGACACTGGGTGTGGTTCATGATATGGTTTGTGGGAAAAACACACATGCATTGACTCTAGCTGTGGTTCATGAAAAGAGCAGACATGCGATGACTCTAATTATGGTTCATAAAAAGAGCAGACATGCAATGACACCGGTGGATCCTTACGTGGTTCATGGGAAGAACACACATGCAATGACACTGGTGGATCCATGTGTGGTTCATGGGAAGAACACACATGCAATGACATTGGTGGATCCATGTGAGGTCTGTGGGAAGAACACACATGCAATGACACTGGTGATCTGTGGTTTTTGAGAAGAACACACATGCAATGACTCTAGCTATAGTTCATGAAAAGAGCAGACATGCAATGACACTGGTGGATCCATGTGTGGAAGAACACACATGCAATGACATTGGGTGTGGTTCATGATATGGTTTGTGAGAAGAACACACATGCAATGACTCTAGCTGTGGTTCATGAAAAGAGCAGACATGCGATGACTCTAACTGGGGTTCATGAAAAGAGCAGACATGCGATGCCACCGGTGGATCCATGTGTGGCCTATGAGAGGAACACACATGCAATGACACCGGTGGATCCTTACGTGGTTTGTGAGAATAACACACATGAATGACACTGGTGGATCCATGTGTAGTTCATGGGAAGAACACACATGCAGTGACACTGGTGGATCCATGTGTGGTTAGTGGGAAGAACACACATGCAATGACACTAGTGATATGTGGTTTCTGAGAAGAACACACATGCAATGACTCTACATGTGGTTCATGAAAAGAGCAGACATGCGATGACTCTAACTGTGATTCATGAAAAGAGCAGACATGCAATGACACCAGTGGATCCTTACGTGGTTCATGGGAAGAACACACATGCAATGACACTGGTGGATCCATGTGTGGTTCATGGGAAGAACACACATGCAATGACACTGGTGGATCCATGTGTGGTTCATGGGAAGAACACACATGCAATGACACTAGTGGATCCATGTGTGGTCTGTGGGAAGAACACACATGCAATGACACTAGTGATGTGTGGTTTGTGAGAAGAACACACATGCAATGACTCTAGCTGTGGTTCATGAAAAGAGCAGACATGCAATGACACTGGTGGATCCATGTGTGGTTCATGGGAAGAACACACATGCAATGACACTGGTGGATCCATGTGTGGTCAGTGGGAAGAACACACATGTAATGACACTGGTGATATGTGGTTTGTGAGAAGAACACACATGCAATGACTCTAGCTGTGGTTCATGAAAAGAGCAGACATGCAATGACACTGGTGGATCCATGTGTGGTTCATGGGAAGAACACACATGCAATGACACTGGTCGATACATGTGTGGTCAGTGGGAGGAACACACATGCAATGACACCGGTGATATGTGGTTTGTGAGAAGAACACACATGCAATGACTCTAGCTGTGGTTCATGGAAAGAGCAGACATGCAATGACACCGGTGGATCCATGTGTGGTTAATGAGAAGAACACACATGCAATGACACTGGGTGTGGTTCATGATATGGTTTGTGAGAAGAACACGCATGCAATGACTCTAGCTGTGGTTCATGAGAAGAGCAGACGTGCGATGACTCTAACTGTGATTCATGAAAAGAGCACACATGTGATGACACCAGTGGATCCATGTGTGGTCTATGAGAGGAACACACATGCAATGACACCGGTGGACCCTTACGTGGTTTGTGAGAATAACACACATGCAATGACACTGGTGGATCCATATGTGGTATGTGAAAAGAACACACATGCAATGACACTGGTGGATCCATGTGTGGTTCATGGGAAGAACACACATGCAATGACACTGGTGGATCCATGTGTGGTCTGTGGGAAGAACACACATGCAATGCCACTGGTGATATGTGGTTTGTGAGAAGAACACACATCCAATGAACTCTAGTGGATCCTTACGTGGTTTATGAGAAGAACACACATCCAATGAACTCTAGTGGATCTATCTTGGCATAATTTGATGTATGCCATGATGTATTTCATTGTACAAGACACTCACTTTCCATTTTTATACTACTCAGTATCTTTCGTAGAAGCACGAACCTGTGCTCACCCTTTCTGCTACTCCTTGATTGGTTATCATAGTTGTCACGCGGATCGTGCGCACCAACGTCGTGCCCTTCACAGTACAGCGTGAGACAGCACGGACGTCTCCCTCAGCGAGACTTCTACAAGAAGGAACACGATGCCGTCCATGGAAAAAGTCGTCGAGCGGTCATGTCATGTTTAATCAAGTCTGAAAAGCCTACTACTGCTACTACTACACCACAACGCATGCGTCATCGAGTTCATGGTCGTCGATGGACAGCTGCAATTCATTGTCACTTGATTTTAATAAGACATCCCATTTTTTACGCAGCGGCTCTCAATCGCCAATTTTAGGGCCGTGTCAAACTTTATACATAGAAATTGTGTGTGCGCCCTTTGCATGTGGCTCAATACAGAACTGCCATGCATGGTCCGGGAAAAAAACGTGATGTACCGTGCGCGTGTCGCGGTGCACGGTGCAGTCGACTGCGCGGCGCGTTGCACGGTAGTGCAACGAAACGTGCCTTGCTTCTATCCACCTTAACTATAGAGCCCCTCTCCGCACACCCACTCCCACAATCGCTCACTGTCCCCACGCAACCCTCTCCACTGTCCCACCAGCATCCGCAAACTCCCAAGAATACCCCGTCTGTGCCGGTGATGGTCGAGGAGGATAAGGTGGCCATCGTCGCCTCCGTGGCTGCTGGTGAAGAGGCCCCCGTCTCCTCACCGGTCCCCCTCGACGCGTTGAAAGCAGCCGCTGTCCCTGTCCAGGCCCCAGTCGAGGCATCGATGGCAGCCGCCGTTCCCGTCCAGGCCCCCGTCCCAGCTACCGACGGAGCCGCGGAAGAGGAGCCCCCCGCCGGCGAGGAGGCCCCTGCCGGTCACAAGCAGATCACGCACTTCTTGGGCACCTACGATCTAGATAAGTACATCGCTCCGCTGAACCCCTACGACACCAGCATCGACGACCTATGGTCGGAGGTAACTAGGGTTTGCTCCCCTCCCCTGGTTCTTCTACCGTTTGTTAGAAATAATGGGCTAATCTATTTAAAATTTAGCTGGTATTGTCATGTTTAATATTCTGCCGTTCCCATCATTGGATGCTAGATCTTGATTTATTAGGATTCGCGTGTTCGCATTTTGATTGCTCGATCTTCTTACACCATCTACTCCCCCCATTTTCCTTTTCTTCCAATAGGTTTCCGGCAGCGACGTCTGCAGCGATGACGAGTCCATTCACACCAAGGCTCGTCAGGTGCTGAGGAGGCTGCGGGCCGGCAAGTACGACGACTACCTCATGGGCCCCTACTACAGCTGCCCCTTCTACAAGGGGATCGCCTACTGCTTGACGAGTCGCGCCGCCGGCGGCACCGACTTCAACACCTTACTGAAGCATGCAGAGGCCACGGGCTCTGGCATCCACAAAGGCGGCAAGTGCGAGATCGTGAACATCAACGCCTACATTGCTGAACACCGGGCTCTCGGCATTCACCTCCGAAACCTCCAGCGGGTGGCCATCAAAGAGGGTCACATGCCTCCAATCAGGCCAAATGCCCCCAAGATCAAGGGACTGGGCAACAAGAAGTGGCGGAGGCGCTAGAGGGAGATGGAGGCGCTAGCGAATGAACCGGTTGGATGTCAAGTTGGATATATCCTCATCTGCGGCGGCTGCTGCTGCTGCTAAGCAGCTTCTTTTGATTTTCTATATTTTGCTTGCATCCTATTTCTGGCTAAATGCATCAAACCTCGTTAATCAACCTACTACTTTCTATCGCTATATCATATTTAGCTGCGCATAGCTATATCTACATTTGTTTTTATTTTCTGAATGAATGTATTCTGCCTGGTGTGATTTTCTGCTTTAGATTTGCTACCTGATCGGAGGCAAAAAGAGGTCCAAAAGGGAACAAATTATCGAAGAGAGAATCTTCTCTAGATTTGCTACCAATTTGGGCAATGAAACATATCTATTTAGCGAGAGAGGAAAATGGTACTCTTTCAAACTGCTAGTTAATGAGCTACCATCTTGACGAGGCCCCATCTTGACGTCTCCCTCTACAAGAAGGAACACGATGCCGTCCGTGGAAAAAGTCGTCGAGCGGTCATGTCACGTTTAATCAAGTCTGAAAAGCCTACTACTGCTACTACTACGCCACACATGCGTCATCGAGTGCATGGTTGTCGATGGACAGCTGCAATTTATTGTCACTTTATTTTAATAAGACACATCCCATTTTTTTACGCAGCGGTTCTCAATCTCACTTCCAACTGGGGCCCACCGTAAGAAGCTTGCACGCGCTAGCCGGAGGCCGAACAGCTGAGCTCAACGATACCTAACGTCTCTGGTTCATCGAGTCACTCGCAGCCATCAACACATCCCTTTACCGAATCTATCACAACCCCACAAATCTCGCCGTACAGCCACCTACCTTCCCCTCTACATTTCCACTTTTAACTATCGCCAATTTTAGGGCCGTGTCAAACTTCGTACATAGAAATTGTGTGTGCGCCCTTTGCATGCGGCTCAATACAGAACTGCCATGCATGGCCCGGGAAAAAAACGTGACGTACCGTGCGCGTGTCGCGGTGCACGGTGCAGTTGACTGCACGGCGCGTTGCACGGTGGTGCAACAAAACGTGCCTTGCTTCTATCCACCTTAACTATAGAGTCCCTCTCCGCACACCCACTCCCACTCTTGCTCACTGTCCCCACGCAACCCTCTCCACTGTCCCACCAGCATCCGCAAACTCCCGAGAATACCCCGTCCATGCCGGTGATGGCCGAGGAGGATAAGGTGGCCATCGTCGCCTCCGTGGCTGCTGGCGAGGAGGCCCCCGTCTCCTCGCCGGTCCCCCTCGACGCGTTGAAAGCAGCCGTTGTCCCTGTCCAGGCCCCAGTCGAGGCATCGATGGCAGCCGCCGTTCCCGTCCAGGCCCCCGTCCCAGCTACCGATGGAGCCGCCGAGAGGAGCCCCCCGCCGGCGAGGAGGCCCCCGCCGGTCACAAGCAGATCACACACTTCTTGGGCACCTATGATCCAGATAAGTACATCGCTCCGCTGAACCCCTACGACACCAGCATCGACGACCTATGGTCGGAGGTAACTAGTGTTTGCTCCCCTCCCCTGGTTCTTCTACCGTTTGTTAGAAATAATGGGCTAATCTATTTAAAATTTAGCTGGTATTGTCATGTTTAATATTCTGGAATTAATCATGGAAAGTGTGCCTAATTATCCAACACCGTTCCCATCGTTGGATGCTAGATCTTGGTTTATTAGGATTCGCTTGTTCGCATTTTGATTGCTCGATCTTCTTACACCATCTACTCCCCCATTTTCCCTTTCTTCTAATAGGTTTCCGGCAGCGAAGTCTGCAGCGATGACGAGTCCATTCACACCAAGGCTCGTCAGGTGCTGAGGAGGCTGCGGGCCGGCAAGTACGACGGCTTCCTCAGGGGC
Source organism: Avena eriantha (assembly GCA_910589775.1). NCBI lineage: Eukaryota > Viridiplantae > Streptophyta > Magnoliopsida > Poales > Poaceae > Avena > Avena eriantha. Next base: position 49,698,876 of record OU342746.1, on the reverse strand, counting down.
CCCTACTACAACTGCCCCTTCCGCAAGGGGGGCATCTACTGCTTGACGAGTCGCGTCGCCGGCGGCACCGTCTTGAACACCTTACTGAAGCATGCAGAGGCCACGGGCTCCGGCATCCACAAAGGCGGAAAGCACGAGCCCGCGAACATCAACGCCTACATCGCTGAACACCGGGCTCTCTACATTCACCTCCTAAACCTCCAGCGGGTGGCCATCAAGGAGGGTCGCATGCCTTCAATCAGGCCCAAGGCCCCCAAGTCCAAGAAACTGGGCAGCAAGTGGAGGAAGCGCCGGGGGGAGGAGGCGGAGACGCGGGCGCTTGCAGGATGTGCCTACAGCTGTGGCGGCTACTGGTGCTGCTAAGCAGCTTCTTTCTAGCTATATCCTATTTCTGGCTGAATGCATCGAACCTCGTTAAACAACCTACTTTCTATCGCTATATCCTATTTAGCTGCGCACAGCTATATCTATATTTTTTTACTTAATGAATGTATTCTGCCTGGTGTGATTTGCTGCTCTAGATTTGCTACCTGATCGGAGGCAAAAAGAGGTCCAAAAGGGAACGAAATATCAAAGTGAGAATCTTCTCTAGATTTGCTACCAATTTGGGCAAAATGAAACATATATGTTTAGCGAGAGAGGAAAAGGGCACTCTTTCAAACTGCTAGTTAAAAAGCTACCATCTTGAGAAGCTACAAGACACATACATAAACATAACACAACGAGGGTTAAATTTATTTTACTAGTATCACTTGAGGCGCTAGACATCTTGGAAAGCTAACTGAGTTCCATGAAACAGAAACATAACACTGACAAGTAAAATTTAATTCACTCCTCATCAGACCACTTGAGGCGCTTGCCATCGTTCCTAGGCGACGAACTACGACCATTCCAGGTACTCCACATGTCACGAACTGCTTTGTCCCACCTGGCATCTGACTTGGCTTCCCTATCTCCAGCGTCCTGCGGCACAATTAGCGGTGCATCACAGGCCTGATTGTTGCCGCTAGAAGATGATGCCTCTATGTTTGCCACTTCAGCTGCAGCCTCTCTGTCAGCTGCTTCTTCAGCTGCAAGCTCTCTTTCAGCTGCTTTTGTAGCCTCTCTGTCAGCTGCTTCAGATGCAGTCAATTTCTTTGCATATTCAACTTCAAACTCAGCTATTCCGCATTTTCTATAAAGGGCTCCCCTAAGCTCGTCTTCCCTCTTGCAAATAGGGCAAAACACGAGGTAACGTAGAAAAAAATGGTTCTTCTTGTACAGCTGGTAGGTCATGTAAGCATCTATGGCTGCATACTTCAGGTTTATATTAGACAACAACCACTTGTCTAGAAATCGTGCCTATCCATAGGGAAATCTTCCTTCATTTTGTCGTACGACTCATCGAGGATTCTAGTTGCAAGTGATGTCATTCCATCCTTCCTCGAGCCCCCCGGGATCTTGACAAGACGCTGAATATCGATCCAGTTGTGCGTAGGAATTATAATTTCCTCTTAATAAAATTTCGAAAAATCAGTTGTTGTGTCGACAGTGCAGAAAACAATTCCCTTTTCTACAAGGAACTGGCGCAGCGCCGGACATTTCCTATCAGTCCTGAAAGTATGTAGTTTGTCATCACCAAAATTTGTAACTACAAATATTTTGTCAATGCAAGATCATCATCTCAATATAATTTTGAAAAGTTTAGTAAATGCAAGATCAAGACTCTCAACATTGTATTGTCATAATTTATTCGGTTTTGCTATTTCTCAGTCGACTAAACGAGTTGCACATTTCTTTTAACTACGGTTGCACTTGTCCTAGGTGATTGAGACTAAAGAAATTCTCAGTCGATTGAGAGATAGGCAAACCCTAATTTATTTGGTCCTAAATAAAATCTAGTAGTTGCAAGATGAGCAAGTGGATAAAGAACAAGAGGAGAAAACCCTAAAAGCGGTTAGCTACAGAGAGCAGATCTACAAACCGGGAGAGGTGGTAGACGAGGACGTGTTTCCGCATGGACAGTTGAACGACGGCGACTTCACTCCCTTCATATGGGTGCTCCGGTGTGTACTCGAGGTCCAATCCCACAAACTTGTCCTCGTCTATCCCAAACCAACCCTCGTACATCCTCAGGACACGCACCACTGTCTCCTCCTCGTTGGTGTACACAACGTCTATCTTCTTGTTGTCATGGGTAGTGAAGCTTGTCTCTAGAGTGCGTAGATCTTCCATGGCGGCAAGGAGAAGACGGGAATAAGATAGTAGATGACAGGAAGAAGAAGAGTGGTTTCTGCGAGGCAGGGGAACGGTGGAACCGTCAATGCGCTTTTATGGTAGGGGTTAACGATTGGGACGGAAGTCTAAGGAGAGACACGTGGCGGTGGCCGTTCTAGCTTCTGAGTAAACAAAAAATAATTATAACGCTGATACATGGGCCCTGTTTTGTCACGTCAATACACTGGGTAGGGGGTGTTGTCCTATCCACTGTGCCAACGCTGCAAGCCTACGTAACAGCCACCCCGCCTAAGCGACGGGAGCGACATAACGGCGAGAACTGACAGGGAGGGCCAACTTGACGCCCGTTAGTCTGATTTTTTGTATTGAAACGTAAAGTTGAATTCGTGCCGAAAAAGACTCTCTGAGTATTTGGCACACCAACTCTAGTCATCCCAGCTGATTTCAGGGAACTTGGGTACCGCGTTTCCTGTACACCTCAACTTTCGGGCCGCAAAATGATATTCTTCATAACTGGGCCAACAAAAGTTCCTCTCTAATTCCTTCGAAGACTACCTCTTCGATATGCTGCAAATTCTCAAACACTCTAGAGTTCCGTTCTTTCCAAATCTTTTCTTTCCAAATCTTCCAGTGCACCAGAATTACCACCGTGTCAAAATCTTGCCGGAGTTTGGAACTCTCTTCCGGACCTGCAGCCACCATTCTTCCGTGCTGGGAAAGCTTGGGCTAGGGATCAGGAGGTCTGCCGTTGTCCAGGCTCTAATGAGATGCCAAACCTGCATGCTGAAATTGCAATGAGCAAACAAATGGGTGCAGGTCTCGGGTGCAGATCTCGGCAACACACACGGCTGCCAAACCTGTGGGCTGCCGTGCTCATGGGCCATGGCTACTCCGTCCCTGCCCCTGCCGCCACTCTCCTCCGCGTCGCCGACCCCAGCCTTCCCTGTCGGCTAGTCTCCCCTCACCGGTCGTCCACGTGTCTTCCCCTCCTAGCATGTTGTCGTCTCCTCCTACGCACGCACCTCTGCACCGTTCATCCTCGACCTCTCCTGTTTGCAATCCCAAGTAGCAGGCACCACAGGTTCTCCCTGTGACCCCATCCGGCCATCCCTCCTGCCCAAATACTCCTCCAGTGCAGGTCTGATGGCAGCGTTGGTCGCCTAGACCCTAGCCGTTCCCCTGTCCATCCCCTCTCTCTCTATCAATCTCACCCTCTCTTTTCCTCTCTGACGCAAGGCGTGGCCGGGACAGGGGACGACGGTGACCTGCCTGCACCATCCAAGGTCTGGATGAACCAACGCCTAACCGCAGAGGGCCAATTCAAAAAAAAATTGGGCCTGCACGCCGATGGCTGGGGAGGAAGGGAGACATGTGGAGGAGGTCGTCGGTGGGCGGCTACTTGCTGACACTGATGTAGCAGAGTGTGGTGGCAGTGTCAGAGAGGAGGAGGAAGGCGCTGGTGCACGGCGAGGGACGGAACTCTGCAGCATCGCATCATTGCGGCAGCGCTTGCAAGCACAACAACGTGGCGCGGCTCCGGTACAGTGGCCAATGGCCGAGATCTCTATCGTGATGCCCATCGCGTTTGGCATGGCTTGAATTACCTAGGCGGTGTATTCTGTGAGCAAGTCGATTGATTCGTGCCCACAAAGAGACGCTCCTTGCCTGACGCGGCGGCGAAGGATCTGGGGAGCCGTGGGTGGTCGGTGTGGTCTTCTGCAGGGAAACAGAAGACTTGGCGGTGGCAGGGTCTGTAATACCTCCGAACATGTAGGGTTAAAACCGTCATTTAGATGGCAAACAGAAATTTTTCCTAGCGACGAACGTCCTCAATCTTCTTTTTAATAATACTAGTACAAATACCCGTGCATTACGACGGGGTTTTACTATTCGATTACCTCGTGTGTATTTCCCACGATGGCTAGTGTGATCGGAGATGACACGCTTATCTCCGTAGCCACTTCTGACCCGCGGCTTCTATTTCTTATCTGTAAACCGATCCGGTAAATATTTATGACACTTGAAGTCAGTCTCATTGTCCTTTCGTTGCTATAGCCGAACAAAGTTAGACTACTCCCACATTTCTTAAAGTCAGGAAGGTGCATACCGTTGTCTCTCATATTTTTTGACTGGATGATTTCCAAGACTCCCATTGCATTCAGTCAGTGCATCAGAGGACATTTTCAGTTCATCTGCTAATATAATACCTCCCACACTAAAATGCCAATATGTTGGAGATTTTTCAAAATCTTGTCTGTAACTGCTTTCCTAATTCTCGTCCGAAACCTGTATTTAAATTTATTAACAATTCTGTCACCTGAGATGTAGAATTAACTCATATGTACAAATGAGCTTTCTGACGATAGTGGAAATCACATGGAATAAATCCAAAGAAGCGTGAACAATTTCTCATGCTCTCAACCGCAGATTTTGATGGCTAATTCATGGCCAACAAGTTCAAGAACGATAAATGTTACACAGTACAGAGATTGCCTTGCCCTGGTTTAAGCCATAGCATCGATGACTGACTCCAGAGGAAAGGGGGAATCCGTTGAATATGTGGGCATCGACCAACCTGGGCTTCACTGCGCTGCACAACGCATCCTCCTCCACCGTGATGCCCCTGGGCGTCACCATGCCATGGTTGTTCAGTTCGGCGGCGGCGGTGGTGTGTGCGTCCTCGATGAGCTGCAATCCCGACCACGACCTAGAAGGTGTAGGGCTCCAATTAACACCAAGAATCCGCTGACAGACACGCCATATCTGACACAGGACCACAGAGGGCAAGGGCCTCTGCATCTATCCCCTAAAGCCCAGACCACCATCGACGGGACAAGAAGGGGCAGGAGGTCCCAGATCTGGATTATTAGAAGGGAGATTCAAAGAAGGAAACATGAGATAATGGACTCCCTCTTCCTCACCACCGGCCACCGTGGATGGTGATGACAGGGGCAGAGAGAGAGGCCGGATCTAGGAGAGACGGTGGAGATCAGAGGTGGGAGACGACAGGAGGTCAACACAATAGAGGCTTAGTCGTTTTGTTCCTGTCGTCCTAAAATCGAAACATTACCCCGAGCGAATTTCGTCGCCTGCCCAACCCTCGACCGCGACAACACCGGCCCCAAGGCGAGGCACGGGCCGTCCGCCGGAGCGGCGAACATTGCGGGCGGGCGGCGACCGAGTAATGCGGCAGCGAGAAGGACCAGAGACAAGGGCGAAAGAAAAAAGGAACTCCAGATTAAAGAAATGGATCGAGAAGTTTGTGGCGGTAATACAGTTCTTGGGGGCTGGACGACCTGGTCCTGGAAGGTCCATAGGGAGGATAATAGCGTGGCGTCCATGGCGTCCCCGAACCCCAGCGGGAGTGGCTCCATTGCCATGGACACGCAGGTTTCATGGAGCCCCTGCTCTTCATCCAAGGACCAAATCCGCGTGTCTCTAGTCGCGCCACTGCCAGGATAGGCTGAATAAAAGGGCCGGCGGCGCGTAGCCTGTCGTGACTCAAGCTCCGCGCGGAGTGGGATGCGCGCTTGCGACGGAGGGAGAGCCACGTTCGCGGCGGCGGCACAGGGGGGAGGACTACGCTAGCGGTTGTTGCGTCGTTCGGTCAGGAAGAAAAAAAAAGCGAACCGTTAATTGACTTATTGATGGCATGGTGGGTAAATTTTGCTAACGTGTAGGGGTAAAATCGTTCAAAAAAGACTGGTTGACAGAAGCATTCCGCCTTTTATTATTAGGTATAGATAGATAAGCAACTAGAATATTACACTAAGGCTAGTCATAGTGCAAGTAATTTATGGCACCGCTGGGATCAGTGCTTCCCATCGGACCAGTGGTGGGTCGTAGGATTGGAAGCAAGGGTACGTTTGATTCTGTTGGAACGATCCATGTTGGTTTCTTTTCTTAGTTGACTGCTTCATAGTAATTGCTCCACAAACTCCTCCCGCTGATTTTGCTTCCTCCGTAATAACTCCTCCTAGAAACTGCCCCCGTTGATTTTGATTTGTAACAACTGCTTCCGTGATGCACGTCTGGATCTCTTGCTAACCACTCCTACCTTTCTTCCTCCTCGGAACAACTTTTTGGCCATAAGAACAGAAAATTGACATATGAGTTTGAGATCAATAGAAAGGTTGTGTGAAGCATAATTTTTAATGTAAAAAGCATGTCATTGTTACGTCGACTTTTAGATGATGTAATGATTTTAGCTTTGGAACCAATTAAATTGTTAGTAGGAAGCGCATATGACTCTAGTAGAATCCATGGTCTTGGAAGTGCAGCAACGTTAGATTTTCTGAAGCAGAACTCTTCGGTGTAAGAAGCATACAGATGATAACTTGGAAGCACTGTATTATTGTTTGCTGCGACCCCTTTTAATGAAAGAAGCAAACATATTTTGGTAAGGAAGCATCATTCTTGGTGCAATGGTGACTTAAGAATGGTGCTCAGTTCTCGACATGGATGGTATTTGAGCATGTCATCGGGGCCGGATGTGGAGCAATTAAGTTGACAATGCTCAACTAGAGTCAGACCAAGGAAGCGCGGCGAGGATGGAGAAGCAATAAACTCCAAGCAGGCGTTGTGTAGACGAGGACGCGTGGGATCGGGGCGCATCGCCGACGTCGCATGCCTCGATACGGAGGAACAGTTGAGTGAAGATGGCTCAGCTGGAGTCGGACCAACCGACCAAGAAAGCATGGCGAGGATGGAGCAGCGACGTACATCATGAAGACTATGCAGATGGCGACATGGTGGATCGACTGTAGAGTCGACGACGAGGTGGTTAGGATCGTTGGGGACGAGAGATGGGTAGGGGCATTATATAGCCCAACCGCGCATCCTTGGATGCATCGCGTGGAGCGAACAACCAGAATCTAGTGCGATGTTTTGTTTCCCACCGGATCGCGATGTGTAATATTTACCGTAACTTTAGGAGTAACTAAGGGTCTAATTCAACAAAATTGCTTACGTGGCAGTGAGTTAACGAAGAGAGATAAAGATAGAGTAACATATTTAGTTACTGTAACATCACATATTAAGATGAAATGAGTCTATCACCTAATAAATAATATTTTATACTCCCTCCGTCTCAAAATAAGTGACGTGGGTTTGTCTAGATTCGGATGTATCTAGACATGTTTTAGTATATAAGTACATGCGAATCTAGACAAACTCAAGTCACTTATTTTGGGACGGAGGAGTATGATACCACTTGTATGTTATTCTTCACTATGAGATAATAACATAGACTAGTAAGGTATGTATATTACTGATATATGTTGCTCTCCACTATAATCAGCCTAAGAGCTAATTAAAATATTTTAGTGGCCAAAATCAAGCATTGAAGACCGACTAACGTCAACAGGCATTATTACAATTAAAAACGGAGGGAGCACATGTGAAGATCCTACGACAACCTTTTATTTCTAGGCGTTAGAGGTACACTTTCGCGAGATGGATAACCTTAAATTTACTAAATTTCAGTACCAATTCATATCTCAACATGTAACATAGCCACATGATTAACAAATCGTAGTCGTCTGATTTTCATCTTCATTCATTCATATGTGTTCATGGTGATTTCACCGTCCCACTAATCTATTTATCTCAGCATGTAGTTTCACTAAACACATGTCAAGTCATCTGAGTTAACTAGTAAGCTTGCACGTGCACGCACGAGGCACGATCTACGAAGTCACAAAAAATACACCTCCGTTCACAATTACCTCGTGTTCTAGGTTTAGTCAAAGTCAAGCTTTACAACGTGTGACCAACAATATAAGAAAAAATATCAACATGCATGATTTCCAATACATATAATATGAAAATATAGTTTATAACTATTCTAATACAATAGTTTTTATGTTGTTAATGTTGATATTTTTCTTAAATATATGGTTAAAATTTGTAAAGTTTGACTTTGACTAAACCTAGGATGCGAGGTAATTGTAAATGGTGGGAGTATTTTTTATAGCTATGAAAAATTACAATTCAATCTCCAAGTTGAGTTGAAGGAAGAGAAAATATTTACCATAAAATGCATTAGTGTTGTGATTAAAATTAAAGACCTTGTTTGATGAAACTCATGGTGTGTGCAATCAAAAATTTATGCTTTTACCCTCAATTTATTTTATGCTTTTGAGGTGAATGCATCATTCTTTTTTGGTGACCTTTATGTTGCAAAGACTACTCTGTGCGCGATCAAAAATTTCCAATGCCAATGACACCACATCTGGAAGAAACTTCTTGAACAAGAACTTTTCTATGCAGAAATCTAATTCGACTCACAGGCGTAAATGAACCCATCATGTGAAAACACTCAAAATGTCAAAACATTATGAAAAAATATTTGCATGTACGCGCAGACACTAAATATTCGTACGCAAGTTTACGGGTGAAAAGAATATTTGAAATATCACATGTAAAAAGGACAAATTCCAGTACTCCAATGTGTTTATTCATGAACATGTTTTTATTATTATTTTTACACAAGTCATATAAAAATATTCATTTTTTTCTGAAAACTTGTGTACGGGTATGCGAAATTTTTGTTCATATTTTTTTAACAATTTAAATTTATTTTTATGTATTTTTCGTAATAGGTTAATTTGCTTTTCTATGCAGCAAAAGTAAGAGAATTCCTAGTAAACTCACGGGTTCTCGAGCATATGAGTACTCTTTTGCTCTGGTTTAATTTACTGAACTGAAATAGATACCTATTACGATGAGAAGAGAAATAAATTAGAAAATCTCAAAGGTAGAAGCTAGTCCTGAATTCACATTGTGTGAGTTAGTTAAATCTACGAGAGCCCAAGATTCATGTCTTACCCTTGCACAATTCCGCATTGTTTAATTCGGTTCATAAGCTTGCACAGACTTCAGAAACCTTAATATGCATCAGAATTAAGGAAGGCAATAAATCACGACATCTACCTACAATGGCAATAAGGTAAAAATTGTATTAACCTAGCAACACAAATCAAGATAGATAGGTCTTAGTAAAAATGCTAATGATAAACTGACATAGTGTTGACTCTTCAAGGAATCAAGCATATGCCATTTTCTTTCCTAATGGATCCAAGAATATTTGACTTTGAGAACAATAAACAATGTATATTACTACTTATAAATAACAACTCAGATGCGAGAAAACATTTGACTGGATTCCAATAATGCGATACAACATTAGTTAGCTTCTTGTTAGCGAAGAACAGTTGATGTTCTTCTCAATACAAATCCTTGATTACATAAATATATCCCTAAGCCCTTTCAAGACCTCGAAATTAGATAGCCATAATGTTAGGGGTGACCACGTAGGGTTGCCAATCTTTTCCGAATCTCCGGGAATCACGGTGGAATCCAAAGGGGGAGAGAGGGAGGATGAAATCCAAGAGAACTCACATGCGAAGAACACGATGAACACAACGCACACGCGATACAAAAAATAACCTATACCTCACGCCAACGGCTACCGGTACGATACAATCTCTAGAATCGATGGCGGACAAGAACACTAACTGGCATGGTGAGCGGGAGGCTTGGTGAGATCTTGACAACTTGGAGAAGGAACACCGACTCCAAGACCTTGTACAACTTGAACGCACTATGGAAAAATCCAAGAGGTTGAGATAATTGGTGCTCCTTGTCAAGGAGCATGAGACTTAAACTATAAAGATCCACAAAGGGGTTTCTTCTAGATCAATTATCCAAGTATAGGGTTACAATAAGGAGGGGGTGGTCTATATATAGGCCAACAACGAAGCAAGGGTATTTTAGGCAATAAAAAAGAAGTTTGGGACGAACTAGGGGATTACATGGGATATGCCCAAAAGACCTTAACATGCCTTGCGACACTTAGGCCGGAGCCTCTATGGTTCGAGGGCTGGAGACTCTGGTGTGGCCGGAGACTCTGGTCTGGTCTTCGGGGTGGACTCCAGGGCACTCGTTGTAGCTTCTAGAAGTCGGACCCGACACTAGGCCGAAGACCTTGAGCAGAGACTCCGATGCAGTCTCTAATGTAGACTCCAGTGCTCTCTCTATAGTTCCTGGTATCTAGGCCGGAGTCCTTGGGAAGAGTCTTCGCGATTCACACACTGAAGACTCTAGGGTTCGCAGGTCCGAGACTCCGGTCTCCTGCTGTAGCTTCTTCCTTCGTAGCTTGGCAATGATCTGGGGCTTCTTACCTGAGGATGCATAGCATAGAGGCATGAAGTAGCAAGCCATTCAAGGGTGTATCGAAGTCACACGAGGAGAGGAGCGAGTTAACCTTATCTTGTAGGAGTTTAGCTCGGTCACAAGTCATTGGTCCACTTGGGGGACTTGCTGGTGAGGATGTAGAGGTGTCCGTAGGACGGGCTACATCACCTCCCCCTTGGGAAAGAGTCGTCCTCGACTCTTCATCCTTATCCTCTCCATGGAATGGTGAGAGGTCCTCCACACTGAACGTCTTCCTCACAAGATACTTTGATGTTGGGATGTCGATGACGTAGGCGTTGTTATTGATCTTCTTGAGGACCTTGAAGGAACCATCTCCCCTTGGTTTGAGCTTGGATTCATGATCTTTGGGGAAGCAGACTCTACTTAGGTGTATCCACACAAGATCACCTTTTTCGAGCTCATATCTTTATTGGTCTTGTTTATCCTTGACGTTTGTAGAGGAACTTGTTGCTCAATAGTAGCTCTTGTGTATTCGTGTAGTTTCTTCATTGCTTGAGCGTGCTTGTTGATGTTCATGTTGGTGCGCTCGTGGAGAGGAAGTGGTAGGATATCAAGTGCGATGAGGGGCGCGCATCCATAGAGGATCATGAATGGGATCTTCATTGTTGTGGAGTACTTGACTCGATTGTAGGCGAACTCGGCATGTGAAATCCATTCCTCCCAATCCTTAAGATTCTTCTTGATCAACATGTGAAGGAGGGTTCCGAGGATTCAGTTGATGACCTCGGTTTGGCCATCGGTTTGAGGGTGCGAGGCGGATGATAAGAGGAGCTTGATGCCGAGCTTGTCCATAAGAGTCTTCCACATGTAGCTCATTAATTTTACATCGCAGTCGAAGACAATGGTTCTTAGCACACCATGAAGACGAATTATTTCCCTAAAAACCAAATTTGCAATATGTGAAGCGTCATTGGTCTTATGGCAAGGAACGAAGTGTTCCATTTTTTAAAAGCGACCCACTATCACAAATATGGAATCATGACCATACTTAGATCTAGGTAATCCTAATACAAATTCCATGATAATGTCTGACCAAGGTGCATGAGGAATAGGCAATGGCATATAAACACCAAATGGGTTAGACTTTGACTTAGCTTGGACACATGTAGTGCATCGTTGGACGTGGCGCTCCACACCTCTCTTCATCTTTGGCCAATAGTAGTGCGTGGAGAGCATGTCATATGTCTTGTCATGACCAAAGTGACCTGTTAGTCCACCACCATGAGATTCTTGGAGAAGAAAATTTTGGATAGATGACTTTGAAATGCAAAGCTTGTTTTGTTTAAAGAGAAAACCATTGTGTAAATAGAAGTCTTGAAATACTTTTTGAGTTGAACACTTGGAAAATATTGGTCCAAAGAATGGGATATCCTCTTGCAAAGTGTTGATTGGAGGCCATCCTCTTGCTTCTCGAGCAACTTGGACTTGTTCCCACCAAAGGTTGACATAATCATTAAACTCAAGAGAAGCCATGGCGACCATCTTCTCATTGCTATAATTATGCATGCGGGATATCTTGTCAACTTTGAGTGCCCGTGAGAGGTATTCTTCGGGATCACTGGAACCGGTGAACTTGGGCATAGTGAAATTGAGCTTGCCAAATGTTTCTTCTTCATGGCGGTCACCATGATGATGGTTTCCATGATAGCGGTGGTGGTTGTTCTCATCATCCGAGCAATAATTGCGACGATCTTGGTGATGTTGTTGTTGCTCTTTTGGTGGTTGTGCTGCATTTGGAGGAGGATAAACTTGGTCCTCATGATGTTGTTGAAGATCATGCTCTTGGTGATGTTGAAGTGGTTGAGGAGGCTCATGTCGCGGTTGTTGACGAGGTTGGGGCACTTGGGCCTCACGAGGGTGATGTAGGTGTGGAGCCTCTTGATGCGGTTGAGGTTGAGGAGGAGGCTCATTCCTCGGTTTGTGACGTGGGTTAGACACTTGGGCCTCCCGATGAAGATCATGGTCTTGAGCCACTTGACATGTTTGGCGTTGCTCAACATGTACAATTTGATGCTCCATGTCTTGATGCAGTTGATGTTCTGCATTGTGCCCATTATGTCGGCCTTGACGTTCATGACATCGGTGATGACGAGGAGGCCTTCAAGAGCTTCACGTCGGTGAAGAGCTTGTTCTTACAAATTGGATTCATCACTTGTTGGGTGAAGGTCTTGCAGATGTTGACGGTGGTCTTGAGGTTCCACTCGAGGTTCTTCATGTTGTGGCGCTTGTTGGATCACTAGTGACCTTGCGTAATGATGATGTTCTTCTCACCTTGCTTGTGGACTTGAGGAGAAATTACCATCATTGCTTGATGTTGCGGTGTGCCGTGGAGAAGGTACATACTGCAATGAGCTCACGGGTTCAACCACAGGGTCTTCATTGCATCTTGGATCACTTGCATGAGGATCTTGTCGATGAGGAGAACGATGGCGTGACGAACTTGACGCATTCAAATGGTGCCTTGAAGAGCTTGGTGTGCGGGAACACGACCTTGTGTTCTGCACGAGATCGACCAACGACCTTTGGAGTGCTTCGTTTTGATTGGCAAAGTTGTGGTGCATGGCCCTCATCTTGAGAAAGGTTTTTTAAGTTGTTATCGATCCTCTTGAACTCCATTTGAGTTTCTCCGAATTGCTCGTCTTGGCGCGTATCAAGGGCATTGCGACGTTCACAGAACTTATGTTGAACGATGAAGTGGCTTGCTTGCATCACGTACGGTCCTTCTTATTGTTCTTGGGGAGGTGGTTGGCTCGTATCACCGTGTCTATCCATGATGCAACACAAACAAGGATTGTATATGGAAAGGTAATATGTGGTGGGGGTTAGTCTTTTACCTCACCTTTAGGATTGTATCAAACTAGTAGCCACACTTGAGAACTATAAACTTGCGAAGTGAAATTGCAGATAAATCTCACACTAAAGAAGAACTAAAACTCTCAAAAGCTTATAGTGGAAGGTTAGGATGGTGGAATGCCAAAGAAACAACCAAACAAAAAGGGTAGTCAAAAGTGGAGAAAATCCAACAAAACTCAAGTCAAGGAAAAAGGTCAACTTAAAAGGTGACGGGAGCCTACGACTATACACATACGTGGAGATTATTGGGATTAACACGACTATGAAAATAAGCAAGCAAAATGTCCTATAGAAGAATACGCTTGGTTGTCATGCCAATGCAAGGAGAGACAGTGGCTCGTTTACAAAGTGAAAAATGAGCAACGGATTTGTGCACTTGACTTGGCGCTCTTATTCCTCTCTTGCTTACAAGCTTGAGGCTCTCTTATGCTATGGATACTATGTACCTTTTTTGTATCTTTTTTCCTTTTTGTTTTATTTTTGTTCTCCCTTTGATGCTACCAAGCCACTCTTGCTTTTGCTCTCACACTCTCACTATCCAAGCACAAGTGCACAATGCTCAAGCAAACACAAGATGAGCCAATCTCAGTGGGATAGGTATACACAAAGGAAGATATTGATTAACAAGGTGACACAAGTTATACATTAGTTGGTGATGATGTACTTGTCGTCGGTGGTGGGGTTGATGTTCGAGTCCCGCGGTGTCAAAGAGCATTCTTGGAGTTGATGATTTGCGGAAGCCTTGAGTTGGTACTGGGACACACACATGAAATGGGAATAAACAAAGGAAATTAGCCAAAACGAAAAAGGGGAAGACTGTCAAAATCAGGCGTCAGGGCCAGAAACTTCGGTGGGCCAGAGACTCCAGTGTTCGGGTCCGAATACTCCGGTGTCAGGGTCTGCTACTCGAACTTGTGTGTTCTTGAGAAGAAATCCACGCCTTTTCTCCTCAAATCCGCGAAAAATTGGCCAAAATTGGACTGGGAAACATAGACAAAAGCTGGACCAACACCTTAGACAAGATTTGGTCGGATCAAAACCACAAGTAATACTCCAAAACGAGAGATTGATCCAAAGGAAAATTTGGGGCTCTTTTGGGGGATCTTATTTATGGTGGATAAATGAAACATTTGTGGACAAAATCGTGATAAACGAGGCTTTTGATACCAATATGCTATGGGTAACCCCTTAGGGTTGCCGATCTTTCACGAATCTTCGGGAATCGCGGTGGAATTGAAAGAGGAGAGAGGGAGGATGAAATCCAAGCGAACTCCCTAGGATCGGTGGCGGGGAAGAACACACTCTCTCTAGACGGCACAACGAGCGAGAGGCTTTGTGAGATCTTGACAACTTGGAGAAGGAACACGGACTCCAAAGCCTTATACAAATTGAACGCACTATGGCAAAATCCAAGAGGCTGGGGATAGTTGGTGCTTCTTGTCAAGGATCATAGGACTTAAACTAGAAAGATCCATAAGGCGTTTCTTCTAATCCAATTATCCAAGTCTAGGGTTACAATAAGGAGGGGGTGGTCTATATATAGGCTAACAACTAAGCAGGAGTATTGATATGTGGTGGCTCGATCTTCTCAGCAAGCACTTGTCGATGGTGATGGTGGATGATAGATAACTAGCATGTAGCTATGATCTCTCCCGCTCGATCCCTGATGCCAGCGCAACAGATCTCGAACCTTGTAGGATATTCACAACACCACACTCTTGCGTACGCAGCCGTGACCAAGAAATGTAGTATGCAATCTACTAATTCCCAATGGAACAACAGATCACACTCAATTATAGTTGGTAGAATCGAACACAGGGTAATTCCAGAGGTTCTATGAAAGAAACAACTCCAAAATATTTTAACGTGGTCTTAAAACCTAACTTGTGACGGCTACGGAGATTTATATGAGGGTTGGGGCGTCCTACCCTCTAAACGGGCCTAAAAACAGCCATATCTTGGCCCAAACTGACTCGGTTCGACTCAAACTGATACATACCGACCCATATATGGGTTTGGCCTTATTGGCACGCAGTCCAAACGTCGTGGAACACCTCAAACATGTAATTCTTGGTGCGCCATCTCTCTCTCTTGCTCATACGTGATTTCCTCATTGCCTCCTAGTGCGCATGCCTCCCGCTCCTCCCTCACGCACTTGTTGCCTCCTATGGCTGAAAACAGCATGTTTCAGTTCAGCGATTCTATCACAAGTAATGCATATGTGATCCACAAGAAAATTTTCATGCATGCTATATTCACCAATCAGATTGAAAGTGAAACAAGGAGAATATGTGCTAGAATTCAGAAATGAAATTTCAGAAATCTTATCCATAGCACTCATACTCATAGGTTCATTTAGCATGATGGAATACACAACATCAATAGGTGGTATTCGAGCAAGTATTTCCTTATGTGTTATCAGTACCACATGATCAAAATTTGAATTTGGTAAACTATCACATGGTGCTGAAACAGTAGTGCAAGGCAAATCACAAGGAGGCTTCAGTAAAGGAATAGACTCACAATATGTCGCACATGTTGGCGGAAGCTCCAAAACAGTACCAATGTCATCAACAATCTCCTCAGTTGTAGTAGGTACTACGACATCCGCCGCAAGTGACAATGCACAGTCCGACGATGTAGGTTGTAAAATAGATTGCTCCCTTTCTTCAGAAGCAACTTGCATAGCACAATAAACAATACCAGGAGTAGACATGATTACGTTAGTAGAAATATCCTCACATGTATTAGCATCTACTGCACTGATGTTTTCTTTTTCTCTCATACTCTTAGAATGGATGCTCTCAACCTCACGTTTAGTGGAATCACACAGCTCACTTTTGATAACACTCTCACTCAGCTTGGCTATGTGGCTCTCATTCTCACATGGGTTGTAATGCACACCGTGTTCAAGATGACAAATAATAGAATTGTCACCGTTCATCATGACCTTGTACTTAGCAGACAAACTGAACTCTTTTGTCCTCTCCTTGCGAAGAAGATGATACTCATGAAATTTGTCGACTGAAATCCTGAGCATAACACGCCTCTTCATGTTCTATTTGAAAGAAATCCTTCCAACAACAGGACATATTTGAGCGTCAAACATTCTACTCCAATGTTCTCCCAATAGTATGTGACAAGAATCAAGTGGTATAGGAGATACATCACAACTCACAATCTCAGTATGCTCTTTAAAAGTCATAGGAACATCAGCGGTGTGTGAAATCAGCAATGTGCCATATGATGAATGCAAGAGATATGGCACCGCACGGGCACATGTGGGTAGCTGCTACTTTTGTACAGCTTCAACGCTGATCAAATTAATAGTAGAGTTACTATCAATGGTAATGGAAGCACATCGCTCACCAATCATCACACTATGGTGGAAAATACCATCACCATCAAAAATACCGCGTTCTTCCTTCCAAAAAGTTCCACTACAACGCCAATTGTCGATGAATTTGTAACTGTACGTCTCCACATTATTTGTAACATCACCTGCCTCCATTTTATGCATCACATCAACACTACTAGAAGACATGATTAGTACATTAGTGCACAAATCAAAATCAGTATGGTGGAAACTCTCACAACTCACTCACAACTGATAAGAAAGGAGATCTTACCGTTCCAAAGTAAATAGAGATGCTCTACCAAACGAAACCAAAGACTGATGCACTGATGTGATGAAGTGAATACCTAAGGCATAGAGAACGATCGTAGGGCACACAGGTTATTTCAGGTGGAGCTATAGGTATGGTACCCTATCTACACCGCAAACAAGTCCTAGTGCTGATTGTATGACAAAGACCCACGGAAACACACATGGTGGAGATAAATGGGGCAATTGCAACTATGAAAATGAGCTCAAAAAAGTGAGGTATGTCGGAGGAACGCTCGTGTTGCAATGCACAAGGAGAGACGCTAGCAATGTCTCAACGAAACGGGCACAAGATTGCTAAACTGAGCAGCCCGCACAGCACTAAGCACGCTAGTCTCGTAGGATAGTTTTAGACACAAAGAAAGGTTTACTAAGGCTCACAAGGATAGGTACGCTATGTGGACTCGGTAAAAAAAATAAACAAAAAAAGAAAAAAAATTGACCTGAGAATTGGTCTCTGCCACGGCAGAAAAACGGCCTAAAATCCTGCCGCGGTAGGATGGCGGCAGAATTTTTTTTCTCGTACTAGCACAGACTGGTCTGTGGTAAGGCGACGGTTCGATTTTTTTTGTCACGCTGGAGCACAGACTTGTCTGCGGTCAGGCGTGAGGCAGCGAGCCGATTTTTTTTATTCCTACTCGCCAAGTAGTACACAGCAAGGACCCTTTACTTGGATCGGATCTGACTTGATGGTAGCGGAAAAAGATGGTGGAAAACAACTAGAACAACTAGAAAACAAATCTACGAAGAACAGATCTAGATCTAATCTAATAGAGAAACGCGACCAGCAACTATTACTCGAATACGATATAATCTAGGCTATGGCAACTCTTTTTGTGATGCTTTTTCTGTATAGGATGAAAAACACACTCTAATCTATGGATGGATTGTGGATTGCTTACCGAGGCAACGAGGAAATCTGATACCAAGATGATATGGGGTGGCCCGATCTTCTCAGTAAGCGAATGGCGATGATAATGGTGGATGATAGATAACTAGTGCGTAGCTATGATCTCTCCCGCTCGATCCCTGATGCCAGCGCAACAGATCTCGAACCTTGTAGGATATTCACAATACCACACTCTTGCGCACGCAGAGGTGACCACGAACGGTAGTATGCAATCTACTAATTCTCAATGGAATAACAGATCACACTCAATTATAGTTGGCAGATTCAAACACAGGGTAATTCTAGAGGTTCTATGAAAGAAACAACTCCAAAATATTTTAACGTGGTCTAAAACCTAACTTGTGACGACTACGGAGGTTTATATGAGGGCTGGAGCGTCCTCCCCTCTAAACGGGCCTAAAAATAGCCATAACTTGGCCTAAACTGACTATGTTCGACTCAAACTGATACATACCGACCTATATATGGGTTCGGCCTTATTGGCACGCAGTCCAAACGTCGTGGAACACCTCAAACATGTAATTCTTGGTGCGCCATCTCTCTCTCTTGCTCATACGTGATTTCCTCATTGCCTCCTAGTGCGCATGCCTCCCGCTCCTCCCTCGCGCACTTGTTGATATTGAAAATCAGCGCTTGTCCTTCTTGCTGCAACTCTCCTCCTCCTCGCGCAACGCTTGTATTATCAATAAACCTGATCATACAAAGATGCATAGACTTAGGTAGTATAAAGTTCTCATTAAGTAAAACATCAGGTTCAATTAGGAATGAATTCACCTGATAGTCATTATTGATTTGCCTCAATATTTCCTTCCAGTTCAGGCAGTCAGAATCATCATAATCCATGTATATATCATCATCATCGAGGAGAGTTGCAGCAAGAAGGACAAGCGCTGATTTCCAATATCAACAAGTGCGCGAGGGAGGAGCGGGAGGCATGCGCACTAGGAGGCAATGAGGAAATCACGTATGAGCAAGAGAGAGAGAGATGGCGCACCAAGAATTACATGTTTGAGGTGTTCCACGACGTTTGGACTGTGTGCCAATAAGGCCGAACCCATATATAGGTTGGTATGTATCAGTTTGAGTCGAACCGAGTCAGTTTGGGCCAAGATATGGCTGTTTTTAGGCCCGTTTAGAGGGGAGGACGCCCCAACCCTCATATAAATCTCCGTAGCCGTCACAAGTTAGGTTTTAAGACCACGTTAAAATATTTTGGAGTTGTTTCTTTCATAGAACCTCTGGAATTACCCTGTGTTCGAATCTACCAACTATAATTGAGTGTGATCTGTTGTTCCATTGGGAATTAGTAGATTGCATACTACATTTCGTGGTCACGGCTGCGTACGCAAGAGTGTGGTGTTGTGAATATCCTACAAGGTTCGAGATCTGTTGCGCTGGCATCAGGGATCGAGCGGGAGAGATCATAGCTACGCACTAGTTATCTATCATCCACCATCATGATCGCCATCCGCTTACTGAGAAGATCGGGCCACCCCATATCATCTTGGTATCAGAGCGCTGGGTTTACTCGGTGAGCAATATCATCTTGGTATCAGATTTCCTCGTTGCCTCGGTAAGCAATCCACAATCCATCCATAGATTAGAGAGTGTTTTTCATCCTATACAGAAAAAGCCCCACAAAAAGAGTTGCCATAGCCTAGATTACATCGTATTCGAGTAATAGTTGCTGGTCGAGTTCCTCTATTAAATTAGATCTAGATCTGTTCTTCGTTGATTTGTTTTCTAGATGTTCTAGTTGTTTTCCACCATCTTTTTCCGCTACCATCAAGTCAGATCCGATCCAAGTAAAGAGTCCTAGTTGTGTACTACTTGGCGAGTCGGAAAAAAAATAATGGGCTCGCTGCCTCACGCCTGACCGCGGACAGGTCTGTGCTCCAGCGTGACAAAAAAAATCCAAAAAAAAATCGAACCGTCGCCTTACCACAGACCAGTCTGTGCTAGTACGAAAAAAAAAAATTCTGCCGCCATCCTGCCGCGGCAGGATTTTAGGCCGTTTTTCTACCGTGGCAGAGACCAATTCTCAGGTCAAATTTTTTTCTTTTTTGTTTATTTTTTTTACTGAGTCCACATAGCGTACCTATCCTTGTGAGCCTTAGTAAGCCTTTCTTTGTGTCTAAAACTATCCTACGAGACTAGCGTGCTTAGTGCTCTGCGGGCTGCTCAGTTAGCAATCTTGTGCCCGTTTCGTTGAGACATTGCTAGCGTCTCTCCTTGTGCATTGCAACACGAGCTTTCCGCCGACATACCTTAATTTTTTGAGCTCTTTTTCATAGTTGCAATTGCCCCATTTATCTCCACCGTGTGTGTTTTCCGTGGGTCTATGTCATACGATCAGCACTAGGACTTGTTTGCGGTGTAGTTAGGATACCATACCTACAGCTCCACCATAAATACCCTGTGTGCCCTGTGATCGTTCTCTATACCTTTGATATTCACTTCATCACATCAGTGCATCAATTTTTGATTTCGTTTGGTAGATCATCTCTATTCACTTTGGAACGGTAAGATCTCCTTTCTTATTAGTTGTGAGTGAGTTGTGAGAGTTTCCACCATACTGATTTTGATTTGTGCACTAATGTACTAATCATGTCTTCTAGTAGTGTTGATGTGATGCAGAAAATGGAGGCAGGTGATGTTACAAATAATGTGGAGACGTATAGTTACAAAAGTCATCGACAATTGGCGTTGTAGTGGAACTTTTTGGAAGGAAGAACACGGTATTTTTGATGGTGATGGTCTTTTCCACCATAGTGTGATGATTGGTGAGCGATGTGCTTCCATTACCATTGATAGTAACTCTACTATTAATTTGATCAGCGTTGAAGTTGTACAAAAGTTGCAGCTACCCACATGTGCCCGTGCGGTGCCATATCTCTTGCATTCATCATATGGCACATTGCTGATTTCACACACCGCTGATGTTCCTATGACTTTTAAAGAGCATACTGAGATTGTGCGCTGTGATGTATCTCCTATACCACTTGATTCTTGTCACATGCTATTGGAAGAACCTTGCAGTAGAAGGTTTGACGCTCAAATATGTCCTGTTGTTGGAAGGATTTCTTTCAAATGGAACATGAAGAGGCGTGTTATGCTCAGGATTTCAGCCGACAAATTTCATGAGTATCATCTTCTTCGCAAGGAGAGGACAAAAAAGTTCAGTTTGTCTACTAAGTACAAGGTCATGATGAATGGTGACAATTCTATTATTTGTCATCTTGAACACGCTGTGCATTACAACCCATGTGAGAATGAGAGCCACATAGCCAAGCTGAGTGAGAGTGTTATCAAAAGTGAGCTGTGTGATTCCACTAAACGTGAGGTTGAGAGCATCCATTCTAAGAGTATGAGAGAAAAAGAAAACATCAGTGTAGTAGATGCTAATACATGTGAGGATATTTCTACTAATGTAATCATCTCTACTCCTGGTATTGTTTCTTGTGCTATGCAGGTTGCTTTTGAAGAAAGGGAGCAATCTATTTTACAACCTACATCGTCGGACTGTGCATTGTCACTTGCGGCGGATGTTTTAGTACCTACTACAACTGAGGAGATTGTTGATGACATTGGTACTGTTTTGGAGCTTCAGCCAACATGTGCGACATATTGTGAGTCTATTCCTTTACTGAAGCCTCCTTGTGATTTGCCTTGCACTACTGTTTCAGCACCATGTGATAGTTTACCAAATTCAAATTTTGATCATGTGGTACTGATAACACATAAGGAAATACTTGCTCGAATACCACCTGTTGATATTGTGTATTCCATCATGCTAAATGAACCTATGAGTATGAGTTGTGCTATGGATAAGATTTCTGAAATTTCATTTCTGAATTCTAGCACATATTCTCCTTGTTTCACTTTCAATCTGATTGGTGAATATAGCATGCATGAAAATTTTCTTGTGGATCACATATGCATTACTTGTGATAGAATCGTTGAACTGAAACATGCTGTTTTCAGCCATACATCACAAAATGTTTGCTATGGGACCATAGCTCATATTCCAGATATTATGGAAATACATTCTGGTCTAGTTGATATATTGCAACCAACACAAGTAATTTTACCTATGTTGGATTGTTCTAATCTTGCTAGAATAGGACCCATGTTTTCATATTCACTATGTTTGTCCCAAAAGTCTTTATCTAGTTTTGTTACTACTTTAGACTTCCTTGATATTAGCAAATTGAGTTGCATTTTACATACTGGACATCATGATCATGTTCATAATAATCAGAGTAGCGTAGTTGAAGCATGTCATGATTCAATTTGGTTTTCAGACATATTGAATTGGTTTGATCTTGTTCATAAATCTGATCATAGATCTTCTTTGAGAAAACTGAATTTAATATTGAAGAACTATCTATTTAGTTGTTTTTCACCATGATCATGATTCTTTGTACTTCACTTATACCTGCAATTTAAGTTGCTTGATGTATACTGGACATACTTTTCATGTGAACAACAATAATACAACATGTTATATATACATATACTTTGCGTACACGTTGTTCTTTTTGTTTCTCCCACTTTCAGCTTATCCAAAGCCGAGGACGGCTTTTCATGAAGAAAGGGAGGATGATGAGGATATATACATGGATTATGATGATTCCGACTGCCTGAACTGGAAGGAAATATTGAGTCAAATCAATAATGACTATCAGGTGAATTTATTCCTAATTAAACCTGATGTTTTATTTAATGAGAACTTTATACTACCTAAGTCTATGCATCTTTGTATGATCAGGTTTATTGATAACACAAGCATTGCGTGGGGAGGAGGAGAGTTGCAGCAAGAAGGACAAGCGCTGATTTCCAATATCAACAAGTGTGCGAGGGAGGAGTGGGAGGCATGCGCACTAGGAGGCAATGAGAAAATCACGTATGAGCAATAGTGAGAGATGGTGCACCAAGAATTACATGTTTGAGGTATTCCACGACTGCGTGCCAATAACGCCGAACCCATATATGGGTCGGTATGTATCAGTTTGAGTCGAACCGAGTCAGTTTGGGCCAAGTTATGGCTGTTTTTTAGGCCCGTTTAGAGGGGAGGACGCCCCAGCCCTCATATAAACCTCCGTAGCCATCACAAGTTAGGATTTTAGACCACGTTAAAATATTTTGGAGTTGTTTCTTTCATAGAACCTCTGGAATTACCCTGTGTTCGAATCTGCCAACTATAATTGAGTGTGATCTGTTGTTCCATTGGGAATTAGTAGATTGCATACTACCGTTCGTGGTCACGGCTGCGTGCGCAAGAGTGTGGTGTTGTGAATATCCTACAAGGTTCGAGATCTGTTGCACTGGCATCAGGGATCGAGCGGGAGAGATCATAGCTACGCACTAATTATCTATCATCCACCATCACCATCGACAAGAGGTTGCTGAGAAGATCGGGCCACCCCATATCATGTCAATGTGTCGAGCAGTTGGAGCGCGCTCATTTGCAGAGCCGGCGCCGACGGCTGTGGTGGCGGTGGTTGCTGGCGCAGGCGCCTGTGCGCGCGCGGCTGTAGGAGGACGCCCCTATTTCGCCGGCTTGCCGGCGCCGCCTACCGCGGCCACGGCTGCGCGCTTGCCGGTGTTGGCCTTTCCTTTCAGCGGTGGAGGCACAACGAGGCTGATGGCGAAGGTAGTCGTGTTCGCGCGCGGCGGCACGAAGTTGAGCTGGCGAGCGTTGGAGCTCACGGTGGTGCCGGCGGTAGGGTTAGGGTTTGCCAGCGCCGGAACTCCCGCGCCGACAACATCGCCACTGGGGACCAAGTACTGCGGCGAGATTGACAGATCCATCACCGGAAAGTCGCCGGCGTGCGCGCAGGCGAGGAAGAAATCGCGGCACGAGGGGGAGGGAATTTCAGCGGCGGTTGGTTCTTCGCGCGCGAGCGGGAGAGATAGAGCGCGCTGGCAGCCGGACACCAAATTTGGGGCGCGTGGGTGGGCAAATTGACGCGCGCCCGTTTTTTTTAGAGCGTGCCCGATTTTCGCGCGCCTGCTAGAGGACGAAAAAGTACCGCGCGCGCTATATCGGCGGTTATTTTTGCAGCGCCGGGTTTTAGCGCGGCTCTTGGAGTTTCTCTTAGGAAGAAGGGACAAGCACATGTAGGGGCCAGGGCTGGACTCGGCAGGGCGTGCGAGGCGGCCGTCGGTTGGAACCTAAACAACGCCATGGGAAGCCGATGGGAAGCGCCACGGCGGCGGGGCATGTATTGTTGGGAGTCCTCGTGCTCCCGCAGAAGGAGGGCGATTCAGACATACCTTAGATCGCGTCTGTAGGGTAGGGGGCGAGCCGGTAAAGACATAAAGTACACTTTTGTCGGAAGACGTATTGGCAGAGCACAGATTTGGTGGAGTGCTCCGCTAATTGCTAATCACACACCTGCCGTAGGATTAGACTAGCACACGTGTCCGTGCGTTGCAACGGGAAATAAAAAAACTACTTCTAAACGAAAAACAATGATGCCACCTATATTTTGCAGCAGGAGCACGGGCACCTCCTATGACGGTGCCACGAGCACGAACGATGGCTGATGGCGCTCTCCGGTGATGATAGGCGAGTTAGCATTGATGGTAGACGATGATCTATGGTGATAATGTGTGAGCGTCGACTGGCCAATTGCTGTTACTCCTCGATTGTCAGCTGCACTCCTAATAACGCACGGTACTGTCCTAGAGAGACTCCATGAAAGTTGCCGCGGAAAAATTAGGATGGATTTTGTCAATTTTCCACGTGTCGGTAAAAAATTGGAGTTGTCATCCATCACACTCTTGAAGATTTGACGGATGCATTTGCTTCGCGGAACTAAAATTATAATGTTTTCTCAATAAATTTCCAAACAACAAAAATGCATCTATGGCTTGCAGTCTTATTTCTCTTGAATTTTCACTGTCCAAATTTCATCAATATGGCTAATTGTTTCTTCTTGAGCCGGCTCATCATTGCATGGGTGAAATCGTCCTTTTGGGCTATAGCCTTCAGCGTGACGTGAGAGCTAGCAGATTGTAAGGGGATTTGGGAATTTTGTGCTTAGATCGTATTTGGGACTATTTTTTGAAAGCTATCAAATTATGCATCATGCAGCTGAGGGTCAACACAATTCCCGTTTAAGTTAGGTCACCATACCCACATATACATATACATAGAGGCTAATTTAATTAGGCAACAATATCAGTATAGCACTGCTTTTTGATTACCGACTTTCATAGCAAACAACTCGGTGCTACTGCTCTTTGATTCCTGACTTGGCTTGCCTACAGGCCGATTGTGAAGATATATAAACTGGTGGGTTTAGTTGTATAGCAGCAAGGTGGGACTAAAACATAAATCCTACCAGCAACCAGAGGTGCAACGTGCAATGTTTATATTCTATATTGTCTTAATAATTTTTTTCCTCAACCTCCCACGTTACCGATACGGGCCTATTCAGTGGCAGATCCAAGAAATCGCTGGCCCAAACGGACATCCATATCAAAAGAGTGGGTCATAGCCCATCAAACGGCCAGGAACACGACAACACGCGTCTTCCCTCAATCCCATCTCCCAAGCGATGTAGCGCCGCCACCGAGCTTTGCTTGCCCCACCCACACCTCTTCTCACTTCTTCCTTCTTCTTTCCCAGTCGCTCCCGTGGCTCTGCCTCCCTGCCGCCGGTTCCGTGCAGCACGTGGCTACCCCAGCTTCCAACCCCCTCTATCTATCCTCCCTGTTTCTATCTCTCCTTCCCACCGGATTCCTCAGCCCATGTCCCACCTTATTGAGGTCCTGATATGGCGGCTCAGCGTACTGGAGGCTGAAGAGGAGGGTCAGGTCGCTCGACGACAGTTTTAGCACCACGAGGCTGTGACAGCGTGCCTGGAGATGGGCGGCAAGTTGGTCAATACAGAGATTTGGAGGCGTCGGGTACCGGGATAAAACTGAGTGACGGGTCGGATCTTGGCGGCGGAAAGTTCCGATCCCCCAGCCGGCTGGAGGAGGCGGCGACGCTTGCCCAACATCGGTGGGTGGTCGGGGACGGGAAAAACCATGTCGAGCTCTGTTCTTTCTTTTCTATATCCACGAGAGTATGAACCGACTTTTTTATCTTCACTGTATCCTGGGTAGCAGTCGGCAGTGGACGATGAGAACTGGCTGGGCCACCCAACCGTCGCCTCGATCCTCTCCGCGCACGCTTGAGTCGTGACGGCCGCTACCCCTGGGCTGCCTTGCCCGGCCCCTGCCCCGAAGCTCGCTGCCACTGTACGTCCTGCCTGGGAGAAACTGACGTTCTCCTCTCTCCTTTCCTCTGTGCCTCCTCGGTTGTGGCCTCCAACATCGAGCGGTGGAGTGAGGCAGGCCACGGCGGCGCTTGGAGCTTCGAGTGATGGGACGGAAAGGGGAGAATAGAAACGCCAAACCGGACCTCTCGGACGGGATAGAGAAATAAATCCAACAGCGAACGGTTTTTTCCACTTGTCTGTGGCAATGGTGGGTAAATATCTTAAACTATAGGGGTAGAATCGTCCAAAAATAACTGGTTGACAGAAGCGTTGCTTTTTATTATTAGATATAGATTAAGCTGGACTGTTAGCTTTCATTGGACAGGACGATCTGATGGTGCCAATTGGTTTTTGTGCACTCGACAGGGTGGGTTTAATAAGCGTTTAATAGTAAATGCTCTCTCCGTCCTAAAATAACTGACGTGGTAGCCGTTTTGCAAGAAAACCCCTGATATTTTTCACCTGAAACCCGCGGTTCTCACAGGACTATTCCGCATCCGTCCAACACTCTCGTCGCCCGTCACGGTCCTCCTCCTCGCCCTATCACTGTCCCCCTCCCCGCCGCCGTGCCCTCCACCGCTGCGCCGCTGCTTCTCTCCTCCCCATAAACTTTGACGTTGTACCAGTGCTTCTCTCCTCCCTAAAAATTCTGACGCTGGACCGGTTTAACCGCACTGCCTCGGCTGGATCAAAGGTTGAATTTTTTCGACCTTTTTCACGGATCCGGCGGCGGTGATGCGAGCTCCGGTGGCGGGGAGGTCGGATCCGGTGGAGGGGAGGTTGGATCATGTGGAAGCGTTGCTATGGCGGTGATGTAGTGGCGATGGGGCGGTCTCTGGCTGATGCAATGACGATGCGAGCTCCTCGACGCTGGTGCGCGACGACGGTGATTCAGCGGCGTGGTCGGAGGAGGCTGCGCGGCGGGTCTGAGGCGGCCCCGTGCCGCTCCAGGTCGACCTCCATGACGCCCACGTCACCACGCTCCCACCGCCCTCGCCCTGGTAACCAGACCACACTCTTCGCTCCCTCCGCACCTCACGATCGACGGCGCCGTCGAAAATTTCCTCCAAATCCAGCTAGAAGTTTGCTGATACCAACACTATTGTCAAATTCTGGCATGCCGATATCACGATTGCTACTCTTAGGCTTGCTGTTTTAGGATTGCAGACTCTTAGTTAGACCGTTGCTGAAGATTCTGAAGATTTTTCAGACTAGTGCGAGCTCGGTCTGCTTGAGAGAAACCCAGACAAAATTTAGGATGAGATAATTAGTAACCAAGGTATGAGTTCCAGACTGAACTTTATTCTGCTCGTGGTTTGAGCAGGAATTCTCAGTCTTAGAGTTTGCAAGGTTATTTCTGGTGCTATATTTCACATCTGATTATGCAAGAAACTAATTTTGCTGAAGACTTGCTTAACAGTTAACATGTCTATAGAGATGCCTAAATAAACAAAATTCCAGTACGTGATGCCATAAATATCTGATTTTTCTCATCTCCGGCTGGTGCATGCCCATCTGCAGATGCCATAAATATCTACTGACTGAGATAATAACTAGAGAAACTAGCTGTATTATTCTTGATTGCTTCTGTTACATTCATCTATGTCGATTATGATGGCCATTGAGTATTCTAAGTAGAAACTAGCTGTATTATGCTCATGTTCTTACTTAATTTAATGCCCTCACGTCTGCCTTCTACCAGGAAAGGTGTGCCCTTTTTTCATTACTTCAGCTCCTGGAGACGACTACATCAGTGTTCATATTCAGACCAGGGTGAACTGGACACAAGAGCTCAAGCACATTTTTGTCAAAAACTACTTCTCCCCATGCCTGTCCAAAAGAGCTTCATTTGGAGAACTAGGCATGGCAGAACATAAGAGGTTCGTGCATCTCCTAACCTTATCTTAGCATTCCTTTAATATTTTCACAAGAATTTGATTTAGTTGAGTAAATTTCAGCAATGCTTGTGCTAAAATTTACAGCAAGTACTCATAGGATTAGCGTTGCAACAATGGTTTATGTACAACACTAGTTTCAGTTTGAATATTTTCTTAGTTTCTGTACAGCACTGATTTAAATCCTACGGTTACTTAGTGGTTTGTTTCTTTATGGAAAATGGTTTCTTAGAGTGATAAAACTAGCACTGGTTTAAATCCTATGGTTACTTAGTGGTTTGTTTCCTCTGCTAATTTTCTTAGTTTCTGTACAACACTGGTTTTCGCTTGTCTTTTCTGAACAGGAACACCGTGAGATGTAAGTACATACATGAGACGGTGCACATACATGGGCCATTGTAATAGGAGTACCACAAATACATTTACTTATTTAACACACAACATATCTTCAGGTACTGACACTGGAAATACAGTGAACTTGCTTATATTCAGTGAACCTACATTATGTAGTGCCAACTTAACTACTCTGCGCTCCTATATTATGTAGTGCTGCCAGAACCTCCTACAATATATGTCACTCTGAATTTTTACTCCTGTTAGTATAGAAAGTATGCTTGCTGCATGGTGACTAACTACCCTGAATTTTGCAGGTTCTGAGCAGCCATTGTTGTTGTGATTTTGTGACAAAGTTGATTAAAGTGATTTGTGATGATTCTTTCGGGGGGAAAAGGTGATGTGTGCTGATTGTTGAAGCCAGAAGACTGGGAGGACAACGAGTACATTCCACAAAAACATGAAACATGGATGTGATCTTCCTTCTTGGTTTGTGCCTGGTGGTGTCGCAGGTAATGGGGAAGCTGCTCCCGGGGCAGCAGTAAGACTGGCCGAGAGCAGCGTGCTTCGGCGACCGAGCTTGGAGGCGCATAATCTGCCGGGCCTGCGATCAGGAACTCGTGCAGGGGCGTCGGCGAGGGAGGAGGTCACCTGGAGCACGGGCGCGGGTGCGGTGCATGGGCGCCGGCAAGCACGGACGCCGGAGCGCGGGGACAGTGCAGGGGTGCTGGCGAGCACGGACGCCGGCGCGCAGGGACAGTGCAGTGTGCCGGCGAGCACGGACGCTGTAGGGGCGCCGACGAGCAGGAGCTAGTTCAGGGCGCGGGCGATCAGGAAGCCGAGCAGGTGCGCTGGCAAGGGATCGCGAGCTGATTGTGGGCACGCGGTTGGACCGTGAGCTGATTGCGGGCGGATCGCGAGCTGATTCCAGCGGATCGCGAGCTGATCGTGGGCAGATCGAGGGATGGGAGTAGATTAAAATCAAAATGTAAAGGATTTTACTGTTAAATGGTGTACAGTTAAAAAAAAATCTCCCCGCATCAGTTATTTTGGGACGGAGAGAGTAGTAGTGATGACCGAGTTTTTCACGTGACAATTATTGCTGGATCAAGACGTTGGCATCATTTTCTGCCTCCCGACCTTGTAAGCCCACTTCGAATCTATATTTATAACTATATAATCTATATCTATACCTAATAATAAAGGACATAATGTTTCTTCCGGTCCAACTGTTTTTTAGACAGGTTTGCCCTCCCACCAAACGTATATTACTGACAACGCCACCGGTAAGTCAAAAATACGCCCTCTGTCCGTGCCGATCACCAGGTGCTGATCAGAAAAAATAAACTTGAGTCGTTGTGCCGATTGGGAAAAAAACGCTTGGGCCGTCCGCACCGACCAGAATAGAAGAAAAAACTCTTTCAATGTGAAACAAACCGGATCAGAGTTGTCATACCTAACCATGCTTTGATAAGAACCGACACCGATCGATCCAAGCGACAAATCCCACCCTCCCTTTTCCATATAAGGGCAACCCCAACGTGAGGTCAACCACAATAAAAACTGCCAAATACCAACCCTAACCCATGATACCAACCCTAACCCACGACCATCGGGAGTGGCAGATCTTCGTCGAGACCCTGGCAATCTCATCTGATGCCAAGCCCGGACGGATCTTACAGTTCAACATCGCCATCTGCCAGCCGCCAATCCGCGGCGTGGCAGATCTAGCCTCTACAAGGCGAAGGAGAAGCGTCGTCCAACCTAGAAGATGCCATGCATAACCGGTCTCCCGGAAGCCACCATCATGAACTGAGACAGTCGTGGCTAGAGAGGGGTACAAGCTTGCACACGACCTTATCCTCTCCAACATCACCGGCTCCAGGGCCGCGCCATCTCTGTCCGTGAGGTGCGAGCAAAGAAACAAGCCGGTAGGCAATGTCATTGACGTGTGGGCAGAGGGCTTCGTCGAGGTACACGCCCATGATAAGCTTCGCCGCGACAGTCGTCGCCGAGGTGTCCACCGGCAAGGGCTTCGTCGAGGTACGCGCCCATGGATATAAATGTGTTATGTGGCTTTGCTCTGCTGCATAGGTGACAACGGCTGACAGCGCTCCGCCTGTTTCGACGCGTTTTTGTTGCAAATTTGGCGTGGCAACGCCGACGCGGCTCTAGCCCTGGTGGTCACGACGCTCGTCGGCGGCCTGGCCATCCTCATCATCACCTGGTCCGGCTTGCAAGACCGATGGATCCGGCATGTCTTGCTCGCAACTGTGTCGTGAGCTGGCATCCATGCACGATCCTGTAACTTAATACATTTCACTCTCTTCCTGATGTAATTTCAGACTCTGCCACAAGATTAAGCCATGTCCACATGTCTTACCTGTGGGGCCCGTGTAGAGGAGGCCAAGCAGATGATGTCCACGATGGAACCAGCAGGCTGTCATCCCGCTATACATAGTCGGCTGCAACAGGTAGCGGGGCGAGGCCGGATGGGACTCTGTCGTGCTCTGTTGCCTGCATGAATGAAATTAAAATCGGAAACGCGCTGGGTTTGTCGCCTTCATGAATGAAAGGAGAAGCCGGGACACGATCGTGTTGCGGTTTCGGCCTCATGATTGAAAGGAGATGCTAGATAAATGATTGAACTGAACTGTGTTGGGCTGGTGGTAAGTAATTCCCTTGCCTTACCTTATTTCATATTTGAAATACTCCCTTCATCCCAAAATAAGTGAATTCGGTTTGTCTAGATTCGCATATATCTAGACTGGAAACATGTCTAGATACATACAAATCTAGACAAACCCAAGTCACTTATTTTAGGACGGATGAATTATTAATTTTCTTATGCATGTTTTTTATGCAAATTGTCTGGTAAAACACTAAACTCTATATATCGGTGAAAAAGAACCTAGGAGGTCAATAACCCTACTGTTCCGTTGCAACGCGCGAGCATTTCGCTAGTAATAATATAATAAAGGACGGATTGTTTCTTCCGGTCCAACTGTTTTTTAGACTAATTTACCCTCCCACCAAACCACATATTTCCCGCAATGCCACCGGTAAGTGAATATCTGGCTCCCACCGGCTACGAGCTCACGGAACTGCGCAATGGTTCGGTCCGGCTGCAAGCGACGTAGCGAGCAGGTGATAGACGTACGGGCCGATGAGGACAAATATTTACATCCCAATTGGCTCATGCGCTTAACCACTCTGACACCACCATAAATATTGTAGCAATAGTCGGTTTGAATAATACCACCTTGCTACTTTACAATGAGTTCCACCTATTTATATAATTTTGTAGGTTGAATGGAATCAGCGAGCTAATCAAAAGAGCATAGTGAGATAAACATTGCTGGTTGAGGAGAACCGCAGAAGAGGTCGGGCCAGGGAAGCGACGAGGTCCGGGATGGGTGGCGAGAGGAGCAGTGGCCACGGATCTGATGGCGGCGGCCGTCTCGGGGAACGAGGACGGAGCTCGGCTGGTTTGGGTCCTAGGACGAGAGGTCGAACGCAAAGAGGGGAGCACCATATATATGCTCGTGCGCCGCTTGCTGGCAAGGGGGGCGGAGAGGCGGCGGCGCGCCATGACGGGAGCGGAAAGGAAGTGAGCTAAGCGCGCCGAGAGGAGGGGGCCAGAGAGGCGGCAGGCGCGCGCCATACGGGGGTGGAAAGAAAGTTGAGGCAGTGGCGAGAGGAAGAGAACTGAGAAAGGGAGGGCGCCGGGGGAGCGGGGATTTTTCCCAGGCGACAGCGCTCACGCGGGGGGCAGCGGGAGGAAGGAGAGAAGGAGGGACGGGTTTGCCACCGGCGAGGCTGTTGCAGCACGCGGAAGGCGAGCGCCTCCGTCTCAGCCCACAAAGAAGTTGCAGGTACAACATGCCCTCATTTTTATCCCACGATAGATTGTGTACTTCACGCCTTCACGGGAGTACTAACTATTGGCCTTCATTTTGAGCGCGGCCAGGCCTACGACGAGGAAGGGGCAGCGAGGACTTGTGTGCCGGATTCGATGTGTGCTGGAGGCGGCGGAGGAGATGTGCAGGGGCGCAGCCGGACAATAGACAAGCAGCGCGCTCAGGGCCGCGGACGAACGGTAATGAAGGAGGCCGCGGCGTCGCTGAGTGAGGTCCAGGGGACTCACGTCAGGTGTGTCTATGGCTGAGTGTGAGGGATGAAGATAGGATAAGATAGGGGGTGTCCATGTGAGGGAGAAAGAGGTAGCAGGGGTGGCTCAAAAAAGGCAAGGTGTAGGAATATACTCCAGATTACATTCACGTTACCTGTGCTCTGAAATCATGTTCATTCCCGATTCCAACACACTAAACTGAAATTTTGTTACTCATTTAGGTACATTGAGAAGTACCGCTGGTTTGACGAAGGTAAAGTCAACATAAATCATCTGTATTTTAGTAGAAGTGAGATGACAATTCATCGGTTATGATGTTTTATTTTAGATTATTAGCATTGATTTTTTCTGAAGAAACATTCTTTATAAGCAGTTTCAGAGTTAGATGATCACATTGATTTGGTGCACATATGTAAAAATGATTGTGTGTTCTGTTTCTCCACATTTGTGAGAGAGCATGGATATCCGTCAGATTAGGACAAGGCTAAGGAATTTATCCACGAGTTTTACTCGGCGACGATGGCAATAGAGAGTCCCATGCGAGATATGATTTCCACCGTTACACATTTAAATTAGTTTTGTGTAATTTTCACTATTGCGGGGTACAAAAGACATGTGGATCAAAAAGCTATACCAATTTGATTTCATTAACATATGGGTTTGAACATATGAAACATTGTTCGTTTTATTTAGTATCCGTCGCAACGCACGAATTTTGTGCTAGTAATCTTCTAAACTCCCGCCGGACATGCTTTCACTAACCTTATTCAACACCATCGTCTCCTCTATTCCACTATGGCTTCCCGACTTAAATAATTATTTTCTTTTCTTTTCATCTTCTTTACTACCCCTTCTTTTTAAAATATAAGATGTTTTACCTTTTGCTAAGTAAATGTATTTAGAGATCTTTTAGCGTGTAGATTCCTTTCAAATCTATTCCCTTCGTTCCAAAATATAAGATGTTTAATATAAGATGTTTTAGCTTTGTGAATAGAGTGTATCTAGACTTCTGATTTATCTAAGTTTGGAGTGAACCTACACACTAAAAAGTCTAGATACACCCTTTCAAACTAAAATATCTTATATTTTGAAACGGAGAGAGTACACGCTAAAATATGTCAAGATACATTTATTTCACGGGTAAAACATCTTATATTATAAAACGGAGGGTGTAAATTTTAAGAAAGGACCCGGTGGATTTTCTTGGGTGTATACATGTCTGTTCTCGTCCCAATTCTCTAGACACGTGCATTTGTTCAACCGTCGATGCCTTCTAATACGCACGACAACTTAACCTACTCCACTTAGTAAATTTGACGACGTGGTGGAAAGAGAATACTAGGAAAAACACGAGAGGGCCGTCTGCACAAATACAGACGATCTTTTGCCGTAACCAATTGGTCTGCATAAGTTGCATTCCAGCTAAGTATATATTTAAAGATATTAAATCTGGAGATTTTTCGTTTTTCTCAGATTTTTGGGAAGCCCGGGTGATTTAGGAGGTGCCGACACGTGTGATTTTAATGATCCGAATTGGTTTGTGGTCTCTTGTTTTGGTTGGTGTAGCGTTTTTCGATTTGTCTTGGCTCACCTCTGGTACCATATGTTTGTGTGTGATGATTTTCTTGTTGTCGATAGTGTACTTCTTCGGGTGTTTCTAGCTGCGACGGTCTGAGACAATGCAGATTTATTCTTAGAGGGGCACTCGATGCGTCAGAGACCCTACGCGTGTGGATATTCTAGAGCCAACGAGTGTTAATGGTAGCACACGTACCATCCCTTCCACCACAGGTGGCCTCTCACTCTAGATTTCCAGAGACATCGGAAACTGCCTCGCGTCCTCTTTTTTACTTTTTGTCTCTTCCTCTCTCTCGTGCTCGGCCTTCCCTGCCCCCGCCTGATCTTCTCCGTCGATTCCCCCTCGTGCTTGGCTGGTTGTCCCCGTGCACTGCTCTGCCAACGGACCGCAAGCTATATGAGAACGGCGGTTGGTGAAGCTAGACGCCGTGACGATCGAGAACTTCCGAGAGTGACATGAAGCGGAGGTCCCCATGGTGGCCGATACCTATTCTTCCCTGCCAGAGAGCTCCCCTACCACGAACTCGTGCTATGGCCACTTCGTCGGCTCCACATGCCTGGTCGGAATCCGCACGCGCTACTCTGACCGACGCCCTGTGCTGCCCTAGGCGCCGCTCCGACGTGTTTCTCGGTCGATTTAAGGGGAAGAGAGGATGTGCGCCTGGTCGAGCGGCCGGATTGGAGTGGTGGACGAGCCTCGACGCCGTGGTTCCCGACTCCTCCCGGTGTCCGCGTGCCTCTGGCTCTTCGACGATGTACCAGTCGCCGTCCGGGAGCTCTCCTTGCGCGCCGCCATAACCACAACCAGAGAGCGGCGGCTCCTTATCCTCCATGGTCGCCTCATCCGCCTCCTCGGCAGCTGCCGGGGCCGCCGACTTCACGCCCTGGGGCGAGACCTTCGACAGCCGACATGACCGCCGCCGCCAGGAACGTCGTCGACACCGCCACCGCCCACGCCCAGTACTCCATCTTCGTTGCATCCGATGCCACCAATGTGGCCATGGCCCAGGCCCTCGCTGCTTTCCCCACCCTCACCCATGCTGCAAAGGTACCGCCCTCTGGTAACCATTCCCCTTTCCAATCTCACTGAAATTTTCTCAAGCTCGAACCAATCTTTTTCTCTGGTATTTCGATGTAGCAAGAGTTTGAATGGGTGAGGAAGGAATATTTGGCTTGTGAGAAGATGGCCCTGGGCAAGATCAAAGGTGAATTTTTTGGTTTATCGGTGTCTCAAAAATTCCATATTTACGAGTCGATATGTTGGTTTTATCAGATACATTTTTTTCTTATGGATGAATTTGGGTGTCTCATTGGAGCATTCCTGGCTGTATACTTTGAAATCAAATACTGGAACTCAATTTACTGTATTTGCACAGGGCTTATAATGGCGATCGAGCATTCGGCCATTCTGCAAAGGTACCGCTTTCTGGGAATCATTCCCCTTTCTGATCTCACCGAAATTTTCTCAAGCTCGAACCAATCTTTTCATCTAGTCTTTCGATGTAGCAAGAGTTTGAATGGGTGAGGAAGGAATATTTTGGCTTGTGAGCACATGGCGCTGGGCAAGATCAAAGATGAATTTCTTGGTTTGTCGGTGTCTCAAAAATTCCGTATTTCGATATGTTGGTTTTGTTGGATACATTTTTTCTTATGGATGAATTTGGGTGTCTCATTGGAGCATTCCTGGCTGTATACTTCGAAATCAAATACTGAACTCAATTTACTGTATTTGCAGAGGGCGTTGTAATGGTGATCGAGCATTCGGCCATTCCGCAAAGGTACTGACTTCTGGGGACCATTTCCCCTTTCCGATCTCACCAAAATTTTCTCAAGCTCGAACCAATATTTTCCTCTGTCTTTCAATGTAGCAAGAGTTTGAATGGGTGAGGAAGGAATATTTGGCTTGTGAGCAGATGGGGCAAGGCAAGATCAAAGGTGAATTTCTTGGTTTATCGGTGTCTCAAAATTCTATATTTATGAGTTGATATGTTGATTTTGTCAGGTACATTTTTTCTTATAGATGAATTTGAATGTATCGTTGGAGCATTACTGGATTGTATACTTGGAAATCAAATACTGGAACTCAATTTACTGTATTTACAGAGGGCATTATAATCGCGATCGAGCATTCGGCCATTGCGGCAGGCTCCACCGCGGTTGTCGGGATTGTGCTATTCAAAAGTAAATCCATTTCCTTTGAGCCCATTGGCTTTGTAATATTATGTTGGATGTATTTAAGTTGTTTGTATTACAATTTTATGGCTTCTTGCTATCTTATTTGTCAGTCATGAATAAAATATTGCTACTTGCACGCGGAAGACCTTATGCATATATGTTTGTCGAAGATAATGATAACAAGTTTTAGTTGTTGGTGCAATATGGGGAAAAAAATTCCCCTATATGTTTCAATGAGAATTTAAAATCTGTATTTAATTTCTCACCGTTGATTGGAATGTATCTGAGACACCTCGAACCAGTTAGCTGCATTGGACTGAAATTATCAAGGAGTTTTCCTATAGATTTAAATTATCTATGTGTTAATTTTATAATATTAGATTGGGTGAACCATGTTGGAGCTTCTGAACTCAGTTCAAATTAGCCAACATATAATGTGTAGATCTAGCTTCTAGCAGTTCAAGGTACCGATCAACAAGGTTGTTGATTCACTGGATGTTTGCTCCATGATTTTCCATGAAGTTTGACAGTTTGAGTGCTTTTCTTATATAGTGCTAAATTTTGTATGAGTGAAACTCAGTTGCTACTCATTGCAGGACCAAGGAGCTACCTAATTCAGCGTGTACGGTGTATACTTGTCAGAAAGGAGGTATACACTATACACCGGTTTAATAAGCTCACAGTGGAAGGGTGTTTCCTGCCCTAATCATATTTTGATGTTTGGTGTCAACACAATATAGTTTTGATCGTGTGCTAAGTATTGCAGGTTCTTCCGTATAAAGGCACAAGACAGTGTTCTAGTTTCGAAGGAGAAGAGTTGAAATTTTCATGAAGAAAAGGTGCATGTTGGGAGTTTCGGTGTTCTGCCTCCCCTGAGTCCGGAGACTCCGGGGACCAGGCCCGGAGACTCCGGTGTCATGGACCGGAGACTCCGGCCAGGTCGCCGGGCATGTCTCTGTCCCCCGGCAAACTCTCTGTGTCTAGGTCCAGAGTTGGGCCTGGAGTCGAGCGCACCACCGGAGACTCAGGAGCTAGAGCCCGGAGACTCCGGGGAAGTCTCCGGCCTTGACTCCGAGGTGGCTTGATAAGCGTTCAGTAACCCCCTCCGGAGTCCTGCCCAGAGTCCAGTGCCCATCCTAGAGATTCTAGCCATGACCGCAGACTCCGGCCCTCCAGACCGGAGACTCCGGGGTTAGTGATGCAGCAAGGACTATTTTTCTGGGGGGGGGGGGGTATTTATACCCCCTTCTTCTCCAAGTGAAGGTTGTGGCGTCAACTCTCTCTCCTCCATTAATGCTGAGCTCCAACCTCCTAGATCTCCCTCTCTAGCCACTCAAACTTGTTACCCCTTGGGGATTTGAGGGAGAAGACTTAGACCTAGCTTTCCACCAATGGGATTTGTGTTTCCCCACCATTTGTGTAAGTTGTTGTTGCTCTAGGGTTTGAGGAAACCCTAACTTGAAGAAGTCGTCCTCCATAGCTCATCCTCGTGTGTAAGAGCTTCGAGGTCATCTTGGGAGCCTCCAATTTAGTTGTGGAGAAGTGCCCCAAGGTTTCGGTTGCCACATTCAAGGTCACTGCATAGTGGATCGTGTGCTTGCTGCAAGGCGAGTGCTCGAGAGAATAGGGTGAGGCCTTTGTGGCGCTAGTGGTCTTAGTACCGCCCACCCCTCCAACGGAGACATACTTCCCCTCAAAATGAAGGAACTTCGGGAAAACATCTCTGTGTCCCCTCTTGGTGATTTCTATCCTTTACTCCTTATTATTGTTGTTTGCTTGCTTTCTTGTCATATAGGTTCGATCACTTAGTTGCATATCTAGAGAACTTACTTTATGTCAAGCCTTAAATTGAAAAGAAGCTAAATTTAGTAGCGCCTATTCACCCCCCCTCTAGTCGCTTATATCGATCTTTCAATTGGTATCGGAGCAAGGTGCTCTTCTTTGGCTTAACCGCCTAAGAGAAGTATGAGTGACTCAAGGCGGAGTGAAACCACTCCCGAAGTAACACCCGTCACTAAGAGTGAGCTATCCGCATCTATGGATACACTTCGACAAGAAATGAAAGGCTTGCTTGAATTATATCTTGGTAAAAAGGAAGTTGTGGTTGCCGACGCCATTGATAATCCATCAAGTGGCTCCAAACCAGTGGAAGATCCCCACAAGGAATCCCCCATTGTTGAGGATGGCAACAAGGCTAAAAGCAACCCCATGGGAAACATGCCTCCACCATCTAGCTATAATAATGCACCTCTCCCAATGCCACATATAAATCATCGTGGTCCACCACCTAAGCTTGATGTATCTAATTTCGCCAATTGGCAATATCTCATGTGCTCTCACTTCAAAAGTTCTAGTGTTCATCTTTGGAAGGTTGTGGAGTTCGGCTTCTATCCGTGCAACATCTACAACATGACACCCACCAAGGAAATCAACAATCAACTCAATGCCACTGCAATCGCCATTCTCCATGATGCTTTGACTCCTGAGAAAATGACTCACATTCATCCTTATGACACCGCCAAGGAAGCTTGGAATGCTCTTCAACGAGTATATCTTGGCAACGAAAGCATTCAATACTCCAAGTTTGAAGAAATGCACTATGAAGCCGATTCCTTTGTTGGAAAGGAAGATACGACTCCCGAAGACCTCTATCGAAGGGTGACATCCCTTTTGATTAGAATGATTGACCATGGTAGTAAGGACGTGGATGCAACTGGATCAAGCGCAAGTTCATGCAAGCCATCTTGCCCTTCCATAGGGAAATGGCCAACAATATTCGCTCAAGAGCGGACTTCTATGCCATGTCCTCCAATGGAGTACTAAATGAGTTTGTGGCTCTTGGAATCATGAACAAGACTGCCGATGATGCTCTTGCTCGTGCTCGGAGAATGGATTCCCCCACTCTTTCTTTGAAGGCTAAGGCTCATGTCTATGAAGAAGAAGTTGATTCGTTGGGAATGATTGAAGGAGATGACAAAGATATCAAGTGTGCTCTTCATGAGAAATTGGAATTAGTCTCAATAAGGTTTTGGAAGAATCAAGGAAAGGGCAATCCATCAAGGACTACCACAACTAGTGCAAGACCCAAGTTGAGATCATGTTACAATTGTGGAGAATCCAACCACTTCATTGCCAAATGCCCATATGAGAAGAGAGAAGATCATGGAGGAAGGCTCATTTTGAAATCCAAGTTCAAGCCCACTCCAAACAAGAACTTCGTCAAGAAAGTCCTAAACAAGAACTTCCCCAATAAGGAGCCACAAAAATATGTGTTGGTGGCTCGTGAAGAATATGAAGAGAACAATGAGATTGATAGTGATGATGTAGATGATGGAGAGATTGTGGGCATGGCAGCCATTGCCACAATTTCCACCACCTCCGCTACTACTACCACAACCTCTTCACCAACATCTCTCTTCGACTCTCCCAATGAGAACAAGCGCGTCACCAAGCCTACATGTCTAGTGGCTACTACCACTACATCAACCTCCTCACCGACATCCCTCTTTGAATCTCCAAATGAGGACAATCTCGTCACCAACCCCACATGTCTCATGGCTAAAGCCTCCACGGTAACTCCTCCACCCACTATTCCTCCTGATGCATCTTCATATGATGATGAAATGAGTCTCAAGATTAAGAAGGAAGTAGTGGAATCCACTAATTTCTTGGATAACTTGGTAGGATAAGTATAACATCCCAAAACTTCAATCCAAGGTTATTAAGATCCAAATCATCAAATTTAGAGTTAACAAAAACTTTTCCATTTAAAAATATTAAAGCATTCATATGTGTGTGCATTTAAATAGGAGTTGTTTTGAATTGCCTTGATTAAGTGATCCATTTCTTG
Source organism: Avena eriantha (assembly GCA_910589775.1). Classification (NCBI taxonomy): domain Eukaryota; kingdom Viridiplantae; phylum Streptophyta; class Magnoliopsida; order Poales; family Poaceae; genus Avena; species Avena eriantha. The sequence continues at coordinate 49,658,776 of OU342746.1, read as the reverse complement.
TAAAATGATTCTTAGGTGAAATAAACATCATCTAGATCATTACCAAACAAATCCCAAAGAAAAACAAATCAAAATGAATAAAAGAAGCAAATGTTCATGTGTGCCATTTTAATCAACATGCCTATTTTGGCTATTCCTAGGACTCAATTCTTAACAGAAAGCAACGTGGATCTTTGCACCCTTGCTAGTACATGTAGTGATGTACCAAGACCCACTTTGTGATCTTCCAAAAACTTTCAAACACTAAATTTAAATTGCATTTGAAAATGGAATCTAGTGTAGGTATCAAGATCACACTATTTAAAAAACCACTCAAATGAGCTCCATTTTCAAATCCCAAGAAACCAGAGATGCTCAAGCATGTGATCAACAACTCCACCAAAATTCAACCAAAAATTCAAAAACTTTTCTCTTTCGGCCATTTCTACAAACACCTTGCAGACAGAATCCATTTGGCCTAACTATTACTGTTTTGATCAATCTTGTCGAGCCATTTTGTTTGCATTGATCACTCTTGTATCCCCTGAGCACAACTAGACAAAAACCCACCCTAGTTCTAGCCCCTGGCGCCAGTGCAACGCCGCCCCGACGCCATGCTCCCCGGCCAACGTTGCCAACGCAGCAGCAGACCGCCAACCCCTCTCCGCCGCTCCAGGAAGCTAGGCGCCACCCTACCGCCGCCCACGGTCCACCCCACGGCCACTGCCACCCACTAGACCACTCCTCATCCTCGCCGCCCATTCTCTCTGCGCGCAGCCAGAGCGCACCAGAGTGCCCTCGACCCCAGCACCCCGCCAGACACGGCCGTGCGCCGCCGCGCGACCCACAGTCGCCGTGCGCCGCGTCGAGCACTGCCTCTGTCTCCTAGAGCGCGGGACGCTCCCGACCAAACGCCACCGCCCTAGCCGTGCATTTAAGCCATAGATGACCGCCAGGAGGCAGGCCACCGTCCGCCTACGCCCCGCATGACTCTAGCCTCCTGTATCAGCATCACCGACGAGCTCACCGTCGTGCCGCTCGGTCCCCTCGTCAACCTATAAAAAGAGGACACCCTAGCACAAACTCCTCACACCAACTCACTTCCCTCTCTCCACTGATCCTTCCACCCCATCCCCGGAGCGAGGCGAGTTTCCGTTCACCGGAATTTAGCCGGAGCTTGCCGCAGCAGAGGAGGAGAGGCGCCATCGATTTCGTCCACCCCAGGAGCCACCGCGACTACGCTTGAGTCCGCCGTCGACAGCACGTTCGATCGCCCCCATCGCCATGCTAGCTAGAGCCCTGGTATGCCCTCATTGCACCCCCACCGAGCCGCTAGGGTTAGCTCTCGCCGGCGACCTGTTCGCCGGGGACGACGATCCTCAGCCGTAGATCTTCTTTTTAATCGCACGGTCCACATTGCCTCGTACCACTTCGCGTTTGATGTGGCGCTGACCTACGGGACCCCCATGTCAGTTGTCATTCGCACCGCGGAGCGCCACTGGGCCGTCCTGTTAGTTTTCGCGCGCTAGCCCATGAATTCAAATATAGGTTTTCTATTTTAGTTTGAATTTACTTCTGTCCCTTAGTTTAAAAATCAATTCTAGAAGATCTACTAAACCAAATTGAGTGATTCAAATTTTGTTAGGAAGCTACTGGAAAGATCTTTCCAAGCCCGTTGGAATTAATTCATTTAGAGTTAGAGATCTCTCCTAGTAAAACTAACAGTACAGAAGAATTTGCACATTCAAACATTTTTATAAAATCAACCATGATAGCTTTTGAGTTGATTCCAACTCTCAAAAATCACAGTTAACCATACCTATCTGAATGTAATAATATTAAGGTTACATGCAGTGACTTTGGACTAGTACCAAAATAATGCTATATAGGAATTTCTAGTCACTTTAAATCATTAATTATTAAACTTAAACTTAATTAAATGTGATCCAACCTTTAAATCACATTCCCATATGTTAGAATATGTGGTGATGACATGTGTCCATATGATCCCATATTTTAATTGGCGTATATTAAATCTTAGTTATTTTTCAGTGAGTAGAAATTACTTTTCTTAAATAAAAAGAATGAAGCTAGTTAATAAAACCTTGTGATGCTTGTGATGATAATAGATCATTAAAATGTGTGCCTTAGTGTGCTAAGTAGACTAGTTAAGTATTGTTTGGTGATTGTGTACTCCGTATGTATTTATAGACGATAGTACCGACCAAGATTTCGAGGAGGAGGAGGAGTGCTATCAAGAGGAGGCAGAAAACTTCAACCACTACACCAACCAATGCAAGCTAACACTTGCAAGTATTATACTAGCAAGCCATCATTAATAATGCAAGCTATTGTTAGCAAGCTAGAATATTTAAATAACGTAAGCAAGATGCATTAGGCATGCTTTGGTTGTACCACTTTGACTAGTACCTATTCCAAGTTTAACTTCAAGCTTTTACTTTCTTTACTTTATCAAAGTCCTTTACTTATTTTAAAGGTATCATAAAAACTATAAAACTTAACCTATCTAGATAACATTAGATGTCATTCTATGGCATGAGATTGATCTTAGCATCCCACCTTAGTGAACACTCTTAACTTAGTAGCTTAGAGCTAAGTCAAAACTTGAGTCACTTTAGATGGGAATACTTGGTGAAAATGAATTGTGAAAACCTTGGAATGATGAGTCATTCTATTGAGATGTTTTGACATGTGTGAGAAACACAAATGGTTTATGATGATGAAAACGTTGAGGCATGAGCCTTAACCCTTTACAAAACTGATGGTTGGATTTGGATGCGATACCATTCCAATTTTACCGTACAACCACAATACCTGAATTGGGTAAGGCTTAGCTGGAAGTTTATATGCATTAGTATTAGTTCCCTCACGGTAGAGGTTGGAGCTGAGGCTACCTCTCAATGTTGTCCACCTATGCAGTGCCCAGGATGACAGATGGTCATGGTTGGGAGGTCATGCTCATAGGAGAGGTGCTTATACTAGGGTGTGTAAAGGAAAGGTTATGTTTGATTATCTGCATACTAAGTATGATGATTCAGTGTTATCCCTGGCAGATGTATCGAATCTTGTGGTGAAAGTGTACCACCTCTGTAGAGTGTCAAACTATTCGAATAGTCGCGTCCGCGGTTATTGACAGTTGGAGTTGCCATACTGTTTCATTGTCAGATGTTTTGAAAATGACTTATGAAATGAATGATGAATCTTGACTTGACCACAACAGAGTTGTGACTATGACACTAGCTTCCCAACTTAAGTGGTTCTAGAACTTTATTTTATCTTTCTTTGTTTCTGAACTCAGCTTAGGTTTCAAAACTTAACTTCATAGTTAAAACTTCGCTTTAGCTTTTCTCACTAGAATTATACTACTTGTTAGTGGTAGTTTGCGAGTACTTAAAGAGTACTCATGGATTTTTTCCCTGGCTATTCCTATGGCCAGACTATGAAGGAGACTACCAAGATGACGGCCAGCAGGACGGCTATGATAACTAGGACTATCTGCCTTCGTCAGCATTGCCTGTGCCCCTGAAGATGGACCCCACCGCTACGCTTATTATTTATTCCGCTGCTTGTTGTATTAAGACTGGATCATGAGATCCTGATTTGTGTAAGACCTTATTTATGGTTTGTAATGGATGATGTACTGTGATATCCAATCTGTTATGTCTCGCAAAAATGGTAATCCTGGGATTGCGATGTATGACATAACATGCATCTGGGATTAAAAATCCGGGTGTTGACAAGAAGCCAAGGTATGTGTTGAGGCTCTCTTGAGTCAACTAGGTGAAGCACGTTATATCATTGACTAGAGAGATGTTTGGGCATGCTAGGGAGGCCGCCATGGAGGAAGACACCTTGACCGATTCTCTTGAGGAAGAGCAAAGTAAAAGGGTTACCCTAGAAGAGAAGTATATTGCACATGAGGAATCCTTTAACTTAAATATCTCTAAACTTGTTAAAGAATGTGACTATGCTCTTTCTCTATCTAATGTTCTTAAAAAGGAATAGCTCGAGTTTGGTGTCGGTCATGATAGACTAAATGAAAGTTTTGAGAAACTCAAAAAGTAACATGAGTCCTTGTTGAGCAAATTCTCTTCTCAAAGTCACATGAACAACTTCAAACTCAAGTAACTAAAGATGTTTCAACCATGCCAATTAGTATTGCTTCATGTACTACTAACCCTTGTTGTGAGCATGGAAATCTTCTCGAGGAGAACAAGAAGTTGAAAGCTACAATTGAGAAAGGCCTTGTCTCATGCATCTAAGGTGAGAAGAGTCTAAATGCCCTCTTGAGTAATCAAAGGGGCAATGTAACTAAGGAAGGACTTGGGTTTACATCCAAGTCAAAGAAGAAGAACAAAGGTAAGAAGAAGAAGACTTTTCCCTCCCCCTTCCAAAATGATTACTTTTGTGAAGGAGGGGAGATGGCAAAAGAAAAGGCACCAAGTTCATTAGGAATGGTGATGGACCATCTCATAATAATTTTGCGGGAAAATATAACCCATCCTATGTTCTTATGAAATCTTATGATGGTCATGTCTATGCTAAATATGTAGGAACCTCTTATGTTGATGATTACCATTGGGCCATTTGGGTTCCCAAGATTCTTGTGACTAACAAACGAGGACCCATTCAACAATGGGTACCTAAAACTAAGCATTGATTTCTTGTAGGGATATGCTTCCGGTAGAAGACAATGGGTGGTTGATAGTGGTGCCACAAGTCATATGACCGGAAGCAAAGAGATGCTTGACGAGACGAGACCTAATACTTCCAATATGTGTGTCACTTATGGAGATGGATAAACCTCTAAGGTATTGGGTTTGGGTAAGGTAGTAGTCACACCTTTCATACAATTTACTTTCCGTTCATTGATATGTCCATTTTGCATTGCTATTCTATATCATAATTTATTGTTATTTATTGATATATTTCATATTAAGAGATGATACTTATGTTATTTCATCTATTTTTGCATGATTGATGACTTTTGGAGGATGAACCACTAGAGTCAAGATTCTGATGGAAAAAGCACTATCCATATGCAATTTTGGCAAAGATCAGAAAATTCCAGAAAATATACGGAAATTCCTATTTTTCCAGAAGACAAAGTAGGCCAGAAGGAGAAGTGGAGATGGGCCACAGGGGGCCCACACCACCCCCTGGTGCGGGCCACCCCTAGCCGCGCCACCAGGTGGTGTGGCCACCCTGGCCCACCTCTGGCATCGCCCTTTGGCGTATATAATCCCCTCGAAACCCTAAGACTCGGGGAGAGACCACAAAAAGGTTCCAGCGCCTCTACGGGGCGGAAACTATAGAGAGAGAAAGAGCTCTCCGATAGGCAGAATTCTACCAGGGAAATTCCTTCCCGGAGAGGGGATATCATTGCCATTAACATCATCATAAAGCTAGACTTCATCGAGATCATCATCATCGTCATCTCCACCATCATCTCCACTAGCACCATCACCACCACTTCGTACCGCTGTAACAATTGGGTTGAATCTTGCATAGTTCTTAGGGGAAACTTTGCCGGTGTTGATTACTTGTTGTAGTTGATGCTATTGAGTGGAACCATTGAATTATTTTTCATGTTCATATTGTTACTTATCATTATTTCATCTCTGATCTTGATCCATAGATGTCTCGTGAGTAGTTCATTTAGTTCTTGAGGACATGGGAGAAGTCATGTTGTAATAGTGGAATTGTGTTGAGAAAGATTTAATAGTTTGATATTTAAGTTGTGGTGCTATTCTTCTAGTGGTGTCATGTGAACATTGGCTACATGATACTTCACCTTTATGGCCCTAGGGGATGCATTGTGTATTTGGCTACTAATCGTGGGGTTGCCGGAGTGACAGAAACCTGAACCCCCGTTAGGAAACCTTTGCATAAGGGAGTGAAGGATCTCAAAGTTTAAGGCTATGGTTAGGTTTTTATCTTAATTACTTTCTTGTAGTTGCGGATGTTTGCAAGGGGTATAATCACAAGTATGTATTAGTCCTAGGAAGGTCAGTACATTAGCATAGGTTTACCCACACAACACTTATCCAACCAAAGAAGATTAATCAACTATATGAATAGAAAGCACTTGACAATATCCCATGTGTCCCCGAGAACGTTTGGTCATCTTAAGTAATACAACCGGCTTGTCCTTTGCTAAAGAAAGGATTGGGCCACTTGGTGCAATAATTATTGTCTTTTATTTACTCGCACTTTATTTATCAGCATTATCAAAAAACCCTAAAAATCCATTTGCTAAAGAGAGAATTCCTGATCCAAACCACTTGTCAACACCTTCTGCTCCTCGTTGGGTTCGACACTCTTACTTATTGAAAATACTGCGATACACCCCCTATACTTGTGGGTCATCAAGACTATTTTCTAGCGCCGTTGCTGGGGAGTGAAGCGCTATTGAAGAGTGGAACTGGTAAAGGAAACTTCTACTGTGAGTATCGTTTATTTCTGTTAGTTACTTTATTTCAATATGGATATTTCACTTAGTTTCTTATTTCAGAATGCTACTACCACTGCTAAGGTAGTAGATGAACCACTACCTACTAAAATTGATCCTTTTAAAATACCTACAAAAATTGTTGATCGTGTTATGGATAACTAATATTTTGGAGATGGAACTGTCCATCCCAGTGATCATTTGCTCTTTATACATGAATTATGCGGATTGTTCAAGTGTGCAGGTATTACAACAGATCAAGTCAAGAAAAAATATTCTCATAATCATTGAAAGACAGAGCTGAGGAATGGTATAAGCTGCTGAAGAATGACCAATCTCTTGAATGGGAGGAAATTGTACCTCTCTTTTATTCCAAATTTTATCCTTCTAGTGAGATTCATAAAGATCGGAATCAAATATGTAAGTTTTGGCCTCGTGATGGAGAGAGTACGGCCCCAGCTTGGGGGAGATTGAAGTTACTAATTCTCAAATGTCCTATTCATGAACTCCCTAATAATATTATTATCAATAACTTTTATGCAAGGCTTTCTCTTCATGATAAGGATCTATTGGATGCTTCTTGTGCTGGATAATTTACACGTATGAAAGAAGAAGCTAAATGGGATCGTCTAGATCGTATTCAAGACAATGCTGAAGCATGGGAGCATGATAAAGGAAGAAAGTCAGGTATAAATTATGATTATGAATGCATTAAATCTGTGGGAAGTGATGACTTTCATAATATTAGTGTTACTTATGGGCTTGATTCTCAAAGTATTGCAAATTATTTTAAGGCCTTTGCCTCTTATATTGAAATTCCTAAAAAGAAATGGAACAAGTATCACGAGCCATATAAAGATATTGTTAATTGTGTTCCTGCTAAGAATACTGAAGTTTATACTGCTAATCATATTTTACCTGAACCTTATATCGAGAAAATACCTTTCCCTGTTAAGGTAAAGGAACATTCTATGATAGCTAGTATGGTTAACGAAAGTACAAAGAAATCTATGGAACCTGATGAAAAAATAAACATTGAACCTGCAGTAGCAATTGTGAAATACTTGGTCACTAAAAGTGTAGAAGATGGGCACCTTATCCTTTGTAAGGACACTTCTAATATTGTTTCACATCCTAGTAGTACTAGGAAAGCTAGTGTCCTTGTGTTTTCTGTCAGAATAAGTGATCATTGCTACTATGGTTCATGTGATGGTTATATCGTTAAATTTATTCATGATGCTGAAAGTTATTATCAGAGAGGGAAGAATGTTTTTATGTATCTCAGTAATATTAAGTTTCCTCACTATATGCTGAAAGTCTTTATGTTGCACTTGTTTTGCCTTCCTATGCTAGTAGCCTCTGGTTTCAATAATTTATTTTCTGACAAAATTCCCTTGCATAGGAAGTGGGTTAGTCTTAAATATGTGTATATTTGCTTCTTGATGCTCTCTTTTACTTCAGTTCATATTCTTATGTGAGCATCATTGAAATTATCATGCCTATCTTAATGGCTATAAAGAAAGAGCTTTTTGGGAGACAACCCATTATATTTTTTGCTTTTAGTTTATTTTTGTTTATTTGAGTCTTGGAAGTTATTGCTTCTATAACAACCTCTTCTTATCCTTTTTGTTTGGTTTTTGTGTCAAGATCAACCTCTAATGAGGGAGAAGTAAGACTTGGGGAAGTTGCTGCCCCGAAACAGATTTTTGTGCTTCACTATAAAAAATCGTGAAAAATCCCAGGACATCGTACTGATCTGTAATTTTTGTGTGTGCATGCCCCAGGTTATTATTTAACTTTCGTTAGTTTTGCACTTTTGATTTGAGCAACAGAAGATTTTCGAAAAATTGATCTTTACCTTCTGGTCTGTTTTGACAGATTTCTGCCATTTTTGCATTTGCCTCTTTAATCGATTTCCTTTTTGAATTATTTTGGGCTTTTAAAAGGAGTTGCTATAGTAGCTTATGTTTTGATGGATTTCAGTTGAAATTGAACCCAAAGGTTTATTATTTTATATGCACTAATGTTGCTAATGAAGATTGTGTGAAGTTTTGTATGAAAGAAATATTTCAATTGTTAGGAGAGAATGGTGTAATGAGATGGTGAATGGTCAAAAGACTCAAGCATTATGTTTTTGAAGATTCTTACAATAAAGATATTGATGTTATTCAAGTGGTGACTCTGGAAAAATTTGTTAAAGACCAAATTTAGAAACCTGAAGAGTCCGTTTTCGAATAGGTAATAGTTCTGGTAAGAAAAGGTCCGCGGAAAAACCTTTCAATTTGTATTTTTGTAGTTTTTATCTAACGTGGAAGATAGTGAGTCGAAAGAGGGACGGAAACGAAGCCCGAGGGGCTCACATGACCCCGTGGCGCGGGCCCACCTGGCCGCGCTACTAGGGGTGTGGCCACCCCGGAGACCGTCTCTGACCCGTTTTCTCCCAATACCTTCCTTTTGTTGTTAAACATTGTAATATATAATCCCCCGGATCCCCCGAGGTCTATATATCGTGTTCTCGTCGAGTTTTCGTTTCGATCTATTTCTGACAGGCAGATTCTCAGTTTTGGAGCCGCAATGTCTTCCTTTGGATCACCCAAGGAGGATTCCTCCGCGGACATCATCAACCCGTACATGTATGAGTTGAAGATTCACCCCAAGGAGTTGTTGCTCAAAGATGGGAAGATATAGATAAAAGAGGTTCAGGGCCCTAAAGGAGAAGGTAGTCTGGAGGACAGGATGGAAGCATTGGTGCAAGAAGTCTTTAGGTACAAGAAGATGGCAGAACGCGAAGTGGATATCATCCTAAGATTAGTTCAGAACTCATCGCCGAGCACAAGAAGGAGACTGCTGAGCTTAGGGATGAAATTCTCTCACTCGATCGAACAACCAACCAACTACAAGCATAGCTCTACGACATGCAAAATCAAAATTGTGAGTATGAGGCTAGGTTTAAACACATAAGTTCTATTGCTAGTTTCAGGATGTTGGAAACCAAGATGTCCTTTGTTGATGGGGAGCCTTTACCTTGGAAGTCGGATGATGACGAGAGAACACCACCACCACCGAAGGAGTTATTCGTCATCAGGTTTTGGCATCCCCTTGGTTTGTTCCAAGCTTGGGGGAGTGTTGTGATATCACATCATTATCTTTCATATTTTTAGCTTTTTAGTAGAGTCATATCATGAATAGAGAAGTTATCATATAGGATGGTTTGCACTATGGAAGTATCTCTCCTCTAGCTAGTTATCTATGTAACCCTTGGTGTGAGTTGCCGTTATGGAATATTAATGAGAAGTTCTATCATTTACTTTTTGCACATCTTATTTTAGTTTGCGATTTCTGTTATATGGTTGATCTTGTTGTTAGTATTGGTATCACTTTGGGATCATTAAGTAAATTTAGTTGGTTGTGGCAAACCTAGCTCTGGTCAGTAGCAACACTATTTGAGGATTGAATGGAAAAGAGAAAAGTACTTTTAGAAATATAATTTCATTATCTTTCTTTCTTGTTTGTCTCATAAGCTTAGTATTCTATAGTTAAGATCTTTTGTGTTTCCAAGGAAGATTGTATGATTTGTTCTATCACTTGTATGTTTTTTTGTTTCCTTCAACTCTTATGCTTGTTACCTAGCCTTGCTAGCCAAAAACTATCGTCGGTTTGAGGACAAGTACGCCATGAGGGGGTCCTCGAGGCGTGCGGGAGAGAGGGGTGTGAGACGTACGGTGTTCCAGGACGGTGAGCACACAAGTTTACCCGGTTCGAATCCGCCGGCTTTGGAAGGACCCTACTCCTGCTAGCAATCCAGTAATACGGCAAAGCTGGAATATGGGTTACAAGGGTTTCGCCTGTGCGAGTTGAGATTGTAGACTATTGAGGTGTATCCTAAAGGCTCTCCCTAGGATGGCTTATATAGATATCCGGCCTAGGGTTTACAGGAGAGATCAATCCGGCTACGACTAAGAGTTGGTTACAGAGTACATCTTGAACTACAAGTAACATTATGGGCCTAAGTCGGTAAGTCTTCTGGGCCTTCCCGTAGTCGGATTGGACTCCGTCTTCTCTCCCTAACTGGGCCGCCCGTGAAGCAAAGCTCTAACCCGAAATGGGCCACCCTGGTCAGTGAGGAGCTGTGAGGATACCCGGAAAGTATATCCCCAACAGTAGCCCCCGGAGGCCTCCAAGATCCAAAGTCGGATTTTATCATCGTCCAGCTTGATCTTCGGCTTGCAGAATCTTGAAGGGTTCCTGAAACTTCATAACAAAAAATACGATCCGGGTCTTAAAAGTAAGTCGGACCTTTCAACTAGTTACTCGGCTTTTCCAGCTCGCTTTTAAACTAAGCCGGAACTTGGTCTCTAACGCCACCTGACACAAGCATGGTCAAGTCACGTCACCTGACAGACGTTCCGTCAGCACGACCGTTGGTGGGTCCGCGGTTCGCGAAACCGAGGCGCCATTTCAATGCCTGCATGGAGATCGAGGCGACGCAATCATCGCACGGGCCCTTCCCAGTTGTTTCCACGATGAGTGGAAATTACACTGTAGCGTTTGCACGAATCTTGGCGCAGGTAGGTGGATATAAGGGGTTTAGATTCCTTCTTCTCCTCTCCACCAGTCCTTCGCCGTTCCTTTCTTCCCAATCCTCCAGCGCGCCCAGAGCCTTTTCGTCCTCTTCCCACAGAGCTCCTAGCGCCGCCACTTTAAGGTCACCTTTTCCACCGGAGAGAAAATGGCTTCATCCTCTTCTTCCTCTCTGGCAGCGGCGGCGACGTCGGCGGAAGCAGCTGTGGAGAAAGAGAGCTTCCGGGGAATCTGGATCCCCTGCGCCCTCAACAACGACGGCCTCAAAAACATGGAGAAGGAGGGGCTTCTCGCCGCCGGCAACTGGCAGAGCGGTTCCGGCGAAACCGTCCCCAATCCGCGCGAGGGCGAGCGTGTCCACTTCGGCACCCATCTAGACCGAGGTTTGTCCTTTCCTCCCTCGGAGTTCTTCTCCGAGGTGATTGACCACTATGGAGTTCAACTCCATAATCTTCCTCCCAATTCTCTTCTAGAGATGAGCGCATATGCTGCGCTTGCGAGGGCTTTCTCGACATTAGGCCGAGTTTGCTTCTCTTCCGGTACTATTTCCATATCCGGAGAAATTCCATTACTGCCGGTGTTCCTTACATCACCGATACCATTAGTTTTTCTGTTAGACGAGACCGGGCATATCCCAAAATTTCTGCCAGTGACTCGGTCAAACAATGGCCAGCCACTTTTTTCTATCATAGGGATATTCCGGCTCCCGGCAAAGCTACTGCTTTGCCGGATTTTGTTGACGGAGCCGCCACAGTCCAGTCTTCCTGGGATGAGGCTGCTCCGGCTCGCACCGACGATCTGATCCTCGCTAAGAGGTAGATCGAATATCTTATCAAGCACAAGGGTCTGAAAGGATCCGACTTAGTCTAGTGCTGGGTCTCACGTCGGATCCAGCCACTTTAGTACCATGGGGATAGACTGATGCACTCCATCACGTCTTCCAAAAAAGACTCTCTCTGCATCAGCCCGAAAGCCTATACCATCCAAGGTTACATAAGCCAGATCAAGTGGCTGATCAAGGAGCGGATCGAGAGGAAAATTTTGGAGATTTCTCTGGATATGCACACGGCGGAAAACCTCGTGGTAGCGGTAAGCTTCCATCAGTACACCTTTTACGTGTTTCAATCTTTAATTTATATACTGCAATGCTGATATGTTTTCTTGTTTTTAGCTTGCTGATCTCCCCGAGTCGGAGCTTGCTCCACTCGAAGGATATCCTCCTGAGTTTTCTCAGGAGACTGAAGTGGTCCCATTGCTGGACCTTACGCTCAAGAAGCGCAAAGCTCCGACAGTGGCTGTTGGCACAAAGGAAGTGCCCGTTGTGAAGAGGTAACTTTCATTCACAATTTCCGCCTTTGTACCTTTCTCGAATTTCTTTTTGAGATGTAATGTTTTCGACTTTACTACATTCTCAGAGCAAAGCCTCTCATCAAGGGTAAGGGGAAGGGGATTCCTGCGAAGCCCCTGCGACAGACGAAGCTTACCATAGCTTCCCCTGCCACGGCTCCTCCGACTCCTGCCCCTCAACCTTCTGCAACACTAGCGATTACTCCTTTTCCGGTTGTTGCAGAAGATCCGGCTCCTTCAACGGTGCATGTGATCCTTGGATCGCACACTGACGTCACCGTGGGTGCGTCAGCTCAAGATAAGGGTGAACCCTCTTCGGGTAATGATCCCTCGGCTGAAGTCTTCGCCGACAACCTCCTCAGCAACCCCGGACTTGCCAAATTTGGCTTATCCCGGAAATCTGCAGAGGAGATCCAGCGGCTGGCCAGGCAAGTCCTGGACAAAAGCCATCTATCCCCCGAAGAGGAAGCACAAGAAGCAGAGGACGTCAAGTTCTCTGACCTTCTCGCTCAAGTCCGCCTTCGCGACGAGAGGATCAGGACTGGCGAGCTTCCAACAGCCCCAGTAATTCCTCTTACTCTCACCGAGAAGGTGGCAACTGAGGTGAACGCGGGATTAGACAAACTCACCCGCGAGCAATATGTAAGTCGGAATTCCAACTCTTGTTTTTACCTTATGTTATATCATATCCTCTAGCCCCCAAGCATGAAGTAGGATATAGAAATCCGGGTTTATGCTTTCATTAGGATGCCAAAGAACGAACTAGTGTAGCCCCCAAGGCTCGTGCTGATATTTAGCAAAAAATATTAGCCCGAGTCTTAAGTAGCTTTCTGACTTTGGGTATTCTGACTTACAGAAAGTATGTTCCTATAACCAGGAATTATTAACCAATGTCTGTGATAAGCGGAGAGAGATCAAAGCTCTCCGGCTTAAAAATGCTGAGCTCAAGTTAGCCAAGGATGAAGCCGAAGGTAAACATTTCGAGATTCAAACCTTGTCTTTTGCTTTTTCAATGTTGATTTTTTCTGAACTGTTGTTCTTTTTGACTTACAGCGTTGGTAAAACAATCCATCGCTATGATTGAAGGGGCCGAGAACCTCAAGATCTTAGTGGTGGAGAACAAGGGACTTCGCCAAGAGCTGGATAAGCTCAAGGCGGATCATGAAAGGAGCATAGCTCAAGTCCTTGAGTCCTCCTCCATGGCCACTGAAGAGCGCGATCTCAAGATTGCTGCTCAAGATAAAGTTATCTCGGACCTAAAGAACGAGCTTGGCAGAGAGAAAGATCTCTCCGAAGCACTCCGGGCTGAACTCTAGAGTCTCCGGGAGGAGAAGACCAAGATTGACGACGTCATTCTTGGTACGTTCCATCTGTCTGATTTATGATTTCTTCGACTTTCATCAATGTCGGTTTTTTCATTTGACTTGTTTTGTGTATATGTCCTCTGAACTTGATGGACTCCTCCTCGTCCGAGCCCCGCACTCATTGGCTTACCCAAGTCGGTGATCTTCTTCATGACTACCGCCAGTCCCTTGAGGACATTGGCGAGTCTCTCAGAATTTCGGATATGCCAAGCATGTTGGACTTCCAGGTGCGGGAGAAGGCCAAGGAGATGCCGCAGCTCGTTCAGGACTGGAACATGTCCTACACGCGGACTGCTGCGCAAAACGCTCTCACCATGGTCATGAGCCACCATGGAAACATGGAGATATGGCAAGTGACCAGAGGGTACTGCAAAGTAGACGAAGACGGACAGGAGCAAGACCTTCAAGCCATCATGCACTCCTGCGCCGGATATGGGTGCCACGTAGCTGATCTGACTAGCTACGAGATGCCCTTCTTCACCCGCGTGGATACTCCGCCACCTCCTCCAGAAGACGCCGAAGAAGCTTCCGACGATGAACGGACCAGCTCGGATCCGGACATCTCAGAACGATATCAAGGCGGAGTAACCAGCGATCCGATAGTTCCTTCATCTCCTCCTGCATCATAGATCAGAAAACTATGTATTATTCCGGAAAGACATGATGCGTTTTGTAAATATTAAGTACTATGACTTTTGCTAGTGCTAAGTTTTTTATCTATTCAGCACTTTTGTCTTAGATTATTTGCGTGCCTGAAATGTTTTCATGAGCACTTAGAATTTTCCGCCTCTACTTATCGTTTATCGGGATTTCCGCCTCGTCCCTTTCGTGAGCCGGCTAAACCTTCAGCCGGAAACTTTGCCGAGCAACGGAGCTCAATTGCTAAACCAGTTTAAACTTGGAAACAAAGCCGGCTTCCAGTACCAACAATTCACTACTCGGAAGATACCCGCATCCAGCAATCAAACAAATAACCCAAGTAAAGACTAGAATTTTTTAGAGTTATACCCGAAGGTAGCAGTTTTAGAATCGGAAATCGAAACCAGAATGAACATGAGCATAAAGTACTTTCAAGCATTCTGGGATTTTCGACTATGACATGATCATTAGGAAATAAGTTGGTAAAAACTTCTCAGGAAAACTTTGAGGTAACCAAAACTTTTATTTCTCACAGAGCATGTACATATGTATGATTACAAAGAAGGATAAACTAAGAATAAAAGGGACGTAGCTGAGAAATATTCCACGGTCTGTCTAACTCATCCGGATTTGTACTGCCTCCAGCTCTTTTTCTCTTCTTAGTAGCATGTCTTTCTTTGACTGGCCTCATGTTAGTTAAGTAGTATGATCCATTGTGCAATACTCGACTAACTAAAAAGGGCCCTTCCCATATTGGGGAAAGTTGTGCTTTCTTTGTTGCACAAGCCGGAGAACCAAATCACCTTTATTGAAAGATCTAGTTCAAACTCTCTGGCTATGATACTTGCGTAACTTCTGCTGATAGGCTGTAGATCTCATTTCAGCAACAACGCGAACTTCTTCGACTAAGTCGAGATCATTTTGTCGAGAAATCTCGGCACCCTCTTCGATATACGTGGCCACTCTAGGAGAAGTATGAATCAAATCACTAGGAAGGACTGCTTCTGCACCATAGACCAAGAAGAAAGGTGTATATCCTGTTGACCTGTTCGGAGTTGTTCGCAAACTCCAAATTACAGAGTGTAGTTCCTCTGCCCAAGCCCCCGAAGCACGTCTCAGTGGTGCTTCGAGTCTTGGTTTCAAGCCTTGTAGAATTAAACCATTTGCTCTTTCAACTTGTCCGTTAGCCTGTGGATGTGCGACTGACGCAATGTCAAGCCGGATATTTTGCTCGTCGCAGAATTCAGCCAACTCTCCCATGGAAAAATTACTCCCGTTGTCCGTGATAATGCTATGTGGATAACCATACCGGATTATTACATCCTCGACAAATCTTTTGGCTGTTGCTCCATCACAACTAGTGACAGGTTTAGCCTCGATCCATTTCGTGAATTTATCCACCATCACTAAGAGGTGAGTAAATCCACTTGGAGCTCGTTTAAAAGGTCCTACCATATCAAGCCCCCAGACCGCAAAAGGCCATGTTATAGGTATTGTTCGCAGCTGATCAGCCGGAACATGAGCTTGCTTGGCGTACTTTTGGCAGCCTTTGCATGTCTTGACTAATCGTTCGACATCTGCCTGGGCTG
This sequence comes from Avena eriantha, assembly GCA_910589775.1. Classification (NCBI taxonomy): domain Eukaryota; kingdom Viridiplantae; phylum Streptophyta; class Magnoliopsida; order Poales; family Poaceae; genus Avena; species Avena eriantha. The sequence continues at coordinate 49,642,805 of OU342746.1, read as the reverse complement.
TAGGCCAGAAAAAACCATGTCGAAAAGCTTTTGCCACTAAAGATTTGGCTGCAGCGTGGTGACCACACTCGCCTTCGTGGATTTCTCTTAAGATTTCCACTCCTTCTTCCGGAGATACACAGAGCTGAAAACCCCCAGAAACACTCTGTTTATGGAGCTCACCTTTAACAATAGTATAGGCTTTTGCTCGTCGGATAATCTGCCGGCTTAGCACCTCGTCTTCGGGTAATTTGCCATCTACCAAGTAATCAAGGTAGGGTTGAGTCCAACTGGGAATTACAGCCAGAACTGCTATTAAAGGTAAGTCGGATTTGGTAGGATATTCCTCATCTACTCCCTTTATCGAGGGAACTTTGAGGTGCTCTAAAAATGCGCCATCCGGAACCTCTTTCCGCGCAGAGCCTATTCGAGATAGTGCATCTGCTTCCTCGTTTTCTGCTCGAGGGATGTGTTGAACTTCAAACCCCTCGAACGATTTAGATAGATCATCCACGACAGCTTTATATGCTGCCATGTGCTTATTTGCATTACAAATATTCGAGACTTGCTAAGCAACAAGATCCGAATCTCTGTAACACATCAAACGTCGGATGCCAATATCCTTAGCAATCCGGATTCCATGCATCAGTGCTTCATATTTGGCAATGTTGTTTGTCGCTGTGAAGTGGATCTGCAACACGTATAAAAGTTTATCTCCTTGGGGTGATTTGAGCACCACGCCAACCCCCGAGCCCCCTCGAGCCTTGGACCCATCGAAAAAGAGGGGCCAATATTCCGACTCAGGGAGGAGCATGTTCTCCTTGGTCTCTGTCCAATGAGCGACAAAGTCGGCAAGGATCTGGGATTTGATTGCTGTCCGAGGTTTGTACTAAATATCGAAAGCTGGAAGCTCTATACCCCATTTGGCGACGCGTCCCGTGGCATCGCTATTGTTGATTATATGTCTCATGGGAGCTTTGCTCACCACGGTAATTGGATGCTCCTGAAAATAGTGTCATAACTTACAAGATACTAGAAAAACACCGTAAGCCAACTTTTGATAGTGCAGATATCGCTGTTTTGATTCTGTCAGGACCTCGCTGACAAAGTATGTCGGATGCTGCACCAGGTGCTCCTGATTTTCCTCTAGTCTCTCCACCAGCATAACTATACTGACAAACCTATTTGTCGCAACAATGTAAAGCAACATCGGTTCCTGAGGTTCCAGCGCTGCAAGGATAGGAGCAGATGAGAGTACTTTCTTCAGGTCTTGTAGTGCAGCTTCAGCTTCGCCAGTCCAGACAAAATCCTTGGTCTTCTTCAGGAGTTTGTATAATGGTGCGGCTCTTTCACCAAGCCGGCTTACAAATCGACTGACCGCAGCAATGCAACCAGTTAATCTTTGTACGTCCTTTAGGCGAGTTGGCCTAGAAATATTGAGAATAGCCATGATCTTGTCGCAGTTCACCTCTATACCTCTTTGAGATACGATAAAACCTAACAATTTTCCGGCTGGTATTCCAAAGAAACACTTCTTCGGGTTAAGCATGATGTTGTATTTTCATAAATTGGTGAACGTCTCCTCCAAGTCGGAAACCAATGTTTCCTTCTTTTTGGACATGACCGCGATATCGTCCACGTATGCATGTACATTGCGTCCGAGTTGATCATGGAGGCAACGCTGCATCGTGCGCTGGTACGTAGCTCCTGCGTTCTTCAGCCCAAAGGGCATCGTAACATAACAGAAGGTTCCGAAGGGGGTTATGAATGAAGTTTTGATTTTGTCAGATTCCTTCATCTGGATTTGGTGATAACCGGAATATGCGTCGAGAAAACAGAGGAGTTCCGAGCCTGCCGTAGAATCGATAACTTGATCAATTCTAGGCAGAGCGAACGGATCTTTTGGACAAGCCTTGTTCAAGGTAGTATAATCAACACACATCCTTAAATCAGTGGTGTCCTTTTTAGGGACCGTTACAGGGTTGGCCGACCAATCAGTATGGATGACCTCTTCTATGAATCCGGCTAACTCGAGCCGCGCTAGTTCCTTAGCTATTGCCTTACGCTTTTCATCACCAAACCGTCGTAAGGACTGTTTGATGGGTTTAGCGTTCGGGTTTACATTTAGAGAGTGCTCGGCAAGTTCCCTAGGTACTCCGGTCATGTCAGATGGCTGCCATGCGAAGATATCTTGATTTGCTCGGAGGAACTTGACGAGCGCGCTTTCCTATGCGCTACTTAGGCCTACGCCTATCTGGGTCACCTTGGAGGGGTCATCATCCTTCAACGGCGTCGTCTTCGTCTCTTCTGATGCCTTGAACTCCGGATTTGGCTTTGTTACCTCTTTCTTTGTTGCGGGCATCTCAGACGGATCTATGCTCTTCTTGATCTCCTGGTACTCCTAGGCGTGCAGCACGGCTTCAGCAAAGGCGGCATTTCCATCCTCGCATTCTCGCGCTTTCTTCGGGTCTCCCTGATGGTGATCACGCCGTTGGGACCTGGAATTTTCATCATATTGTAAATATAACACGGACGAGCCATAAAAGCCCAGTAAGCCGGACGTCCGAATATAGCATGGTATGCGCTCTTGAACGGGACCACTTCGAAGGAAAGTGCCTCCGTTCGATAATTTTTTGGTGTTCCAAAAGTAATATCCAAAGTGATCTCTCCCAGGGAATTAGCTTGTCTTCCTGGGACAACCCCGTGAAAAATCACAGAGCTATGGTTAAGCTGTGTTTCTGAGATCTTCATCCGGCGTAGCGTTTCTACATAGAGAATATTGATGCTGCTACCACCGTTCATGAGGGTCTTGGAGAAACCATAACCGTCAATAAGTGGATTGATGATTAAGGCGTATTTTCCTTGCCTATGTAGCTTAGGTGGATGATCATCACGGTCAAACGTTATTGCCACTTAAGACTAGTCCAGATACTGAGGAACAGCCGGAACTGTTGGTTGAGCTCGTGGAGAACTGCTTTCTTGACCTTTGCTGGTTGAGATCCAAGGAAGGTGACGTAAGTGTCCTTCTTGGTAGGAAAAGTTTTCTTCCCTTCCGACTTGGGATTTGAAGCATCGGCTTCCTCCATGTCGGAATCTTCCTTGGTCTCTTTGTATTTTTCAGGATTTTTCTTTCCCTTCTTCCGCTTAGCTTTGTAGCCCACGGTATCATCTTTCTTGATGTCGTCGTTAAAACAACATTCAGCGTTGGTGTGGGACGAGCCCCCATTGGCGTCCAAGTGATGCACACATGGGTTATTAGCGATGTCGGCCCAAGTGTAGGTTTTGCCTGGTTGTTTCTCTCCTCTACCTTGGACCCTTGATGTCCCAAGGCCACGCCTGCGGCCTCCGCCGCGCCCTCCTCATCCTCTAGACCCAGAAACAGTAGTGACTACTACCGTCTCCGCATTGGGTTTTTCTTCCGAGGTGTTTTTTTGCTTCTGAGCCTATTGCTTTGTCTTTGCTGACTAAGGCATAGCCAGGACATTAAGTAACCCCTCTGCATCGTCGTCAGCATCTGCATACTTGCTCGCTGTTTCTATCATCTCTCCCAGATTAGTAACCTTGTCGCACTACAAGCAATGGCGCAGTAAACCAATTGGGAGACCTGCAATGAAAGCTTCAATCGCAGTTTGATCATTTACTCCCTCGCAGGAGTTCTTGGTGTCAATCCATTGTCCGAGATAATCTCGGCAAGTTTCTCCGGCTTTCTGGGTGCAACGTTGTAGGTCTCCAACCATATAGGGCCTCTGATATGTGCCTTCGAATTTCCGAAAGAACGCACTTTGTAAGTCATACCAGTTGTGGATGGTGTTCGCCGGAAGTTCATTGAGCCATGATCGCGCCGTCTTCCGCAGCATAAGTGGGAGATATCGGGTTGCGACCAGGCTGTTTCCGCCTTTAGCGATGCAGCAAGCTTGGAAGAAGTCCTGTAACCAGGTGTCTGGCCGAGCAATGCCGTCGTAGGCTTGAATATGTCTTGAGATAGCAAATCCTTCTGGGAATTTTGTAGCTCTGATGCGTGGTCCAAAGCACTTTGGGCCCATGTACACGTCATCGTTTTCGTAGCACCGAGCCTCTATGTTGGAGTTGATCCTGTGCCTTGCGTCGTTCGGGGATAGGGATCGTCCCGAATATCGGCTGTGGTTGCGGTGCCTTCGAGCCGGACTTCGGCTTCTGCCACCACCTCCTCCGCCATGTCGTCCTCCTTGACCTCCTTGGGGGACGTTGTGATAACTGTGCTGTGGAGAGGGTGGTGCAGCTGGGTTGTTTCCGGCTGATCGCCGGCATCCGTCCGGAGCATCATTATTCCGGTTCTGGGGAGGTTCTTGACTATGACGAGCCCCCTGCCGATTTGTGCCAGCGTGGTTTCCGTCGTTCCTTCGTCCGTCGTTCCCACCATGGTGAGGCTCAGCCGGACGGTTTTCACGTCTAGGAGGTGAAATTTTCTGACGATCCTCCTCCCGACGTTTCTCTTTATCTTCTCCTTTTTGGGAGGATTCCTCGGAATCAGTGCAGCGATCGCGTCTTTCTCGGCTGCTGGAGCGACGTTGCTCCAGTTATGTGTAGTTCTGCGGTGCTATCCTGACGATCCGGTTCTTGAATAATTGTCTTCCCTGCGTTCGGGGTGACGATGCTGCGCCCGATCGTAGTGGGATCTTACGTCAGCCCATGCCGGATCTGTGCGACATTGGTCGGAATCCGAGACCAGCTTTTGACTTCCAAACAGGGCGACCTTTTGCTGCTCCAGTCCCTTATTGAGTAGCTTGATACCCAAACGTATCTCCTCTGGTCCTGGATTAGCCGATAGAGTTTCGCGAGCTGCCACGGTATTTTGCACTGGTGTTGGGTAAACCCAATCCCCGTTGCTATCCTTCCGTGGCTTCCCCATCTCATCTCCAAAAAGGACGGCACGGACACGTGGGAATTGGTTGTCATCTATGTGACGCTTCCGTGTCTTCTGATGCAGACGGGACATGTACTCCTTGTTTGACATGCGCTTCTTCTCCACCTCGATGTTTTTGGCTTCATCAAGGAGTTGTTGATGACGTGCTTCTAGGGCTTGGGCCCTTTCGTCCAGCTCATCTGCAGTAAGTTCAGCAGCTATAGGGATAGGTGTGGTTAATGCGGCATCGATGAGTTTACACGCACCTTCAGTGATCACGTGTCCATCCACCGATGCTTCTTTTTTTGGCTCGTCTGGGATAAGTGCTCCATCCGAGTCTTCCTCGTATTCCTCGGCAATCACCTCCTCTGTCAGAGGGTCTTTTGCCGAGGTCTTGTTCTTCTTCTTTGCCTTCTTGGCAGCGCCGGTAGCAAAGACGGTTTTGGGTCTGTTTCCCGGAGTCAAGCTCTGATCGGTACTTTCGGACATCTGGACTTCGGGATTGTCTCCGACTTCCATATCATCCTGCGTTTTGGGAGAGTGTTCCCCGGATCCTTCGTCCATGGCTTCTCCATCTTCTGCAGCTTTGGAGTTGTACTCCTCGTCATATTCCGTGGAGAACTTTTGGAAATCTGCCGACGCCATGGATTCATCCGAGGATGCGGGAACGTCGGCGTTTGTTCCAATTGCCTCCAGCACTGAGTCGGTGTTTTCTCCAGCATTGGCAGAGCCGGACCCGGATCCAACATATCCGATGAAGTGCGATGCGTGCTTCCTGAGGTACCTGCGGCTTTCGCGATCAGCCATATCGAAACTTTTAATGGTTTCGAGGATTGCATCTGTGCTAGCGCCTTGCAGTATCATACATCTTAGTGTGTACCTGAGGAAAGGCTTGTCTGTCCCGACATCGTCAGAGTTGGAATCAGTGTCGTTGATGTGCTCCTCCTGGATTTCGACTTCCACGGGTGGGTTGATCTGGGATCCGGCTTCTCTAGGGAGATCCACTCCAGATTTGACTTAGACCGCGAGGTCTTCTTCAGGCTCGGATTTCTCCACTATCTCCACAACTGGTGCGGGCTGGGTGGGATTAGGGTTTTCTAAGATCCGGAACTCTGCCGCCTCCGCGGACAAAGGGGACCCAGAAGATTCTTCTGCCTCTATCATCACCGCTGGGGTGGGTTGGGCAGGTTCAGCGAAACCGATGTAAACATGGATCTCGCCAAAAGGCATGATTGTATAGGCAGTCACGGCCTCCCTAGCCGGAATCCAAGTCTCGTCGAGAACGATGAGAGGGACGTCGCTAGTGTAGAGGATGCGACCAACGGCGATGGTCTCGCCGATTCCGATTCTTGCAGATTCCGCTCGGAACGCAAATCCGAAGCTCACTTGCCCCACGGTGGGCGCCAACTATCGTCAGTTTGAGGACAAGTACGCCATGAGGGGGTCCTCGAGGCGTGCGGGAGAGAGGGGTGTGAGATGTACGGTGTTCCGAGACGGTGAGCACACAAGTTTACCCAGGTTCGAATCCGCCGGCTTTGGACGGACCCTACTCCTGCTAGCAATCCAGTAATACGGCAAAGCCGGAATATGGGTTACAAGGGTTTCGCCTGTGCGAGTTGAGATTGTAGACTATTGAGGTGTATCTTAAAGGCTCTCCCTAGGACGGCTTATATAGATATCCGGCCTAGGGTTTACAGGAGAGATCAATCCGGCTACGACTAAGAGTTGGTTACAGAGTACATCTTGAACTACAAGTAACATTATGGGCCTAAGTCGGTAAGTCTTCTGGGCCTTCCCGTAGTCGGATTGGACTCTGTCTTCTCTCCCTAACTGGGCCGCCCGTGAAGCAAAGCTCTAACCCAAAATGGGCCACCCTGGTCAGTGAGGAGCTGTGAGGATACCCAGAAAGTATATCCCCAACAAAAACCTGTACTGAGAGGGAATACTTCTCGTGCATCCAATCCTTAAACTAAAACCTGTGCCATTTGTGTCCAGCATATCTACCTATTAGCATTATTGCTATTCCAAGTATATTCATGTTTTTTATTTACCTTCCGAATTAAACTTGCTATGTGAAAACTAGTGATTAAAGATCTCACAAACTTGATGGCACACTTTATTTTCTTGCACTTAATAAACCTAAACCATTGTGTCCATCTATGTTGCGTATATGCTTGCGCTTTATAAGTTGTGAATTAGCAGACACATGTACCATGGGGAACGCTTTCAACATTGCACTTATTATTCAGTTGATATCATGATTCTTTTGTTTATGGATCCTAGTGGTGTGAAATAAAAGGGGAGCTTGTAAGCTCATGGAGTTTGTATGTGTGTTAGAGAAACGCCCGGGCGACTAGCCTAAGCCATGCCTAATCATGGTGGAAACTTGCAGCATAACCATAGTGAGCATTCTGTGAAGCATCCTCAATAAAAACCTATGCAACTAGCAAATAAAAAGATCGCTGAGATGCTCATTGTCTGTTGCCTTGTCATTTTGATATGGGATAGCTCCTGTATCATAGGGCAAGGGGTACCCCGTTGGTGGTTCTCCATGATACACATGTACTTACAATGACAAGAACTTACTTGTGACTAAATTTGAGTAGCATGAGGTTCGGTACTCATAAGCAAGGGGCATGAGATTTTCAACTTATAACTTGTCAAGCATATCCTCATATTTGTGTCACGTTAACCTTAATCACCTCAAGATGCTTATGATAGGGGCAATGAGAGCTGAAAGCTAGTAAGCACCATAATTTTTGGAAGCTCTTTATGACACTTGAAATCCCTACTTCCCTCTGCGAAGGGCCTATCTTTTACTTTTTAGTTGAGTCAGCAAACCTACTACTTTCTATCTCAAGCAAGTATTTGAGTTGTTGTGTTTCAATGATTCATATGATGATTTATTCAATCATGTTCCTTATGTTCCTTGTTTTGCATACTGCTCTTATCTTAGTGAATATTACTTTGAAAGCTATCATTGAAAACCCCATTATGTTTGAACTCCTTCAACTTGTTAACCGTTTTCTTACCAAGAACACAATTTGCCATTACCAATTATGATTTACTTTGTGTATCTTTATGTGTTTCCCTTACTTATTGCAAGTTAAGTTATATAATAGTGAGTTGTTTTCTATTATGAGTTGTGTATTAATGAATGTGATGCTTCTTGTCCGTATTCTCTTTATCAACACTTCACTCCATAAACCTGTGGTCATGTTTATTGAGCTCAGCTTCCGCTTGGGGACAAGCAAGGTCTAAGCTTGGGGGAGTAGATACGTCCATTTTGCATCACTATTCTATATCATAATTTACTATTATTCATTGATATATTTCATATTAAGAGATGATACTTATGTTATTTCATCTATTTTTGCATGATTGATGACTTTTGGAGGATGAACCACCGGAGTCAGGATTCTGATGGAAAAAGCACTATCCATATGCAATTTTGGAGAAGATTAGAAAATCCCAGAAAATATATGGAAATTCCTATTTTTCTAGAAGACGAAGTGGCCCACACCACCCCCTAGCACGGGCCACCCCTAGCCGCGCCACCAGGTGGTGTGGCCACCCTGGCCCACCTCTGGCATCGCCCTTTGGCGTATATAATCCACTCGAAACCCTAAGACTCGGGGAGAGACCACATAAAGGTTCCACCACCTCCGCGGGGCAGAAACTATAGAGAGAGAAAGAGCTCTCTGGCAAGCAGAATTCTGCCAGGGAAATTCCTTCCCGGAGAGGGGAGATCGTCGCCATCAACATCGTCATCAATCTAGACTTCATCGGGATCATCATCTCCACTAGCACCATCACCACCCCTCCATACCGTTGTAACAATTGGGTTGAATCTTGCATAGTTCTTAGGGGAAACTTTGCCGATGTTGATTACTTGATGTAGTTGATGCTATTGAGTGGAACCATTGAATTATTGTTCATGTTCAGATTTTTACTTATCATTATTTCATATCTGATCTTGATCCATATGATGTCTCGTGAGTAGTTCATTTAGTTCTTGAGGACATGGGAGAAGTCATGTTGTTAGTAGTGGAATTGTGTTGAGAAAGATTTAATGGTATCATATTTAAGTTGTGGTGCTATTCTTCTACTGGTGTCATGTGAACATTGACTACACGACACTTCACCTTTATGGGCCTAGGGGATGGATTGTGTATTTGGCTACTAATCATGGGGTTTCCTGAGTGATAGAAACCTGAACCCCGTTAGGAAACCTTTGCATAAGGGAGTGTAGGATCTCAAAGTTTAAGGCCGTGGTTAGGTTTTTATCTTAATTACTTTCTTATAGTTGTGGATGCTTGCAAGGGGTATAATCACAAGTATGTATTAGTCCTAGGAAGGTCAGTACATTAGCATAGGTTCACCCACAAAACACTTATCCAACCAAAGAATATTAATCAACTATATGAAGCGAAAGCACTTGACAATATCCCATGTGTCCTCGAGAACGTTTGGTCATCTTATGTAATACAACCGGCTTGTCCTTTGCTAAAGAAAGGATTGGGCCAATTTCTGCAATTATTATTATTGTCTTTTACTTACTCACACTTTATTTATCTGCATTATCAAAAAACCCTAAAAATCCATTTGCTAAGTATTTACAGAGAATTCTTGATCCAAACCACTTGTCAACACCTTCTGCTCCTCGTTGGGTTCGACAGCCTTACTTATCGAAAATACTGCGATACACCCCCTATACTTGTGGGTCATCATTCACCAACTCACGCTTATGGGCTTTAATGCCTACTTTACCCCTAAGGTTGTGGTTCTCATGTGGAGCAATACTCTCTCTATAGCCTTTTTTGGGTACGTCGAGAACAGTTTGTATGTGGTAGATTTCGATAAGAAACCCACACCTACTGCGACGTGCCTAATGGATAAAGGTGATGTGGGATGGCTTTGGCATCGTCGTCTTTCCCACTTCAACATGAGGTCTTTGCAAAGCCTCCATACGGGAGGCCAAATCCTTGGTTTAAAAGATAATGTGCATTTTGTCAAAGATCGTGTGTGTAGGGCATGCATTGAAGGGAAGCTCCATGACACGGCACCCCCCCAAGTACCACCATCTATTCCGATGGGATCTTAGAGCTCCTTCACATGGATCTCTTTGGTCCTCCATCCTTTGATAGTCTTGGGGGGAAGAAGTATTTTTTGGTTATTGTTGATGACTACTCAAGATACACATGGGTATATTTCTTCAAAAAGAAGAGTGAGACTCAACAAACCGTCATCAACTTTTCCAATGAGGTGCAACGTCAACATAACAAGAAGATCTTGGACATAAGAAGTGACACGGTATCGATTTCAAGAACTACACCTTGGATGAGTTTCTTGGTGATGAGGGGATCAAACATCAATATTCCGCTCCTTATACCCCTCAACAAAATGTTGTGGCGGAAAGGAAGAACCGCACTCTAATGGATATGGCAAGAACCATGATTGCGGAGTTCAAGTCTCCATATAACTTTTGGGCCAAAGCTATCCCAACCGCATTTCACATTTCCAACCGGGTTTATCTTCGCAAATATTTGGATATGACTCCATATGAGATCCTCACCAGCAAGAAGCCAAGTATCCATTACATTATGGTGTTTGGGTGCAATTGCTATATTCTCCAGGAAGGTAACCGTTTGTCTAAATTCAAGTCTCGCACTATTGAAGGTATCTTTGTTGGCTATGCATTGGACTCTCACGCTTATAGGATCTATAACAAGTCTATCGGGCAAGTTATAGTTTCCTCTAATGTGAGATTCGATGAGAATAATGGCTCCCAAGTGGGGCAAATTGATCTTGGTGATGTAGGTGATGAAATTCCTCCTCAATCCATAAGAAGAATGGGTGTGGGATTTTTCTTCCCCATTGAGGAACCCCTTGTGGTGGAAGGAGAAGGACAATGCTCTACTCAAGTGGAGCCTTCATCTTCACTAGATCTTCATCAACCCCATAGCCACCAAGATACCATTATTGAAGAGATAGCTCATGATCAAGGTCAAGCTCAAGTAAATGAAGGGTGTTCTTCACCCCATAATGACCAAGGTCAAGCTCATGTGGATGGTCGAAGTCAAAATGTGGAGCAAGCTCAAGAAGAGGAGCAAGCTCAATTTCAAGGTCAATACAAGGATCAAAATAGCGGTGATGACCAAGTAGCTTCTCAAGAATCTATTGAGGAAGCTCATGCTTGTCATGAAGCAATGAGGATCGCCAAGCTCATCCGAGAAGGAATTACTCTTGAAAATGTTGTTGGTGATCTTGAAAGGGGCATTTCTACTCATAACCAAGTGGCTAACTTTGTTGGCCACAACTTCGAGCGCAAAAAAGTGTGGTCATTGGTGGAGAGACCCAAGGAGTGCCATAATTTCATCGGAACAAAGTGGATCTTCAAGAACAAACAATATGCAAATGGGATGGTTATTCGCAACAAGGCAAGATTGGTGGCTCAAGGCTTCTCCCAAGTCGAGGGTATCGACTACGCTGAAACTTTTTCCCCCGTTGCCCATCTTGAATCCATTCATATCTTGCTTGAATATGCATCTCATCATAACTTTAAGCTAAAACAAATGGATGTTAAAAGTGCATTTCTTAATGGTCCCTTAAATGAGTTGGTGTATGTCAAGAAACCTTTAGGTTTTGAGGATCCCAAGTTTCCAAACCATGTCTACAAACTTGATAAGGCACTCTATGGCCTTAAACAAGCCCCACGTGTGTGGTATGAGTACCTTAGAAAGTTGTTGGTAGACCGTGGTTTCGAAGTTGGGCTAATCGACCCCACTATTTTTACTAAGAGAGTTGGAGGAAAGTTGTTCATTTGTCAAATTTATGTTGATGATATTATCTTTGGTTCTCCTAACAAAGCTTTCAATGATGTATTTGCTAAGCTAATGACCGATGAGTTTGAAATGTCTATGATGGGGGAGTTGCAATTCTTTCTTGGCTTTGAAGTGAAGCAAGTAATTGGAGGTATCTTCATAATCAAGCCAAGTACATTCAAGATTTGCTCAAAAGGTTAAAGTTGACGGATTTAAATTGAGCCAAGACTCCCATGCCCCTCAAGTGTGATCTCACTCTCGATATTAAGGGTAAAGATGTGGATCAAAAGGTATATCGATCTATGATTGGCTCTTTGCTTTATATTTGTGCATCTAGACCAGAATCATGTTAAGTGTGGGTATTTCTGCATGGTTCAAGCCACCCCAAAAGAAAGCCACCTTGTGGCGGTCAAGCAAATCTTTCGATATTTAGTTGATACCCCCAAACTTTGGATTATGGGATCCCAAGGGATCTAGCTTTGTTCTTCATGGTTTCACGGATTCGGATTGGGTGGGAGACAAAGTTGGAAGGAAATCAACCTCCAGGGCTTGGCAATTCCTTGGTAGGTCCTTGGTGTGTTGGTCATCAAAGAAACAAAATTGTGTCTCCTTGTCTTCCGCCGAAGCCGAGTATATTGTGGCCTCTAGTTGTTGTGCACAATTATTATGGATGAGGCAAACTTTAAAGGATTACGGTGTCACTTGTGACAAAGTGCCTCTTCTTTGTGATAATGAAAGTACAATCAAGATCGCCTACAACCCAGTGCAACACACAAGAACCAAGCATATTGATATTTGTCATCACTTCATCCGGGAGCATGTGAATAATGGAGATATTGACCTCTCTTATGTTAGCACCGAGAAGAATCTTGCCGATTTATTCACCAAGCCCCTTGATGAGAAGAGATTCTGAGAGTTAAGGCACGAGATAAATATCATTGATTCGAGCAATGTGGCTTGAGACCATGCACCCATACCCATGCTTTCATATATTATCCTATCTAGATGTAGGCATGGACATAGGGGGAGTGCGGCTAATCGATTGGGATATCCCTCCCCCATTATGCCCAAAGTAAGAAAATCATCCTCTTTATATCATTTTTTGATATGTGAGCTTTAATGACGAGTTTTGGTAATGGGCCGAGAAAATGAATATTCTCGGAATTGGACGGGACAAAAGCCAAAGTCGATATTTTACCGGAATACTCATAGAGCCAGAAGACGAGACGGAGAGGGGCCAAGGGCTGGCCACACCATGTGGTGGCGCGGCCTAGCCCTGTCCACGCCACCAGGTGGTGTGGGCCCCTGGTCCACCCACCGACCTTGCCTCTTCGCTTATAAGAAGCCTCCCGATGCAGAAACCCTAAATCGCCAAGCCTCTAGCCACGAAAAGTTCCGCAGCATTGCCGCCACCGAAGGGGAGATTTGGGGGACAGAAAGTCTCTGTTCTAGCACCCTGCCGGGACGGGGAAATGCCACCGGAGCCATCTCCATCGATCTCCACCACCATCTCCATCGCTGTTGTTGATTCCCATGATGATGACGGAGTAGATCTTGTTGGAAATATGCCCTAGAGACAAATAGTAATAAGGACTATTATCATATTTCGTATAGTTTATGATTAATTTTTATATCATGCTATAACTGTATTGTGTGGAAACATCAATACACGTGTGATATATAAACAACCAGGGGTTCCAAGTGAAACTCTAGTCACTGGTTCATTGGTCAACAGATGATCAAGTTTCCTGATCATGTGGCATTTATGCTAGTTGGAAATGGAGTCAACTCATTCTAAGAATGAGATGATGAACCAATACCCAACCTAAACATCATGACCCGATCATGTCACGAAGTTCAAGTTACGATGATTAGAAATGGATCCTCGTAGACTATTCCTTAGACCGTGAGGCTATATCAATGACTATCTCCCGAGAGTGCTTTGATAACATCAAGCGCCACTTGGTAATACAATGGTTATAAAGGTGTGTTCAGGTACTCGGAGGAAACCGTTGAGGCAATATATGTCAAGAGCGGGATTTGTCCGTTCATGTGATGGAAAGATACTCAAGGGCCCACTCGGAGATGTTATATCCAATAGTTGTGCAGCGTGTGATTTGATCACAGGGATATCACTTGTCAGAACGAGTCAAGTACCATTGATCACTAATGAGATTGAACATGACATGGTGATGTCATTGATCAGATCTCGGGAAATGCAAGTATCGAGAGACAAAGGGAATAAGACACGACTGTCCGGTTCAAATGACAAAAGATCTTCATGGAACGCACAGGAGTCACATGGCCATCCAGGTCCCTCTGTCAATCATTGGTGCGGGAGTGTCCCGACCATGTCTAGAGTGTTCCCGAACCGTGGGGTATCACGCTTAAGGGCTTGATGATGCTTAGAGAGTGTTTATAGGATCAGAAGAATCGCCGAAGAATAGTAGAGAGAAAACCGGAAGGGTTCGGTAAGTTCGGAGGATGTCCGGAGTGGAGCTGGAAGTGTTCTATAGCCACGGAGGTTGAATAATATGTGAATGAATGTTAAATATTTATTTAATCATTTATTCATAATTATTTAATAAAAGAGAAAATCAATGAAAAGGTCAAAAGGCTTAATGGGCCAATTCCCGGAGGGGAAAGGGCCCAACAGGGGACCACACCCCTAGGAGAGGCCTAGGGGGTGGCCGGCGGCCCTAATGGGCCTTCCCCACGTGGGGCCCATAGGTGGGGGCTGGCCGGCGCGCCTCCCCACCCCCTCCCCTTTATTAGTCCCACCCCGGGACTTTGAGGGAGGTAGTACCTCCCCTCCCCCTATATATAGTGGGGTATTTGGCCAGATAAATACACACAAATTCAATAAAGGTCTTCTCACTTTTGGGAAGACCTCCAATTGATATTTTCTCTCTCTCTCTCTCTCTCTCTCTCTCTCTCTATCTCTCTCTCTCTCTCACTTCCTCTCTCTCTCTCTCTCTCTCTCTCTCTCTCTCTATCTCTCTCTCTCTCTCTCTCTCTCTCTCTCTCTCTCGTGACCGTGGTCCCAAGTTCGGGCTGCGCGAACGAGAGATATCTTCACTGCGGAGCACCATCGCGCTGCGGAATTCGGATCCAGGAGCTCTACTTCTACAACTGCTGCTGGATCGGGGAAGCATGAGTCATCGTTAGGCACCGATGTGTGTAACTCCCCGCGAGGTGTCACACTTGAGGCACTCAAGTCGTTGGAGCCACAAGAGCGCAAGGACTTCATCACGACCTTAAGGTCGGCTTTGGGTCGTCTACATCAACCACGCTCTCCTGAGCATTGACAACGCTTTTTGGTCTTCAAGGGTAAGGTCACGAAAAGCCCCTACCGTTACTGTATTACTAATAGATAGGTCCTGGAAGCATCAGGGATTCAGGGGCGTAGGGTAAAAAATTATTGTTTTCATACGCGGAACCCCTACAGTGGTATCAGAGCTAGATCTATGCGTAGTAATGCTAGTATGGGTAGAACACACGAAATGTAGCGTGTGGGCGTTGATCTTTTAGTTGTAACCCTCCCACATGTACTTGTGTATACCACAGTAATGCTTGATGAAGCGGCCCCCAATCGACTTTACGTGTTCATTCGCGAGACTGGTCCACGCTTGACATACAACTTGTACCGTATAAAGTGGCTTAGGGCGGTGTCTGTCTCTCTCGCATTAATTGGTATGCCATTTGCAATGGAGGGCCCCGAAAGGGGTGTAGTAGAGACAACTACTTGATCAGCGTTGTGTTGAAAGTTCATAGGTAAGAACGGTTCTTGTGTGAAAGCCCATTCATCCACGTAAAACATGCAAAGATGAAGTAGAGGCGTCTAACTTTGTTTTTCAGGGGGGCATTGCTTTGTGATATGGTTGTGGCAAAGGTAAAGTGATTACCTTATGTTACATAGTAGTAGATAGTCATGGAGGTGACGGACTACCACGCCGGAATGACACTGGTACCCTAGTGTCTACGACACTGGAACCCTGGCGCCGGAATCCGGTGACGACGGATGGAGATCACGACGTGAAGGACCATATCACATTGCATTTACATTCAATGTTATTGTTTGTATATCTTATTGTGTGCTAGTATTAGATACTCGACGGTAGCCTAATAAGACGATCCCTGTTAAAATTACCAACGATTGTGTTCCCCCTTAGTGTGCACCACTGATGTCTACGCACTTCTATTCTTGTAGACAGTTGTTGGGCCTCCAAGTGCAGAGGTTTGTAGAACAGCAGCAAGTTTTCCCTTAAGTGGATCACCCAAGGTTTATCGAACTCAGGGAGGAAGTGGTCAAAGGTATTCCCTCTCAAGCAACCCTGCAATCAAGATACAAGAAGTCTCTTGTGTCCCCAACACACCCAATACACTTGTCAGGTGTATAGGTGCACTAGTTCGGTGAAGAGATAGTGAAATACAAGTGGTATGGATATAAGACAACGGTGCGAGAAAATAGATTGATGGCGTGGAAGAGACTAAAGGCAAACTGAAATAAAGATGGAAGCAAGCAAACATGTAACAGATCTAATTGCAAACGGTGTATCAATGCTTAGAAACAAGGCCTAGGGATCATACTTTCACTAGTGAACACTCTCATATAAATATCTTCTCTTTATGATACTACTCTTAAATACTCTCCGGTTGAACACTCTAATCGATGGTAGGGCTATAACATCACTCCTCAAAGTCCATCTTTCCCATCTAGAAAACCCCACACTGTCACCTTGAGTACTAGATGAGTCCAATAAACACCACAATTTCATAAAGACATCCAACTCCAAATATAACTCATAACAATTATTTGTAATCTCTAGCCTAAGTGCCACCATGGTGAGCACGCTGTCACTTTCACACACATGGGGAGAGCAGAAATTCATTAAAGCACTTGAGTAGCAAGGTAGATCTACTTGATTAGAAAACTCATGATCACAATATGATCATGCATAGAGAGAGATATGAACACATAGCTACCGGTAGAACCCTTAGCCTTGAGAGAGAACTACTCCCTCCTCGTCATGGGAATCAACAATGGTGATGGAGATGGTGGTGGAGATCGATGGAGATGGCTCCGGGGGCACTTCCCCATCCCGGCAGGGTGCCGAAACAGAGACTTTCTATCCCCCGAATCTCCTTTTCGGTGGCAGCGGCGCTGCAGAACTTTTCGTGGCTGGAGGCTTGATTATTTAGGGTTTTGGTATTAGGAGGCTTCTTATAGGCGAAGAGGCAACGTCGGTGGAGTGCCAGGGGGGCCACACCACCTGGTGGCGCGGCCAGGGCTAGCCCGCGCCACCACATGGTGTGGCCGCCCTGTGGCCCCTCTCCGTCTCGTCTTCTGGCTCCGTGAGTCTTCCGGTAAAATATCAACGTTGGCTTTTGTCCCATCCAATTCCGAGAATATTGATTTTCTGACTTTCCTGGAACCAAAAACAGCAGAAAAAAGGCAACTGGCACTGTGGCATCTTGTTACTAGGTTAGTCCAAGAAAGTGTATGAAAAGTACTCCAAAGTTGGAACAAAACATAAGAAAGTAGATAAAACCAAGCATGGAACATCAAAAATTATAGATACATTTGCATTGTATCAACATCCCCAATCTTAAGTCCTGCTCGTCCTCGAGTAGGTAAGTGATAAAAAGAAAGAATAATTTTTGAGGTGACATGCACCATCAAAGACTTGACCAAAGTATTTGTAAAACATTCAAAACTGGGATCATAGTACTTCAATCATAGCATGAAAGACAAAGTTCTAGCAATAAGCAAAGAAACTATGATGCAACAAGAAAAGGCACAAACAAAAGATTCATGAATAACGATGCTTTGCAAGATGTTTGTTTGTTTCACATAAAGAAAACATAGCATAATAGTATTCAGCTTGTCCCTCAATAGAGTAGCAAATATAAATGCATAGGACACCTTCAAAGTTCATAAGAGTGACTAGATACAAATAGTTTAAAACAAGCAATATCAAAGCTATGCATCAATCAACAAGTCTTGGGACAATGCACATAGAACTAAGAATGGCCACTATGCTCTCAAAGTAGGTGCA
Source organism: Avena eriantha (assembly GCA_910589775.1). NCBI lineage: Eukaryota > Viridiplantae > Streptophyta > Magnoliopsida > Poales > Poaceae > Avena > Avena eriantha. The sequence goes on along the minus strand of OU342746.1, from coordinate 49,625,061 downwards.
TAAAGGTAGAAGGTGGAGACTCAATATAATGGTGGAAGAAATGCCTTCATAGAAGGAAGTAGGGATTCAAGTCTCATAAAGAGCTTCCAAAAATTATGGTACTTATAGCTTCAGCTCTCATTGCCCCTATCATAAGCATCTTTAGGTGATTAAGGTTAAAGTGACACAACTAAGAGGATATGCTTGACAAGTTATAAACCGAAATCTCATGCCCCTTACTTACGAAGACCGAACCTCATGCTACTCAACTTTAGTCACGAGTAAGCTCTTGTCATTGTAAGTATATGTGTATCATAAAGAACCGCCAACGGGGTACCCCTTGCACATGATACAGGAGCTATCCCATAATCAAAATGACAAGGCAAGCAGACAATGAGCATCTCAACGATCTTTTTATTTGCTATTTGCATAGGTTTTTATTGAGGATGCTTCATAGAGTGCTCATTATGGTGATGCTGCAAGTTTCCACCATGATTAGGCATGGCTTAGGCTATCGGCCCAGGCATTTCTCTAACACACATACAAACTCCATGATCTTACAAGTTCCACTTTTATTTCACACCGCCGGGATCCATAAGCAAAAGAACATGATATCAACGGGGTACAAAGTACAAGTGCAATGTTGAAAGCGTTCCACATGATACATGGTTCTGCTAATTTCAACTTATAAAGCGCAAGCATATACACAACAAATAAGGACCCAATGGTTCAAGTTTATTAGATGCAAAAAAGTAAAGTGTGCCATCAAGTTCGTGAGAGCTTTAATCACTAGTTTTCTCATAACAAGTTTAATTTGGAAGGTAAACAAAAGCATGAATATACTTGGAATAGCATATGCTAGTAGGTAGGTATGGTGGACTCTTTGGAATAACTTGGTTTAGGGAGGTGTATGCATGAGTGGAACTCATACTTGGTTGTGGAGGCTAGCAAAAGACTAGGAGCGACAAACTAAGAGAGAAATAATGGCCATAATCATGCAGAGCGACAAAACATCATTGATCAAAGCATAAAGTGATACTACAAGTTGAAAACTAAAGGATCATAAAGGCTATGGTGACTTGAGATAGTCATAACATGGTGTGAGCATGTGCCAAGTCAACCCAAATAAAGCATCAAAGGAGAATACCACTATACTATGCTTTAATATGCTAAAACAACGCATGATTCATCCAAGGCACATTAAGCAATCTCAATTGTTTATAACAAGTCATGCTACAACAAAGAATACTAAGCATAAAGCCAAAACAATATCAAGCATGGCATGACAAAGCATAGGCCACAGTCAAAAACAAGCTCTCTTTACCACTTAAGCATGAACTTTCCTACTCTTTTCCAATCCAAACCAAACTATTTAAAACAACTCACAAAGATGATAATAAATAAAGATCAGTGAGCTCGTCTCACAAATCCACAAAGAAGAACTAAAAAGTTCTAAGATGAAAGCATGAGAAAACTAAGGCTAAACACGGCGCTAGCAAAAGAGAACACTCATAGAACAGTAAGAATGAAAACTAGAGTGTTCTAGGCAATAAAAACGGAGCGTGTCTCTATCCAAAAGAAGTGTGTTGGGATACAACCAACTTATTCAAGCAAAATAAGCAAACCAAGCAAACTAAAACTAAAAACAAAAACAAAGACGCTCCAAGAAGAACACAACTGTGCATGAAACAATAAAAATGAAGTGTTTGGAAGAAACCTGGGATTTTTATTGATGAAGAAGGGGATGCCTTGGGCATCCCCAAGCTTTGACGCTTGTACTTCTTGGATATTTCTTCGGGTGACACGCGTGGCATCCCCAAGCTTGAGATTTAGTCCATCCTTCATCTCATTACTCATTCCTTCCATACACCTGAAATTTTTCCTTCATACAAAACTTCACACAATCTTTATTAGCAACATTAGTGCACTTAAGATAAATAAGTCTTAAGGTTCAGTTATAACACTAAATAAACTTCCATTAGAACACTAGCTACTGTATCACTTCCCTAAAAAAGCTCAATTCCCCAAAAGAACTCAAGAAGGAACCAACAAGAAGCAAATGCAGAAAATGGCAGAAATCTATCAAATTAGACCAGCAGGTAAAGACGAATTTTTTGGAAGACCTTCTGTTGCTCGAATCAAAAGGTGTTGAACTAATGAAAGTGAGATAACAACCTGGGTCAGAAGCACAAAAAATTACAGCTTAATCCGACATACAGATCTCTCTCACGAATGTTTACGGTGAAGCACATAAATCTATTTCGGGACAGCAACTTTCCCAATCATTACTTCTCTCTCATTAGAGGTTACTCTTGGCACAAAAAGCAAATAAAAAGGATAAGGAGAGGTTATTACAGAGGTAATACCTTCCAAGACTCATCTAAAACTTTTGGGTTATCTCCCAATATGTACTTTTTTTTAATGCGTTTAAGTTAGGCTTGATATTTTGAAAAGATGCTCACATAAGAAATATGAATTGAAGTAAAAGAGAGCATCAAGAAGCAAACTCAAAACCCATTTAAGTCTAACCCACTTCCTATGCATAGGAATCTTGTAAAGAAACAAGTCATGAAAGCACAAAGCAACAAGCATAGGAAAACAAAACAAGTGCAACTTCAAGACTTTCAACATAAAGAGGGGAAACTTAATAATGTTGAGATACATAATTCCATGTTTCCCTCTCTCATAATAACTTTCAGTAGAATCATGAATAAAATTAACAATATAACAATCACAAGAAACATTCTTATCATGAGCCACATGCATAAAAGAATTAATACTCCCCACATAAACATAGTCATTCTTATTGATTGTAGTGGGAGCAATTTCAACAAAATAACTATCATTATTATTTTCATCACCATAATCATCAAATATAGGAGGCATATTGTAATCATAATTAATTTCCTCCTCAATAGTAGGTGGACTGAAAATATCATAATCATCATTGCAATCATCATATATTGGAGGTATAGTATCATCATAAGCAACAACATAGTTATCTTCCAAAGCGTGTTCATTTGTGAACATATCATCATTGGAAGGATCATGGATAGTACTAATAGTATAGCAATTATTAATATAATCATTTTCAGAATTGGTACCGAAGAGATTTTCAATATCAAAAGTAGCGTGCTTTTCCCAATCATGATCAGTACTATAGGTAACAGGCATAGGAACATCATCGAGTTTAGACTCATCAAAAACTATAATAGGAGCTACATGCTTAGGGGAAAATACCATTTCCTCCCTCCTTTTACTCCTCCTTTTCTTCTTTATCTTCTTCTCTTTAGGAGGGAGAGGCTTGAAAGGAAGCTTCTCCATATACCCTGGTTCATTGTTAGAGATAATAGAAGAAACTTTGGAGGATTCCTTCTTTTCATTAATAAGATCAAAACACATATTAGTCCTATCATATTTTGGTAAAATATCATCTTCTATAATATTTTGTATGTAAGTATTTGTGTGACAATTATCAACACAATAAAGATGACAACCATGCAGGACACTATTCATATCAAAAGCACCCATATCTACCAAAGAGGTTTTTCTTGATAACTCTTCACACCCCAAAAATAATGTAAGTTCATCAGTGATCATGTCATGACAATACAAACTTGCAGTACTCATTGGATTAGAAGGGCTATTATTATGGCCTGAGCATTGAAAATTGAAATGACCCACTTCGAAGTAAAGTTCACAAATAAAAGGATAAAGGGCACAAACTTTTTTACCAAGATCATTTAAAGCCATATACCACATTCTAGTTTTTTCATTCCTGTGGGTGATACAATATTCTTCTTCAACTTGATTACTCTCACAAGGTCTATGTATCCCACAAAAATTAACATGCTTATAAGAAATAGTGCTTTCAAAGGTTTGAGCATGTTTATTGCTATCATTAACAACAATTTCATTTCCCATGCAAGTGTCTTTAAAAGGCTCATGATACATGTCCCACTTTTCTTTAAGAGCATTAATATGAGAAGCAAAGGTTTTAAAAAAATCAATAAGAATTTGAGGATCAAGACCATATTTAGCACTAAGCTCTTGAAAATCAGGAGTTTCAGCAAAAGAGTTAATGCAATCATACTCATAGTTTATACCTGGTTCTTTACCTTTGTTGTTATCCCAATCTTCGGTATTGCTTTGAATTGTTTCAAGAAGATCCCACTTAGCTTTGACCTCCTTACTTGTGAAGGATCCCTCTAAACAAGTATCTAGATAGTCCTTGTAATGTCCTGAAAGCCTTGCATAGAAATTATTAATAACAATATTACGAGGGAGCTCATGAATGGGACATTTGAGCATTAGTGACTTCAATCTCCCCCATGCTTGGGCGATACTTTCTCCATCATGAGGATGAAAATTATAAATGTATTTCCTATCTTTATGAATTTCATGAGGAGGATAAAATTTAGAGTAAAAGAGAGATTCAAGTTCCTTCCACTCAAAATGATGAGGATCATCTAGTAGCTCATACCACTCCCTTGCTTTGCCCTTAAGTGAAAAAGAGAATAACTTCTTCTTGACGTGATCTGTTGTAATACCTGCACACTTGAACAACCCGCATAATTCGTGTAAACAGAGCAAAGGATCACCGGGATGGACAGTTCCATCACCAAAATAGTAGATATCGATAACACGATCAATAATTTTTATAGGTATTTTAAAAGGGATGCTTTCAGTATGTGGATTTAAAATATCACAAGTATCATTAGAATTACCACATATGGGAGATAAAGTATCATCAGAGCAAATTTTCTTCCTTAAAACTGGGGAACTAAAGAGATCATTTTCATAAGAACCAACTTCCCCAACCTTAGACGTTTCCATAGCATTAGTAACAAAGGTGTTCAAAAGATTCATACTAATAACATTGTTATTAGCATGCAAAGAAGGTTCCAAGGGTTTTTTAATTTTCTTTTCAAAGAATTCAAGTTCTAACTTAGGAAAAATAATAAAAAGCTCTCTAATTTTGTTGTTGTTTTCCATTAAGCCTAACTAGTGCAAACAAGAAACAAAAGGACAAAATTGCAGAATCTAAAGGAAATAACTTCGAGCACTCACACCAGAGGATGTGAGTACCTTTTACCTTACCTCCCCGGCAACGGCGCCAGAAAATATCTTGATGTCTACGCACTTCTATTCTTGTAGATAGTTGTTGGGCCTCCAAGTGCAGAGGTTTGTAGAACAACAGCAAGTTTTCCCTTAAGTGGATCACCCAAGGTTTATCGAACTCAGGGAGGAAGTGGTCAAAGGTATTCCCTCTCAAGCAACCCTGCAATCAAGATACAAGAAGTCTCTTGTGTCCCCAACACACCCAATACACTTGTCAGGTGTATAGGTGCACTAGTTCGTCAAAGAGATAGTGAAATACAAGTGGTATGGATATAAGACAACGGTGCGAGAAAATAGATTGATGGCGTGGAAGAGACTAAAGGCAAACTGAAATAAAGATGGAAGCAAGCAAACATGTAACAGATCTAATTGCAAACGGTGTATCAATGCTTAGAAACAAGGCCTAGGGATCATACTTTCACTAGTGAACATTAGTGATACTACTCTTAACTACTCTCCGGTTGAACACTCTAATCGATGGTAGGGTTATAACATCACTCCTCAAAGTCCATCTTTCTCATCTAGAAAACCCCACACTGTCACCTTGAGTACTAGATGAGTCCAACAAACACCACAATTTCATAAAGACATCCAACTCCAAATATAACTCATAACAAGTATTTGTAATATCTAGCCTAAGTGCCACCATGGTGAGCATGCTCTCACTTTGACACACATGGGGAGAGCAGAGATTCATTAAAGCACTTGAGTAGCAAGGTAGATCTACTTGATTACAAAGCTCATGATCACAATATGATCATGCATAGAGATATGAACACATAGCTACCGGTAGAACCCTTAGCCTCGAGAGAGAACTACTCCCTCCTCATCATGGGAATTAGCAATGGTGATGGAGATGGTGGTGGAGATCGATGGAGATGGCTCCGGGGCACTTCCCTGTCCCGGCAGGGTGCCGGAACAGAGACTTTCTGTCCCCCGAATCTCCATTTCGGTGGCGGTGGCGCTGCGGAACTTTTCGTGGCTGGAGGCTTGATTATTTAGGGTTTTGGTATCAGGAGGCTTCTTATAGGCGAAGAGGCAACGTCGATGGAGTGCCAGGGGGGCCACACCACCTGGTGGCGCGGCCAGTGCTAGCCCGCACCACCACATGGTGTGTCCGCCCTGTGGCCCCTCTCCGTCTCGTCTTCTGGCTCCGTGAGTCTTCCGGTAAAATATCAACTTTGGCTTTTGTCCCGTCCAATTCCGAGAATATTGATTTTCTGACTTTCCTGGAACTGTGGCATCTTGTTAATAGGTTAGTCCCAGAAAGTGTATGAAAAGTACTCCAAAGTTGGAACAAAACATAAGAAAGTAGATAAAACCAAGCATGGAACATCAAAAATTATAGATACATTTGCAATGTATCAACCACCAAGAAAGTTCTTCGGTATGAGGCGATCCATGGTACAGGCATGGGTGTCAGACATATCTACGTTCGCATACAGTGGGTGTAAGCCATGTTGCACAGTGAATACACTAAGTTTGAGTTGGCGAGCCTAGCATGTGCAGACATGGCCTCGGAACACGGATGGTCGAAAGATCGAGCACGCGTCGCATGAATGATGTGACCGACGTTTAGCGTCCACCCTTGACCCACATTGATGGCCGTGACGATCGGGGGAGATGTGGCTGATAGGGGTCGTGTTATCACTAGGAACCCTTCTGGGATAGGTGTTTCTGAGTGGAGTTATTATCAACTCATTTTATTATAAACTTAGTATAAATTCCTTTTGCAATTATAAATGTAGATTCCACCTTTCCTATTGACGATTGATTGGTTAGAAGGAGAGAAGCTCAGATTAGATGGATCAAACTTCTCTATGTGGGTTACGCGTCTCCACATTCTTCTTCGCGAGAATGACGTAGTCGACTACATACTCGACGGGATGGATTTGGATCAGCCCATTGACCTAGAGACCCCAGAGCAGCGGGAAGACCGCTATCTCCGTCGGGAGATGGCCTCCTCCATTTCAGTTACAATGCGTTTCGGAATGGTGGACGAGCTGTGGCCTTTCGTGGGTGATGTCAACCCTCGTATGGTTATGCTACAGCTTAGGACACATTTCGTGGAACAAGCATGCATATGGGAGCATGAGCTGATGGGAGACTTCCTCTCCATTAAGATGGAGGAGAACTCATCACTTGACGACCACTTGGAGCGCATGCATGATGTGTACATGAGGCCTACATACTTCCTGGATAGCTAGATGACGGGCTCTTTTGCAAATGGCGTTGTGCTGCGGTCGCTGCCACCAAGCTACCAAGCACAAGTCAGGACTTGCATTATGAGAGGCGACGCAGAATCAATGGAATTCCACCGGTTCGTGACACATCTCAGGAATGTGTTGGTTGAACCAAATGTCGCTGAGTTCATCAATGACAAAGGTATATATTTGATATACAATTTTACAAATGTTATAATCTTGCAAACACATTTGTAGTGTTAAGTATATTTGATACTTGTTCTGTTTTGCTAAAAACAGGTCCTTCCGCATGAGAGGTGCTTGCTGGAGAGGAGGTGACGTTGCGTCTTGATGGCGAGCATGATGATGATGGCCGATGACACTCTCCCTCGACATTTATCATTTACTTTATGTTTTGGATAGTTATTGTCGTCAATAGATCGTGAACCTCTTTAGTGTGTCTGACACTTTGTGAGACGGTTATTGATACGTTGCAAACGTATCCATAATTTTTGATGTTCCATGCTTGGTTTAATCTACTTTCTTATGTTTTGTCCACACTTTGGAGTACTTTTTTTTATGATTTCTTGGACTAACCTATTAACAAGAGCCACAGTGCCAGCTGCCTGTTTCCTGCTGTTTTTGGTTCCAGGAAGTTAGAAAATGAATATTCTCGGAATCGGACGGGACAAAAGCTAAAGTCAGTTTTTCACCGTGGGACACACGGAGCCAGAATACGAGACGGAGAGGGGCCCGAGGGCGGCCACACCAACTGGGCGTGCGGGCCAGGCCTGGCCGCGCCAGGGGGTGGTGTGCCCAGCCCAGGCACCCCCTCGGCCTCCCCTTCCGACTATAAGATGCCTCCAATAGAGAAACCCTAAGTACCCGATCAAAATTCCACGAAAGAGTCTGTAGCCGCTGTCATCTCCATCCCTAGATCGGGAGGGATCTGAAGCTCTTCCCGGCACCCTGCCGGAGAGGGGAATTCATCCTGGCGGCCTTCTTCATCATCATGCAAGCCTTCGGTGTGATGCATGAGTAGTTCATCTCTGAACTACGGGTCCATGTAGTAGCTAGATGGCTGGTTCTCCTCCTTTGTGTTATCATGTTTAGATCTTGTGAGCTCCGTTCATGATCAAGATCATCTATTTGTAATTCTGCATGTTGTGTTTGCGGGGATCCGATGCATATTGAGATGCTATTTCAGATTGATTATTGATTCTATCATGTCTTTGTTATTTGTGATCTTGCATGCTTTCCATTGTTAATAGCTATCTTGGCCAAGTAAATGCTAGCAACTCCAAGAGTTAGTATTTATGGTTGATAGTGGGTTCATGCCTCTAGTAATCTGGGGAAGGGACAGAAATCTCTAAGGTACTAGATGTGTTGTTGCTACTAGGGAGAAAACAATAATCCTTTGTTCATAGAACAATCATATTGTTTACTTTACACACAATTCATAATTCAATTATCCGTTGCTTCCAACTTAATACCGGAGGGGGTTCAGATGATAACCTGAAGGTGGATTATTAGTCATAGATGTAGTTGGATGGCGGTGTATGTATAATGTTGTAATGCCCAATCGAATCTCAAAGGAGTCAAGATGAGTAGTATATGCTTGTATGCTTTCTCGATGTTTGTCAATTTCCTCGCTGTAATTTGTTCACCCAACATGTTATCTATATTAAGGAGAGGCACCTCTAGTGAACTATGGATCCTGGTCCTTTCTTTTACTATCAATGTACAATCAACTGTTTATTGCTTTGTGTTTACTTTTCTGCAAACTATTACTTTCTTCCACTCGATACGTTTAATCCTTTGTTTTTAGCAAAACCGGTGAGATTGACAACCTCATCGCAAGTTGGGGACAGAGTTCTATGGTTGTGTTATGCAGGTCTCCACATTGCTGCAAGCACCGGTAGTGCGCCCTGCCAAAGTTCAGCTAGCTACACCTTTGGGGTGTTTCCTTGCTCCTACTGGATTGATAACCTTGGTTTCATAACTGAGGGAAAACTTATTGCTGTTCTCATCATACCTTCCTCATGGGGTTCCCCAACGATCTCGTTAATACACGAATCAGCAAGTACTTTTTCTAGCGTCGTTGTCGGGGAGTCAAGGACATCTTCACAAGGGTAGTACCTCATAACCAATCTCTTTACTTTGTTGTTTTCGTTTTGCTTAGTTTACTTTTGTTTTGTTTGCTTGTTTCCTTATCTAAAACACACAAAAATTGGTTTTGCAAGTTTGCTTTCTTTATTAAAAACACAAAAAAATGACTACTCTTGAAAATACTAAGTTGTGTCACTTCACTAGCACCAACAACAATGATTTTATGAGCACGCCTATTGCTCCACCTGTTCCTGAAGCTACTTTCTTTGAAATGAAACCTGCTTTACTCAACCTTGTTATGAGAGAACAATTTTCTGGTATTGGTAATGAAGATGCTGCTGCTCATCTAAATAACTTTGTTGAACTTTGTGAGATGCAAAAGCATAGGGATATAGATGGAGATATTATGAAGCTTAAATTGTTTCCTTTCTCTTTGAGAGGAAAAGCTAAAGAATGGTTGAATTCCTTGACTAGGAATAGTATTGATTCTTGGACTAAATGCAAAGATGCTTTCATTGGAAAATACTATCCTCTTGCTGAGATTATATCTATGAGAAGTGAAATAATGAAGTTTAAACAATCTGATAATTAACATGTTGCTCAAGCTTGGGAAAGAATGAAATCTTTGGTAAAGAATTGTCCCACTCATGGACTGACTGCTTGGATGATTATCCAAACCTTTTATGCAGGATTGAACTATTCTTCAAGAAATCTATTGGATTCTGCTGCTGGAGGTACCTTTACGACCATTACTTTGGGTGAGGCAACAAAGCTTCTGGATAATATGATGGTTAACTACTCTGAATGGCATACTGAAAGAGCTCCACAAGGTAAGAAGGTAAATTCTGTTGAAGAGACCTCCTCCTTGAGTGATAAAATTGATGTTATTATGTCTATGCTTGTTAATGGGAAAGCCCATATTGATCCAAATAATGTTTCTTCAGCCTCTTTGGTTGTTCAAGAAGAGCAAGTTGATGTGAACTTTATAAGGAATAATAATTTTAGCAATAATGCCTACATGTATAATTTTGGTCACAACAATTATAAGCCATATCCTCCCAACAATGGGAATGCTTATGGAAATTCCTACGACAATAATAGGAGTGCTTCCTCTGAACTTGAAGTTCTGCTTAAAGACTTTATTAGTAAACAAATCGCTTTCAATAAAACTATTGAGAAAAACTCTCTAATGCTGAAAGAAATATAGCATCTTTGGCTGAAGCTCAATCTTCTTTGAATAAAATGGCTACTAAACCTGAAACTATTGATAACCCTTTGCAGCCACTAATGCCATACAAGTGAGAATTGATGAAAATGTTAGGCTATTAGCTGAATTGCATGCTAAGTGGGAAAGAGAAGATGAAATTGCTAGAAACATTATTCTACTATCACTACCACTAGTGTTGAGGCTAGTAATAGCTCTACTACTTTAGATGATAAATTTGATTTTGATCTTGATAGTTGCAACATCTCTGAAGTAATTAAGTTTCTACAAAAGCTTGCTAAAAGTCCTAATGCTAGTGCTATGAATATGGCCTTTACAAAACACATTACTGATGCTCTCATAAAAATTTAAGAAGAAAAGATGAAACATAAAGCTTCTATTCCTATAAAACAAGAAGATGGTTGGGAACCCATCATTAATATGAAAGTGAATGATTTTGATTTCAAAGCTTTATGTGATCATGATAGTAGTGTTTCTATTATGCCTAGAAGGATTTATGATATGCTTGATTTTCCACCATTGGAATATTGTTATTTGAATGTCCCACTTGATGATAATGCTAAAAAGAAACTCATGGGGAGTATTAATGATGTTCTTATTATGGTTAACAATGCCTATATCCCCGTTGATTTCTATGTTTTGGATGTTGAATGCAATGCTTCTTGTCCTATTACTTGGGGAAGACCTTTTCTTAGAACTATTGGTGCCATTAATGATATGAAAGAAGGCACCATGAAATATCAACTCGCACTGAAGAAAGGTATAGAAAACTTCCCTAAGAAAAGAGAGAATATTTCTTTTGCCTCTCCTATAAAAACAAAATTTGCTCTTAATGCTTCTTCATTTGAGAACACTTGATTCTTTTTCTTGCTTCTTATGCCTAACTTAAAGGCGTTAAAGGAAAGTACTTATTTGGAGAGATCCCAAAAGTTTTAAATGAGTCATCGAAGTTATTACTTTTGTAATAACCTCTAATGAGAGAGAAGTAATGATTGAGAAAGTTGCTGTCCTGAAACAGATTTTTGTGCTTCACCATAAAAATTGGTGTAAAATATCTGTACGTCATTTTGAGGCGTGAATTTTTTTGCTTCTGACCCAGGTTGTTATCTAACTTTCGTTAGTTCAACAAGTTTTCATTTGAGCAACAGAAGGTCTTTGAAAAAATTCGTCTTTACCTGCTAGTCTGTTTTGACAGATTTGTGCCATTATTTGCATTTGCTTCTTGTTGGTTCCTTTTTGAGTTCTTTTGGGGAATTGAGATTTTTGAGGGAAGTGCTACAGTAGCTAGTGTTTTAATGGAAGTTTTATTGGTGTTAGAACTGAACCCAAAGACTTATTATCTTGAGTGCACTAATGTTGCTAATAAAGATTTTGTGAAGTTTTGTATGAAGGAAAAATTTCAGGTGTATGGAGGGAATGAGTAATGAGATGAAGGATGGACTAAAGCTCAAGCTTGGGGATGCCACGCCTGTCACCCCAAGAAATATCCAAGGAGTACAAGGGTCAAAGCTTGGGGATGCCCAAGGCATCCCCCTCTTCATCAATAAAAATCCTAGGTTTCTTCCAAACGCTTCATTTTTATTGTTTCATGCACAGTTGTGTTGTTTTTAGAGCGTCTTCTTTTTCGTTTTCGTTTTGGTTTTCATTTGCTTTGTTTTCTTAGTTTGACGAATAAATTGGTTGGACCCCCTCTTTCATGCATTGGTTTTCAAATAGTTTGGTTTCAATTGGAAAAGAGTAGGAAAAGTTCATGCTTAAGTGGTAAAGAGAGCTTGTTTTTGACTGTGACCTATGCTTTGTCATGCCATGCTTGATATTGTTTTGGCTTTATGCTTAGTATTCTTTTATGTAGAATGACTTGTTATAAACAATTGAGATTGCTTAATGTGCCTTGGAAGGATCATGCGTTGTTTTAGCATATTAAAGCATAGTGTTGTGGTATTCTCCTTTGATGCTTTATTTGGGTTGACTTGGCGCATGCTCACACCATGTTATGACTATCCCAAGTCACCATAGCCTTTATGATCCTCTAGTTTTCAAATTGTAGTATCACTTTATGCTTTGATCAATGATGTTTTGTCGCTCTGCATGATTATGGCCATTATTGCTCTCTTAGTTTGTCGCTCCTAGTCTTTTGCTAGCCTCCACAACCAAGTATGAGTTCCACTCATGCATCCAACTCCTTAAACCATTGCACTTTTACTTTGTACCTAGTTGATATCACGCTCTTTTGTCTATGGATGTCGTCGGTGTGAAATGAAAGGGGAGCTTGTAAGTCCATGGAGTTATGTATATGTGTTAGAGAAATGCCTGGGCCGCTTGTCTAATCCATGCTGTCATGGTGGAAACCTGCAGCGTAACCATAATGAGCTGTCTATGAAGCATTCTTCTTATACAAAAAAGAGTCAGATATTGAGAAAAAAGAGAAAAAGAAAAAAGAGATATATGAAAAGAGGAAAGAGAGAAAAAAGCACCATATTCCCATGGTAAATAAGAAGATGGCTGAGATGCTCGTTGTTTGCTTGCCTTGTCATTTTGATATGTGGATTCTTCCGTATCATCGGGCAAGGGGTACCCTGTCGGCGGTTCTCTATGATACACATGTACTTACGATGACAAGAACTTACCGGTGACTAAACTTGAGTAGCATGAGAGCGACCCTCGTGTTCAAGGGACATGAGATTTCCAATTATACTTCATCAAGCATATACACCATAGTTTGTTCACTTTAACCTTAATCACTTCAAGATGCTTATGATAGGGGCAAGGAGAGCCGAAAGCTAATAAGTACCATAATTTTTGGAAGCTTTTTATGAAACTTGAATCTCTACTTCCTTATATGAAGGCCTTTCTTTTACTTTTATGTTGAGTCTCCACCTTCTATCTTTATGCACCTACTTTGAGAGCCTAGTGGCCATTCTTAGTTCTATGTGATTTGTCCCAAGACTTGTTGATTGATGCATAACTTTGATATTGCTTGTTTTAAACTATTTGTATCTAGTCACTCTTATGAACTTTGAAGGTGTCCTATGCATTTATATTTGCTATTCTATGAAGGACAAGCTGAATGTTACTATGCTATATTTTCTTTATGTGAAACAAACAAACGTCTTGGAAAGTATTGTTATTCATGAATCTTTTCTTTGTGCCTTTTCATGTTGCAACATAGTTTCTTTGTCTTATTGCTAGAACTTTGTCTTTCATGTTATGATTAAAGTACTATGATCCCATCTTTGAATGTTTTGCAAATACTTTGATCAAGTTTATGATGGTGCATGTCACCTAAAAATTATTCTTTCTTTTTATCACTTACCTACTCGAGGACGAGCAGGAGTTAAGCTTGGGGATGTCGATACGTTCCAAACGTTTCCATAATTTTTGATGTTCCATGCTTGGTTTTATCTACTTTCTTATGTTTTGTCCACACTTTGGAGTGCTTTTCATATAATTTCTTGGACTAACCTATTAACAAGAGCCACAGTGCCAGCTGCCTGTTTCCTGCTGTTTTTGGTTCCAGGAAGTCAGAAAATGAATATTCTCAGAATCAGACGGGACAAAAGCCAAATTCAGTTTTTCACCAAGGGACACACGGAGCCAGAATACGAGACGGAGAGGGGCCAGAGGGCGGCCACACCACCTGGCCATGTGGGCCAGGCCTGGCCGTGCCAAGGGGTGGTGTGGCCAGCCCAGGCACCCCCTCGGCCTCCCCTTCCGACTATAAGATGCCTCCGATACAGAAACCCTAAGTACCCGATCAAAATTCCACGAAAGAGTCTATAGGCGTCGTCATATCCATCCCTAGATCGGGAGGGATCTGAAGCTCTTCCCGGCACCCTGCCGGAGAGGGGAATTCATCCTGGAGGCCTTCTTCATGATCATGCAAGCCTCCGGTGTGATGCGTGAGTAGTTCATCTCTAGACTACGGGTCCATGTAGTCGCTAGATGGCTGGTTCTCCTCATTTGTGCTATCATGTTTAGATCTTGTGAGCTCCATTCATGATCAAGATCATCTATTTGTAATTCTGCATGTTGTGTTTGCGGGGATCTGATGGATATTGAGATGCTATTTCAGATTGATTATTGATTCTATCATGTCTTTGTTATTTGTGATCTTACATGCTTTCCGTTGTTAGTAGCTATCTTGGCCAAGTAGATACTAGCAACTCCAAGAGTTAGTATTTATGCTTAATAGTGGGTTCATGCCTCTAGCAATCTGGGGAAGTGACAGAAATCTCTAAGGTACTAGATGTGTTGTTGCTACTAGGGAGAAAACAACAATCCTTTGTTCATAGAACAATCGTATTGTTTACTTTACACGCAATTCGTAATGCAATTATCCGTCGCTTGCAACTTAATACTGGAGGGGGTTCGGATGATAACCTGAAGGTGGATTATTCGTCATAGATGCAGTTGGATGGCGGTCTATGTATAATGTTGTAATGCCTAATCGAATCTCAAAGGAGTCAAGATGAGTAGTATATGCTTGTATGCTTTCTCGATGTTTGTCAATTGCCCCGCTGTAATTTGTTCACCCAACATGTTATCTATCTTAAGGAGAGCCACCTCTACTGAACTATGGACCCCGGTCCTTTCTTTTGCTATCAATCTACAATCAACTGTTTACTGCTTTGTGTTTACTTTTCTGCAAACTATTACTTTCTTCCACTCGATACGTTTAATCCTTTGTTTTCAGCAAAACCGGTGAGATTGACAACCTCATCGCAAGTTGGGGACAGAGTTCTGTGGTTGTGTTGTGCAGGTCTCCATGTTGCTGCTGGCACCGATAGTGCGCCCTGCCAAAGTTCAGCTAGCTACACCTTTGGGGTGTTTCCTTGCTCCTACTGGATTGATAACCTTGGTTTCAGAATTGAGGGAAAACTTACTGCTGTGCTCATCATACCTTCCTCTTGGGGTTCCCCAACGAGCTCGTCAATACACGAGTCAACAATTATTCATATCAGTATGTAACAAACAGTTGTTCTAGTATTATGAATGATTTCTATTTGTGTTCATATCTTGTTTGATTACTTGTGAATTATCCTTGTTGTTTGAAACTAATTGATAATGCATGAACATTTGTAAAATATTGAAATGCCTTAAAATACCCAAATTAATGATATTTCATTAAAGAATGAAACCATTGTTTAAATTCAAAAGTTATGTTGATAATATGTGAAAGACATTTGATTTCTTATCACATATAAATCATGCCTAAGTTCAGAAAACTAACTCGAACACTGTGTATTACTTGAATACAAAGTGTTTTAATGAATTGTTAAAAGTAAATACATATTCGATGTATTGTGATTTAACAAAATGGTAATTATCATTATATGATTGTTTAAATGTGTAAAGTAGTTTACCAAAGGAAACATGAATATGAAATTATTTGATATGATCAAATTGTTTCATCAAACAAAGGGTATTAAAGATAAATGAGAATCTAATTACTATGATTTGATCAATAGTAATGAAATTCGACTTTATAAGAATGGCATAAAGAAATTGTGGAATGCAAAGCGTTTTGAAACGTCAAAATGCAAAGCATCACAATATGATATTAGATATCAAAGTCGGTGAATGGATGGCACCAAATAAATCATTGTAGTGTAGATGTAGAGACCATTGGTTAGAAATAGTTAGCACTCAATTATAATATATAGTGAACCATTTGAATTCGTGAAAGCGGCTCCACATCTAGTATGGACCATCGTAAAAGTTTTGGGGTTATTCGATATAACCAAAACAATAGCGAATTAGTACTTGTAGAGTATTCATTGGAAACTTTGGATACGAAATCCATAGCTAAAACCAAAAAGGAAAGAAAAACTTGTATTGCTTGGATTTTGGTGCATTCTTGAGGAAGTTCACATTCAGTGATACTTCTCAATTATGGAGCAAATGGAAGATAGTGCGAAACACAATGAGGATTCAAATCCCTGCATCAGAGTATTGAGAAGCGCAACGGAAAATGTTCCTGAACGATTCTCTTCACAAAAGGAAAGAATCAATGATAATGATCACTGTGTTTCCCCACTAGTGTTTTCACTACATGAAGTAGGATTCAAAATGTAATCCATATCTTGTATGGCGATATTTGTGAAACATTTGTCATGATTACCGGAATATGACATACCTACGAACTACTAAGGAAATAATGGCAAACTAAAATTATGGGAAATCCCAAAGCGAAATTCACTTGAGATTAGAAAGCGATTCGTTGCTGAATCTCACAAGTAAAAGGGGTTACTTGAATTTTCCCAATGGTTGCAAAGCCATAGTGGAAAAAGGGGGTGAATGACAAAATTACAATTTGTCAAGTATTGGACGAATTCAAATGAATTTGATTCAAGTGTGCTAAATGTCTAGTGGATTTAAAACTAGTAAAAGTACTAGTGTCTCATAGTAAATCTCTCACTTTGATATTTGATCAAAGGTTTTGAAATTATTCAAAATAGTGAGTAGATATGCAATTTGCATAAAATTGAGTGGGAGCTATGAAAGTCTTCCTAAAACAATATGTGAATGACATATTTTTGAGTGGGAGCAATGTAAGTCTCAAATTCAAATATGTAGGAACATAGTTTGAGTAAGAGTACTGACTCATACCCAAATATGGTAGAAACATATTTTGAGTGGGAGCTTATAGAGTGATTGTTAAGTGTTTTAAGAATAAAAGCGCAAGTAATTATAAATAATGATTTATAAGGTGTAGAAGTTGATAATAGGTGTATTATGATATTATGTAGTATTCCTTAAGGGATTCTGAAAAGGGTTTTAGAATAAAAGTTAATTAAGGAACTGGTCCTTAATAACTCAAATTAGGAATAGTATTAAGTTGAACATCAATGGTTGAAAGAAAGAAATAATGATCATCATCCACTATGTTGAGACATAGGTTCTATCTTAGAAAACCAAGATGATAACTTAACATAATATATAATCTAATTAGGAACGTTGAAAAGTGATTAAGTTTGAATGTAGGAATGTTGAGCTAAGTTTGTCCGCAGTGTCTAATAGAGAACTGTAGACATGTTTTTCCAAATCCATAAAGGAAGACATATCTTAAAACATGAAGGGTTATGTCATAAGGGAATATGTTGGAAACTCCCGTAATACCAATTAGAATCAAGTAGGAAGCGATGTGATTAAACACCGAAAGTTGCACGGAGTGCACTCGAGTTTCGATGATTACATTTCTAATAATAGATAAGGGTACCATCTAAAGTATTGTATAATGTTATGGCGGGGCTAGTTCGCTTTTAACGTATAATGATGTGTCCCAGGGCATAGTGCCCAGGAGAAAGCCCTCAAGGTTGATCTAAAGTCAATGTAGGCTCCTGGAATTAGGCCTCGTTCTACTGCCATAGAGACGATGCATACACACAGATGTTATCATGTGATGATAAAGTATTAATGTCAATCAAGGTGACATTAGTAAGTTGCAAAGGATTTGGGACTATAAAGTACAGGCCCAAGACTCAACCTCTTCCATGAGCAAGCATGTTCAGGTTATCGGATATATGGTGCCAATGATTAAGAACAAATGCAGCTAGTGTATTTGTACTCTAGTGCAAGTGGGAGACTGTTGGAAATATGCCCTAGAGACAAATAGTTATAAGGACTATTATCATATTTCGTATAGTTTATGATTAAGTTTTATATCATGCTATAAATGTATTGAGTGGAAACATCAATACACGTGTTATATATAAACAACCAGGGGTTCCTAGTGAAACTCTAGTCATCGGTTCATTGGTCAACAGATGATCAAGTTTCCTGATCATGTGGCATTTATGCCAGTTGGAAATGGAGTCAACTCATTCTGTGAATGAGATGATGAACCAATACCCAACCTAAACATCGTGACCTGATCAGGTCACGAAGTTCAAGTTACAATGATTAGAAATGGATCCTCGTAGACTATTCCCTAGACTGTGAGGCTATATCAATCATTGTCTCCCGAGAGTGCTTTGATAGCATCAAGCGCCACTTGGTAATACAGTGGTTATAAAGGTGTTTTCAGGTACTCGGAGGAAACCGTTGAGGCAATATATGTCAAGAGCATGATTTTTCCGTCCATGTGAAGGAAAGATACTCAAGGGCCCACTCGGAGAAGTTATATCCAATAGCTGCGCAACGTGTGATTTGATCATAGGGATATCACTTGTCGGAACGAGTCAAGTAGCATTGATCAGTAACGAGATTGAACACGACATGGTGATTCCATTGATCAGATCTCGGGCAATGCAAGTATCGAGAGACAAAGGGAATAAGACACGACTGTCCCGGTTCAAATGACGAAAGATCTTCGTGGAACGCACATGGGTCACATGGCCATCCAGGTCCCTCTGTCGATCATTGGTGCGGGAGTGTCCCGGCCATGTATGGAGTGTTCCGGAACCATGGGGTATCACGCTTAAGGGCTTGATGATTCTTAGAGAGTGTTTATATGATCGGAAGAATTGCCGAAGAATAGTAGAGACAAAACCGGAAGGGTTTCGATAACTCCGGAGGATGTCCGGAGTGGAGGTGGAAGTGTTCCACAACCACGGAGGTTGAATAATATGTGAATGAATGTTAAATATTGATTTAATCATTTATTCATAATTATTTAATAAAAGAGAAAATCAATTAAAAGGTCAAAAGGCTTAATGGGCCAATTCCCGGAGGGGAAAGGGCCCAAGAGGGGACCACACCCCTAGGAGAGGCCTAGGGGGTGGCCGGCAGCCCTAATGGGCCTACCCCAAGTGGGGCCCATGGGTGGGGGCTGGCCGGCGCGCCTCCCCACCCCCTCCCCTTGATTAGTCTCACCCCGGGACTTTGAGGGAGGTAGGACCTCCCCTCCCCCTATATATAGTGGGGGTATTTGGCCAGATAAATACACACAAATTCAATAAAGGTCTTCTCACTTTTAGGAAGACCTTTGACCACTTCCTTCCTGAGTTCGATAAACCTTGGCTGATCCACTTAAGGGAAAACTTGCTGCTGTTCTACAAACCTCTGCACTTGGAGGCCCAACAACTGTCTACTAGAATAGAAGTGCGTAGACATCAAGCTATTTTCTGGCGCCGTTGCCGGGGAGGTAAGGTAAAAGGCACTCACATGCTCTGGCTACTAAGCTATCTTCTAGCATTGTTGCTAGTGTGTGAGTGCTCGAAGTTATTTCCTTTAGATTCTGCAATTTTGTCTATTTGTTTCTTGTTTTCACTAGTTAGGCTTAATGGAAAACAACAACAAAATTAGAGAGCTTTATATTATTTATCTTGAGTTAGGACATGAAGTGTTTGAAGAGAAAATTAAAAAACCTATGGAACATTAATTGCAAGCTAATAGCAGTGTTATTTGTATGAATTTTTTGAACACCATTATTGCTAATTCTATGGAAAAGTCTAAGCTTGGGGAAGCTGGTTTTGATGAGCATAATATTTTTATTCCCCCAAGCACGAAGGAGAAAATTTACTTTGATGATACTATGCCTCCAATATATGATGATTACAATGATGAGTATGATATTTTCAGTACACCTACTATTGAGGATAAAATTACTTATGATTACAATATGCCTCCTATATTTGATGATTATGGTGACGAGAATAATAATGATAGCTATTTTGTTGAATTTGCTCCCACTACAATTAATAATAATGACTATGTTTATGTGGGGAGTATTAATTCTTTTATGCATGTGGCTCATGATAAGGATGTTTTATGTGATAGTTATATTGTTAATTTTATTCATGATGCTACTGAAAGTTATTATGAGAGAGGGAAACATGGTTTTATGCATCACAACAATATTAAGCTTCCCCTCTTTATGTTGAAAATTTTGAAGTTGCACTTGTTTTGCTTTCCTATGCTTGTTGCTTTGTGCTTTTATGACTTGTTTCTTTACAACATTATTTTTCATAGGAAGTGGATTATACTTAAATTTGTTCCATATTTGCTTCCTGATGCTCTCTTTTACTCTAAATTCATATTTCTTATGTGAGCATCTTCTCAATCTATCATGCCTAACTTAAAGGCGTTAAAGAAAAGTACTTATTGGGAGATAACCCAAAAGTTTTAGTTGAGTCTTGGAAGTTATTACTTCTATAATAACTGCTCCTTATCATTTTTGTGTGGTTTTTGTGCCAAGAGTAACCTCTAATGGGAGAGAAGTAATACTTGGGAAAGTTGTTGTCCCGAAACAGATTTTTGTCCATCACTATAAAAATTCGTGAAAAATCTATGGAGGTCGGTTTGAGCTGTCATTTTTTGTGCTTTTGCCCCAGGTTGTTATCTAACTTTCGTTAATCCAACACGTTTCGATTTGAGCAACAGAATGTCCTCAAACAAATTGGTTTTTACCTGCTGGAATGTTTTGACAGATTTCTGCGATTATTTGCATTTGCCTCTTAATCTCTTTCTCTTTGATCATTTGAACTTTTTAAAGGAAGTGCTACAGTAGCTTTTGTTTTAATGGAAGTTTTACCTGTGTTGAAACTGAACCAAAAGACTTATTATCTTTTGAATGCACTAGTGTTGCTAATGAAGATTGTGTGAAGTTTTGTATGAAGGAAATTTCAGGTGTAGGGAAAGAATGATGTAATGAGATGAAGAATGGACAAAAGATCAAGCTTGGGGATGCCACCCCATGTCACCCTAAGAAATATTCAAGAGGTACAAGCGTCAAAGCTTGGGGATGCCCAAGGCATCCCCTTCTTCATCAATAAAACACTCAGGTTTCTTCCAAACACTTCATTTTTATTGTTTCATGCACAATTGTGTTGTTCTTGGAGCGTCTTCATTTTCGTTTTTAGTTTTTATTTGCTTAGTTTGTTTGTTTGCTGCAATAAGTTGGTTAGATCCCAGCACTTCTTTTGGAGAGACACACACTCTGCTTTCCTTGTTTAGAACACTCTAGTTTTCATTCTTATTGTTTTGTGAGTGTTCTCTTTTGCTAGCATTGTGTTTAGCCTTAGTTTTCTTGTGCTTTCAGCTTAGAACTTTTTAGTTCTTCCTTTTGAATTTGTGAGACAAGCTCACTGATCTTTATTTATTATTATCTTTGTGAGTTCTTTCAAATAAGTTGGTTTGGATTGGAAAAGAGTAGGAAAGTTCATGCTTAAGTGGTATAAAAGGAGTTTGTTTTTGATTGTGACCTAGACTTTGTCATGTCATGCTTGATATTGTTTTGGCTTTATGCTTAGTGATTTTTTCTGTAGCATGACTTGTTACAAATAATTGAGATTGCTTAATGTGCCTTGAAAGCATCATGCGTTGTTTTAGCATATTAAAGCATAGTATTGTGGTATTCTCCTTTGATGCTTTATTTGGGTCGACTTGGCGCATGCTCACACCATGTTATGACTATACAAAGTCACCATAGCCTCTATGATCATTTAGTTTTCGACTTGTAATATCACTTTATGCTTTAATTAATGATGTTTTGTCGCTTTGCATGATTATGGCCATTATTGCTCTCTTAGTTGGTCGCTCCCAGTCTTTTGCTAGACTCCATAACCAAGTATGAGTTCCACTCATGCATCCAACTCCAAATAAAACCAAGTTATTCCAAAGAGTCCACCATACCTACATATTAGCATTTGCTATTCCAAGTATATTCATGTTTTTATCTACCTTCCGAATTAAACTTGTTATGTGAAAATTAGTGATTAAAGCTCTCACGAACTTGATAGCACACTTTACTTTTATTGCACTTAATAAACTTGAACCATTGTGTCATATATGTTGTATATGCTTGCACTTATATGTTAGGGACTAGCAGAACCATGCTGTCATGGGGAACGCTTTGAACATTGCACTTGTACATTGTACCTAGTTGATATCATGCACTTTTGTCTATGAATGTCATCGGTGTGAAATGAAAGGGGAGCTTGTAAGTCCATGGAGTTATGTATGTGTGTTTGAGAAACGCCTGGGCCACCGGTCTAATCCATGCCTAATCATGGTGGAAACCTGCAGCGTAACCATAATGAGCTGTCTATGAAGCATTCTTCTTATAAAAAAAGAGATAGAGATTGAGAAAAAGAGAAAAAGAAAAAAAAGATATGATAAAAGAGGAAAGAGAGAAAAAAGCACCATTTTCCCATGGTAATTAAGAAGATTGCTGAGATGCTCGTTGTCTGCTTGCGTTGTCATTTTGATATGGGGATTCTTACGTATCATCGGGCAAGGGATACCCATTGGCGGTTCTCTATGATACACATGTACTTACGATGACAAGAACTTACCGGTGACTAAACTTGAGTAGCATGAGGAGCGGCCCTCGTATTCAAGGGACATGAGGTTTCCAACTTATACTTTTTCAAGCATATACTCCATAGTTTGTTCACTTTAACCTTAAACACTTCAAGATGCTTATGATAGGGGCAATGAGAGCTGAAAGCTAATAAGTACCATAATTTTTGGAAGCTCTTTATGAGACTTGAATCCCTGCTTTCTTCTGTGAAGGCCTTTCTTTTACTTTTATGTTGAGTCTCCATCTTATATCTTTATGCACCTATTTTGAGAGCATAGTGGCCATTCTGAGTATAATGTGCATTGTCCCAAGACTTGTTGATTGATGCATAACTTTGATATTGCTTGTTCTTAAACTATTTGTATCTAGTCACCCTTATGAACTTTGAAGGTGTCCTATGCATTTATGTTTGTCTACTCAATGAAGGACAAGCTGAATGCCACTATGCTATGTTTTCTTTATGTGAAACAAACAAACTTCTTGCAAAACATTGTTATTCATGAATCTTTTGTTTGTACCTTTTCATGTTGCAACATAGTTGCTATGTCTTATTGTTAGAACTTTATCTTTTATGCTATGTTGAAGTACTATGATCCCAGCTTTCAATATTTTACAAATAGTTTGATCAAGTTTATGATGGTGCATGTCACCTCAAAAATTATTCTTTCTTTTTATCACTTACCTACTCGAGGACGAGTATGAGTTAAGCTTGGGGATGTTGATATGTTGCAAATGTATCTTTAATTTTTGATGTTCCATGCTTGGTTTTATCTACTTTCTTACGTTTTGTTCCAACTTTGGAGTATTTTTGTACACTTTCTTGGACTAACCTATTAACAAGATGCCACAGTGCCAGCTGCCTGTTTTCTGCTATTTTTGGTTCCAGGAAAGTCAGAAAATGAATATTCTCGGAATTGGACGAGACAAAAGCCATAGTCGATATTTTATCGGAAGACTCACGGAGCCAGAAGACGAGACAAAGAGGGGCCAGGGAATGGCCACACCATGTGGTGATGCGGGCTAGCCCTGGCCACGCCACCAGGTGGTGTGGCCCCCTGGTCCACCCACCGACCTTGCCTCTTTGCCTATAAGAAGCCTCCTGATGCAGAAACCCTAAATCCTCAAGCCTCCAGCCACGAAAAGTTTCGCAGCGCCACCGCCACCAAAGGGGAGATTTGGGGGACAGAAAGTCTCTGTTCCGGCACGCTGCCGGGACGGGGAAGTGCCCCTAGAGCCATCTCCATCGATCTCCACCACCATCTCCATCGCCATTATTGATTCCCATGATGATGAGGGAGTAGATCTTCCTCGAGGCTAAGGACTCTACCGGTAGCTATGTGTTCATCTCTCTCTCTCTATGCATGATCATATTGTGATCATGAGCTTTGTAATTAAGTAGATCTACCTTGCTACTCAAGTGTTTTAATAGATCTCTGCTCTCCCCATATGTGTGAAAGTGACAGCGTGCACACCATGGTGGCACTTAGGCTAGAGATTACAAATACTTGTTATGAGTTATAGTTTGAGTTGGATGACTTTTTTGAAATTGTGGTGTTTGTTGGAACCATCTAGTGCTCAAGGTGACAGTGTGGGGTTATCTAGATGCGGAAAGCGAACTTTGAGGTGTGCTGTTATAGCCCTACCATGGATTAGAGTGTCCAACCGGAGAGTAGTTCAGAGTAGTATCATAAAGAGATGATATTTATATGAGAGTGTTCACTAGTGAAAGTATGATCCCTATGCCTTGTTTCTAAGCACCGAAACACCGTTTGCAATTAGATCTATTACATGTTTGCTTGCTTCCATCTTTATTTTAGTTTGCCTTTAGTCTCTTCCTATCCGTCAAGCTCTTTTCTGGCACCATTACCACTTATAATTATCCATACCACTTGTATTTCACTATCTCTTCGCCTAACTAGTGCACCTATACACCTGACAAGTGTATTGGGTGTGTTGGGCACACAAGAGACTTCTTGTATCTTGATTGCAGGGTTGCTTGAGAGGGATACCTTTGACCACTTCCTCCCTGAGTTCGATAAACCTTGGGTGATCCACTTAAGGGAAAACTTGCTGCTGTTCTACAAACCTCTGCACTTGGAGGCCCAACAGATGTCTACAAGAATAGAAGTGCGTAGACATCAAGCCGCCAGAGGAATAGACTTAGATCTAATCTCTCCACCACCATAGCCATATTCCACCACTTGTAATAGTAGATCTCTTCTTCGATTGGCGACATTGTAAGACTATTGCTATCAATCTCATGATTTCCATTACAATGTTTGATCTTTGATCTCATCTCTATGTGTGAGTAATTCTCCTTGGGCTAAGGGCTTCGGCCTAGCCATGTAGCTTTTGTGCATGTTATTTATCATAGATGGGATTATGTATTAGTTTGTATGACATGATGATTAGTGTATCCTCTCTTGCCTCAATCTAAGGACTTGTCAGGTACCCAAGACCCCGAGGATTGAGCTAGGTATAGGGAGTATGAGTAATGACTAATCTGCAGGTTGGGAACCCCAGTGACAGAAGGGGTAGTACGGATGTATGTCGGTATTTAATTGGGATCAACGGTGACGTCACTATGCATATCATTAGTTCTCTTTCTTCTATGGATGAGACTAGTAGGTTATTGCTATAAGCGGTTGCGGAGGCAATAGCAATTATGGATGCACTGCCCACATATAATTTATCTTGCTCTAATAATTACATGCATACTTTAGTTTTATCTTTTATTCCCATCAGATGTTTTGCATAGCTACTGGTGAAACCAAATGCCCTAGGACCTCTCTCTCCATCATCGAGAACAACAAAAAGATGCAAACTCTTGGTCCGCTAAAAACACAAAAGGTATTCTAAAACTCCCGAAGGTCCATTAAATTAACTTCACGACGCTTCTGCTTCCCGAGGATTCGATAAACCTAGGTCTACTAGGGAAAAAGAGCTATACTGCATCTGTAATCCAGATCGAAGGTATCAACCCTTTTTCTGGCGCCTTTGCCGAGGAAGAAATAGCTACCCTGGTGAGGTTAGTAGGAACCTTGCTAGTTTTAATTCTTGTTTTTAATTTTGTTAGTTTGCTTTCGGTCTTTATTTGAAAAACCAAAAAAAATAGTTAGTCTTTAAATTCTAGTTAATATTATTATCATAAGTCTCTATTAAAAAAACCCAAAAACATAGGAAATATGGCTGAAAAAAAGCTTGGGGAGTTTGCAACTCCCAATAATGATTATTTGCGTACTCCTATTACTCAGCCAGCAATTGCTGCTGATGACTATGAAATTTAGCCCCATTATTGAAGTTTGGTTCAACAGAATCAATTTGGTGGCTCTGCTATTGAGGACGTAGGTATGCACTTGAATACTTTGACTAAAATGTGTGATATGATGCGCATAAAAGATGTTGACCCTGATGCGGTCAAATTGCGCTTATTTCCTTTCTCTCTTAGAGGAAGAGCAAAAGAATGGTTGCTAGCTTTGCCTAAAAATACTATTACATCATGGGTGGGATGTACTTCTTTATTTATGACTAAATATTTCGCACCTGCAAAGACTATGCAACTAAGATCTTATATTACTGGTTTTAGACAGGAAGAGCGTGAGCCACTAGCGCTTGCATGGGAGAGGATGAAAGAATGCTTAAGAAACTGTCCTAGCCATGGGATGGAAGATTGGTTAATCCTCCATTTATTTTATAATGCTCTTAATCCTGTGTCTAAGTCTATGGTTGATACTGCATCTAGAGGAACATTTATGGGTAAACATATTACCGAAGCAAAGCAGCTGCTAGACAATATACAAGACAACCATTCCCAATGGCATGTGGAAAGATCAAACACGAAGAAGGTGAATTCCGTCTCACCACAAGAAAATGAAGAACTCAATGTAAAGCTAGATGAGCTCATATTAGCCGTAAAAGGTAAGGAAACCTAGGTAAGAGCTATCCCAGAAACTAATATTGAAGAAGTAGACTTCATAGCCCGTAATGATTATAACCCTGTTTGGAAGAAAAATTATAATCCTAATTTTCAGAAACACTATTCTAATCCTGCAGGTAACTCTAATAATATGGGACCAAGTAATGGTAGTCTCCAAGAAACACTTATATCTTTCATAGACTCACAAAATGAGCAAAACAGTATTCTTGTTAAAATAACGGAGAACCATGATGCTATGCTTGGTAAATTATCTAACCAAGCTGTAAGTTTGAGGAATGATTTGCAGGCCCTCCAAGAAAGGACGAGGATTGTAGAGGCATAGCTAGGTAAGATCACCGAGTCAAACTCTCATTCTAGCTAAATTTGCAGGCAAAGCTGAGCCCAATCCTATTGAAGACCTCAAAATGATGAGAATCCAAAGGGAGGAGCCTGAAGAACTTGATTCTAGTAATGCTCCCTCACCAAGTTAAACCGTTGAAGATCTTGTAAAAGAATCAACATTAAGATCTCGGTGAGTGAAGGATATGATGAAGCCATGTATCGACACTTCATTAATTAGGTAGCAATAAAGGTACGTGAGCTTGAACAAGAATATAAGAAAATTGCTGAAAAATTACCTATTAAGCTTGATGATATATTTGAGCCTACTATTAAGATTAAAATTGGGACTAATGAGATAGCTGCACTTTGTGATCTAGGTGCAAGCATTTCAACAATTCCAAAGAGTCTTGTTAATAAGTTAAATCTTGGCTCTTTTGAAATCACTGAGTTAAAACTACATCTTGCTGATTCTACCTACAAATAAGCTGTAGGAATTAAGGAGAATACTTTAGTTTACATTAAAGGTTGTCCTGCTCTTATTGATTTCGTTATTGTTGACATGTCTGAAGATGTTACTACTCCTATTATATTAGGTCGTCCTTTCTTAAGAACTATTAAGGCTTTGATTAATCTCCATGAAGGGAACATGAAGCTTCAATTGCCTTCACGGGATACTTTTGTTATTCATTTCCCCAAGAAGAAGAAAGCCAAGCATGATGAAAAGGAGGCCATCACTTTGAAGGCCAACTATTTTGGAGTGGGTGTTCCACTCATCTGGCCTAAGTGAGCAACATGAAGGTCAAGCTATTGACCATAAAAGAGCGCTGCATGGGAGGCAACCCATGTGAAATAAAGGTTTGAGTAAAGTTTTTAAGTTTTAGTTTAAGTTTATGTTTCATAAAGAGTGTTAGAAAACTCCAGTTGAGGAGAAAAAGTTTGGTAGTACTAAAAATCCTATTATATACATACTGTTGTTGGTCGATAATTTTGACTGTCAACTTTCTGTCAAAAACAAGGTATTTTGCTAAGTTTCAGTATAAGAAGTAATTCTTGAAGAAACGGAATTGTTTTGATGGTACAGAGAGTTTAACGACCAACTATACGGAAGGAATAAAAATTCCAGCCATATAGTTCCGGCTGTATGGATACTTTTGACATCGACAATTTTTCTTTCAAAAGTACTGATGGTTTAATGACCAACTATATGGCGGGAATATAAATTCCGGTCATATAGGTCCGGTCATACAGATATCAATGCTTTCATACAAATTATTTTCCTAGGCACAGACGGTTTGACGACCAACTATACGGTGAGAACAAATTGTTCCGGCCGTATAGTTTTGGCCGTATAGCTGCGCCGCTAGTTGGAAACCCTAAAATTTTGACAGCAGGCCAACTATACGGCGGGAACACAATGTTCCGGCGTATAGTTCTGCCCGTATAGTTGCGTCCGACCAATAAAACGCTATGGGAGGTACTTCCAACCCCAAAACTTCAATCATTTATATTTCTTCCACCTCCAAACTCTCTCAAAACCTCAAGAGATCTTCATCTCTACTCAATTTCGTTCAATTTACTCGCACACAAGTGATCTATGATATGTTTATCCTCCGATCGTCCAATTACATTTTGCAAATTCATCTTCGATCTATTTTCATTATAAATCTAGGGTAAGACCTACTATGAACTAAATGCCATGATTCTCTTGCCTAGATTATTATTTTGAGGGGATTCTTAGTGTGCTATAATGAGGAATATGTTATGCATATTATTGTTGGATCAAAAGTTTTACTTTTCCCTATTATTTTTAGAAGATGAACACAAGGAGCCAAACTCATGCTCGTGCCGCCGCTAGCGCTTCTCGGGCTATCACTCAAGAACGCATGGGGATACGGTTCTGGAATGAGCTCCAACCTGACCACTTTGACAGGATCAAGAACCGAGAGGTGAAGGCAACCAAGTGGGCTTGCCCCACTATATTGAACCAACTCAGTATTTCCAATGACTTCCATTTACTTTGCAATAGGGTTTGCTTGCAAAACTTCATGTTCAATGATGTTCCGACCTATCGCTGGTTAACCATTGAATTCCTAAGCTCCTTGCAAAGCACCGTTAAATTATGGCATGGAGAGGGCGAGATTTCTTTCCAGCTCATGAACAACAACTACACTTTAACACTAGATGAATGGTGCACATGTTTTAATTTGCCAAACAATAATGATAATGATTTGCATGCATCCTATACTGGCTTAGACCCTTCCCCTGAACAATATTACAATAGAATGAGCTTCACTTCTAGAGTGAGCAAGGGGAAGAATATTCAACATCCTGCAATTTGCTACTTGTTCTATGTTATTGCTAACACCTTGAATGCATGTAATGAGTTCACGAGACTCAATGAGGAGGACATCTTAGTCCTTGCAAAGGCTGCTTTCAACAACTGCAACTTGTCGCTCAACTTGGGCGCAATCCTTGTGCGCTACCTAGAGCACCAATCCTCCCAAAGCCAAGGACCAATCATAGGTGGAGGATTCATCACCGTGCTTGCCAATGCCCTAGGCATTGACCTAGGTGAGTTGCAACCTGTGCTAGGTGAGGGACGTGTCGGTTTCTCTACTTTAAAAGCTTGTGGAATGCTCACTAGGAGAGGTGGTGTTTATTACCTGCATATTGCTAGAGCTGGGCATATCTACCCCGCTCCTTTGCCTAATGGCCTTTTCTCTATCGAGGAAGGATGTTTGCTATATGACTTGCAGGTTGAGCAACACCAACGCGAGGAGGAGATTCGGGATGAGGATGAGGACCAAGAAGAGGAGCAAGAAGTTTCTTATCAAGAGGAGCAACCATCAACCCGGTTCGCTACATACCAGGACTTCCAAGAACTTGGAGGGAATGTGGAGAGGATGCATAACCTCTCTTTGAACCTCCGAGAATCCACTAGTAATTTATCATCTCAATTTGCGAACTGGAGTTCCAACTTTTTCTTGCCACCAGAATGATTTGAAGGTCTTGCAAAATCCTAAGCCTGGGGAAGTTTCCTCATTTATCTTTATTTCGCGTTTATTTGCTTTTGTTTATTTCGAGGTTATGTTTTTAATTTGAGTTTATAAGCACTCGTGTTGGTTTCCCCAACACTTTATCTTTATTTATTTATATTATTTCGAGATTTTCTAGCCGAGCTTTGCCGCCAATTTTCTATTCTTTAATTCCCTCTCTTAAAAACAACAAAAAGATTTCTCCATTTATCTTTATTTTCCCTCTTTCTTTTCTTTCCGCCTCGAGGTTCTCATGTATTTGCAGGAAGAGTGATTGACTTCGATTTTCCAAAAAACAAATCAAAAAGGAAGAGAGAAGTGGAACCAAACATGAGAGGTATGCCTTATGACTCCCCAATTTTGAAGTTTGAGAAACCCATGCTAGTTAGTAGTAAATGTTGAGATATTATATTGGTGGAGTGAGTCTTATAGTAAAATTTTCTTTGCATGGGTATTTAATTGGGTATGTTTTGTTCTAGCTCTTGTAGTTAACCAAGTCTTGCCTAAAAATTTGCTAAACAATTGTAATAAGAAAAAGTCTCACAATTGAAGGCTTGGGTGTTGTAGTGTTTAGTCTTCAAGGCTTATTTCTAGAGACACTCAACACCACGGAATATAATGATTGACTTGATAGCTCTCTTTAAAAGGAATTGTTCGATTAAATAAATGTTTGGTGGTTTTTGTGAGCATGCCAAAGCTTGACTTGTGAATCATAAGAATGATATAGCTTTACACGTGTCAAACTTCATGGGATGCCAATAACTCCGCTAGCCTACGAACGATATTCATGGAGGAAACTCCTAGATTTTGGCTATGAGTTGATTAAACATATGTAGCAGCAATGCTATAATGGGTAAGATTCTTGGCACTCCCGATAGCTGTGTTCATGACGGAATCACTCCTCTGGCTGTTATGAGAAATCATTGTACAAAAGGAATAAAAACCTTGGTAATGCCACGAGTGTCCATCACAGCCTGACAAACTAAAACAAAATCTTTGGCATGCTCTCAATTACTTAAGAACTGAAATTCTTGAAGGATAATGAATATAAAAGTAGTGCTTGAAAAGTATTGATTTATTGATGTGGGAGAATTGAGATACTCTAGTATATATGCTTTTCATGACAACTCTCACTCTCAATTTTACATGATTATACTATATTGTTCTAAGGCAAGCTTATGAGTTGATTACATGACATGGAATAAAGTTTACTCATTTGAAGCATCCATGTTAACAATAATTTTGTTGCGCTATAAGGATGCATGAAACCCATATGATATGCTTCCCATTACTCTATCTATGCTGAAGTTTTTCAGATTTATAAAGTGGAGGAAACATGAGACTATCAATCATGAGTAAGATCATCATCTTGTTATTTTAGTTTAAATGCTGAGTACCTTTTTGGTTTTGGTTTTCTTGCTCGAGGAAGATCAAGTTTAAGCTTGGGGAGGTTGATGGCTCTGAAATATAGCCATCTATGTCCACATTTAAACTGGATATTATTCATATTTTTGATGAAATATTTCTCTAAACCCTGCCACTAATGTCTAATGATCAAAGGGGTATGCAATCCTTTCTTTCTATTTTTCCACGTGCAGATAATGACGTTTGATGATGGGAATCAGTACATTAAAGTCAAAGATACGAGATTTCCAACAACCAGAAGAAACCAGGATTCGTGGGTCGGAGGCAAACGCTTTAACAACCAACTATACGACTGGAATAAAATTTCATCCGTATAGTTCCGGCCGTATAGTTGCCATCAACACCGCTAGGTCAAATAGAAGAACTTTCGTGAAGGGACCCCTATATAAAGAGGCCTCAAACGATGAGAAAAGAGTGCTCGCAGAAACCATCAGCCACCCCCAGATCTCCATCCATAACACCGAAGAGCCATTGGAGGAATAGACTCAGATCTAATCTCTCCAGCACCATAGCCATATTCCACCACTTGTAATAGTAGATCTCTTCTTTGATTGGCGACATTGTAAGACTATTGCTATCAATCTCATGATTTCCACTACAATGTTTATGATCTTTGATCTCACCTCTATGTGTGAGTAATTCTCCTTGGGCTAAGGGATTCGGCCTAGCCATGTAGCGTTTGTGCATGTTATTTATCATAGATGGGATTATGTATTAGTTTGTATAACATGATGATTATTGTATACTCTCTTTCCTCAATCTAAGGACTTGTCAGTGTAACACCCCAACATTTAGAAACCAACGTAGGGTAGAAATAGGAATTTGTGCATATGCATGCATTCATCTGTAAAAACGGGGTAAATTTTTCGCCAAATAAAAACCTAAAGAGATCAAAGTTTCATTCACTATCTAGAGGTAGGAATAGCTCTCTGAAGTGATTGCAATAAATTTTGACATGATCTTTAGGCATTATTGTGTTTTGGGGGGAATATTTTGAACTCAAATTTGAAATTCAAATCATTTGAATAATATTTGAAAATTAGAATTTAGAATCAAAAGGTGGTTTTACCAAAGGATGTATTAACATTGTTTGATTATAAACAACCATATGAATTTCAGACAAGGAATTTCAAATAAGAAATGAATTCTTATTCTTTCCTTTATTCCATAACAAGATTACAAAGGGAGATATTTACACTAAGACAGAATATTAAAAGGAATAGAGTTCAACAAAATGAATCTTTATTAAATCATAGAAATATTGTTACAAGATTCTTTACAAAAAGAATAAAAGAAGATTACAAGAAAATCTATCTATCTATCTATTCCGATACTATATCTTTAAGCATCCAGGCTTTGTTCCTGCAAAATAAGATAAACAACTCAACAAAGAAATAAAATGTTAGTGATTAGTTTTACTCTCAATGGTGAACAGTGAAGTGCACTATTCATATTACATCATAGAGTAATTTGAAGGGGCAAGTTTCACCAAAGTGTAGTATCTGTTCTTTTAAGAAAATAGTTCCAGTGTCACAATATAAGCCAAATAGACAGGTGGTAAGTGTCACCATGATAGGTAATAGTAAAAGGATGGGGGAGTATAAATGAGAGCTACTTGATCTCATCCACAGCCAAAGCAAATAGTGAAGCAGCTCACACACCTAAATGCATGCATTGAGGTGTCAGCGGCAGAGGGCAAAAAAGCAGCTTAAATCATAGCAGTGTAGGAGCAAAGCAAGCTTTGCTATCCACTTCACAGAGAGGGAGAACAGCCACAGTTTGTCACCAGCATAGCCAAGAACAGCACCAGATCTTGAAACCAAATCACTAGATCAAGCCATTTTCCACCACAGAAAACCCATGAGATCACTAGCAAGGATGGTGACTTGAGGAGGGGGATGTATTAGGTGAACAAAAAGGTCACACAGGAGCAACAACACCAGGAGGATCACAACAAGGCCAAGAGGAAGCCAACACAAATCCAGGGTAACCACAAGCCAGAAGTAGGAGGCAACATCAGTACAAGGCTACCTGGGTATATCCCAACACTTTGATCTAAATATTTTCCTTCTACACATTCTTTAGTTTGCAAGCACATGATATGTATGCATATTGGATAGCAAATTGTAAATAGCCAATTGATGCATGTGTTCTTGCATAGGCAGGGTCTTAGACCAGCATCACTGACCTATGATCTAGTTTTAACTAGATAGATACACACCACAACTGCTGGTACAGGGCACATTCCCAGATGGGTAGCACCTATGTACCTAGCAAGATCAAGTCTGCTTGAAGTACAAGCTCAAGTAGATCCTTTTAACAAAGATAATCATCTTCCTAAATAATATTAGGAATCATAAATATGTACTTTATTCTTGAAAAGATAGTAAAGATCAACACTGTCTATTACTAGACCACATAGTACAGAAGCCAATAAGTTTGATCGTTTTCCTACAAGTACATAGGAATCATCTCTTTATAATCATCTCTTTATTAATCACAGAGCAAAGACTAGCACTAGATTTACACAGTAATAGGATTAAATCATGAGATTGAACACATTAGTGTTTCACAAGTAAGTAATTAACCTAGTGATATGGGGTGGCCCGATCTTCTCAGTAAGCGGATGGCGGTGATGATGGTGGATGATAGATAACTAGCATGTAGCTATGAACTCTCCCGCTCGATCCCTGATGCCATTGCAACAGCTCTCGAACCTTGTAGGATATTCACAACACCACGCTCTTGCGCACGCAGCCGTGACCGCGAACGGTAGTATGCAATCTACTAATTCCCAATGGAACAACAGATCACACTCAATTATAGTTGGTAGATTCGAACACAGGGTAATTCAAGAGGTTCTATGAAAGAAGCAACTCCAAAATAGTTTTAACGTGGTCTAACCTCAACTAGACGGCGTTCCCAGGCTTATATGGCCGCCGGAACGTCCGAAAAACGCGAAACAAAAACGTGTCTGATACAGTCAGATCTGTCCGGATCTAATGGGAACTTTTTGGGCCAGATTATCCGGTCTAGGTGGGCCAGATTATCCGGTGGCCGGATTTTCCGGGAGAAAATTCCGGTCAAATATCCGCCCCGACACAGAACGTCGCGCCGATGTCCTTAGTAGGATCTCCAATGCAGGGCCGGATTATCCGGGGTGTGGGGGCCCGATTATCCGGGGTCTTTTTAGACGTGGAAGTACTCATTGGAAATATCTTGGAATTATCTATCCAACAAGTGCTTATTTGCTTGATTTGGAGTTTGTATGAGGAATCCACGTCCGTTTCAATTTCAGGACTTGTGTCTGTCCGAATTGAACGTTTCTTCTCTTTGATGATCTCCCTTGCTTGTATTGCGCCTTCCTCCCGCTCCTCCCTCGCGCATCCTTGGGCGATCATCATGTTGGGCTTCTCTTGTAGCCCTTCTCCTCCTCACGCCATGCTTGTTTCTCCAACGAACCTGATCATACATAAATGCATAGACTTAGGCAGTATACAGTTCTCATCAATCAAAGTACCAGATTCGTTTAGGAGTAAATTCACCTGTTGTTCAAGTATCTTAGCACGAGCTCTTGTAATAGGTCCAATTCTAATCGCATTGGACTGATCCTTTCTTGCAACAGTTGTAGCATCTTCAGTAGTCATTGGGGTCGGTGTAATTGTAGGGATGTCCTCGTCATCTCCCCCCCTTCAAAAGGCGTCGACCTCGACGCTCCAAGGTCTTCTCCAGCATATGGTGACAAATCAGCAACGTTGAAGCTGGTTCTAACTCCACCAAACTCCTCAATAGGTATATCAACCGAGTAGGCGTTATCATTAATCTTGGCTAACACCTTGTAAGGACCAGCACCACGTGGCTTCAATTTTGACTTTTGAAGTAGTGGGAACCTATCCTTGCGTAGATGCACCCAAACCATATCTCCAGGCTCGAACAACACTTCTTTCCTTGCTTGATTCCTTGCAGCAGCAATGTTCTTGCCTTTCTTCTCAATAGCCTCTCGAGTCTTCTCATGTATTTTCTTCACATAATCAGCACATTTTGATGCCTCCATATCAACTCTGTCATGTAATGGCAGAGGCAACATATCAAGTGGCATCAATGGCTTCAAACCATACACCACCTCAAAAGGACAAAGCTGAGTTGTTGAATGCACCGCCCTGTTGTAAGCAAACTCAACATGTGGCAAACACTCTTCCCACTCCTGCAGATTCTTTTTAATCATGGTCCTTAGCAGCTGTGACAATGTTCGATTCACCACCTCTGTTTGACCATCTGTTTGGGGATGACATGTAGTACTGAACAGCAGCTTCGTTCCTAGCTTCCCCCATAATGTCTTCCAAAAGTAGCTCATGAACTTCACATCACGGTCGGAAACAATCGTCTTTGGTACTCCATGTAATCTCACGATGTCCCTGAAAACAGGTTAGCAACATGTGACGCATCGTCGCTCTTGTGGCAGGCAATAAAATGAGCCATCTTAGAGAACCTATCCACTACCACAAATATAGAATCATGACATCTCTGAGTTTTAGGTAGACCTAGCACAAAATCCATACTAATGTCTTCCCATGGAGTAGTCGGTGCAGAGAGAGGTGTATACAACCGTGCAGCTTCAGCTTAGATTTCGACTTGTGGCATGTAATACATCGGCTCACAAATCTATACACATCACGCCTCATCTTGGGCCAATAAAAGTGATCAGCAAGCATGAGCAATGTCTTCTCACGCCCAAAGTGACCCATCAAACCACCAGCATGTGACTCCTGCACTAAGAACAAACGCAACGACGATTCTGGAATACATAGTTTGTTAGCTCGAAACAAATATCCATCATGTATATGATACTTATCCCATGCGTTTCTAAGAGCACACAAACGATATGGTTCAGCAAAATCATGGTCAGTTGCATAAAGTGCACAAATAGCTTCTAATCCAGAAATTTTAACATCAAGATTGGTTAATAGCATGTTCTTCCTAGATAGAGCATCAGCAACAACGTTCTCTTTTCCTTTCTGATAGTTAATGATGTAAGGAAAAGACTCAATGAACTCAACCCGTTTAGCTAATCTTCTATGCAAGTTTGATTGAGCTTTCAAGTATTTCAATGCTTCATGATCAGAATGTATGATGAATTCCTTTGGCCACAAATAATGTTGCCAAACCTCAAGTACTCTAACAAGTGCATAGAATTCTTTATCATAGATAGAATAATTCAAACGAGCACCGGTCAATTTCTCAGAAAAATAATCTATAGGCTGACCCTCTTGCATCAAAACACCACCTATGCCTATACCACTAGCATCACATTCAACTTCAAATTGCTTCAAAAATCAGGTAATGCAAGTAATGGTGCAGAAGTAAGCAAACTTTTAATGTATCAAATGCAATGTCTTGGGCCGCGCCCCATACAAAAGGAACACCTTTCTTTGTCAAATCATTCAAAGGTGCAGCAATGGTGCTAAAATCTTTCACAAAGCGCCTATAGAATCCAGCTAAACCGTGGAAACTACGCACTTGACTAACATTCATTGGAGTAGGCCAATTCTGAATTGATTCAATTTTAGATTGATCTACCTCTACTCCATGCTTAGAAACAACAAATCCTAGGAATATGACCTTATCTTTTGCAAATGTACACTTCTCTAGATTAGCATGCAGTTTATTATCACGTAACACTTGCAAAACTTGTCTAATATGAGTGCAATGTTCAGATTCGGTGTGGCTGTATATGAGTATATCATCAAAGTAAACAACCACGAAACGACCAATAAACTCTCTCAAAACATGATTCATCAAACGCATGAAAGTACTAGGTGCATTAGTAAGACCAAACGGCATAACTAACCGCTCATACAAACCGAATTTAGTTTTGAAAGCAGTTTTCCATTCATCCCATTCTTTCATCCTAATTTGATGATAATCACTACACAAGTCCATTTTAGAGAAAACAACAACACCACTCAATTCATCTAGCATATCCTCTAAGCATGGAATAGGATGACGATATCAAATAGTGATATTATTAATCGCTCTACAATCAACACACATGCGCCATGTACCATCTTTCTTAGGAACTAAAATAACAAGAACAACACAAGGGCTAAGAGAGACACGAATGTACCCTTTATCCAGCAACACTTGTACTTGCTTCTGAATTTCCTTAGTTTCTTCGGGATTAGTCCTGTAAGGTGCACGGTTGGGAAGTGTGGCGCCAGGAATCAGGTCCACTTGATGTTCTATACCACGCAATGGAGGCAAACCTGCGGGCACGTCTTCTGGAAACACATCCCCAAAGTCCTGCAAAACAGAAGAGACACCAAGAGAAATAGGGGTCATGTCGTTAGAAACCAATACCTCGCCCTTATACATGAGCACAAGTGGCATGGCTGTAGGATCCTCACGAAACTCTCTCATATCCTCCTTAGTGGCTAGTATCAATAACCCAGACACTCTCTCACTTTTCATTATATCACTCAATTTAGGCTCAATTACATCAGGAACAGCTGTTACACAGTCTCGCCGAGTGGTAGTATCTTCCTTCAAGTTCACCTCTATCTTCTGGCAAGAATCATTCACAATTTCTTGTGGTGTCATTGGCTGCATAATAATATTCTTTCCTTTGAATTCTAAGTGATATGTGTTGGCTCGGCCATTGTGTTGCACATGGCGATCATAGAGCCAAGGACGACCCAATAGTAGGTGACAAACATTCATAGGAACCACATCAAAATCGATAGAATCTTTGTATGGCCCTATTTGAAAATTCACACGTACCATATGATTTACCTTCATCTCACCATTGTTGCTCAACCATTGTATGTAGTATGGCTTGGGATGAGGTAAATATGTCAAATTCAGTTTGGCACATAGTTCCTTACTTGCAATATTTCTGTAGCTACCTCCATCAATAATTACCTTGCAAGCTTTGTTTGGTCCAACTAGAGCTTTTGTTTGGAACAAGTTGCAACACTAGGATTCCTCAACCAGTTGCACACTAAGTACACGTGAAGATACGACAATAGTGGGTGCACGCTCAGCATATGCATCAGCACCATCCTCGTCGTCATCAATATCATCATCAGAAGCTTTATCTCCACTTTCTACTTCACCTTGTTCATTAACAAACATAACCTTGCTGTTTGGACAATCTTTCTTGTAGTGACCTCTACCTCCACAAGTATGGCACACCACATCACGAGTACGTGTCGTAGACATGTTGGAACCCGAGCTAGCAGCAGGAGCAGCGGGTTTCCGAGCATTAGAACCAAATGAAGGTGTACTTGTTGGTTTGGCCGATGGTGTAAATGGAGCAGCAGCTGGT
The DNA here is from genome assembly GCA_910589775.1 of Avena eriantha. Lineage (NCBI taxonomy): Eukaryota > Viridiplantae > Streptophyta > Magnoliopsida > Poales > Poaceae > Avena > Avena eriantha. The sequence goes on along the minus strand of OU342746.1, from coordinate 49,586,158 downwards.
GGCATGACTGTAGGAGGTGTAGAACTTGCCAAAAATCTGCTGGAGGATGGAAAACGAGCACGTGACTTCGCCTCTTCTGCCAACTAGGATTCGGCCTCTCTAGCATAATGTAATAACTCATTCATGGTCTCATACTTGTGATGACGAACAATGCTCTTGATCGGTAACTTCAAATTGTTTAGAAATCACTGCATGGTCATCTCAATGGACTCACGAATTCTAGCACACTGCATAAGCATCTCCATCTCCATGTAGTACTCATCAACTGTCATGGTGCCTTGCTTCAGTTGCGTCAATTTATCAAAAACTGATCGCAAGTAGTTAGTTGGTACGAAACGAGCCTTCATGATTTGCTTCATCTCGCGCCAATCCGTCACAGGAAGTTCATTGTCCTCCCTCCTATGTTGCACAAGAGCATCCCACCAACGAAAAGCATAACCATCAAATTCAGATGCTGCAAGCTTGACCTTCTTATCTTCTGGATAGTCAAATAAGCGCCAGAGTTTCTCAATCTTCAACTCCCATGTGAGGTAGTCTTCAGGATCAATGGAACCATCAAACTTAGGAATTGAGAATTTTGGCTTGCCCAAACCATCATCAGCTTGGTTGGGCACACGTTGACCACGCCCAAGAGGGGCAAACCCACGACCATGAGCAGGTGCATGGACAGGGGGAATAGCATGTCCCCTGCCAACATGTGGAGCAGCATCCACAGCGCTACCCTCATCGAAATCATCAAAGGCATCATCATGTTGAGGATCTTCCCTTCTATGTTAGGCGGCTGTCAAACCCTCAATGGACCGCTGCAAAGTGGTGACATTGACATTGAGCGTAGCCACTTGCGTTTGGATAGTATCAACCGTTCCAACATGCTGATCCAATCTCTTATTCATATCCTGGAGATTCTTGTCAATGGCATCTGTCGTGTTAGTAAACACACGTGTCAAGTGGGACTTCAAAGCCTCATATTCATGCCAATTAACAAGCTCCTCGTCCTTCTTTTTCTGCATCACAACATCATCATCACTAGAAGACATGATTAGTAGGTTAGTGCAAAAATCAAAATCTGTATGGTGGAAACTCTCACAGCTCACTCACAACTAATAAGAAAGGAGATCTTACTGTTCCAAAGTGAACAGAGATGCTCTACCAAACGAAATCAAAGACTGATGCACTGATGTGATGAATTGAATATCAAAGGTATAGAGAACGATCACATGGCACACAAATTATTTATGGTGGAGCTATAGGTATGGTATCCTATCTACACCGCAAACAAGTCCTAGTGCTGATCGTACAAATACCCAAGAAACACACACAGTGGAGATAAACGTGGCAAAGCAACTTATGAAAAGGAATATTGGAATGCACAAGAGAGATGCTAGTAATAGCTCAAATAGAATAGGCACAAGATTGCTCAACCTACTAGTGCTATTATAAAACTAGTCCTCCAGTGAACCTTGATATCTCCCTTTTGTTGTTTACTTTTGTATCTCTTTTCTTTTCTCTTTTTTTAACAACTTTTTTTCTTCTTTCTCTTTTTTTTTTGATTTTTCAACTATCTGACACAATGCAATACGTGATGCAACAAATCTGAGCAATTAGGGGACGGATATTCCGGTTTGTCGGGGGCCAGATAATCCGGTCTACCTAGACGAAAAATTTGCACTTCAAACCCTAATGAGCAGCCTGTCGGAGCAAAGCAACTAGTCTCGTGGGTACGTTCCTAGGCACGGATGCTGTAGATAGGCTGTGTCTATGGTATGCAAACAAAGGTACGCTATGTGGACACGGACAAACGAGGAAAAACTTGTGGAACACGGTGATGGTTGACACGGCGGAAAACAAGATCAAACCCTAAACCTAGACACAAACAAAAAACTAGACTCCTACGAGGAAAAGCCTGTAGATCGGATCTACGAGAAGATACAATCAGCAACTAAAACTCAAAAACGATGCAATCTAGTCTATGGCAAATCTTTTTGTAAAGCTTTTTCTGTATAGGACAAAAAACACTCTCTAATCTATGGATGGATTTGTGGGTGCTTACCAAGGCAACACTGGAAATCTGATACCAAGATGATATGGGGTGGCCCGATCTTCTCAGTAAGCGGATGGCGGTAATGATGGTGGATGATAGATAACTAGCATGTAGATATGAACTCTCACGCTTGATCCCTGATGCCAATGCAACAGCTCTCGAACCTTGTAGGATATTCACAACACCACGCTCTTGCGCACGCAGCCATGACCACGAACGGTAGTATGCAATCTACTAATTCCCAGTGGAACAACAGATCACACTCAATTATAGTTGGTAGATTCGAACATAGGGTAATTCTAGAGGTTCTATGAAAGAAACAACACCAAAATAGTTTTAACGTGGTCTAACCTAAACTAGAGGGCGTTCCCAGGCTTATATGGCCGCCGGAACGTCCAAAAAACGCGAAACGAAAATGTGTCTGATACAGTCAGATCCGTCTGGATCTGATGGGAACTTTTTGGGCCGGATTATCTGGTCTAGGTGGGCCGGATTATCCGGTGGCCGGATTTTCCGGGAGAAAAGTCCGGTCAAATAATCGCCCCGACACAGAACGTCGCGCCGATGTCCTTAGCAGGATCTCCAAAGCAGGGCCGGATTATCCGGGGTGTGGCAGCCCGATTATCCAGGGTCTTTTTAGACGTGGAAGTACTCATTGGAAAGATCTTGGAATTATCTATCCAATAAGTGCTTATTTGCTTGATTTGGAGTTCGTATGAGGAATCCACATCCGTTTCAATTTCAGGACTTCTGTCTGTCTGAATTGAGCGTTTCTTCTCTTTGATGATCTCCCTTGCTTGTATTGCGCCTTCCTCCCGCTCCTCCCTCGCGCATCCTTGGGCGATCATCATGTTGTGCTTCTCTTGTAGCCCTTCTCCTCCTCGCGCCATGCTTGTTTCTCCAACGAACCTGATCATACATAAATGCATAGACTTAGGCAGTATAAAGTTCTCATCAATCAAAGTACCAGATTCGTTTAGGAGTAAATTCACCTGTTGTTCAAGTAGCTTAGCACGAGCTCTTGTAATAGGTCCAATTCTAATCTCATTGGACTGATCCTTTCTTGCAACAGTTGTAGCAACTTTAGTAGTCATTGGGGTAGGTGTAATTGTAGGGATGTCCTCATCACCTAGCATTAGTACAGAGAGCAGCCAACTTAACTCCATAGGAGTAAATCCAGAACAACAACTAAAGCATCCACATTAATTTAATCATGCTTTCACAGAGAATTTTATGGCAGTGAATAGAGTAACAAAGGTATGATCAGCAAAGTGTTCTCTGATAGAGATTAGTGTAACAAACATTCTCAACAGAAATTGACACTACACTAACAGTAGATCAACATCAGAGGATTAGCATCATCAAGATTAACCCTAGAGTTATGCTAAATCACCTTTGTAGGGGGTATGAACCCTAGGAATTTAGGGATGAACCCTAAATGGGGAAATCCATCGTAAATGACCACACGGCATGGGATAGAGGCAAGGTAGAGCACAAAGATGAGATTAGAGCACTTACTCGAGGTTCTTGTAAGTTTATTGAAGAGGAAGTAGAGAGGAGGCCGGTGGCAGAGAGGTGGTGGCATAGGGAGCACCCTGAGGGGGCACTGCAACCCGCGCCTGCAATGCGTTGGAAGCAGCCAGAGAAAAAGGGGAACACACCACGAGCAGCCCAGCACGTCGACGAAGAAGCACAGAGGCGGCCAACCCTAACCCTAGCCTCGTGCAGGGGTTAGCGTGGCCAGGAGAGGGCACCAGCGATGAATCGGCTTGGACAGCGTTGTGCAGCGGCATTGACTTGGTTAGCGTGGCCACGGCGGCCGGACTTGGCCAGAATCATGCGCAGCAGCAGCGGCGGCATTGAGCGCTAGAGAGAGTCGTGAGAGAGATAGGGGTGAGGAAGAGAGAGTGTGCGTGGGGGTACTGGGCCAGTGGGCTACCCAGTACAGCCCAGGTGGTCTTTGACCAGGCCAGGTGGGTCGGGTCTGGTTGGGCCGGGCCAGCCTAGTGAGCTGGGCCCATGTCTCAAAAGACGTATCTTCGAATAAATATTTACAAATATTCCCCTGAAACAAAATTAGCTATATAAAAATAAATAAAAATCCTAAAAATATAAATAATATATCTATGAACTCACAAAAATATCCTTTACCCAATAAAAATAATAAGAAATAATTTTAAGTAATAAAATATAGATCTATTATTAAAATTATATAAATTCCTTCTGGAATTTTATAAAAATATACAAAATACTTAAAATTGAATAAAATTCATTTTTAAGATTCTAAAAGGAAGTACTATTATAGAAAAATACTAGTTTGTATTTTTGAAATGTAAATCAAGTGTTTTAATAATAAAGTGTTTTCCTTAAAGGAATTTTAGTTAAATATTTAAAAGAGTTAAAAATTAAATAAAATCATTTTTAAACTCTTAGAATAATATTAATTATTATAAAGATGCTAAATGTAAAAATAATATAAATTTAATGATTCTTAAGTAATGCTTTTCTTCTATGAATTAAAAGAAACTTAAAACCTTTACAAGGTGGGTAAAACACGCAAAGAAGAAGATACAAATCATAGAATGACATTACTATGCATTGCATATTGCTTCTTTAATATTCTCCTTATCGGGCAATAATGGTTTTCTATAGAACCAGAGCGCAAGGTCAGGTGGAAGTATCCGACTTCACTACCTTGCAGTCACAAGGCAAGTTCACCACTTGCTCATGTCCTTTGAAGAGTCTTTATGAAAGTATTTGAAAATTGTGTGTTATCACCTATATTCTAAAAGAGACAGAAAATAAATATTTTTCCAAAACAAATGAATGCTACTATCATCCTAAGTGATGATAAATACTAAGAATGACAATGGAATCTAGGATTCCAATGGTCGAACAACTAGGGCTTAATAACCCATGACATCAGTGATACTAGCATCGTACATTACGCGTTAACCATGAGATTTGGAATGGGATGGAGAAGTCAGCTATATCTTCTTCCTCCCACATGCATCCAGATGGCCAGGTCGTGGCTGTTATACTCGTAGCATGCATTAATTGGTAATTCGTAGAGGATATGCAGCATATGGGTGGGAACCCTCATTGTCGTACGATAGTTCTGGCATCTGATGGTTTGTACCCACCATTGCCGTAATTCAAGATGTGGGCATGGCGTACACCAAGGGGACATGCGGGGTCGCGAAGGGGGCAGTGATTGGCTTGGATCATCTACTAGGCCCCACATCACAGAATTGTGGACAGGAAAGTACGCCCGGTTGTGCAACAAGGATTTGGTCACTTGTGGGTAAAGTAACGCACCTTTGCAGAGTGTAATAATTGTGATATGTTACTCCCTGTTCTGGAAAGGAGCTACGAATGCGGCAGGAAAGGAACTCCATGAAGTTTTGGTCAACTTGTGAATGCTGATGGGCATAGTTTTGATAATAAATTCAATCTTTGAAGAAATGTTTACTAAAACTGCATAGTACCAAGGACTTATGGTCCGAGGTGGTAGTTAGAGCATCAAACTTCCCACCTTGCATATAGTGAACTTGCTGGGTAACGTTGTTACTCACTCTTTCCTTTGAACCCCTTGCTAGACTTTCAGAGCCAGAAGGATGACCAGGTGTACGCTACGGAGGTCCAGAACGACATCTACTATGAAGAGTCGGATCTGTCCGGTGGAATCGAAGGAGTGGACTATGGAATACACTATGGATCTGCAGACAACGAGTTAGAGTAGTTGTCAGGCTGAAATATAGTTACCTAGGTTGAGCCGAGCAGAACGAACCCTATAGAATAAGCAATTGAGCTCACGTCTTTATTACCGTTGTGTTTTTCGTTCTTCTGCTGAACTTATGGAATAATTTATTTGGTTTGTAAGTTTGAATCACTTGAAGTCCCAAACTTTTGGTATTGTAATAATAATAAAGTGTGTATCTTTGTAAGTTGGACCCGCAATGTTTCTGTTGTACCACTCTAAAGGATGTGATATTTACGGAATGGTGTTTTGTGTATGTCATGTCAATGAATATAGTGTACTACACATGCAATGGTATGCTGGGTCACCGCAGCTGGTATCAGAGCAATTGCTTTGACCTTAGGTTGGAAACCTAGTAAAGGGAACTACCTATAGGAGTCCTAGGGCAACGGTAAAGAGTTCTCTAGATTATATGATGAATATTCAATTGGGAATATTTCGTTATATTTTTTAGTGCGATAAATCTTTATTATGATGCATCATTACAATTAATGGTTACTAATTATGAATGTTTCTTATACAGTTAACATGGCACCAAAGTTTCCGAAACAGACTTTGGCAAGGAAAGAAGAAACTCTCGATGATTATCGGGGGACTTTAACTAAACAGCTTCGAGAACTTCCGAGGGTTTTTGGTTGCACAACTAGTATTCCAGTTAATACCATGACATACCGTGATGGGTGAATGTTAGCCAAATATCGTGTCAGTATCCAACTACCAAAAAAGATTGGTTTATATCACGATTTACCCATGGGTGAAGGTAGAAGTCACCTAGAAGCGTACCATGTTGCTATTCTGGAGGCGATATCCATTGTTCGGGAGCACAAAGCAGAAGAGTTAGTGGGAAGCACATATTCTGTGATTCCTCATGACTCTATAGACGAGGAGCCAGTACCGGATCATCTTAGTTTAGTAAAGAAGCATCCAAAATTAGCTTCCAAGTTTATGGATCTGTATCGACTGATGGTTGGGTCTTTGTATAAGACACATCAAGTAATTGTAGAGGATCAGATTGATATGTTGGAGGATTTGACTAATCCTAAACGAAGGGAGAAGTTAGCAGCTAAACTGGAGAACAAAGCAGAGGGTAGGGTTAACCCAGGTTTTAAGGATATACCTATAGATCCAGCATCTTTCACGCCATATCCTTATTCACCTATGCCAGAACCCACTAGATATCCTGATGAGGGCACTAGTCACCTAGTACCACAGAATTCTTGGGGAACCGAGGATTCGGAACTACCTATTGGAAACTCCGAAGGATGGAGGTACGAATCAATGGATGGATATGCCGGGAATCCTATTCCTATGGAAGATTATGTTGGTTATACCGGGTAATCCAGCCGCATGGGAGTGAGATCTTGTTCCGTTGATGGAAGAGATGTCCACGTGGAGGATGTAGATTCCGATGAGGAAGATCCTGAAGAAAGGGTGTTTGAGTCACCAGAACATTATCCTACTCCAGATAACGTGCACTATCCAATTACAGCTGAGGACTATCATACCTAGCAGAGTACTTGGGGAGCACATGAAGCAGAATATTCTGTTGATAACTCTGGAGTCGGGATGCAGGAGGCGATTGAAGAAGATAGTGATGAGGATGATTATGAAGATACGTCAGATGAGTTGGAAGGTATGGACACACTGCAGCTGGATGATGTGTCAAGTCCAGATACTTCTGATACTGAGTATCGTCCGTCAAAGAGGCAAGACATTCCACAAACGATGCGTCATACTTCACGTCAGCATGGTTATACTCCGGGTATGTACGATGAACATCGCAACCTCTAGGGAGCGTGACCCTGAGGAGGAGTATTCCAGTGGCGATACAGAAGTTAAAGTCTGAGCGCTTGATTTAAATAAATAAGTGGGATAGTATCCACATGAGTTGTAATACCTAAATGGTATGGGCTTGTAATGTATAATATGTGAAATGCGTATTTGGTTCTTATTTGGATTTTGTTTTCCATTGTGTGACTAGTTCTATGCATGAAGTTGAGCTCAGAACACATATGCATGATGTAATTATGAGTGTTCGCTTTATGTTACAGGACTAGGGGGGTATGGAAACGGGTGTAGAGGATGAGACCGAACAGCAGCCCATGGAGCACAAAACTAAGTAAAAGGCGGATGAAGACGCCAGAATGCAGGCAAATTTACCACCACCACCACCACCAATGAGGCCGTTGATGGAACAGAACTTTATGCAGTACATGCAGATTATGCAAGAGTCCCAGAACAAGTTTATGGAGGGATTAGTGGATCGAGTAGGACATCAGAGGGAACCTAAAGGTCGTGGTGTGAGTCTTTCTGACTTTCAAAATGCAAGGCCATTACCTTTTGCATCAGCCCCTGAGCCAATGGATGTAGAGGATTGGCTAGCAGATACAGAGAGAAATTTGAAAACTGTAGGATGCAATGATGAGGAAAAGTTGAGGTATGCAACACATCTCTTAACTGGACCTGCAACATCCTTGTGGGAGAATCAGTTAGCAATGCAACCTCCACGAAGGGAGTATACCTGGGACGAGTTTAAGCAAAGATTCCGTGAATACCATGTTCCAGAAAGTGTGATGGAGTTGAAGCGTATGGAGTTCGAAGAACTTTAGCAGGGATATGCCAGTGTCATGAAGTACATCCGAAAGTTCAGTCAACTATCTCGTTATGCTAAGGATGAAGTGAGCACTGAGGAAACGAGGAAGAAATGTTTCCTACGTGGTTTAAAACCATTTGTTAAGATGCAACTGAGGCTGGCCAATAAGGCAACTTTTCAACAATTACTAGATGCAGCTATCACATTTGAGGATGATTACAAGAATGTCCAAGAGGACTGAAGGAAAAGAGCAAAGAAGGAAACCAAGAGGATCCAAGCAAGTAAGCCTAAACCCAGTCTGGAGTTTAAAACCCAGGAATTGACCCTTCAATAACAACAACAATGCTAACAAGAATAGCAGTGGAGGTCAGTCCAACCCTAGGAGGAATATTATATGCAACAATTGTGGTATTCCAGGGCATTTCCAAAGGGAATGTAAGAAGCCAGTAATCATATTCTATGGTTGTGGTCAGAAGGGGCACATCAAGCCTGATTTCCCAAGCAAACCACCAGGTGGTTGTCCTAGAACAAGCGATGGTCAAGCAAGAGGCGGAGGTGGACAGCCTGACAGAGTTGGAAGCTATGGCAAGAACGAAAATGGCAAGAGAGGTATACCTGCAAGAAAGCTGAATTGCGCAACCTTGGAGGAGGTGCATAACTCGAATCAAGCGGTGATAGGTACGCTAAGTACTGGATTAGAAGGGAAGCGTTAGAAAAACCTATGACCATAGTTACCGCTGGAGGGATCGTGGTAGTTAGAAACATAAAATTAAACCAAGTTATCTCAATCTATGGTCAAACCTACTATGGGGATCTTTATGTGATTCCATTAAGGGGAATAGCCATAGTGTTGGGAATGGATTGGATGGCTGAGTATGGGGCTTAGATCAATTGTGAGGATAAAACTATTTCAATCAAGTCTCCAAGTGGAGGAAGGATAGTCTATCAGGCAGATAAACATAGTCATATCATGGTAGATCTGCAATTGAACTCAATGAAGGGGGTCAAATTGGAAGATATTCCTGTTGTGAAGGAATTTCAAGATGTTTTCCAGCAGAGTTACCAGGAATGCCACCTGATCGAGAAATAGAGTTCAGTATTGACCTGATACCTGGTACATCACCAATAACCCAAGCACCGTACAAGATGGGACCAAAAGAATTAAAAGAGCTTGAGGAGCAAATTGATGAGTTAGCCAGAAAAGGATTTATTCAGGAAAGTGTATCCCCATGGGGAACTCCGGTAATTTTGTGGATAAAAGAGATGTAGGACGAAGAATGTGTGGTGATTACAGAAATCTCAACAATGTTACCATCAAGAACAAATATCTATTGCCAAGAATTCAGGACCTATTTGATCAAGTCAAAGGAGCTGGAGTGTTTTCCAAGATTGATCTAAGATCAGGATACCATCAGATAAAATTGAAACATGTAGATGTTCCAAAAATAGCATTTGTGTCAAGGTATGGACATCATGAGTACCTCGTCGTACCTTTTGGATTGACCAATGCACCAGCAATATTCATGAACTTGATGAAGAAAATCTTCATGCTGTATCTAGATAAGTTTCTCATAGTATTTATTGATGATATTTTGATATACTCAAAGGATAACAAAGAGCATGCTAATCATTTGAGGATAGCATTGCAAATCTTGAGAGAACATAAGTTGTATGCTAAATTCAACAAGTGTGAATTTTGGTTGGACAAGGTAGAATTTCTTGGTCATGTGATCAGTAGGGATGGAATTGTCGTGAATCCGTCCAAAGTCCAATCAGTATTGGAATGGTATGCACCAACTAATGTGAAACAAATCCGAGGTTTCTTAGGCATGGCAGGCTATTATCGGAGATTCATTGAAGGTTTTTCCAAGATAGCTAGACCAATGGCCAAATTATTAAGAAAGAATGCACCATTCATATGGGATGAGAATTGCAAGGCAAGTTTTCAGGAATTGAAAACCAGATTAACAACCGCACCAATCTTAGCTATATACCAAAAACCGGAAAATATTACACAGTATATTGTGATGCATCCAAAGAAGGACTAGGATGTGTGCTAATGCAAGATCGCAAGGTAATTGCTTATGGGTCTATACAACTCAAACCTCATGAAGTTAATTATCCAACACATGATTTGGAGCTAGCAGCCGTGGTCTTTGCTTTAAAGGGATGGAGACATTTTCTCTATGGAACAAGGTGTGAACTATACACGATCATAAGAGCCTTAAATATTTCTTTACTCAGAAGGAGCTAAATATGAGGCAAAAAAGATGGCTGGAGTTTATCAAGGATTATGATCTTACAATTAACTATACTCCAGGAAAGGCCAATGTAGTAGCAGATGCTTTAAGTCGGAAGAGTACGGATACTCAACCCATCAATAGAGAATTACCAAAAGAGTTGCCAATGGATTTAGAAAGGTTAGAAATACAATTCCTAAGGACAGAAGTTCGTGTAGGCTTAGCTACCATGAGGGTTGTAGAAGAGAAAAGCAGTGATCTTCGTCATGAGATCTATCGACATCAACTGGATGATCCATTTATTACTGAAGAAATCAGAAGAATTTCCGAAGGACAAAAATTAGTTTTTCACCTAGGAGATTATGGATCTTTATGGTTCCAAAACCGTCTTTGTGTACCAGATGTACTAGAGATCAGAAAGGTGATACTCTGAGAATCACATGAAACACCATATTCACTTCATCCAGGAAGTATGAAGATGTACATGGATCTTAAGGAATTATTCAAGTGGAATAACATGAAAAGGGATATTGCAAAGTATGTATCCGAATGCCATACTTGTCAAAGGGTAAAAGCAAAACATCGAAGTACAACAGGACCATTACAACCATTGGAAATTCTAGAATGGAAATGGGAAGAAAATGTTATGGATTTTATCACAGGATTACCCATGACACCGAAGTGGAAGGATATGATATGGGTGATTGTAGATATATTCACGAAAAGTGCACATTTTATCCCGGTAAATCAAAAAGATAATGCTGAAAAGTTAGTAGAAATCTATGTCAAAGAGATAGTAAGTAATCATGGAGTACCCACGAAGATTGTATTAGCTAGAGGATATGTGTTTACTTCGGCATTTTGGAAACAATTACACGAAGCACTTGGCTCAAAGTTTGATTTCAGCACAGCTTATCATCCCAAAACAGGAGGTCAAACAGAGAGAACCAATCAAATCTTAGAGGACATGCTTAGAGCTTGTGCATTAGATTTTGTAGGTTCGTGGGAGGATCATCCACCGTTGGCAGAATTTTCCTACAACAATAGCTATCAAAGTAGTCTGAAAGCAGCACCTGATGTCTACGCACTTCTATTTTTGTAGACAGTTGTTGGGCCTCCAAGTGCAGAGGTTTGTAGAACAGCAGCAAGTTTCCCTTAAGTGGATTACCCAAGGTTTATCAAACTCAGGGAGGAAGTGGTCAAAGGTATCCCTCTCAAGCAACCCTGCAATCAATATAAAAGAAGTCTCTTGTGTCCCCGACACATCCAATACACTTGTCAGGTGTATAGGTGCACTAGTTCAGCGAAGAGATAGTGAAATACAAGTGGTATGGATAAGTATAAGTGGTAAAGGTGCCAGGAAAGAGCTTGACGGGTAGGAAGAGACTAAAGGCAATCTGAAATAAAGATGGAAGCAAGCAAACATGTAACAGATCTAGTTGCAAACGGTGTTTCAATGCTTAGAAACAAGGCCTAGGGATCATACTTTCGCTAGTGAACATTCTCATATAAATATCTTCTCTTCATGATACTACTCTGAACTACTCTCCGATTGGACACTCTAATCCATGGTAGGGCTATAACAGCACTCCTCAAAGTTTGCTTTCCCATCTAGATAACCCCACACTATCACCTTGAGCGCTAGATGGTTCCAACAAACACCACAATTTCATAGAGACATCTAACTCCAAATATAACTCATAACAAGTATTTGTAATCTCTAGCCTAAGTGCCACCTGGTGTGCACACTATCACTTTCACACACGTGGGGAGAGCAAGAGATCTATTAAAGCACTTGAGTAGTAGAATAGATCCATTAGATTACAAAGCTCATGATCTCAATAGATCACACATAGGGAGAGAGATGAACACATAGCTACCGGTAGAGCCCTTAGCCTCGAGGAAGATCTACTCCCTCATCATCATGGGAATCAGCAACGGCGATGGAGATGGTGGTGGAGATCGATGGAGATGGCTCCGGGTGCACTTCCCCATCCCGGCAGGGTGCCGGAACAGAGACTTTCTGTCCCTGAATCTCCCCTTCGATGGCGGTGGCGCTGCGGAACTTTTCATGGCTGGAGGCTTGATTCTTTAGGGTTTTTGTCCCGGGAGGCATATATAGGCGAAGGGGCGAGGTCGGTGGAGGCCAGAGGGGCACATGATATGTTGCTAACGTATCCATAATTCTAGATGTTCCATGGTTGGTTTTTATCTACTTTCTTATGTTTTGTTCCAACTTTGGAGTATTTTCATATACTTTCTTGGACTAACCTATTAACAAGATACCACAGTGCCACCTGCCTATTTTCTGTTGTTTTTGGTTCCAGGAAAGTCAGAAAATGAATATTCTCGGAATTGGACGAGACAAAAGGCAAAGTCAGTTTTTCACCGACGGGGACACGGAGCCAGAATACGAGACGGAGAGGGGCCAGGGGGCCGCCACACCACATGGCCACGCGGCCAAGCCTGACTCGCACCAGGGGGTGGTCTGGCCACCCCAGGACCCCCCTTGGCCTCCCCGTTCGCATATAAGATGCCTCCGATACAGAAACCCTAAGTACCTGATCAAAATTCCACGAAAGAGTCTGTAGCCACCGTCGTCTCTATCCCTAGATCGGGAGGGATCTGAAGCTCTTCCCAGCACCCTGCCAGAGGGGAGAATTCACCCTGGAGGCCTTGTTCATCACCATGCAAGCCTCCGGTGTGATGCGTGAGTAATTCATCCTTGGACTACGGGTCCATGTAGTACCTAGATGGTTGGTTCTTCTCCTTTGTGCTATCATGTTTAGATCTTGTGAGCTCCGTTCATGATCAAGGTCATCTATTTGGAATCCTACATGTTGTGTTTGTGGGGACTTGATGGATATTGAGATGCTATTTCAGATTGATTATTGATTCTATCATGTCTTTGTTATTTGTGATCTTGCATGCTTTCCGTTGTTAGTAGCTATCCTGGCCAAGTAGATGCTAGCAACTCCAAGAGTTAGTACTTATGCTCGATAGTGGGTTCATGCCTCTAGTAATCTGGGGAAGTGACATAAAACTCTAAGGTACTAGATGTGATGTTGCTACTAGGGAGAAAACAACAATCCTCTGTTCATAGAACAATCGTATTGTTTACTTTACACGCAATGCGTAATGCAATTATCTGTTGCTTGCAACTTAATACTGGAGGGGGTTCGGATGATAACCTGAAGGTGGATTATTAGTCATAGATGTAGTTGGATTACGGTCTATGTATAATGTTGTAATGCCCAGTTGAATCTCAAAGGATTCAAGATGATTAGTATATGCATGTATGCTTTCTTGATGTTTGTCAATTGCCCCGCTGTAATTTGTTCACCCAACATGTTATCTACCTTAAGGAGAGCCACCACTAGTGAACTATGGACCCCGGTCCTTTATTTTACAATCAATCTACAACTGTTGATTGTTTTCTGTTTACTTTCTGCAAGCTTCTACTTTCTTCCACTCGATACGTTCAATCCTTTGTTTTCAGCAAAACCGGTGAGATTGACAACCTCATCGTAAGTTGGGGGCAAAGTTCTGTGGTTGTGTTGTGCAGGTCTCCACGTCGCTACTAGCACCGGTAGTGCGCCCTGCCAAAGTCCAGCTTGCAACACCTTGGAGGTATTTCCTTGCTCCTACTGGTTTGATAAACCTTGGTTTCATAACTGAGGGAAAACTTGCTGCTATGCTCATCATACCTTCCTCTTGGGGTTCCCCAACGAGCTCGATATAATTTGGGCCATCAGCCCATACCACCCCCTGGCACGGCCTGGCCTGGCCCACGCCACCAGGTGGTGTGGCCAGCCCCTAGCCCCTCTCCGTATCGTCTTCTGGCTCCGTGAGTCTTCCGGTAAAATATCGACTTTGGATTTTGTCCGGTCCAATTCCGAAAATATTTCTTTTCCCGCCGTTCTGAAACTAAAAACAGCAGAAAACAGGCAACTAGCACTGTGGCATCTTGTTAATAGGTTAGTTCCAGAAAATGTGTAGAAATACTCCAAAGTAAGGACAAAACATAAGAAAGTAGATATAAAACAAGCATGGAACATCAAAAATTATGGATATGTTTGCAACGTATCAACACCCCCAAGCTTAACTCCTGCTCGTCCTCGAGTAGGTAAGTGATAAAATGAATAATTTTGAGGTGACATGCACCATCACAATCTTGATCAAACCATTTGCAAGCATTGAAAGCTGGGATCAAAGAACTCTAAACATGAGCATTAAAGATGAAGTTCTAACAATAAGACATGGTGACTATGCATGCAACATGAAAAGGTACAAACAAAAGATTCATGAATAACAATGCTTTGAAAGACGTTTGTTTGTTTCACATAAAGAAAACAGAATGAGAATGGTATTCATCTTGTCCCTCATAGTGTAGCAAAACATAAATGCATAGAACACCTTCAAAGTTCATCAGGGTGACTAGATACAAATAGTTCAAGAACAAGTAATATCAACATTATGAATCAATCAATAAGTTTTGGGGCAATGCACATTAAACTAACAATGACCACTATGCTCTCTCGATAGGTGCATAAAGATAGAAGATGGAGACTCAGCATAAAAGTAAAAGAAAGGACTTCATAGAAGGAAGCAGGGATTCAAGTTTCATAAAGAGCTTCCAAAAATTATGGTACTTATTAGCTTTCAGCTCTCATTGCCCCTATCATAAGCATCTTTAAGTGATTAAGGTTAAAGTGACACAACTAAGAGGATATGCTTGACAAGTTATAAGCTGAAATCTCATGCCCCTTACTTACGAGTACCGAACCTCATGCTACTCAACTTCAGTCACAAGTAAGCTCTTGTCATTGTAAGTACATATGTATCATAGAGAACTGCCAACGAGGTACCCCTTGCCCGATGACAGAGGAGCTATCCCATATCAAAATGACAAGGCAACAGACAATGAGAATCTCAACAATCTTTTTATTTGCTATTTGCATAGGTTTTTATTGAGGATGCTTCATAGAATGCTCATTATGGTTATGCTGCAAGTTTCCACCATGATTAGGCATGGCTTAGGCTAGCGGCCCAGGCATTTCTCTAACACACATACAAACTCCATGATCTTACAAGTTCCACTTATATTTCACACCGTCGGGATCCATAAGCAAAAGAATCATGATATCAACGGAATAATAAGTGCAATGTTGAAAGCGTTCCCCATGATACATGGTTCTGCTAACTTCAACTTATAAAGCGCAAGCATATACGCAACAAAGATGGACACAATGGTTCAATTTTATTAAGTGCAAGAAAAGTAAAGTGTGCCATCAAGTTTATGAGAGTTTTAATCACTAATTTTCACATAACAAGTTTAATTCGGAAGGTAGATAAAAACATGAATATACTTGGAATAGCAAATGCTAATAGGTAGGTATGGTGGACTCTTTGGAATAACTTGGTTTATTTGGAGTTGGATGCATGAGTGGAACTCACACTTGGTTATGGAGGCTAGCAAAAGACTGGGAGCGACCAACTAAGAGAGCAATAATGGCCATAATCATGCAAAGCGACAAAACATCATTAATTAATGCATAAAGTGATATGACAAGTCAAAAAATAAATAATCATCGAGGCTATGGTGACTTGGTATAGTCTTAACATGGTGTGAGCATGCGCCAAGTCAACCCAAATAAATCATCAAAGGAGAATACCACAATACTATGCTTTTATATGCTAAAACAACGCATGATTCTTTCAAGCCACATTAAGCAATCTCAATTGTTTGTAACAAGTCCTGCTATAGCAATAATCACTAAGCATAACGTCAAAGCAACATCTAGCATGACATGATAAAGTCTAAGCCACAGTCAAAACAAGCTCCCTTTTGTACCACTAAAGCATGAAGGTTTCTACTCTCTTCCAACACCAATCGACATATTTGAAAGAACTCACAAAGATAATAATAAATAAAGATCACTGAGCTTGTCTCACAAATCCAAAAGGAAGAACTAAAAAGTTCTAAGCTGAAAGCAAAAGAAAACTAAGGCTAAGCACAGTGCTAGCAAAAGAGAACACTCACAAAATAATAAGAATGAAAACTAGAGTGTTCTAAACAATGAAAGCAGAGTGTGTCTCTCTCCAAAAGAAGTGCTGGGATCCAACCAACTTATTGCAGCAAACAAAGCAAAATAAAACTAAAAACAAAAATAAAGACGATCCAAGAACAACACAATAGTGCATGAAACAATAAAAACGAAGTGTCTAGAAAGACCTGAGATTTTTATTGATGAAGAAGGGGATGCCTTGGGCATCCCCAAGCTTTGACGCTTGTACTTCTTGGATATTTCTTGGGGTGACATGGGTGGCATCCCCAAGCTTGAGCTTTAGTCCATTCTTCATCTCGTTACATCATTCTTTTTTACACCTGAAAATTTCCTTCATACAAAACTTCACACAATCTTAATTAGCAACATTAGTGTACTCAAGATAATAAGTCTTTGGGTTTAGTTTCAACACAAGTAAAACTTCCATTAAAACACAAGCTACTATAGCACTTCCTTTAAAAAGTTCAAATGATCAAAGAGAACTCAAAGAGAAAGAGATTAAGAGGCAAATAAAAATAATGGCAGAAATCTGTCAAAACAGACCAGCAGGTAAAAACCAATTTTTTCGAAGACCTTCTGTTGCTCAAAGCAAAAAGTGTTGAACTAACGAAAGTTATATAAAAACCTGGGGCATAAGCACAAAATATTACAGCTCAAGCCGACGTACCGAGATTTTTCACGAGTTTTTATAGTGAAGTACAAAAATCTGTTTCGGGACAGCAACTTTCCCAAGCATTACTTCTCTCTCATTAGAGGTTACTCTTGGCACAAAAAACCACACAAAAATGATAAGGAGCAGTTATTATAGTGGTAATAACTTCCAAGACTCAACTAAATTTTTTGGGTTATCTCCCAATAAGTACTTTTCTTTAACGCCTTTAAGTTAGGCATGATAGTTTGAGAAGATGCTCACATAAGAAATATGAATTGAAGTAAAAGAGAGCTTCAAGAAGCAAATTCAAAGCACATTTAAGTCTAACCCACTTCCTATGAAAAATAATCTCGTAAAGAAACAAGTCATGAAAGCACAAAGCAACAAGCATAGGAAAGCAAAACAAGTGCAACTTCAAAATTTTCAAGATAAAGAGGGGAAACTTAATATGGTTGAGATACGTAAAACCATGTTTCCCTCTCTCATAGTAACTTTCAGTAGCATCATGAATAAAATTAACAATATAACTATCACATGAAACATTCTTATCATGAGCCACATGCATAAAATAATTAATACTCCCCTCATAAACATAGTTATTCTTATTAATTATAGTGGGAGCAAATTCAACAAAATAGCTATCATTATTTTTCTCATCACCATAATCATCGAATATAGGAGGCATATTGTAATCATAATTAATTTTCTCCTCAATATTAGGTGGACTAAAATTAACATATTCATCATTGTAATCATCATATATCGGAGGCATAGTGTCATCAAAGTAAATTTTCTCCTCCGTGCTTGGGGGACTAAAAATATCATGCTCATCAAAACCAGCTTCCCCAAGCTTAGAATTTTCCATAGCATTTGCAATAATGGTGTCCAAAGAATTCATACTAACAACATTGCTATTAGCATGCAAATAAAGTTCCATAGGTTTTTAAATTTTCTCTTCAAACACTTCATGTCCTAACTCAAGATAAATACTATAAAGCTCTCTAATTTTGTTGTTGTTTTCCATTAAGCCTAACTAGTGAAAATAAAAACAAGAAACAAAAAGATATAATTGCAGAATCTAAAGGAATTAACTTCGAGCACTCACACACTAGCAACAGTACTAGAAGATAGCTTAGTAGACAGAGGATTTGAGTACCTTTTACCTTACCTCCCCGGCCGCCAGGAAATAGCTTGATGTCTACGCACTTCTATTCTTGTAGACAATTGTTGGGCCTCCAAGTGCAGAGGTTTGTAGAACAGCAGCAAGTTTCTGTTAAGTGGATTACCCAAGGTTTATCGAACTCAGGGAGGAAGTGGTCAAAGGTATCTCTCTCAAGCAACCCTGCAATCAAGATACAAGAAGCTCTTGTGTCCCCAACACACCCAATACACTTGTAAGGTGTATATGTGCACTAGTTCAGCGAAGAGATAGTGAAATACAAGTGGTATGGATAAGTATAAGTGGTAACGGTGCCAGAAAAGAGCTTGACAGGTAGGAAGAGACTAAAGGCAATCTGAAATAAAGATGGAAGCAAGCAAACATGTAACAGATCTAGTTGCAAACGGTGTTTCAATGCTTAGAAACTAGGCCTAGGGATCATACTTTCGCTAGTGAACACTCTCATATAAATATCTTCTCTTCATGATACTACTCTGAACTACTCTCCGGTTGGACACACTAATCCATGGTAGAGCAATAACATCACTCCTCAAAGTTTGTTTTCCCCATATAGATAACCCCACACTGTCACCTTGAGCGCTAGATGGTTCCAACAAACACCACAATTTCATAAATACATCCAACTCCAAATATAACTCATAACAAGTATTTGTAATCTCTAGCCTAAGTGCCACCATGGTGTGCACACTATCACTTTCACACACGTGGGGAGAGCCAGAGATCTATTAAAGCACTTGAGTAGAAGAATAGATCTATTAGATTACAATGCTCATGATCTCAATAGATCACATATAGGGAGAGAGATGAACACATAGCTACCAGTAGAACCCTTATCCTCAAGGAAGATCTATTCCCTCATCATCATGGGAATCCGCAACATCGATGAAGATGGTGTTGGGGATCGATGGAGATGGCTCCGGGGGCACTTCTCCGTCCTGACAGGGTGCTGGAATAGAGACTTTCTGTCCCCTGAATCTCCCCTTCGGTGGCGGCGGCGTTGCAGAAATTTTCGTGGCCGGAGGATGGATTCTTCAGGGTTTTCATCCCGGGAGGCATATATAGGCGAAGGGGCAAGGTTGGTGTAGGCCGGAGGGGCCCACACCACCCACTGGTGCGACCTGGCCTGGCCCGTGCCACCAGGTGGTGTGGCCAGCCCCTGGCCCCTCTCCGTCTCGTCTTCTGGCTCCATGAGTCTTCCGGTAAAATATCGACTTTGGCTTTTGTTTGGTCCAATTCTGAGAATATTTCTTTTCTAGCCTTTTTGAAACCAAAAACAACAGAAAATAGGCAACTAGCACTGTGGCATCTTGTTAATAGGTTAGTTCCAGAAAATGTGTAGAAATACTCCAAAGTGCGGACAAAACATAAGAAAGTAGATATAAAACAAGCATGGACCATCAAAAATTATAGATATGTTTACAACGTATCAGCACCTTATCAAGTACTTTATGGAAGAAGATGTAGATTACCAATATGTTGGTATGAACCTGGTAGTAGCAAGGAATTTGCACCAGACTATATCAAGGAGAAGCAAGATGTCATCGATATTATTAGAGATCGATTGAATATAGCTCAAAGTCGACATGAGAGTTATGCTGATCAAAGTGGAAGATCATGGCATCCAAAACTGGGGGATATGGTATATCTCAAAGTAATTCCAATGAAGGGAGTTAAGAGATTCTTGAGTCAAAGGAAAACTGAGTCCAAGATATATCGGACCATTTAAGATACTGAGTTAGAACATAACGATAACTTATGCTCTTGAGTTACCAAAAAGATTAGCTCAAGTTCATAATGTTTTCCATGTGTCACAATTACGGAAATGTCTTAAAGTTCCCGAAGATGCAATTACACATCAAGAAATTGAGTTGCAGGCAGATTAGACTTATGTTGAGAAACCTTGTAAGATCCTGGAAGAGAACTGGAAAAGGTTGAGAAACAGGGCAATCAAATACTACAAAGTGCAATGGGAACATCACCCAGAGAGAGAAGCTACATGGGAGAAAGAGGATGATTTAAAAGAAGCATATCCAGAATTATTCTGGTACACAACAGAAAACTTCGGGATGAAGTTTAATTTAAGGGGGGAAGTCTGTAACACCCCAACATTTAGGAACCAACGAAGGGTAGAAATAGGAATTTGTGCATATGCATGCATTCATCTGTAAAAACGGGGTAAATTTTTCACAAAATAAAAACCTAAGGAGATCAAAGTTTCATTCACTATCTAGAGGTAGGAATAGCTCTTTGAAGTGATTTCAATAAATTTTGACATGATCTTTAGGCATTATTGTGTTTTGGGGGGAATATTTTGAACACAAATTTGAAATTCAAATCATTTGAATAATATTTGAATATTAGAATTTAGAATCATAAAGTGGTTTTCCAAAAGGATGTATTAACATTGTTTGATTATAAACAACCATATGAATTTAAGACAAGGAATTTCAAATAAGAAATGAATTCTTATTCTTTCCTTTATTCCATAACAAGATTATAAAGGGAGATATTTACACTAAGACATAATATTAAAAGGAATAGAGTTCAACAAAATGAATCTTTATTAAATCATAGAAATATTGTTACAAGATTCTTTACAAAAAGAATAAAAGAAGATTACAATAAAATCTATCTATCTATTCCGATACTATATCTTTAAGCATCCAGGCTTTGTTCCTGCAAAATAAGATAAACAACTCAACAAAGAAATAAAATGTTAGTGATTAGTTTTACTCTCAATGGGGAACAGTGAAGTGCACTATTCATATTACATCATAGAGTAATTTGAAGGGGCAAGTTTCACCAAAGTGTAGTATCTGTTCTTTTAAGAAAATAGTTCCAGTGTCACAATATAAGCCAAATAGACAGGTGGTAAGTGTCACCATGATAGGTAATAGTAAAAGGATGGGGGAGTATAAACGAGAGCTACTTGATCTCATCCACAGCCAAAGCAAATAGTGAAGCAGCTGACACACCTAAATGCATGCATTGAGGTGTCAGCGGCAGAGGGCAAAGAGGCAACTTAAATCATAGCAGTGTAGGAGCAAAGCAAGCTTTCCTATCCACTTCGCAGAGAGGGAGCACAGCCATAGTTTGTCACTAGCACAGCCAAGAACAGCATCAGATCTTGAAACCAAATCACTAGATCAAGCCATTTTCCACCACAGAAAACCCAGGAGATCACTAGCAAGGATGGTGACTTGAGGAGGGGGATGTATTAGGTGGACAGCAAGGTCACGCAGGAGCAACAACACCAGGAGGAGCACAACAAGGCCAAGAGGAAGCCAACACAAATCCAGGGTAACCACAAGCCAGAAGTAGAAGGCAACATCAGTACAAGGCTACCTGGGTATATCCCAACACTTTGATCT
Organism: Avena eriantha; assembly: GCA_910589775.1. Taxonomy (NCBI): domain Eukaryota; kingdom Viridiplantae; phylum Streptophyta; class Magnoliopsida; order Poales; family Poaceae; genus Avena; species Avena eriantha. The sequence goes on along the minus strand of OU342746.1, from coordinate 49,564,253 downwards.
AAATATTTTCCTTCTACACATCCTTTTGTTTGCAAGCACATGATAGGTATGCATATTGGATAGCAGATAATAAACAGCCAATTGATGCATGTGTTCTTGCATAGGTAGGGTCTCAGACCAGCATCACTGACCTATGATCTAGTTTTAACTAGATAGATACACACCACAGCTGCTGGTACAAGGCACATCCCCAGATGGGTAGCACCTCTATACCTAGCAAGATCAAGTCTGCTTGAAGTACAAGCTCAAGTAGATCCTTTTCAACAAAGATAGTCATCTTCCTAAATAATTTAGGAATCATAAATAGGTACTTTATTCTTGAAAAGACATTAAAGATCAACACTGTCTATTACTAGACCACACTGTATAGAAGCCAATAAGTTTGATCATTTTCCTACAAGTACATAGGAAACATCTCTTTATAATCATCTCTTTATTAATCACAAAGCAGAGACTAGCACTAGATTTACACATTAACAGGATTAAGTCCTGAGATTGAACACATTAGTGTTTCACAAGTAAGTAATTAACCTAACATCAGTACAAAGAGCAGCCAACTTAACTCCATATGAGTAAATCGACAACAACAACAACTTAAGCATCCACATTAATTTAATCATGCTTTCATAGAAAATTTTATGACAGTGAACAGAGTAACAAAGGTATGATCAGCAGAGTGTCTCTAATAGAGAATAGCGTAACAAACATGCTCAACAAAATTTGACACTATACTAACAGTAGATCAACATCAGAGGATTAGCATCAGCAAGATTAACCCTAGAGCTATGCTAAATCACCTTTGTAGGGGGTATGAACCCTAGGAATTTAGGGATGAACCCTAAATGGGGAAATCCATCGTAAATGACCACATGGCATGGATAGAGGCAAGCTAGAGCACGGATTGGAGATTAGAGCACTTACTCGAGGTCCTCGTAAGTTTATTGAAGAGGAAGCGGAGAGGAGGCCGACGGCAGAGAGGTGGCGGCACAGGGAGCACCCGAGGGGCGCTACAACCCATGCCCGCGGCATGTTGGAAGTAGCTAGAGAAGAAGGGGAACGCACCACGAGCAACCTATCACATCGAAGAAGAAGCACAGAGGTGTCCAACCCTAACCCTAGCCTCGTGTAGGGGTTAGCGTGGCCAGGAGAGGGCACCAGGGACGAATCGGCTTGGACAGTGTTGTGCAACGGCATCGACTTGGTCGTCCTGTACCGCAGAAGCAGCCACGGTGGCTGTACTTGGCCGGAATCATGCGCAGCAACGGCGGTGGCATTGAGTGCTAGAGAGAGTCGTGAGAGAGATAGGGGTGAGGAAGAGAGAGTGTGCGTGGGGGTACTAGGCCGATGGGCTGCCCAGTACAGCCCAGGTGGTCTTTGACCAAACTAGGTGGGTGGTGTCTGGTTAGGCCGAGCTAGCCTAGTGGGCCAGGCTAGCCTAGTGGACCATGCCCATGTCTCAAAAGACATATCTAAAAATAAATATTTACAAATATGCCCCTGAAACCAAATCAGCTATAGAAAAATAAATAAAACTCCTAAAAATATAAATAATATATCTATGAACTCACAAAAATATCCTTTACCCAATAAAAATAATAAGAAATAATTTTAAGTAATTAAATATAAATCTATTATTAAAATTGTATAAATACCTTCTAGAATTTTATAAAAATATAAAAAACACTTAAAATTGAATAAAATTCATTTTTAAGATTCTAAAAGGAAGTACTATTATAGAAAAATACTAGTTTGTATTTTTGAAAAGTAAATCAAGTGTGTTAATAATAAAGTGTTTTTCCTTAAAGGAATTTTAGTTAAATATTTAAAAGAGTAAAAAATTAAATAAATTCATTTTTTAACTCTTAGAATAATATTAATTATTATAAAAATGCTAAATGTCAAAATAATATAAATTTAATGATTCTTGAGTAATGCTTTTCTTTTATTAATTAAAAGAAACTTAAAACCTTTACAAGGTGGGTAAAACACGCAAAGAAGAAGAATACAAATCATAGCATGACATTACTATGCATTGCATATTACTTCTTTAAATATTGTCATTACCAGGTAATAATGGTTTTCTGTAGAACCGGAGGTCATGGTCAGGTGGAATTATCTGACTTCACTACCTTGCAGTCACAAGGCAAGTTCACCACTTGCTCATGTCCTTTGAAGAGTCTTTATGAAAGTATTTGAAAATTGTCTGTTATCACCTATATTCTAAAAGAGACAAAAATAAATATTTTTCCAAACAAATCAATGCTACTATCATCCTAAGTGATGATAAATACTAAGAATGACAATGGAATCTATGATTTCAATGGTCAAACAACTAGGGCTTAAGAACCCATGACATCAGTGATTCTAGCGTCATATATTACGTGTTAACCATGAGATTTGGAATGGGATGGAGAAGTCAGCTGTATCTTCTTCCTCTCGCATGCATCCGGATGGCCAGGTCATAGCTGTTATCCTCGTAGCGTGCATTAATTGGTAATTTGTAGAGGATATGCAGCATATGGGTGGGAACCCTCAATGTCCTACGATAGTTCTGGCATCTGACGGTCTGTACCAACCATTGCCGTAATTTAAGATGTGGGCATGGCATACACCAAGGGGACATGCGGGGTCACGAAGGGGGCAGTGATTGGCTTGGATCATCTACTAGGCCCCACATCACCGAATTGTGGACGAGAAAGTACGTGCCGTTGTACAATAAGGATTTGGTCACTTGTGGGTAAAGTAATGCACATTTGTAGAGTGTAAGCATTGTGACATGCTACTCCCTATTCCGGAAAGGAGCTACGGATGTGGCAGGAAAGGAACTCCATGAAGTTCGGGTCAACCTGTGAAGGCTGATGGGCATAGTTTTTATAATAAAATCAATCTTTGAAGAAATGTTTACTAAAACTGCATAGTACCAAGGACTTATGGTCCGAGGTGGTAGTTACGGCATCGAACTTCCCAGCTTGCATATAGTGAACTTGTTGGGTAACTCTGTTACTCACTCTTTCCTTTGAACCCCTTGCTAGACTTTGAGAGCCAGAAGGATGACCAGGTGTATGCTACGGAGGTCCAGAACAACGTCTACTATGAAGAGCCAGATCTCTTCGGTGGAATCGAAGGGGTGGACTATGGAATACACTATGGAGCTGAAGACAATGAGTCAGAGTAGTTGTCAGGCCGAAATATAGTTACCTAAGTTGAGCTGAGCAGTACGAACCCTATAGAATAAGTTGTTGAGCTCACATCTTTATTATCGTTGTGTTTTTCGTTCTTCCGCTGAACTTATGGAATAAGTTATTTGGTTTGTAAGTTTGAATCACTTGAAGTCTCGAACTTCTGGTATTATAATAATAATGAAGTGTGTATGTTTGTAATTTGGACCCACAATGTTTCTGTTGTACCACTCTGAGGGATGTGATATTTATGGAATGGTGTTCTGTGGATGTCATGTCAATGACTATAGTGTACTACACATGCAGTGGTATGTTGGGTCACCGCAGTCAAGTACCCAAGACCCCAAGGATTGAGCCAGGTATAGGGAGTATGAGTAATGACTAATCTGCAGGTTGGGAACCCTAGTGACAGAAGGGGTAGTACGACTGTATGTGCGGGATTTACTTGGGATCAACGGTGGCGTCACTATGCATATCATTAGTTCTCTTTATTCTATGGATGAGACTAGTAGGTTATTGATACGTCCATAACGTATCTATAATTTTTGATGGTTTTATGCTAATAATATGCTTTTGACACTCCTTTTTGTATAAAGTTTATGATTTATTTGTACTAACCTACTAATAGTTGCAAAAGTGCACAATGTTCTTGTTTTACACTTTGATGTGTAGGAATTACCAAGAATACAAGTGGAAACCTTGTTGGAGTCAAATTGGGATTTTTCCAGAAATCTGTCTCAGAACTCTTTTTGACGATGGCCACGTTTCGGGTCGAGGACGACATCAAACGGAAAACTCTTAAACTACAAAGTTGTTGGAAATTTCATGACAAACGTTCTGGACATACAATTTAGCTGATTCCGAGTTCCGTACGGGCCTTTTAAGGCCAATTTACTGCAACCCGAGATGGGGTGACGGGAATCCGAGAAGCTATATAAAGGGAGGAAACCTAATTCGCCCAGGGCATCTCCGCCCACGAATTTGTAGCCACAAAAGCCACGTTTTTTCCTCCCCCATAGATCCCATCTCCATGGGGGAGGGCTCCCAAGAAGCCATGAAGGAAGGGGCTAAGGCGCGGTGCTCCCCCATGATACTGGCGGCGGGGAAGGAGTCCCCCGCACCACCGCCGGCGCCTTCGCCGCCCTCTTCACCATCTTCACCTCCATCTCCATCACCTAATCCTCCTAGTATGCAGTGGTTCATCCTCCCACACACCTCTGTACCGTCCTATGTAAACATGGTGTTTGATGCTATAAGTTATAATCCTATGATCTATGTCATGTTTGTGTAGTTTCTTTGTTCTTAGATTGAATGGTAGAACGTCTTTGGTTCATTAGAGTTGTATGTTGATATGATACAGTCCTTTGGTGTCCATTATATTTGTGCACACATGGATTAAACATCATAGGGTTTGTAGTATGTGTAAAAGGAAGGGGGAGTTCTCCCGGAGTGACAGAAACCTGAGGACGTGCACCGGAATATTGCACGTATGGGAGTAAGAGGACCATTAAACTTAAGGCTATGGTTGGGGAAACCTTAATGCATTGATTAGTACTTACGGATGTTTGCTAACAATCCAATCATATAGTACATGTAATTCCAAGTAGTGAAGCACATGTATATTTAGCCTCTCCCACATAGAAAACTGCATCGAACACAATGAACCTGATCTATTCGCTATTTAAACTTGGACAAAGCCACCACAATTACGACCACTATTCCACACTCATGGTTCTGTTAGTTTAGTGTATTTTATTGCTGTAGCAACTATCTTTACTTTCTTGTTATTTATTATCATGCAAAGCTATCTCTGTTACTCGTATTTTTTCTCTAGTTTTATTTCCTAGATAATGCAAACGTTTAGTGTGCGTAGAGTTGTATGAGTGGTTGATAGAACTTGAGAGAATATTTATCCTACCTTTAGCTCCTCGTTGGGTTCGACACTCTTACTTATCAAAAAGTCTACACATGATCCCCTATACTTGTGGGTTATCAGTTATTACTATAAGCGGTTGCGGAGGCAATAACAATTATGGATGCACTTCCCACATATAATTTATCTTGCTCTAACAATTACATGCATACTTTATTTTTATCTTTTATTCCCATCAGATGTTTTGCACAGCTACTGGTGAAACCGAACGCCCTAGGCCCTCTCTCTCCATCATCGACAATAACAAAAAGACGCAAACTCTTGGTCCAGTAAAAACACAAAAGGAATTCTAAAACTCCTGAAGGTCCGTTAAAGTAACTTCACTATGCTTCTAATTCCCGAGGATTTGATAAACCTAGGTCTACTAGAGAGAAAGATCTATATGACATCCGTAATCCGGATCGAAGGTATCACCGACGCACACATTGGTTTGTGTCTAGGTGTTATTTGCATATTTGTTGGTTCCTCTTTCTTCTATGGATGTTTGTATCTTCCTTGGCTCTTCATTTGGTTGCCTTGTGTCTTTTTGTATAATTTTTGCATGTCCTCCTTGTATCTGGTAGTGGAAGCCGGAGACTCTGGGGTCTGACCCCGGAGACTATGGTGGCCCGGAGACTCCGGCCTTTGTGGCCCGGAGACTCTAGCCTAGCGGTTTCTCGTGCGGGTTGAGAAGAGAGTCAGGGTGGGGGTAACTCCCAATTACGCCCCTCCACCCCCGACTCCCTTTTCTCGTCAACCTTCCGCTCCGTCCTCCGCCTGTCGCCACCGGGGCTTCCTCCGTCCCGGATCCACCGCCTCAGCCGGTCTCCTCCTCCTCTCCCCGTTGCTGGCCCTTATCACCGCCGTATGGGAGCCATTCCCATGGATCAAGGTGGCCCCCTCCTCTCTTTCTCTGCCTAGGGTTTCCCCTAGATATGAATGTGGTTTGTGACCTCATTTTCCATGGTAGTGGGCTTCTTTTTGCGGCAAATGCGTGTTCTTGGAGTATTGAGCCCCCGATCCATGAGTGAGTGAAGCCCTGCTGAATCCTGTCTCTCGCCAGTTTTCCAGGCCGCAGACTCCGGTCACCTCGACCGGAGACTTCGGTGGCCCGGAGACTCCATCCCTGGCCGGAAACTCTGGGGCTTGAGACTAGAGGCTCCGAGGTCCTCCTCTATTTTGGGTCTTGTTCTCATACCTCTTCCACCATCACTTTACAGGACTTGCAAAACTCATTTCTCGTTGGTTTTTCGTGCCTTCTTGCTTGTTTGTGCAGGTGGTTCCGGTAGCTCTCGTCCTCGTCGCACCAAGACCAAGACAACGAACTATGGGGGCAACCCTCGCAAGATGGCCAGCCAGCACCCGTATGAGAGCTATGAGGAGCATGCTGATAAGGCCAGGGGCAAGAAAGCCTCATCATTGAAGCGACAAGAGGAGGAGCGTCTTCGTCATATGGAACTTTCTAAGAAACACAAGTATGAAAATCTCACCACTCTCTTAGGGCTGAATAATGATGAGTTCCGAGTCATGAGGAGGCAGTTGTCTTATGATATGGCATGTAATAGCCCGAATTCTCATTTCTAGAGGCGTGAGAAGTATTTGATCATGATCGAGATTTATATGCTCATATGTTTGAGAAGAAGCCTGTCTGCCCATAGCGTCCTCTGGATTTTGGCTTCATGAACAGCAAGACCTACTTCTCTGAGTCTCTCTAGATCACCGAGAAACTTGGGCTGCATCATCTCATGGGTTTTCAGCAGAGCTACAATGTTCAGATTGTGCATCAGTTTTTTGTGACTCTCATGTTTGGAGAAGGAAGCGAGATTCCTATGACTTGGATAACTGGGGAGGTCCGCTGGAAGTCCAGCATGAGTGAGTTTGCTGCAGTCTTGGAGTATCCATTTGATGGCAGGAATGTACCGGTTGGTCGACGCATTCATGAGACTTCCGGGCTTGAGTACAATAAGAAGCCTCTAGCTCTTATCTAACAAGCATGGTGTTCTTGGAGAAGCAAGGAACCTAAGTCCACCATTCCACATCTTGATCTGCATGTTTCGTGAGAACATTTACCCTCAAGTGGGCAATCTTGACACTATTCAGTCTACTTTGGTTCCTGTTATGACTCTTGCTCACTTCGTGTACCTCAAAGGCCTCGATGCTCCTGCCACTCCTCTTGATGTCATGTATTTCATCTTCATGGAAATGGCCATCAACATCTCTGAGAATAAGACCCCCACCTATTCCCCTATGTCATGAGGCTAGTGCTCTCCACCTTTGCAAGGATGAACTTGCCTTCTCCGCTTGAGGGTCTGCCACTTGTTGCTCATGCCCCTCTTCAGTTACAGCGCAAGGATCCCACTACCACTATGGATCCTCATGGCTATTCTGCCCTAGTGCCTAATGATGATATTAGAGAGGATGAGAAGGATAACCCTCCTGTTGTCAGCCCTATCCATGCTAGGAGGAAGAATGCTAGCAATGCTCGTATGCCTTCTTTTTCTCGTGACTATGTGAAGGGGCAAATGAAGAAGGCCACCTTTTGGGAGAAGATGCTTCTGTGCATGAGAATTGATATTCACAAGGGTCAATATGAAGCGTACAAGAGAGACAAGCAGATTCTGAAGAAGTTTCACCAATGGGTGTAAGATAGTGATGCTGAAGGATCCGATGATGCTCAGACTCGACCTCGGCCCTCTCGCACTCTCTCTTATGGGTCTTAGGCTCAAGGCTCTGTTGATTGGCGCATATTTGAGGATGATGCTTCCTCTTCTCACCGTGGCAAGGGCCCTTCTGCTGATGTTGATCAAGGTTCTGAGGCGAGCTCCGATGATGATGAGGAGGACGAGGATGTTGAGTGATCCGGTTGGGGCGTGTAGTCTCTCTCTTGTCCCCTTTTGGTGTCTCGATGCCGAAGGGGGAGAAGTTGCTATTAGGTAGCATGGGATTTGCATGGGAAGTCACAAGCTTGTTCTTCATTTGATTCTTCCACTTGTGACTTGTTCTTATTTGTCTTGATTTATTTGTGGACCTATGTTATGTATCATCTATGGACCCATGTTGTGTGACTATGTTTATGAAGACTATGTGGTATCTATATTATCCATGGATTTATATATTAGAAATGTTGAAGACCCCTCTTATTGGATGCTCGTATATATCTGTTCACCACATATATTGGTACAAAGGTATGAGTATCATGCAACAATTCTTATCTCCGTGAATATGGGTAGGTTTGTAATATCTAGGGGGAGTGTCCTCCCTTGTCTTTGTGCACTAATATGATGGGTTCGTAGCATGGAAAACAAAAAAATTCTACCGCAAGAACGAACAAAACCCAGATCTAATCTAGATAAAAGCCAAGATCTAATCTATTAGACATGTGCAACGAGATAGATCTGTACTAACCCTTGTAGATCCGAAAGCGTTACGAGATTAGATCTCGTGGTTGATGTAGTCGATCACTTGCCGATCTCAAGATCGAGAGGACAATCCTTCCGGCGCCGCATTCCGGCAGCGCTACCGCAGTCGGTCACACGTACAGAGTCGAAGCAGACCTTCCTCTCCTCGTTCCAGCGAGCAGCGGAGGTAGTAGATCTTCTCCACAGAATCTCAGCAGCACGACGGCGTGGTGGTGGTGGTGGAGTAGAGAATTCTGCAGGGCTTCGCCTAAGCCTGAGCAGAAGGAAGAAGGAGGAGAGAGGCGGCTAGGATTGGAGTAGTGGAGGAGGGCCAGCGGTGGCGCCCCCACCCCTCTATTTAAAGGGGGGAGGCGCCATGGGCAAGGGGAGTCCTAGTAGGACTCCCCTCCCTCCTTGGCCGGCGGATTGGGGAGGGGGGAGGAGTCCTCCTCCCCCGCGACTCCTTGTCTTGCCCCACAAGGACTCCTTGATCCCTTTCTTGGTTTTCAAGCAAACTCCAAGAAATCTTCCAGAACCTTCCGGAACATTCCGAAACCTTCTAGAATCCTCATACAAATACTCTAGAACATTTACTAACTCAGAAAATGATCTCCAATATATGAATCTTATTCTCTGGACAATTCCGGATCTCCTCGTGATGTCCCGGATTCAATCCGAGACTCTGAACAACATTCAGTCTCCAACGCACATTCCATATCTACTTAAAACAACTTCGAACCTTAAGTGTGTCACCCTACGGTTCGTGAATATGTAGACATGACAGAGACACATATCCTATCAATAACCATCAGCGGGACCTGGAGATCCATAATGGCTCCCACATACTCAACGATGACTTCGTGATCGATAGAACCATTTACATACGAAACCAATTCCCTTTGTCACGCGATACTATACTTATCCGAGGTTTGATCGTCGGTATCTCCATACCTAGTTCTACCTCGTTACTGACAAGTACTCTTTACTCGTTCCGTGATATGTCATCCCTTGTGACCTAGTCACATGCTTGCAAGCTAACTAGATGACATTCCACCGAGAGGGCCCAGAGCATATCTATCCGTCATATGGATGGACAAATCCCAATCTTGGTCCATGCACTTCAACACATACTTTCAGAATACCCAATGACACCTTTATGACCACCCAATTACGAAGCGGTGTTTGATGTCATCAAAGTACCCATCCGGTGATGGTGATTAACACAACCTCATGGTGGAAGGATTAGGTTACTATGCATTTAAAAGCTTATTGCAACACGAACTTAATGACTTGATCTTATGCTACGCTTACTATGGGTGTGTGTCCATCACATCATTCTCCTAATGATATAACCTTGTTATTAATCACATCCAATGTCCATGATCAGGAAACCATGATCATCAATTAATCAACAAGCTAGTTCAACAAGAGGCTTACTAGGGACTCTTTTATGTTTACAAAACACACATGTATTAGTGTTTCCTAATAATACAATTATAGCATGGGATGTAAACATTCATCATAAACACAAAGATATAATAATAACCACTTTTATTATTGCCTCTTGGGCATATCTCCAACAGTCTCCCACTTGCACTAGAGTTAGTAATCTAGATTACATGGTAATATACCTAACACCCATGGCGTTCTGGTGCTGCTCATGCTTTGCTTTAGGGAGAGGTTTAGTCAACGGATCTGCCACATTCAGATCATTGTGTACTTTGCAAATCTTTATGTCACCATCTCGGACATACTCACGAATAGCGTGGAAACGTAGCTTGATGTGCTTCAGCTTGCTATGTGACCTTGGCTCCTGTGCATTAGCTATGGCACCTGTGTTGTCACAGTAGATGGCCATCGGGTCCAACGCACTGGGAACCACGCCAAGTTCAGTAATGAATTCCTTCATCCATATGGCTTCTTGTGCAGCCTCCGAAGCAGCTATGTATTCCGATTCAGTTGAAGATTTTGCCACAACGCTTTGCTTCGCACTCCTCCAGCTTACTACAGCACCATTCAAAATAAATATGTATCCCGACTATGACTTCGAGTCATCCGGATCGGTGTTCCAACTAGCATCGGTGTAACCGTTTACAACAAGCTGTTCATCACCTCCATAAGAAAGAACCATATCCTTAGTCCTATTTAGGTGCTTTAGGATATTCTTGACCGCTATCCAGTGCTCCATTCCAGGATCACTTTGATATCTTCTAGTCAAACTAACAACATGTGCTCTATCCGGTCTTGTACACAGCATGGCATACATGATAGAACCTATGGCCGAGGCATAGGGAATATTATTCATTTTCTCTCTATCTTCTGCCGTAGCTGGACTTTGATTCTTACTCAAGGTCTTACCTGACAACATGGGCACGAACCCTTTCTTGCTCTCTTCCATTCTAAACTTCTTTAGAACTTTGTCTAAGTATGTACTTTGTGAAAGCGCTATTAGGCGTCTTGATCTATCTCTATAAATTTTGATGCCTAGAATATATGCCGCTTCGCCAAGATCCTTCATTGAAAAACTATTATTCAAATAGGTTTTGACACTATTAAGAAGTTATATATCATTCCCAATCAACAATATGTCATCTACATATAGTACTAGGAATGCTACAGAGCTCCCACTCACTTTCTTGTAAATACAAGCTTCTCCATAAGTTTGTATAAATCCAAAGTTTTTGATTACTTTATCAAAACGTTGATTCCAACTCCGGGATGCTTGCTTCAGTCCATAAATGGAGCGCTGAAGTTTGCATACCTTGTCAGCATCTTTAGGATCGACAAAACCCTTGGGTTGTACCATATACAACTCTTCCTCAATGTCACCATTAAGGAACGCCGTTTTGACATCCATATTCCAAATCTCATAATCGAAATGTGCAGCAATTGCTAACAAAATCCTCACAGACTTTAGCTTCGCTACTGGTGAGAAAGTCTCATCATAGTCAACTCCTTGAATTTGCCGGAACCCTTTCGCGACAAGTCAAGCTTTATAGACGGTAACATTACCATCAACATCTGTTTTTCTCTTGAAAATCCATTTGTTCTCAACAGCCTTACGGCCATCCGGTAAGTCCACCAAAGTCTATACTTGGTTTTCGTACATGGATCCCATTTCGGATTTCATGGCTTCTAGCCATTTGTCGGAATCTAGGATCACCATAGCTTCTTCATACATCGCAGGGTCATCAGCGTTGTCCACCAACATGACGTTCAAGGCAGAGTCATACCAATTAGGAGTGGTACGAACCCTCGTTGACCTGCGAGGTTCAGCATCAACTTCGTTTGAAGTTTCATGATCATTATCATTAGCTTCCTCTCCAATTGGTGCAGGCGGCACAAAAACATCTTCCGGTGCTGCGCTACTCTCAAATCCGAGAGAAGGTTCAATAACCTCATCGAGTTCTACTTTCCTACCAGTCACTTCCTTCGAGAGAAACTCCTTCTCAAGAAAGGATCCATTCTTGGCAACGAAAACTTTGCCTTCGGATCTATGATAGAAGGTATACCCAATTGTTTCTTTAGGGTATCCTATGAAGATGCATTTCTCCGCTTTGGGTTCAAGCTTATCAGGTTGTAACTTCTTTACATATGCTTCGCAACCCCAAACTTTAAGGAACGACAACTTAGGTTTCTTACCAAACCACAATTCGTACGGTGTCGTTTCAATGGATTTAGATGGTGCCCTATTTAAAGTGAATGCGGCTGTCTCTAATGCATAGCCCCAAAATGATAACGGTAAATCTGTAAGAGACATCATAGACCGAACCATATCTAAGAGAGTTCGATTACGACGTTCGGACACACCATTACGCTGTGGTGTTCCCGGCGGTGTCAACTGCGAAAGTATTCCACATTTCTTTAAATGCATGCCAAACTCATAACTTAGAAATTCACCTCCACGGTCAGAACGCAGAAACTTAATCTTCTTGTTACGATGATTTTCCACTTCACTTTGAAATTCCTTAAACTTCTCGGAAGTTTCGGACTTATGTTTCATAAAGTAGACATACCCATATCTACTTAAGTCATCCGTGAAAGTGAGAACATAACGATATCCACCACATGATGCTACACTCATTGGACCGCACACATCGGTATGTATTATTTCCAATAAGTCTGTAGCTCGCTCCATTATTCCAGAGAATGGAGTCTTAGTCATTTTTCCCATTAGACATGCTTCGCATCTTTCAAGTGATTCAAAATCAAGTGATTCAAGAAGTCCATCAGAATGGAGTTTCTTCATACGCTTCACTCCAATATGAACAAGACGACAGTGCCACATGTATGTAGAATTATCATTCAATTTTATTCGTTTAGCATCTATGTTGTGAACATGTGTATCACTACTATCGAGATTCAGTAAGAATAAACCATTCATCTTAGGTGCATTACCATAAAAGATATTACTCATATAAATCGAACAACCTTTATTCTCGGACTTAAAAGAGTAACCGTCTCGTAGTAAACAAGATCTAGATATAATGTTCATGCTTAACGCAGGCACCAAATAACAATTATTCAAATTTAAAACTAATCCCGAAGGTAGATGTAGAGGGAGCGTGCCGACGGCGATCACATCAACCTTGGAGCCATTTCCAACGCGCATCGTCACCTCGTCTCTCGCCAGTCTTCGTTTATTCCGCAGCTCCTGTTTCGAGTTACAAATATGAGCAACCGAACCAATATCAAATACCCAGGCACTACTACGATTACTAGTAAGATACACATCAATAACATATATATCAAATATACCTTTCTTCTTGATGTTGTCGTTCTTCAGATCCGCCAGGTACTTGGGGCAGTTACGCTTACAGTGACCAGCACCCTTGCAGTAGAAGCACTCAGTTTCAGGCTTGGGACCAGCCTTGGGCTTCTTTGCAGGTGCGGCAGCTTTCTTGCCGTCCTTCTTGAAGTTGCCCTTGTTCTTAGGCTTGCCCTGTCTCTTGAAATTGGTGGTCTTATTGATCATCAACACTTGGTGCTCCTTCTTGATCTCCACTTCAGCAGTTTTCAGCATGGACGATAGTTCAGGCAACGTCTTGTTCATGCAGTGCATATTGTAGTTCATCACAAAGTTCTTATAACTCGGTGGCAGTGATTGGAGGAGACGGTGAATCCCTAACTCATTAGGAATCGATATCCCCAACTCTTGGAGCTTGTTTGCGTACCCAGACATGGTGAGCACGTGCTCGCTAACGGAGCTTCTCTCTTCCATCTTACAGTTAAAGAACTTTTCGGATGCCTCATAACTCTCCATGGCCGCGCGAGTCTCAAAAATTAGCCTGAGCTCCTTAATGATCTCGAACAGGTCGTGGTGCTCAATACGCTTCTGGAGCTCCGCTTCTAAACCGTACAGGATGGCACACTGAACTGTGGAGTAATGATTTTTCCGAGTGGCATAAACAATCTTTACGTCATCGGTGGCATCTTCTGCAGGTGGGTCACCTAGCGGTGCTTCGATCACATAGGTCAACTGACCAGCCCTGAGGACGATCTTCAGTCCACGGAACCAGTCCGTGAAATTGCTTCCATTGTTCTTAAGCTTTTCTTTCTCTAGGAACGCATTGAAATTGATGGAGGGGTTCGCCATAATCTACAACAAATTTGCAAGTAGTTTAGACTAAGTTTATGATGAATTGAGTTCAAATTTAATACTTAAATTAACTAGGTGAACTCCCACTCAAAACAACATCCCTCACATTGTCTTATTGATTACACGAACCAAGTCCACTCACCAAGTCTGATCTTCACGAGAGAAGATGTAGTTTCATCGGCGAACAATCTTCATGTTCATCATATCAATTATATGATTCATACTCTACCTTTCGGTATTCCGTGTTCCGAGACCATGTATGTACATGCTAGGCTCGTCAAGATAACCTTAGTTTCCGCATGTGCAAATCTGGCTTGCACCCGTTGTATGCACACGTAGAATCTATCACATCTGATCATCACGAGAAGCTTCGAAACGACGAGTCTTAGCAACGGTGCCAACTAAGGGTGAACACTTTATTACTTGATATTTAGTGAGAGGGATCATCTTATAATGCTATCGTCGCGATCTAAGCAATACAAGATGCATAAAGGATTAACATCACAGGCAATTCATAATTAGTGTGATATGATATGGCCCTTTCTTCTTGCGCCTTTGATCTCCATCTCCAAAGCACGAACATGATCTCCATCATCACCAGCATTGCGTCAAGGTCAGTGGCGCTGCTTCATGGTTGTCCATCATCACTAGCAACTATTACAACTACTTGGAATAAAGCTATTACAAGATGAATAGACACGCAGGTCTTAACAGAATTAAAGACAACCATTAGGCTCCTGCCGGTTGCCATATTACAACAAGGATCATTGCATACATCAAATATAATCACAATCACATGATGGCCATATCACATCACAAAACCCCTGCAAAAACAAGTTAGACGCCTCTAATTTTCTTTGCATGTTTTACGTGGTTTGGGGCTTTCGAACAAGAACGGATCTTACCTAAGAAACTGAACCACAACGTTGATACAAGTGCTATCAAGTGCAAAGTGTAAATTAGATCTATACTATGGTGGGAGAGACAGACACCCGCAAAGCCACTTGTGCAAAGCAAGTTACACGTCAAGCGTGGAGCAAGTCTCATGTGCGATGACATGTAAGGTTAGCTCGAGCCGCTTCATCCCACCATGCTGCAAGATGCAAAGTACACAAAGCAAAAGACGGCATGAGCACCAACGCCCACAACACCATTGTGTTCTACTCGTGCAACAGATCTACACATAGATACAACTCTGATACCACTGATGGGTTCGTAGCATGGAAAACAAAAAAATTCTACCGCAAGAACGAACAAAACCCAGATCTAATCTAGATAAAAGCCAAGATCTAATCTATTAGACATGTGCAACGAGATAGATCTGTACTAACCCTTGTAGATCCGAAAGCGTTACGAGATTAGATCTCGTGGTTGATGTAGTCGATCACTTGCCGATCTCAAGATCGAGTGGACGATCCTTCCGGCGCCGCGTTCCGGCAGCGCTACCGCAGTCGGTCACACGTACGGAGTCGAAGCAGACCTTCCTCTCCTCGTTCCAGCGAGCAGCGGAGGTAGTAGATCTTCTCCACGGAATCTCAGTAGCACGACGGCGTGGTGGTGGTGGTGGAGTAGAGAATTCTGCAGGGCTTCGCCTAAGCCTGAGCAGAAGGAAGAAGGAGGAGAGAGGCGTCTAGGATTGGAGTAGTGGAGGAGGGCCACGGGTGGCGCCCCCACCCCTCTATTTAAAGGGGGAGGCGCCATGGGGAGGGGCAGTCCTAGTAGGACTCCCCTCCCTCCTTGGCCGGCGGATTGGGGAGGGGGGAGGAGTCCTCCTCCCCCACGACTCCTTGTCTTGCCCCACAAGGACTCCTTGATCCCTTTCTTGGTTTTCAAGCAAACTCTAAGAAATCTTCCAGAACCTTCCGGAACATTCTGAAACCTTCTAGAATCCTTATACAAATACTCCGGAACATTTACTAACTCAGAAAATGATCTCCAATATATGAATCTTATTCTCCGGACAATTCCGGATCTCCTCGTGATGTCCCAGATTCAATCCGAGACTCCGAACAACATTCGGTCTCCAACGCACATTCCATATCTACTTAAAACAACTTCGAACCTTAAGTGTGCCACCCTACGGTTCATGAATATGTAGACATGACAGAGACACATCTCCTATCAATAACCATCAGCGGGACCTGGAGATCCATAATGGCTCCCACATACTCAACGATGACTTCGTGATCGATAGAACCATTTACATACGAAACCAATTCCCTTTGTCACGCGATACTATACTTATCCGAGGTTTGATCGTCGGTATCTCCATACCTAGTTCTACCTCGTTACTGACAAGTACTCTTTACTCGTTCCGTGATATGTCATCCCTTGTGACCCATTCACATGCTTGCAAGCTACCTAGATGACATTCCACCGAGAGGGCCCAGAGCATATATATCCGTCATATGGATGGACAAATCCCAATCTTGGTCCATGTGCTTCAACACATACTTTCAGAATACCCAATGACACCTTTATGACCACCCAGTTACGAAGCGGTGTTTGATGTCATCAAAGTACCCATCCGGTGATGGTGATTAACACAACCTCATGGTCGAAGGATTAGGTTACTATGCATTTAAAAGCTTATAGCAATACGAACTTAATGACTTGATCTTATGCTACGCTTACTATGGGTGTGTGTCCATCACATCATTCTCCTAATGATATAACCTTGTTATTAATCACATCCAATGTCCGTGATCAGGAAACCATGATCATCAATTAATCAACAAGCTAGTTCAACAAGAGGCTTACTAGGGACTCTTTTATGTTTACAAAGCACACATGTATTAGTGTTTCCTAATAATACAATTATAGCATGGGATGTAAACATTCATCATAAACACAAAGATATAATAATAACCACTTTTATTATTGCCTCTTGGGCATATCTCCAACATAATATACATATGCAAATATCGTGTGTGCACACTTCGAGGGGGAGCCTCTCTACATCTTGTACCTTATGCTTGTCTATTTCTGTGGAAATCCTTGTGTTGTCATCAAACATCAAAAAGGGGGAGATTGAAAGGACATTTCCTTCCCTAATCATGTTTTGATGTTTGGTGTCAACACAAGATAGTTTTTACCGTGTGCTAAGTATTGTAGGTTCTTCCGTATAAAGGCACAAGACAGTGTTCTAGTTTCGAAGGAGAAGGGTTCAAATTTTCATGAAGAAAAGGTGCATATTGGGAGCTTCGATGTTCTGCCTCCATTGAGTCTCGAGACTCCGGGTTCCAGGCCTGGAGACTCCGGTGTCATGGACCAGAGGGTCCGGCCAGGTCTCCGGGCATGTCTCCACCCCCTGACAAACTCTCTGTGTCCAGGTCCGGAGTTAGGCCCAGAGTCGAGCGCAGCACCGGAGACTCCGAAGCTGGAGCCCAGAGACTCTAGGGAAGTCTCTGGCCTTCTCTCCGAGGTGGCTCAAGAAGCGTTCAGTACCCCCCCTCCGAAGTCCTTCCCGGAGTCCAGTGCCCACCGAGGAGACCTCGGCCATGCCCGGAGACTCCATCCCTCCAGACCGGAGATTCCGGGGTTAGTGATCCAGCAATGGCTATTTTTCTGGGGGGGAATATATAGGGGTTGTTCGTCTGTGGTACCAAAGTTGGCAGGCCAGCGCATGGCGGTACCTAAGTTGCCTGAAATCATTGTGTTTCGAAAAGTTGGGCCGCCAACTACCGAGAGGGGCCATTTCGATGCAAACTCGTCTCACCCCTACCAAATCCAAACATGCCGTGAAACTTCCCCGTGAAGTAGACGGTCGGGACCCTCATGTCAATAATATTTCCGTGACGCGAGCGCCAACGCGGCAACCACATAGGCGAAATGAGATACTAAAGGAGCATTGTGCGTTGACCAAACTCACAAATCCACCCCTCCCTCCTTTCGCATGAACCCTAGCACCGACGGCGTCGAAATCCTCTCTCCAACCAGAAAGATCTCATCGGGCATTTGACTTCCGGCGCCAAGTTGCTGTGCCTACTCGCTGCTACCGAGCTCTAATGACGAATGCCGTGCCAGCCGTTGCGACGATCTAGCCCGCCTCTACCGCCGACGAGCTGAGCAGCGCAGAGGATGGCAGATCCATTTGCCGAGGAAGAAGTACTTCTGGCTAATTTTGGGTGAGCTACTCTTCTCTTTGCTATTCGCACCACCTATAACTGCTAGCTGGCTATTGGCATTACAGAGATATATCGAACATTTAATTGTTTGCTACCACGACGCTGACAAACAGTTCTTAGCTTTTGTCTCCAATTTTCTGTCAACTAGGATCTCCGCTGAACCTAGCTACACGGTTCTGGTGAGCATCTGCGGTCACCTCATTAAATTAGCACATGGGAAGAGCACGTGGAAAGAGGCTCAGAGTCTGAAGATGGAAGTGGCGCCTATGCAGTTATGCACTATCCCTGGTTTGGTTGCTGCTGTGCGTGAACTTGCTGAAATGAGGCCAGAGCAGACTGCACGGTTCATCCTCGTTGATGACCGAGGCTTCAAGGTTCCTGTAGCGCGTGACAGTCAGCTAATTGGGATGATGAAACAGCATGTTAGGCATCGTGTGGTTACGCTGGTGTGTAACATAGTGGATGAGGAAGCTCCTGCTACTGGGAGTCGCCCAGCTATTATTGGACAGGGAGGTCTAACTTGAACCCCTGCTATTGTTGAGAAAAATGTGGTTCCTCATCCGCGACATGCTTCTGTCAGGCAACCTCCTCATAGGAGTCCCCGTATTGCCGTTGTGGAAAACTCTGCTCTGGAATATGCTGGTACTGGTCGTCCCCGTCGCCGTGCCCGTGTTGCTGCGGCTGCTGCTCACCCAATCCATGCCGATGTTGAGCAAACTAAGGCATCCGAAGGCTGCCCCGCTATTGTTGCCAAGACCGCCTCCTTGTGTGCTGCTCCTCCTCGAAACCGTCCTCAAGTTGTGCGAACCCGTGCTCTGGAATCTGCTGGTACTGGTCGTCCTCGTGTTGTTGTTGATCTGGACGATGTTGACCCAATCCCTGCCGCTGTTGAGCAAACTAAGGCTTCCAGAAGCTGCCCCACTATTGTTGCAAAGACTGAACCATTCTCTCCTCCTCGAACCCGTGCTCGGGTTCAGCGAGCTGCTGGTCTGAAGCCAGCTCATGGTCTGGACTCTGCTAGGACTCGAAACACTTTTGTTCTGGGAACTGCTCCTGATCATCGAGGTGGCATGGCTGTAGATGATCCTATTGTGGCTGCCATTAGAAGGGGCCCTGCCTGTCCACCATGTAATGTAGCTCCCGCTGCTAAGGGCCCTCGCCTTGCTCCTGGTCATGGGACTTCCACCGAGGTTGATCCAGCTAACGATGACGCTGGTGATGGCGGTGGTGGCATTGGGGCTGGGTCTGATGGTGCCGCTCCATCTCTCGAACCTCTCGGAGGTTTCTATCCTGAAGAACCTGATTATGGCAAAGTAATCGTTCGTATCAGTGTTGCGGATTATACTGCAAAATTAGATGATGGCACATAAAAATTCTATGACGAGTTTGATGTAATCCTTGGCAGATACGACCCTGAAGTGGTAGAGTTATCTGACCTGATGGCATCGTTATGTGTGAAGGTGCTGTGGGGGTCCTCCCAGGAAGCATGTTTGTTATATTATGGTTACAGGAGCAAAAAGGCTATCGAAGTGAAAGATACCAAGGATTTAGTGGTACCGTTCACAAGGAAACATTATAGAGGTGAAGTTTACTTCCACTTGGTAGTGCTCACGGTTGGAGAGGAATTGGAACTCGACAATAGATATGGACTTTTAGAAGGCATGCATTTCCTGATCCATGGCATCACTGGGGCTGGTGCGACTGAGCGTGGCTTCGAACAGAGGAGAGTCTTACAGAGGAGCGTCATAAAGAGGAGCAGGAAGAGCATCCCCAGAAAGGGCACCCCGAAGAAGAACGTCACCAAGGAGACCACGCCAGAGAAGAGGACGCCCAAGAGTCGCACGACAAAAGGCACCATGCCGCAGAGTACACCCCTGAGATCCAGTCAAAATGCCACACCAAACGGTAGCAGCAAAAACGCTAAGAGGGCTAGCACGGTGGTGAACACTCCCAGGAGTGGTAGCAAAGAGGCGAAGATGGCCAGCACGGATGCTACCACACCTAGTGGGAGCAGAAAAACACTAATTTGGAGCGGAACACGCCGCTGTCAGGGAATTATGCAAGCACGAAGGAGAACACACCCAATGGTAGCAGCAAAAGGGCTAATTTGGAGCGGAACACGCCGCTGAGGTCAGGCAATAATGCCAGCATGAAGGAGAAGACGCCCAATAGTAGCAGCAAAAGGGCTAATTTGGAGCGGAACACGCCGCTGGGGTCAGGCAATAATGCCAACACGAAGGAGAACATGCCCAATAGTAGCAGCAAAAGGGCTAATTCGAAGAAGAACACGCTGCAGAGGTCAGGCAATAATGCCAGCACCCTGGAGCCAACACCCGTGAGGGGAGGCAGTAAGGAGATCACACCTAAGAGCGGCAGCAAAAGGCCTAGTTCGATGGGGAATGGAACGCGGATGTCAAGCCCTACTGATACCATCAGGAAATATTACATCAGGAAGGAGGATGTACACAGGAAGAGCAAGAGGGTTCTGTACACTCAAGATGAAATATGACCACGAGTATCCTACAATTTCGGTCGGCACCGAGTTCAGGAGCATGCATGAGTTCAGGATGTCGTTCCGGCATTTTGTATCAAGGGGGAGTTCGACGTTTATCGACTGAAGAACTCTGCCGAGAGGTATGAGGCCGTTTGCAAGTTAACGTGGATGAATGGACGGGCCGAGGTACATTGTCCATGGAGGATCACAGCAAGATCCTTACCTGCGTCGACTGCAATTAGGGTATTGGGGCAATGAATGCAGCAAACCATTAGAACTCTCTCTCTCTCTCTCTTTTCACTCTATAACTACAATTGATATGCGATATCTTTCTGGCAACTAGTCGACTCCGCTTATCTTTTAAATGAATCTGTGTTGCAGGTGAACAGAATGGGCCCTACACACATGTGTCCGACAGGAAGCAAACTGAAATCCTCAATGGCTGATACGGAGTGGGTGGCTATGCAATCTATGTCCATACTAAAGGATAACCCTAAGGAGACCGCGAAGAATATTCAGACTAGCCTCGGTTCTAAATACAACATTATCCTTCCATATTTCACGGTTTAGAAAGGTAAAGAGAAAGCTCTGGGGGTCTTGCACGGGGATTGGACCAATAGCTTCAGGATGATGTACAACTTCAAGGCGGAGGTACAAGCTAGGTGTCCGGAGAGTGTTGTGGAGATTGACACCGAATCAGAAGGTGGTAAAATATATTTCAAAAGATTTTTCATGGCGCTTAAACCTTGCATCGATGGATTCAAGGGTGGCTGTAGGCCGTATCTGAGTGTAGACAGCACTGTCCTAACTGGCAAATGGAAAGGCTGCCTACCATCTGCCACAACACTTGATGGTCACAACTGGATGTTCCCAGTGGCATTCAGGCTGTTTGAAACAGAAACGGAGGAAAACTGGGTCTGGTTTATGAGGCAGCTCAGGAGATCAATAGGCCACATGGATCCATTGGCTATATCCACGGATGCATGCAAAGGGCTGATGAATGCAGTGAAGGAGGTGTTCCCGCGAGCTGAAGGTAGAGAATGCCATGCCCATATGATGCTCAACTTGTACTCACACTATGCAGGCAGCGTATTTTGTTACATGTTTCCTGCTGCTAGAGTTTACAAACCTAGTAGCAGCGATTATTTCATGAGCAAGATTTTTGCCGAAGCGCCTGAACTTCTAGAGTACTTAGCCATTCATCATTCGCAGCTATGGAAGAGGAGTCAATTCAACCCTAACATCAAAGTTGATTACATAAACAACAACCTTGCAGAATGCCTGAATAACTGGGTGAAGGACATAAAAGTGCGTCATGTTCATATCTTGATGGACATCATACGTGGTATGATCATGAAGCTGTTAAATATAAGGAGACAGATCGGTAGGAGACTTAGAGGACATACGCTACCGCCAGTTGTACAGCAACTGCACAAGAGAAGCCGAGGACTTGCTCATCTTAAGGTTCTCCCGTAAACCAGCAAAAGTTGTGAGGTGGTCGATATGTCCAAGAGTGGCAAAAGGGATGTTGTGAACATCTAGCTGCGAGAATGCACCTGCTTAGAGTGGCAGCATACCGGGAAACCTTGCGACCGCGCCTTGGCCTTCTTGGTGAAGAAAAGAACTCTACCACATTTGGATCAGTATTTGTTAGACTACTACTCTATGGAAAAGTTCAGAGCTGCGTACGCTGGATCCGTCGAGCCATGTACAGACCCATCTCAGTGGCCTCAAGTCCAACTGTCTTTTGAGCTTTGCCAGCCAGTTACAAAAAGGGGCAGAGAAGACCCCAGGTGAATAGGTTTAAGAATTTTCTCGAGAAGAAGGGTTCGGCTTTCTGTGCTACAAAGAAGGGCAAAAACAGATGCAAGACCTGCCATCTTATAGGCCATAGAGTAGTTGGATGTTCCCTTAATGCTCCCAAACCTAGGTATGAGATGGTACATTCACACAAAAAAATTGTTTATAGTATGTAGATATTAGGTAGTAATCCATGTACTGTTTTTTTTACAGGAAGCGCAAGGTAAGAAACAAGACAGCCGACTCAATGATTTTGCTGCGGGAAGAAAACCAAAACGAGTGGAGTGATGATGTCGGGCAAGATTCTGGTGCTGATTGGCCTGACTTCCCTCAGCCCGGAGATGCAGGGTACGTGAAGGTAAGAAAATTGGCACCCAGGAAGAGGAAGAAGGCAGGAGATGAAGAAGCCAGTGGACGTGAAGAAAAGAGGAAGAAAGTTGGCACCCAAGCAGAGAAAGAGGGTTAGCAGTGTAGCAACCAAATGATGTATTGAACTTGAACCTATATATGTAGTTCGGTTAAACTTTGGAGCTGTGTGCATGGAACTTGTCGAGCGAAACAATCTGCCTCTCGTACTAGCAGTAAAATGTATCGCGACTTTAGGATTTGATACGGCCGAGGCCACTAGTTGAATCCAAA
Organism: Avena eriantha; assembly: GCA_910589775.1. NCBI lineage: Eukaryota > Viridiplantae > Streptophyta > Magnoliopsida > Poales > Poaceae > Avena > Avena eriantha. The sequence continues at coordinate 49,541,105 of OU342746.1, read as the reverse complement.
ACTGTGACTGTGCCACTACTATCTGAACAATCGCGATAGCTGAGTGGTTAAATGCTCTCCAAAATCGATGGGTGTTAGTGGCATAGACGTGATTTATTTATAGGCGCTTAATAAATCCCTGCTGTTGGCATTACACTTATGATAAGTTTATGGGCTGGAAAACAATTTCTTAAGCTGGCCGCTACACTCCACGAAGCAGCAACTTATTTCAGTTGCTGGACAACGACATGGCAACATAAACTGCAAATGCAACAGATAATGCCCAGATAATGAGGAAATTGTGTCCACTATCTGGCCTAATCTTGAGCCCGTCTGTCTCACCACCTCCCTGCCCCTGCCTCCCCTACACCTGGCGAAGCTCCCGGATCTCTCGCTCCATCGCACAAATCTCCTCTTTCTTGTCCCACACAACATCACGCAGATCCTGAACAAGCTCTTTGTGAAAACCTGTCAGTGGCTTTTCGATCCACACAAACTTGTCACAGCTAGTCCCCCTCCCTTCCTACGTAGTAGATCGAACGAAACAAAAAATAATAATTATATTACGCTTTCCGGATCCGGGTTACCATTGTACCTACAGTAGGAACTTACCGCTCTGATGCTGCAGTTGCTGGATTTTCCTGCAGTATTTTTGTCAGTCCACGAAATCCATCTCGGCATCTTCTCACCACACAAACACAGCATATCGGGGTAGTAATCGAAGGGCGCCCTCCGATACCTGATGGGGGCACCTACCTGACAGCGTTGAGCCGACCCTGATTCCGCCCAAGACGAACTGCACGAGCTGCAAGCCATGAGTGAGGGGAGCGAGGGCAGAAGAAAGAAGAGCCTTTGGATGTCAGGGTAGTGGTGAAGCGTGATTTATCCCTACTTAATAACTCGGTAAGAATCCTACCGTCCACATTCGGCTGATAGGTGGGGGACCTAGCATGTGGACTTGTCAAAAGAAACTCGCGCCTTCGTGGTTCAAAATCCCTGTCGCGCGCATTGGACGAAATTTTTTGGTACCTTGCCCGCGTACATATCACTGGGAGGTCTTGCTCAGGAACCAGACACGCCTGGCCCACAATCTTACTCCCTCCTAGGAACTTGTCATGGATCGCGCTGGCAGATCCATCCGCTCCACCGCTTCCGGTAGGGCTAGCCGCGGCGGATCCACCCCAAGATCCTACCGTCGCAGTATCAAATGGCCATGGCTTCTTGAGAGGAGCGACGACGCTACGTATGCGAGCTCGGCCACTCCTACCTATAGAAGGACTGATGCAGCGTCGAGCTCGAGCAGGAGCCGCCAGGCGCAACGGCGCTCGGTCCACGCCAACCCCGTCACCTTCGTCATTGTCGATTCCGTTGTGGAGGGCGACAGGGACGAAGCTGTGTAGAACAACATTGTTGCCTCCTTGGCAAAGGGCAAGCCACGGGCGGGAGTGGATGTCGCCGGGAAGGGCACGGTGGTGTCACCAATCGAGGTGGACTCCGACGACAACTGTGTGATGTGGGTTTAGATGTTGTTTAGGATGGTTGCAATTTCGGCTGTGTTTAATGCGAGTACAATTATTGTAATGTGTTTGTCGAGCTATATTAAGAAATGTGTGCAATAGCAGCCGGTGAGTGCTTCCACTTTAGAAATTGTGTCTGTGCCATTTGCATGTTGCATTATCAACTTAGATTACTTGTAAACAATCCAACGAAAATCATCAGATTACAACCATCGGACGTGAGTGGTAGGATGGAAGAGAAGTTGGGACAGTGGCTTCGAGGGGAAGGACACTAGCAGGTGGGCCCTCGGAACACGTGACACTGACATGCGGGAGCGGGAGCACACGGTATTGCCGGTTTGTCTAGAGCAAGCGGACTTTGCAACATGACAACAGCAAGCTGATTGGACCAATATAGTAACTCGTCAAAGTATTAAGGAGTACTAAAAACTACAACTGGGGTACATTCGCACAACACGTATGCTCTAAGCACGTGAGAAGCATCGCTTAAGTCTAATAGTAACGATAGCACAAGTACTACGTTTGTCTGTCGGTCTTCTCGATACAAATGTAGAAATGCATCTGCCTGTTCGGTCCAACACCAACAAGGTACTGAGATGTCACGCATAGGATCGACCTTAGGTCCACATACTCCACCTCCCGTAGCGTCGCGCAGCTCGGCGCCTCGCCTAGCACAAGGATGCTATCCGACGACGGCGGCTGGGCATTCGCCCACATGCGCACTGTGTATACGGGCCAAGCGCACGAGACCGACCTGACGCATACGGCACCCATGACGGTGGGCCCGGATCTGGTTCCCAAAACACCGGCGGTGATGGTCAGGACGAAAACAGAGCCGCCCCCCTGGAAAATTAGCAGGCGGTGTGCCGAGTCAGTGAACGGCACCTGCTCTTGGAGAAGTTGGGCTTGCCCGTATGAGATCCTAATCACTTCGATCAAGTGCTCATCTGCAAGGTGGACGACGAGCTCTGCCGGCGGGCCGGTGTAGTTGCAGCCCGGCTCCGTGCAGGCGCACGCGCCGTGCGGGCACGCGAGCTCGTGGAGCGGGAGCTCGCGGTAGAAGTAACGGCGAAAGCATCCTGGGTGGGAGCACATGAGCAGGAACACCGCTGCGAAGTTGCGCGCGAGGATCTCCAGATTCTTGGGCTCCCGCATCTGCCACAACTGAAGTTCGTCGAGAAATCGGAAAAAAGATCAGCAGTTAGATTGGCGAATAGCAGGAATGTGTAGGATAAGTTCAAAAGCTTGTAAAATAATTTCTTACCATGAAGGTAGCGACCGGAGAATTGGCGGATGTCGTTGGCTTGCGGCTATGGCAGGATGGAAGTGAAGTGGGGAAAGTGGCTTCGAGGGGAAGGAAGAGAAGTACGGGGAGGAAGAGAAGTAACGGAGATGTGACACTGGGATATGGCCCACTGAACTCGTGAGTCGTAACACTCGCAACATGCCAGTTTGTCTAGAGTAAGCGTGGCCAATCATGCCACAGAACAGCCTACTCGAGGATCGCTCTCGTGAAGACCATCCCAATCGTCCAAGCGCCCCAATTGAACGGTATGTAACAATCGTCAAGCAGAACAACTGTGTTATGGCGTGCCTTCTAGAAGATTCGGTCTAACGGTGGATCCATTGGGGGGGCAGTGCTAGTTTTAGTATAAGAACAAGCATGAAATGACTCAAATGGATCCATGTGTGGTTTGTGTAAATAACACACATGCAATGACTCTAGTGGTTGATCCATGTGTGGTTTGTGGAAAGAACACACATGCAATGACTAGTGGTTGATCCATATGTGGTTTGTGGAAAGAACACACATGCAATGACCACTGGTGGATCCATCTGTGGTTTGTGGAAAAGAACACACATGCAATGACTCTAGTACTGGTTTGTGGTTTTAGTATAAGAACACACATGCAATGACTCTAGTACTGGTTTCTGGTCTTAGTGTAAGAACACACATGCAATAACTCTAGTGGTTGATCCATGTGTGGTTTGTGGAAATAACATACATGCAATGACTCTAGTGGTTGATCCATGTGTGGTTTGAGGAAAGAACACACATGCAATGAATATAGTTGTTGATCCATGTTTGTTTCTGGAAATAACACACATGCAATGACTCTAGTGGTTGATCCATGTGTGGTTTGTGAAAAGAACACACATGCAATCACTCTGGTGTTGGTTTTAGTATAAGGACACACATGCAATGACTCTAGCGGGTTATCCATGTGTGGTTTGTGGAAATAACTCATATGCAATGACTCTAGTGGTTGATCCATGTGTGGTTTCTAGAAATAACACACATTCTATGACTCTAGTCAGTCCACATGTGTGGTTTGTGGAAAGAACATACATGCAATGACTCTGGTTGATCCATATGTGGTTTGTGGAAACAACACACATGCAATGACTCTAGTGGTGGATCCATGTGTGGTTTGTGGAAAACAACACACATGCAATGACTCTAGTGCTGGTTTGTGGTTTTAGTATAAGAATAAACATGCAATGACTCTAGTGGTTGATCCATGTGTGGTTTGTGGAAAGAACACGCATGCAATGACTAGTGGTTGATCCATATGTTGTTTGTGGAAATAACACACATGCAATGACCACTGGTGGATCCATGTGTGGTTTGTGGAAAAGAACACACATGCAATGACTCTAGTGTTGGTTTGTGGTTTAGTATTAGAACAAACATGCAATGACTCTAGTGGTTGATCCATGTGTGGTTTGTGGAAATAACACACATGCAATGAGCATTGGTGGATCCATGTGTGGTTTGTGTAAAAGAACACACATGCAATAACTCTAGTGGTTGATCCATGTTTTTTTGTGGAAATAACACACATGCAATGACTCTAGTGGTTGATCCATGTGTGGTTTGTGGAAATAACACACATGCAATGACTCTAATGGGTCCACATGTGTGGTTTGTGGAAAGAACACCCATGCAATAACCACTGGTTGATCCATAAGTTGTTTGTGGAAAAGAACACACATGCTATGAGTCTAGTGGATCCATGTATGGTCTGTGGAAAATAACACACATGCAATGACTCTAGTGCTGGTTTGTGGTTTTAGTATAAGAACAAAATGACTCTAGTGGTTGATCCATGTGTGGTTTGTGGAAAGAACACACATGCAATGACTAGTGGTTGATCCATATGTGGTTTGTGGAAAGAACACACATGCAATGACCACTGGTGGATCCATGTGTGGTTTGTTGGAAAGAACACACATGCAATGACTCTAGTGGTTGATCCATGTTTGTTTGTGGGAATAACACACATGCAATGACTCTAGTGGTTGATCCATGTGTGGTTTGTGAAAAGAACACACATGCAATGACTCTGGTGTTGGTTTTAGTATAAGAACACACATGCAATGACTCTAGTGGTTGATCCATGTGTGATTTGTGGAAATAACACATATGCAATGACTCTAGTGGTTGATCCATGTGTGGTTTGTGGAAATAACACACATGCAATGACTCTAGTGGGTCCACATGTGTGGTTTGTGCAAAGAACATACATGTAATAATTCTGGTTGATCCATATGTGGTTTGTGGAAAGATCACACATGCAATGACTCTAGTGGTGGATCCATGTGTGGTGTGTGGAAAAGAACACACATGCAATGACTCTAGTGCTGGTTTGTGGTTTTAGTATAAGAACGAACATGCAATTACTCTAGTGGTTGATCCATGTGTAGTTTGTGGAAAGAACACACATGCAATGACTAGTGGTTGATCCATATGTGGTTTGTAGAAAGAACACACATGCAATGACCACTAGTGGATCCATGTGTGGTTTGTGGAAAAGAACACACATGAAATGACTCTAGTGTTGGTTTGTGGTTTTAGTATTAGAACAAACATGCAATGACTCTAGTGGTTGAGCCATGTGTGGTTTGTGGAAAGAACACACATGCAATGACTCTAGTGGTTGATCCATGTGTGGTTTGTGGAAAGAACACACATGCAATGACCACTGGTGGATCCATGTGTGGTTTGTGGAAAAGAACACACATGCAATGACTCTAGTGGTTGATCCATGTTTGTTTGTGGAAATAACATGCATGCAATGACTCTAGTGGTTGATCCATGTGTGGTTTGTGGAAATAACACACATGCAATGACTCTAATGGGTCCAGGCATCGCCGCCGGGGTGGTGCTTCACGCGGCAAATCTGGAGGAGCATCACACAGCACAAGCCGAGGAGGACATGTAGTTCAACCCCTTCGGAGGCGTCGATGAGGGCGTGGAGTTCGACGAACACGCTCCGCTCGTGTACCTGGAGGTACATCTATTTCTACATGTTTCATATTTTCTGCTCGAGCTTAATCTATCCAGGCGTCATAAAAAAATCTAGTCCTAATGATTAGATGCAACGTACGAACCGGTACATGGAGAGATCTAGTCTGTTCTGAATGAATCCACATTATTTATTTATTAATAAGTTACCAAGAACACAAACCACATTAATTAAGGAGCAAGCTGGGGAGACGGCCGTAATGAACTGTGGAACCTGTATAGACATGTTATTGCATGAAAGTAACTTGGAATGGTGGAAGGAATATATATTTATTATTTTGCTCACTTCGGTTTGTATTCCATACATTACAGGTGTATTCAAGTGAGATGGACTCTGACAAGGAGACCAGGGACAACAAGAGTCGCCGTGTCATGAAGAAGCTCAAGAGCGAGATAATCCCTTTCCGCACTCGACTTGGGGAGCTCAGGTGCCCTTTCTGTAAGAAAGGAGACAACCCGAGGATTGCCAGCTTGATCCCGCATGCTGTTGGCATCGGTAAAAGCCCGGCTAGTAAACACAAGTCGGCGACCAAGGCTAAGCACGTTGCTTATGGCAAGTTCCTGAGGGAGTATGTCAAGACCGGCCTAGTGTCCCCTTACTTAGGTATCAACAACTCCTAGCCGACCAACCCCGTCACTGTGTTGGCCCGGCCACTAATAATATTTAGTTCTCTTACCGTATCTAGACTCTTAAACTATGTGGATTTCTATTTTCGTACCCATCAAAATATATTCAAGTTCATCTGTTTATGTTGTTAAAGTTCAGGTGGCATACTCGTTATTTTGCATGGATAGAGGGGTGCCCCCGACAGATATAAGGGTTATCTTGTCCGCTAGATCATAGAGGATCAACAGTTCATGGACAAAACTGAGTACAACTGAATCGCCATGGTTAGACACGACGGAAAAAAACGTGACTCACGGTATGCGTGTGCGGTGCACGGGGCGGTAGCGGACACGTGTGGCCGTGCACGGTTCATTAGCCTACGCGGTGCACGGTAGTGCAACTAAACACCGCTTCCCTTCTCCTTTAATAGAGGCCTCCCCACTCCCACTCCCACTCATCACGCACTCGCTCACTTAACCGTTTCCACTGTCCCATCACCTTCTGCAAACGCCCAACAAAACCCCAACCACACCGGTGATGGAGAAGATCGGCGCGGTGGCCATCGGCGCCTCCAAGCCAGCCGGCGAGGAGCCCCCCATCCCCGTCCCCGCATACGACGTAGCCTCCGGCGAGGAGGCCCCCGCCGGTCTCGGACAAATCCCGCTCGGTTGGGACCCCTATGAGGAGGTTGTCTACATAAGGCCGGAGAACCCCTTTGACACCAGCATCGCCGACCCGTGGTCTGAGGTAACCAGGGTTTTCTCCCCTTCCCTTGTTCTTCCCCCGGTCCCATCGTTGGATGCTAGATCGTATGTTATTAGGGCTCGGTTGTTCGTATTTTTTACAGTAGCTAATCCTATTGTGTTAGATCTCGATTTTCGATGAATCCCCCTGTTCGTAGTTGGGATCAGTATTCGATTTGGTTTGAGATTTGGGGAATAATCGGGAGATCTCATTCGGTTAATTTATGCAAAAAATCAATCCCGATAATCAAAGTATCTCAATCATGTCCTTATTTCACTCTTCTGTTTTTTCCAATAGGAGGATAGCAACGACCTCCGCAGCGACGACGAGTCGCAGGACACCAAGACGCGTCATGTGCCGAGGAGGCTAAAGTCCGGTCAGTACAATAACTTCTTCGCTGGCGACGTGTACAGGTGCCCCTTTTGCCCCACCAGGAGGCTCCATGGCACGGACTTCAACTCCCTCGTGAAGCATGCCGAGGAGGTGAGGACCCGCGGCGAGTCCGTGAACATCCACGGCTTCAGGGCCAAGCACCAGGCACTCGGTCTTCACCTCCGCAACCTCCAGAAGGTGGCTATCGAGGAGGGTCAAATGCCCCCGATCAGACCCAAGGTGCCCAAGGTCAAGGGGCTGGGCAGCAAGAAGTGGAGGAGGCGCCAGAGGGAGGAGGCGGATGCCCTCCTAGCAGAGGCCATGAGGGGGCACTGATCAGCTGTTGCTGTTATTGTAGAGCAACTTATTTTGTCTTGTCTGTGTTGAAGCAGTCCGCTGCTACTGCTGAGCAGCCTAATTGTCGAACCTCGTTAAGTACCGTGCTATATAACCTATATTACCTGCTTTATCTACATCTGCTCTATTTACTGAATTTATTTATGGTGCTGGTTTATTTTGCTGCTCTAAATTTGCTAACAGATTGGGGTAAAACAATCGCAAAAGGAACAATGAATGAAGAGAGAAGTTGTTCTAGATTCCCTACCTTTTTGGGAAAAAAACACAACTGTTAGAGAGAGAGGGGAAAAGGCGCTCTTTAAAAAGGCCACTTTAGGCGTCATGGCGCACGTAACGGCCAAGCCTTTGACCAGACGGCACCCCCCTCCAAGCGCATGTGAGGGCTTCGGAATATCGGGAGGGCAAGAGTGAGGACAAACGAGACACAATGTTGCTATAGCTAAATCTGACAAAAAGCTGAATTTGGCTTTACCATGCAATTTGGCTAGAGATCCACAATGTAGCTATTCTAAATCCCTAAACTATGTGGTGCATTGAAACCTAATGCTTTTCCACCGACACATGTGTTGCAAAGTTGCTTGATCGTGCATGCTTACACAAGTGGCCTATAGAGAAACTTATAGAACCATGGGCAAACGAGTTTCATTTTGGCAAACTCGGGACAAGCTTTGCGCAATCGGCAGGCCTGATCGGCTGGGAGGCAGCCCCAGGGTGCAGGGATGCTAGGTCCATATCTATGCTTACACTTCTTTAACTTGTTAGGAATTAATAATAACTGTACACTTCCTTCTGCCCTGTCACGTTACGTCGTGTCAGCACTGCGCACCCGCTGCGGATCGGCAACGGGACGGTGGTCTACGTGACCGGTCTCTGCCACGCCAAAGCCACGTCGCACACCTGTCCCATCGCCTACCGGGACGGACGCCGAATTTAATCGCTAGGATTGGAAACCATCGGTGCTCGCCCGGTCAAACTTGCTTCCGCATGGGTATGACCGGAATATTGGTAAACGGAATTTAAGCATCGCCTTCTGTCTCCTCAGCACATCACTGTGCAAAAATCCCCAACTCATTCCTTCCGCCAGCGCCGCCACCGCAAGAACCATCAACGCTGCCGCAGGCACCGCCTCCGCCTGGCCATACCACCACAACAGATCACTCCACCTCCATGCCCAGTCCCAACCACCGCTACTGGAACTAGGCCACCGCAGACGAACATTAGCTGCTGCCATGGACGCAGAGTACGACATGTTCGGCGACGAGAGTGACTACACCGACGAGTACACCGTCACTGCCCATGGCACCACCAAGCTGACGGTCGTCCACACTATTATATGTTGATCCAAATTCTACAAAGTAAAGGCCAACTTCTGATGGAGCGGTACGGATCGTTGATGACCTAGGTTACCACCGCTATATATACCTCTTGTAAGCCGCCGGTTGGGACAAGTTGCATCTGTGAAATCCCCGGCGTTGTGTAAACACTCCTCGTTATAGTGAAGTTTCGCTGGCTGGCGCCCGTGGTTTTTCCCTTCTCTTTGTTGGAGAGGGGTTTCCACGTTAAATCTGTGTCCCCCTTGCTGCGATTTTATTTTCGTTCTTTGTTATTTACTTGTCACAAAGCTAACACACACAAATGCGTCAGCGGAGGTGGCCAAGGTCATCGCAATGTACGAGCGGTGGCTACAAGATCCGATGGACAGGTACAAGATCGTCGGCCTTGACCTCGAGTATACCAGAGATAGGAAGAGGACGGCGCTTTTGCAGCTATCCATGCGCAACCACTGCCTACTATATCACGTATGTAGGGCCAAATCTGTATGCTCGGAGCTTTGCGAGTTCCTAAATAGGAGGGAGATCTACTTCGCCAGCATCGACATCAAGAAAGACACTTCGAAGCTAGAACGGGATCTCCTCGTTCATGTCGTCAATCACGTCGATCTCCAACGTTTGTGGAGGTACCCGGATGGCGGTACGGGGAAAGCCAGCATGGCTAGACTCGCTTCTGACATCATCGACCGCGAGTACGCCGGCATGAAAATCGAGTTCCCAAAGAACCTGCACGAGCGATGGGAGTGGAGGCACCTAGATTACGATGCGATCAAGTACGCAGCCAGGGACGCGTATGTCTGCTACGAGATGCTCAACAGGATCTAGCGGGTGGGTGAGTGTGATGTTTACCACTACTAGTTTCGCATTTCGTTCCTAGTTTTATCTCGCCTGTATTTTATCTCGCATGTATTTTCTAAGCATTCTGTGTGTAAGAAAGAAGCTCGTATGATCCTTGTGCTATTAGCTACTTAACCTGTATGAATTACATTCCCCCTTTTGTATGCTCAACATTCATTCTTACAAATTCTGTCTGTGCCATTTGCATGCGGCAGAATCCAGGACTGACATGCATAAGGTGTGATACAGTCATAAGTCATAACCAAACCCAGATTATAGAGGAGGATACAATCATAAACTATATTATAGTTTGACAAAGGTAATACACAGCAGTTCATAATTGCTCACATAGTGTACTTATGAAATAACATGTTTTCATAAACACAACAATCATGCACTAATAGTCTACATCCCAGCCTATTGGAGAAGGCAACCGATCCCAGGATGCCTTCGGTCGCTTGCCCCGGTTTGTAGATTCATCTACGATCCGGCATCTAGGACAAACAACCTGCCTTGGTGGTGGTTCAATGATGCGATGCCTGGAACGAGATTTTACAATCTGGCGGTATAGCTCATGGCTAACATACCCGTCAATTGCAGTGTACTTCAGATTAGGTTCAGAAAGTGGCTTATCCTCCCAGTAATCATGCCCTAAACGCCTCCACGAGCATCTCGGCAATCTGTCCTTCATGTCAGCGTACCACGGGTCTATGAGTTCGGAGGCAAGAGCGGCCATCCCGGTCTTGCTGCCCTTCGTCCCTGGGATCCAGTAAATTTCCTGGATGCCTACTCTGCACTCCTTTGGGATTCTAATGTTGACATTCGGGCTTTCAAGCAGTTTACTGTCATTCGTGATGTCAACACTGGTAAATGTTATGTGCTGGTTCATGAGAAAGTCATGAAACAGATCCCTAATGCTTTCGCCCCACCTGCATGAAAATGAATTCAGACAAATAATATAGTAATAACTTCTGCCAACAGACGGTTCAGGAACAAAAAACAGCAAAGTCTACCAGATCCCGTCAGCCCCCTTCTCGCAAAAAGGCTGGTATACGAGGACATGCCCCGTCATGGAGAGTTGCACCACGGCGATCCTACGGCAATCACGGCTGTACTCGAGGTCGAGACCTACGAACCTGTTTTCTTCAAACTGCAACCAACTCGTGAAATTATTCAGAGTTTTCCTCACCGTCCGAGGGTCGGTGGTGTAGGCGACATCAATCTTCTTCCCGCCATGTACTTCGATGTCGAAGTGCACAGTTTCTTGCCTGCCGTTGTTTCGGACGTCCGGAGCGTCCATGACTACAGGCAAGAAGGAAAGGATACGGAGGAAGAGGGTGATGCGGTGGTGGAGGAAATGGATGAGGCCGTGGAGGAGAAATACGATGAGGCCGTGGAGGAGGAAATGAGACGGAGAAGTGAAAGATTGGAACCACCCTTACCAATATCTAGAATGGTGCACGACCGTTTGTAGTAGGGTGAAGGTGGCGAAAAACGGCGGTTTTACACATCGACGCTAGCACTTCCTAAAATTTGTTCTGCGCCACTTGCATGCGGTGGAATCAATTCAAACGTAGGCACGTTTACGCGTGCTGACCTTCACTCACTGACAGGCGGGCCGCACATTTCCCTTTTACGATTTATTTTTTCACTTCCTTAGACGGTTTTGGTGCCTGCCCTCAATAATTACGCCCCCCGTTCTTTTCTTCCACGGGGACGAGAACCGGCGGTGGTGGCGGTTCCTTGTAGATTCGCTCCCCACTCAAACAAATGCCCCCATCCCTGATTCCACCCCCTCTCGAATCCATCCGCCTCCTCATCACCACGCCTCCATTAATCCACCGGATTCTAGACTCCATTTGCCGCTATGGGTAGAGCTTGGGGTAGCAGCAGGCTGAAGCGAAAGGCATGCGACGACGGCGCGGATGGCCAGGGCGACCGCTACCGCGAGGATTGGGGATGGCCGAAACTCAGCGCCGCGAGCGTGCACAGGATCGCCTTGGAGTTGGACATCATCTTAGCTGGCCGCCTCGCTCGTTGCATCCCTGGCTACTGCGTGACGATGCAGAACATGGACGAACAACCGTTCGGCACGCCAGGCCTTCTTTACCCCGATACCAGCAACTGGCCAGACGACCGCGATGGCCACGTAAGTTCCAGTATCTAGCTTATTCGTTCAGTCATATCGTTGATTCATATGTGCTAAAATCTCATCGGAATCCTATGTTCCTTTGGTCGAATGTGTTATGTGCACGCGCGGTTTGAACAAATCGAACCATTTAAGACTATTCTGTACAGCGGAAGCTCTGCTCGTACCTGATATTCTGGTATTTTCGTAGTGACACAGTCTTACTTTAGGTGATAGACGAGTTGTCAATTTCGATTTTGCAATGGAATGCCTGCTAGGTGATATTCTGTTTCCTAAAATAAAAACAAATAGATTAGACGATTTAAGGCTGTTATGCCCCGAGCTGTTTAATTATGATCATCGTCAGGAGTTTGTTCTGGGGGGCTCTGCTCCTACTCCATATATTGAGTATCTTTGTAGTGACACAGGCACAATTTAGGCGATATCTGAGGAGACACTCGTATTTAGGCCATATTTTGTGTACTTTAATATAAAGGTCTAGTTGTCAAGTTGTATCTGCAACAGAATCCATGCTAGGTGATTGTACCAACTGACAACAAACTCTGTAGAATATTCATGCAAAACTGATGCTGCTGGATAAGTGGTCGGAATCAGTAGTGGTGAATATCAAGGAAGAAGAAGAGACGGAAATGATAGATGACCAGAACTGGGTGGGTGGCAACGGCGAGTGGCTAGTCCTTTTATCCCAGGATGGGAGTACTTGGACTCTAAAAATTTGCTACAGATCGGAGAGCCTAGCAGTGCCATCTTTGAAGGGTGTCGGCATTACTGCATTCAACAGCGGGTGGCCGTCGTCCATTTCCAAATTCGCTTACAGGTTCAACATGGTAGAACTTGAGCTCGTGAAGGTACAGCTCCCACATAGACCGCGGGAGGGGGCGTGGAAGAACTGGGAGTATGACCTCTTGGCGGTGTTCGACAAGGCAATCACATTCATTAGATGCGCAGAAGACAATGAATGGACAGTCTTGCGCGACGACTTCCTGCGGCCAGAGAAGTATGTCCATGTCGTCTTCACCTACGGCTGCTCTTCGTATAGACCGCAACGCATTTATGCGGTCACAGAACCTAGCGGCGACGTGCGTGTTTGGGAGCCGTCCATTTGGGGTGAGTCATGGTGTCATATAGCATGTAAAATCCCATTCAAAATTCTGCTTACTGACCGTTAGTAACACGCAGGTACCCATGCAGCCCCCCGCATAATTCCAGCTCCGGTCATCGAAGATGCAGTAGCAGATGCTGAACTTGGGACACGGCGCTGGTTCCTAGCACCTCTCAGAGACAACACGGAACATCATGATGAACTCTTGTGGATTCATATCAGGGGAGCACTAAACAACGTTGGTGATACAATAGAACATATGGGGGCACAACTTTCTTCATACCCATCGCTGCGGTGTCACGTTTTCTTGAGGTCCGCATGCCCATCCGAAGACCCAGTAGAGCAAGTCTGGAGCAGAGTCAACAATCTGAAGGGACAATCTGTGTTTCTTGGGATCAACTACCCTTTGTTTGTCGGAGCCCCTGGAGTTGTTGAACCTGTAATTGCTTAGGCAGCCCTAGCCCCTGATGCTGCTGCTGCTGCTGGTGGTGGTGGTGTTGGTGTTGGTGTTGGTGGTGGTGGAGCTGATGAAGAACTAGCTGCTGTTGCTCCTGGTGAAGCTGATGAAATACTTGGTGATGTTGCTGCTGGTGAAGCTGACGAAAAACTTGCTAATGCTACTGCTGGTGAAGCTGACAAAATACCTGCTGAGACTGCTGCGGGAGTCCAGGAAGAACATGCTGGTGTTGTTGCTGAGGTGCCAGCACTTCCAGTGTTGATAGCAGACTGTGTGTTTGCTGCACACTCACACGCCTATCATGTTGACACTCCAGATCCGACTTGGAGCTGAATCCACGTCGGGGGGAGGGGGCCTACAATTGGCTCATCAGTGGGGTCGTACTATTTGAAGGAGAATGAAAGACGGCCAAACGCAGCATTCTGGTTCGTTCCGACGATACCACCAGCTCCAGGGACCTAGTGCTCATACTGGTAGATCTGATGAACCATTGTTCTTTATCTTTATCATTAGTTACGCTTATGTGTGTAAAGACTAAGCTGTGCTTATTTGTGTAAGACTAAGTTAGGCCTAACTGCGTAATATTCAGTGAAGCCCAGCTTTTCTTTCCACGCCCATAACAACAGAATTGCACCATAGAACATACAAATGTAATGTACATACCACGCATTTTTGCTCAGGATAACAACCACTTCAAGCAAATGATACATCGTGTACGCATTTGAACGCATCACTAGAATGTGCCACCTATTGATGATTGATGACATGGATCTAGCTTTTCTGCGCTTATTTGCATTAAATCGCTCATTGATTTGTTCACATATTTTTTGGCAATGGCTGATGAACTCCACTCTCTTGGTAACTTGCTTCGTCAGCGAGCACTTTTTGATGCAATGCAAAGTACATAACATGGTCGTCATCGTCATTCCATTTAGGTTCTCCATGTTTCGTCATCACGGAGCTATAAACAATATATGTGTACATTGTTAGAGTATGCTACGGCCACGGTACATACATGTTTTTCTACAATCACAAGAAGAAAACTTGATGCATTTTCACCTTGTTGGCGTTGTGCTGAACTGGGTGGATGTGGCTTTGGGGTTCGGAGAGGAAGGCGCCGTGGCTGGTGCGTGTGCGACCACGGCGAGGCGAGCTCGGATTCTGGAGGAGACCAACAGGACCGAATATGGTCGGCATGGGTACAGATCTCACCCAGGAATGAATTCCCGTCCCCGCGTCGTGCCAATGGTGCAGTCATGGTGAGGGCGAGCTCCGATTCGGGATGGGGAGGAGAACGGGCCGAGAAGGTTTGTCCAAGTCCTAGCTCCACGCCATGGCCAAGACCACAGATTGCCACCCCGGAGGAAGAAGCAGACGCGTAAAGGATGCATGCGCCAACGCTGCAAGCCTACATGGCAGCGACGACGACAGTGACATAACGGCGAAAGCTGCGGGGGGACCCAACTTGACGGCCGTTAGCCTGATTTTTTGTATTGAAACATAATGTTGAATTCGTGCCGAAAAGTACCCTCCGAGTATTTGGCACGCCAACTATAGTCATCGCGGATGATATCAGGGAACTCGGGTACCACGTTGCCTGGCTACCCCAACTTTCGGGCCGAAAAATGATATTCTCGTATATATACCCCCTTCTTCTCCAAGTGAAGGTTGTGGCGTCAACTCTCTCTCCTCCATTAATGCTAAGCTCCAACCTCGTAGATCTCCCTCTCTAGCCACTTAAACTTGTTGCCCCTTGGGGATTTGAGGGAGGAGACCTAGACCTAGCTTTCCACCAAACGGATTTGTGTTTCCCCACCATTTGTGTAAGTTGTTGTTGCTCTAGGGTTTCAGGAAACCCTAACTTGAAGAAGTTTCCCTCCATAGCTCATCCTCGTTTGTAAGAGCTTCAAGCTTGTCTTAGGAGCCTCCAATTTAGTTGTGGAGAAGTGCCCCAAGGTTTTGTACAAGGTTTCGGTTGCCACCTTCAAGGTCACCACATAGTGGATCGTGTGCTTGCCGCAAGGCGAGTGCTCGGGAGAATAGGGTGATGCCTTTGTGGTGCTGGTGGTCTTAGTACCGCCCACCCCTCCAATGGAGCCGTACTTCCTCTCAAAATGAAGGAACTTCAGGAAAACATCTCCGTGTCATCTCTCGGTGATTTCTATCCTTTACTCCTTATTATTGTTGTTTGCTTGCTTGTCATATAGGTTCGATCACTTAGTTGCACATCTAGAGAACTTACTTTGTATCAAGCCTTAAATTGAAAAGAAGCTAAAAATTGAGTAGCGTCTATTCACCCCCCTCTAGTCGCTTATACCGATCTTTCACATAGTTTATTGTGACTTGACAAAAGTTACTTGCTAGCTTCATGTTCTGGAAGCTACATCCACCATCTTATAACTTTTTATCACTTAGTACTTGGTCTCTAACTTTGCGCCTATTGAACAACATGTTTTTATTTGCACCATCATTTTCTTATACTATTCCTTCTAGTTGTACAATAAAATGGGAATGAATTTATGTAGTTTGTTTATGCTACCTAAAACCTTCAAAAGCAGTGTCTATTTGTCTAACACAACTTCCCATATTTTGTAGACCCTACTTTCTGGCATCCAAGCTGAAGTGAATCACATGCGGCAAACTATCAACTTGTGTTAAATGAGAGCCAAAAATTGATGGTAACTTTCTTTATTTATAGAAAAATGAAACATTTGTTTTCAACATAGGAATTATAATTTGTATGTTACTCATTGTTATAACTATGGCTTATGGAATCCAGGATAGAGTAGTGACAGCAGAAAAAAGGATTCTAGAAATGATGGAATATACTGAAACATGTTTTTCATTGTTTGACCCTGTTATCATTTCTTATCTTTTTGCTAAATATAACTTCAGGATTAATGTCCCCCTTTTCAGGAAAGAAGGGTGTGCCATTCAGAGTGAGCTGAAGAAAACAATTATATTGAAAACCAAGCAGTAGGTGTGTAGTAATTCCCTGGTATATCTCTGCTCTGTGTGATGGCTTGGACCTTTAGTGGCAAAGGTACGTTATCTACATAAATACTTTGTATATTTTTATTCCTGCAAACCTTGTAAGTCTCACTAGGATATGGTTTTAGGGTAGCTGATTTGGTATCTGGAATTTTTGGCCAGCTTGGGAAGATAATTATTTAAAGATTTTTGTTTCTTTTCTCTCATGCTCACCTCTTACAATCCGTTTATTCTTTGATTTGTATCCATTCAGTTCCAAATAAAAATATTCTGTAGAAGAGTTAACCTTTTGGGGTGATTCTTACGTGAATGTACTACTACCTTTTCGAATTGCATGTGCTTTGAAAGGGAATAGTTGTGTACATAACTTTCTACATCAAAAGATGATCTTACATGTCGCAGATGTGCACAATTTTTAAAGAAACCTATTGTTATTTCTCATATCTCATTGGTTATTTTTATTTCCTTCCCAAATAGTCAAAGCCAGTATACATGTGAAGAACAATAGTGAATGACATATGCTAAGTTCAATCCAGATGATCAATATACTTGGTTACCAGGTTGCGGATCAAAATCTTTGTTGGATGGGTCATTCTTGCAGATGCAATGGGTTCAGATCAACTCACTCGGTCCTTTTGAAAGTAGGTGTTCTTCTCAATAAACTCTAGAAGGAGATCGATAATAGCTAAAAATAACATTGATGGATATTTTATCTATGACTTCCAGATCTTACTAGGTGTTCTTATCAATAAATGTGAGCAATTTTGCACCTTGAATAATAAGATTGACAGCCGCTACGGTCGAAGAGTATACTTGGTTGCAGTTGTTTCAGATGAAGATGCATCCCTTTTGATCCATCGAAATTCACTTTTTAGATTTTAGTTTACTACATTGTTACTTATTGATAGCAGTTGCAAGTGTTGATTGTCTCTGATTTTGTTCTTGCTTTTTTACCTACTAAAGCTCACTCTATTTTTTCTCTCAAAGTCACATCCTATCGATCTTAGATTTTAGTTACTAAACTAGCACTCAGTGACATCCCTTCTCTCTTTTTCCTCTTGAAGTCACGTCTCATTAATGTTAGATCTCATATACTGACCTCTACTTACCGACATAATTTGTGATGGATTATATCGAAACTTTTTTTCTTTGTGGTAACTGGGAGAGGTTGTTGTTATCAATAGTAATTCGGTGGTATTTCTTAAATATATGCCACTTCTTATGTGTAGAAGCATTTTTTTGCGGGAAATGTGAGAAGCATGTTAACTCAACTTTCCTAAATCTATACTTATTCATCTGGATAAAGTAATTTAACTTCAGGTCTCACGAAGAGATAGTTGTCATATTATCCAATTCACCAATATATAGTTTTTTTCTTTAAACCATATGTTGTCTTACTTGGTTGCAATTGCTTTGGACTGGACACCTCCCTTTTTCATCTATCAAAATTCACTTTGTGTCTTTTAAGATCAGGATCCATGTGTCCTAGATTTCATTTTACTATATTGATACTTATTGACATCATGAGCTCATTATCTCTGAAATTCTTCTTGATTTATTATCTGCAAAACCTTACTCTATTTTCCTCTTAAAGTCACATCATATCGATCTTAGATCTAGGTTTACAAAACAAGTACTTAGTGACATCCCTGCTCAATTTTTCCTCTTAGAGTCACATGCTTATTTATTTTAGATCTCATTCATTGATATAATCTGTAATATATTATATCAAACATATGCTTCCATAAATTGTTTGAATATTTTCTAATGTATATTTTGTTCTCCTTAAAACTGATGTCTATCAACTCAATTTTGGTAAATCCCCTTACAGTTGTTTCTGACTTTTGTGCATACCGTAGATAATGTCTCCTAAATTTTATTTACTGTCGCAACCCTACTCACTTTACTATCATGATTTTTTACTCATAACAGATGCAGTCATATACACACTGTACTTATACTTGCTTGGTGTTCTAGGGCAACATGATTAAGGTTTCTCTGCCGGAGAAACGAATAGCAAAGTTCAGTGATTGGATAAAGGAGGGCTTAGTATAACGGATCAAATCATTCATGATCACTGGTGCTCGAAGGAAATGCAAGGCAGTGGAATACCATCATAGAAACAAGCTTAACCTGTAGACATAGTTGACAGAAGTTGGTCCAGAACCAGAAGGTTTTCCTCTGTATGCATATATCACAAAGCCATTTGATGTGCTTGCAAAGTGCGTGAGAAACACGGTCATGTTATCATGTTTTCAGCGAGCATGATTATACATTAGATACAACATCACTGAGTTCTCATACATGCTATTTCTTATTGTCCTCCAACTGTAGATGTCATTGGAGTGGTAACTATGCTAAGTTGTTGTCCCTTCCAAAAATAATCAAGATCCAAGGAGGCAAATCAACTTGAATAATGAAAAGTATTAGTCACATGACATATGCTCATAGAGTAGTGTGAGATGACCATAGGGTAGTGTGAAAATATATGTGCGCTAATACTAGCTACCTTTTTCAAGTGGTAGGTCTGCTATTACAACTTTATTGAGAGACCACTCTGAAAGCTTTATTGCAGAATCCTTACATGGAGCTCCTCTTGAGAAAAACATGGCCGTGCTATTTATGCGAACGATTGTTTCTAATAATCAAGGTATCTAAAATGTAAATTCTTGTTGATGCACCGTTAATTAACTGGGCTCGCTATTCCAATATAAAGCGAATAACTTATAACATTGTTGGTGTAGTAGCTTTCAAAAGCACTACTTTGATTCGATGGCACTTCAACATGTCACTTCCTGAAGTAGTGGCTACTTTGAGCCTTACTTTTGTGTTGTAGAAGTTAACAAACAGTAATTCCACGGGATCGAGGTGCACCCTACATCTAGAGTTAAGATAGTGATCCATGTGCTCAACTTATCCTAACACTTACAAACAACACAAATCTATCTCACAGCGGGCAGTAAAGGCGTGGTGTGCCGCCTGCCGATCCCAGCTAGTAAAGATCCTAAACCTACATGTTTTTCTTTTTTGTGGGATTTTTGGAGAGCTTGATTGATTTAGGAGGTGCTGACATGTGTGTATTTCTTGTTCTGTATTTGTTTATGGTATGCTGGTTTGGTATCCGTAGCCTTTTCAATATGTCTTGATGTTTTTCCTTGGTGTGCTATTTTGTGTGTTCCTAGCTACCACTCCTAGCATGGTACAACTCTCTTTTTTGCCAGACAATCTATTCTTTCTTACAAGTTGTTAGGCGGTTTGTGCATGCGGTCTATTGAGATTACGCGTGTGCATCTGGTGTGTTCGGCTTTGTTTACATGCATGATTGTCGGTCTTGGTTGCGTGATCTACGTGTGCATAGGCCAAGTGGTGGATCTGTCATTGGTTTTTGTGTGCGATGACGTGGCAATTTTTAATAAGGTGTTTTTGATGGTGGATACTACACGCTGCAGGTTGTGTGCCGTGCTGGTTTGAAACTTACAGAGACACCGCTTTGATTGAAGGAAAATAAATTGGGTCCGCGTGGTTGGCTCCAACAACCACCCACCCCACTCCCCACAGCTCCTATGGCCACACGTCAACCGCTTTCTCTCGAGTAGATAGCTATGTAAAAACAGAGCGTGTTGCGGAGCGCCGCGCATGAGGCACGAGACAAGCAAGGCACCCCGGACACTACTAGAAAACAACCTATAGATAGACAAGATATTCAGTGGCGCATATGCGAAACTATGCGCCATAGATAAATATCAGTGGCGCACCAGAAAATATGCGCCACAGAAGATTGGAAGTTCTGTGGCGCATTCTCCACCGTATGTGCCACAGAAGATTGGTGGGACCCGCCAGCCGGGGTGGGTTGATCCAAGTTCTGTGGCGCATATTTTCTTATGCGCCACAGAACATGGAGGGGGGCCCACCATGGAATCTAATTCACGCAAGTTCTGTGGCGCATGTTCTGATATGCGCCATAGATGTGTTTCACTTCTGTGGCACATATCCCACCATGCGCCACAGAACTTGGAGGAGGGCCCACACAGGGAATCTAATTCACCCACTTATGTGGCGCATATGGACATATGCGCCACAGAAGATTCAGCTTCTGTGGCACATTTCCTCCATATGCGCCACAGATGAGGGCGTCCAGATCCATGTTAAAAAGGTGACAAAAGCTAGCTCTTATCTATCCACCACCACCCATTTCACATCTCTACCTCCTCCCAACTCGTCTTCCTCCTCCCTCACACCCCATTTTGCCCATAGTTTCTCCATTTTCTTGTAACTAAACCTACTTTAATCCATAGATTGTTAAGTGGAAGCTTCGCTCCAACTTCTAGATCTAAAAGTTCCTTACTTTTCTCTCTCACATCTCTATTTGTTTACTAATTTCCTCTCCACCAACTTGTAGATCTATTTGTCCACACTCTCTCATCGCGCGGTCTCGTCTCGCTATTATTGTGTCTACTAGGAGAGTACTTGGCCATGAACATGTAGGTGAAGCTTGTCGCGCGGGTGGTGTGTGTGTGCGATCCATGGCGAGACGATGCTTGTGTGGTGCATGAATGTTTGGAATGGGAGGACGTTTTTTGTTGCTTGCTTGTTGTTGTCCCTGTGGTTGCATGGATGTTTGCCAAAATGTTGATTCATTTCCATTTCGGCAAATTTTTGCACTACCCATATGTCCTAATTTTAGGAAAGGTCATGCCGATTTTTTTCCGGCTAGCATTCATGCATGTGTGTGTTCATATGGTGTGGTTCTCACCTATACTCTCTTATTTGACCGCTCAGGCAACCATGGTCCTCACGATGAGCGAAAGTGGAATTGCTAGGTACAAGAAAGGCACGAAGGAGGACATGATTCTGAACAACAAGACCATGATAAGATGTCCATGTCGAACATGCAAACTGCAGCACTGGATCGACCCTGATTCTGGACAATTGGAGGGTCACCTGCTCAGGCGCGTTTTCATGCGCGACCTCAATGAGGCACCGGCAGGACATGGTGGTGGTCACAAAGACGTGGGCGGGTGAGAAGACGAAGAGTCTACCGGGCATGATCATCATGACGAAGGAGATGCCAGCGAGCATGATCATCATGACGAAGGAGATGCCAGCGGGCATGATCAGCATGGAGAAGGATATGGCGATGGGCATGATCATGATCATGAAGAAGGAGAAGATGCGAACACATAGACGCTGCTAACTTCGGTCTTGCAGGACCCTCATGTTCAAGAACTGCTCCTCAAGGAGACCAGCAACGACAAAGCTGCAGCCAGAGAGAAAGCCAAGCTGGCCCAAATGGAGGTAGACGGGATGACTCCATTGTATCCTGGGTGTCGCCCCGAGGATACACGTTTGAGTGTAACGCTCAAGGCTCTAGAGATGAAGGCTGAACACAAATGGACCAATGTGAGCTTCAACGCGAACATGGAATACTAGCACGACCGACTTCCTAAGGGGAACACATTGCCAACAAGTATCGAGGAGGCCAAGAAAATCGTGTGCCCTCTTGACCTACCACACAATAAATACCACGCATGCATCAATGATTGCGCACTTTATCGGAATGAGTACGTGGATAGAACCACATGTCCGGTGTGTGGCCAAGGATGGTACAAGAGAGGGAACAAGAAAGTTCCTCGACAAGTGGTATGGTACTTTCCTATCACCCCCCGCCTGCAGCGATATTTTGTAGATCCTAAGGAAGCAAAGCTCATGCAATGGCACGCGGAAAGAGAGAAACCCAAAGATGATCCAGAGAAGGGCAAGATCCTGACACACCCTTCAGACGCTAGCCAGTGCAATGCATTAGACATCGAGTTCAAAGAGTTCGGGGGCGAAGCAAGGAACGTCAGGCTGGGTATGAGCACCGATGGACTCAATCCTTTTGGAAACCAGAGTAGCACGCATAGCACCTGGCCCGTGTTTGTATGGCCGTACAACCTCCCCCGTGGCTATGCACGAAGCAAAGGTATGTACAGATGAGCATTCTTATTCAGGGGCCAAAACAACCAGGTATCGATATGCATCTGTATCT
The DNA here is from genome assembly GCA_910589775.1 of Avena eriantha. NCBI lineage: Eukaryota > Viridiplantae > Streptophyta > Magnoliopsida > Poales > Poaceae > Avena > Avena eriantha. The sequence goes on along the minus strand of OU342746.1, from coordinate 49,518,325 downwards.
CGGGCTATTGAGAGAGGAGTTAGCCAACTTGTGGGAGACGCCGGTCCGTACGTGGGACGCCTACACTAAAGAATATTTCCATCTGAGAGCCGCGTTGCTCACGACCGTGCAGGACTATCCTAGTTATGCATATGTATCGGTCCAAGTGAACCACGGACACAATGCATGCGTCAAGTGCATGGATGAGACACCGCATCTCCAGCTACCAAGGGATCCCGGGTCTTCTAAAACCGTGTTCCAAGGTACTCGAAAGTGGCTCCGCATGGATCACCCGTGGAGAAAACATGGTGACCTGTTCAATGGTAAGGACGAGCTCGAAAGAGCCCCGTGTCTGAGGAGCGGTGAAGAAATCGAGGAGCTTTTGAATAATTGGGCAGATTGCCCTGCGCCTGGAAAAAACTACCGAGGAGAAAGCCGCTGCTGGGTGTATGGAAAGCAAGGTCTATTTTCTGGGACCTGCCGTATTGGAAGGTCCTTCACACTCCCCATAGCCTCGATGTAATGCACATCACGAATAACGTTACCGAGAGTCTGCTTGGCACTCTACTGAACATGCCGGAGAGGACCAAGGATGGGCCGAAAGCAAGAAAGGACCTTAAATTGCTTGGCATCAAGAAAGATCTTCAGTACCCTGATAGTGATGATGATGATGATGATGATCAGATGGAAGGGACTCAAGGTTGCCGCAAAAGAGTTAAGAAGAATGAGGTGGTGCTTCGCGCTGCCTGCTTTACTCTGAGTCTGGAGGAGCTCGAGCAGTTTTTTAGGTGCCTCTTAGGAGTGAAAGTTCCTCACGGTTACTCGGGGAAGATAATCAGATATCTGGACGTGGCGAAGAAGAGGTTCAGCGGTATGAAGTCTCACGACTGTCACGTGCTGATGACGCAGATACTCCCCGTTGCAATCCGTGGGATAATGGACGAGCATGTCCGTGAGACGTTGTTTGGCCTCTGTAACTTTTTCGACGTCATATCTAGGAAGTCGATCGGTGTGAAGCAGCTCGACAGGCTACATGAAGAGATCGTGATGATACTATGCGAGCTTGAGATTACTTCCCGCCCGCATTCTTCGACATCATGGTGCATCTGCTTGTACATGTCATGGACGACATCATCCAGCTCGGGCCGACATTCCTGCAGAACATGATGCCGTTTGAAAGGCTAAACGGTGTCATCAAAGGATTCATTCGCAATAGGTCTCGTCCAAATGGAAGCATAGCCAAGGGCTTTCTAATCTACGAGTGCATCTCCTTCTGCCAGAATTATCTAACCACCGAGAACGAGGATGTTGGAATACCCACAAAGAAGCACCTCGGCAGGCTCGGTGCATATGGTCACCGCGAGGTCTGCCGCTCACTTCATGTCGGCATTGATGGTCGATGCACTGATTTTGAAAGGGCACACCGAGTCGCGCTACTACACATTGAAGTGGTCGGACCTTGGGTCAAAGAGCACAGAAGCTTAATCGAGTAGGAGTACGTCGACCAGGGCCGGCCGAGGAAGAAGGGAGACGTAACCAGAGAGCACAACTCTAGCTTCACGGGTTGGTTCAAGAAAAGGCAACTGGACAATCCCCCACATACGCCTTCTACGGAAGATCAAAAACTCATATTCTCCTTGTCGCAGGGCCCAGGGCACAACCTAAGGACCTATCAGTCATACGACATAAACGGTTACAGATTCTACACCGAGGAAAAGGACAAGAATAGTGAATATCAAAACTCAGGAGTAACTATGTTATCCTTTGCTGTTGACGAGACTACTGTGATGGAAAGATTCTACGGAAGGATCGAGGAGATATGGGAGATCGACTACTGTGGAGAGATCGTACCGATGTTCCGTGTTAGATGGGCCAAGAACGTGGAAAAAGAAGGCCGCTATTTCACCACAATGGTTATACCAGATGCCAAATCAACAAAGAATGCCTTCGCAAAAAATGAGCCTTGGGTACTCGCTAGCCAAGTTGATCAATGTTTTTTTATTACCGACCCGTCAAAGACCAACCGTGTTGTAGTTAGGAGGGGCAAGAGGAGCATCATCGGAATGGAAGGAGCCGCCAACGAGCAAAACTTCGACAAAAATGGCGACCCGAAGATCAAAGAGGAATTCAACAAGTACTTCGACATGCCTACCACTACTAAAGTAAGAAGGAAGACCACACTGCCTACTAAAGGTTGTCCATACACAAGAAGAAATCTCAAAGTGCACGGGCTAAAGTATTCAACCGCGACGAAAAAGGGCAAGAAGATTGTGAAGAGACACTAGCAATTGTGTGACTTTTTGGTGTACTAATTCGTGTGGGTATTAGTTAGAGACTAAAACATATAATGTGATATTCGTGTGGGTATACAAATTCACATTTCTGTGTGACAAGCAAACACACAAATATATATGTTTGAATAAATATGCATATGTGTCCTTGCTTTTTTGAATAATTATGCATATATGTATATGTTCTTGCTTTTTTTAAATAAATATGCATATGTGAATAAATATGCATATATGTATATGTTCTTGCTTTTTTTGAATAAATATGCATATGTATGTAATTAAAAATATTTAAAAAAAGAAAAATATATATGAGACAACCAGGATTCGAACCTGGCTGCCCCAGGTGAGAGCAAGCGAGCAAGACCACTAGGACAAGTATCGGATCTTGCCATACAATGACACCACACTTTTTTGTACTATGTCCAAAAGTTCTGTGGCGCATTCCCACAGAATGCGCGATAGAAGTTCCAACTTTTGTGGTGCATTCTGTGGGAATGTGCCACAAAACTTTCACACTTAGCCACAGAACAGTTCGGCCTCATCTCCCCCCTAATCCCCCTGCTTTCTCACTTAGCCAAAATTCACTCGCAATCCCCCTTTCTCTCTATCGTCGCAAACCCTAGCACCGCCCTAGCCACCACCGCGCCGCCCGGCGAACCAGTGGAGGAGGAGCCGCCCGACGATCCCATGGAGGAGGAGCCACCGAAGGAGGAGCCGCCCTGCAGCCCGTGGAGGAGGAGCCACCGTGCCGGAGCCCGCCACCCTCGTCGTCGTCAACCACCGCATCAAGTTCTCACATGGTTCATCCCCCCCACCCCCACCCCCCTCTAAACTAGTCTTTTCTGTTCAGAAGATCCTAGTTTCTACAATTCTCTTCCCAAATCAACCAATAAACATGTGAATCCAATGAGAAATCGACCTCGTGGTAGTGTTCTTAGGATTACCAAATTCATGGCTTATGGAACTCATTTATTTGTGATGAATATCTTGCTATTAATTCGTGTGTGGGAAGATGCATTTAAGGTTACTGTTTGGTAGAACAGGGAGTCCGTCAGACTAGTGGTATTTGTGTATTTGGGCAGAGTCCCACGTTACTGCAGGGTTATAGGTATTGTATGTAGTTTATTTTGTGCGATGATGCTTGGTATGATATATGCATCCCATAGGCTTTTTTAATGTAACCTACCTGTGAGCTGGCCAGTTTTTGCTAGGTGGAACCCTAGACTTTTTATTAGTGTTGAGTGCCAAGGTAACAAGCGCGCATTCTGCCGTTGCATCGTCGTGCTTGGAGAGATATTTGGGTCAGGTGGAACATGTTTTCTGGTTTTACTCTATGAAGGGGTACAAATCATTGTGTCTGTGTGTGAGGGGGTAGGGCAGTCCATCATTGTTTCTTGTTTGTCAACATGATTTAGTTGGTAACAGATCTCCATCAAGTAGGTTGTTCAACATGCCAAACTGGGGTACATAGAATACCTAAGTTGCCTTTTATTATTTTATGTCTCTAGCATGCTTAAGTTGCATACTAACTCTTAACTGAATTGTTTATCCATCATGCATAAGTTGGTTAGTTCAGAATAATTAATTTCCTTTTTGTGGTGGATTTTTTATTATAGTTCAGCGTGGGTTTCTCGAGTTGCATACTACATTCCCTTGCACTGTTTTGACTGTCCTTTTGTGGAAAAAAATTTCTTGGTTTGTTCTGCAATTTTGTTTTGCTCTACCCATGGTTGCTTCTGTTGAATACACGCTCTCTAATTTGTGCTAGCATTCATAGTATGCTAACACTACAAAATTTTGCATTCAACAAGCCATTTGTGAACTGTGATGTACCATCTGTGATTCAACAAGCCATTTGCTCTCTAATCTTTTGAAAGAACCACTGCTATGAGGTTGTGCTTTTTCTTGTACCAGGATCAATGGAGTACAAACAATCCTCCCTGGGTCATATCATTTCCTATAGTTCTCTCCTGGCAGATAATCTCAGCTTCAGTGCAACTTTGTTTGCCAGTAATCAAAATTTGCCATATATGTTTTGTTGTGCTACACTGAATCGTGCTGAACATAATCTTTGTTTGATCAGTTGGGATGTGTTCTTTGGGTTTTCACTATATAGTGCTGCTGTTACTACAAATATTGGTACTATATGGTTATTACTACTACTGGGGCTGTGGATGGGGGCTGGGCTGTTTTGTTGCTGCTATATATATGGTGTTGTTATATGGTGCTGCTATATGGTGTTGTTATATGGTGATGCTATATGGGGATGGGGCTGTCAATATGGGGATGGGGTGTTTTGTCTTGCAGGGATTTCATTTGAGTTGCCCATTTCTCCCAAAGTGTCGATTCACTTCCGTTTCGGTTGAGAAATGGGCACTCCTAGGTCAAAAAATTAGCAAAGGTCATGCCGAATTTTTCGGCCTAGATTTGTGCTAACTTTTTGCCTCTTTTAAATAGAGTAGTGCAAACATGTCGGGCAACAAGGAGTCCGGCCCTTCTAAGCACATGATCAGCGTCGAAGAACAAGCTAGAAAGGCCAACCAGTCATTCTGGCGGGGGTCCTAACAGGAGGAGGAGGAGGCGATGAGGATGACACCACCACCGGAGGAGGAGGCGACCGTCGCTAGAGCTGCTGGGGCCAATGAGGGCAGAGATCCTGATTACGAGGGGGACGAAGACGACTATGATGGAACTAGTGAAGGCGGCGGCGAAGAGGATGACACCACCGATGGTGGCACCCGCACCGATGGCGGCGAGCGCACAGATGGCGGTAGCGGCAATCCGACCGCTTCTCAGAAGAAGAAGAAGAAGGAACAAAAGGAGCGTAAGGTGCCAGTGCTCGCCACCGAATGCGTTGAGTTCACTGAGGTCATAGAAAGTGGCCTACCCATTGCGCCAGAGGCGATTGCTAAAGGGTACGACCTGCAACTCGGGTGCATCATCCGGGAAAGCATGTCGATCAACACGAAGTACATCAGACATGCTGACAATGCAGCTTTGGTCGATAACCTCCTTAAGAAGCTTCACAAGCGATACAGATTCCCAGAGCGGTTTAGAAATCTCGAGAGAAAGAACCCGGTGAACAAACTAGCCCTCATGAAGATGAGCAACACCTTGAGCAGCTGGAAAACCCGGGTGAAGAATAGCATTGACAAAGGTGAAAGATGGGAGGTTATTAGTAAGAAAAATCCAATGCGCGACGAAGAGGAGTTTAAGATATTCAAGGCGGATATAGCTACCGCTGACGCTATAAAATGGACTAAATGGGGAAGGAGTATGCGGCAACAGAACATAGGTAACCACCGCCTTGGAAGCGGCGGTTACAGGGGAAACAGGCCATTTGGGACAAGGAGGACGCCGAGCTTGAACACCTTGGTAAAGACAACCCTTGGATTAAAATCACGGACTTGTATCTTCGGCAATTTGTTCGGGCCCGCTACTACCTGGACACGGAAACAGGGGAGTTCATCACCGACGATCCTGAGGTGAAGGAATTCGAGAAGAAGCTGGTAAGGAATTTATCGCTGATCTCAAGTCTATTGCGTTCTAATTAAAATAATGAAGTCAAGAATCTAAATGGGTTCACCTTTCCTTGTCTCTGCAGGAGAAGGAACTGAACGCTACTGCCACAGAGTCGTCCCAGGATTCGACGGAGCCATGGGACACGGTTTTCAACAGGGCGACCAATGCTTACAAGAAGAGGGACAAGGGGTTGCCGTCGTCCTCAGCTGGCCGTGTGTCCGGCTTCGGTATGAGCATGAAGTTCAAGGAGTACTACAAAGAGGACGCCAAGAAAAGAAGGGAGAGGAAGAACCAGGATAAAGCCGTTGTTGCAGAGCTGAAGATGAAGGTGCAGACACTGGAGGAGAAGGCGGTGGACGAGAAAACGGTGGACAAGTTAGTGGAAGAGAAGCTCCGCTCGATGATCCCCCCTGAGTTTTTCGAGGGGCTTACTGCTTGGAATGCGGGAGGTTGACAGGGGCCGATACATCTTCCCAGCTTAAGCGGCAGCTACTCGGGCATCAATGTTACCCTGTCGCCGGACCTGGTGACCCCGCTGGCCGTCAACGTCGGGACGCAGCCACTCGTTTTGGTCACACCGACGCCCCTCCCGCCAAAGATACCAATAAGGCGCAGCCGACGGCGGTGGTTCTTCGTGAGGCACCCGAGCGGGAGATTGCAGATGATGATAGGCCGGCCGCGGGCATCGGCCGTGTCTCTACATTAGCCGAGATCCACGCCATCACCAAGGTAACTAATTAGTTAGTGCACGTCATCTCCTTTATGCCTTTGATGCATGACTGCTGCCATCTCATGACGCCCAACAACATGTTTTTGCCTCAGGACACTTCTTGCGTACTCCATGTTAAAGATGTCGGCGGTGAGTTGAAGGATGTTGCCAAGGGCACTCTTATACAACCGGCGAGCCGCACGATGCACAACAATCCAATGGATGATGACGTGATGAGGGTCAGGTTGGCTCGGGTGTTGCCAGGGTGCGACGACATGGACCCCCCCTTTCAACCTCAGGGAGCCGACGAACACAAGACCCTTGGGGACTGCTACAACTGGCCCTTGACATGGCCGAAGACCCAGATTCGTCTTGCGGGGGGGGGACCATCGGCACCACCTCTCGACCGATCACCCGACCACCACCTCAGAAGCCAGTAGACGCCATCGTCGCCACCACCAGCCGTCACCATCAACTCTTGGCAGCGTGTGCACCACCACATGGCAAAGACGTTGTGCCGCAACCACCGTCGCCCCGCTACCACCACCACATGATGGCACCCATGAAGATGATGATGAATTGGTCAACGTTGACGACTTCATCAACACCAGCGCCGCCAAAGGATTGTATATGCCTTCTGTGGATGAAGAACCCTTCACAGCTCGCGACGACCATCAAGCTGGTCGGCCCAATACATGCACGCATCGCCTGGTCTTCCATGGTCTTTCTCAAGAGACGCCTCCGGCCGCCGATCCACCACAAGAGAAACCGGGGTTGGTTTTCAGCCCCAACACACTCCGAAAGGCGGCTAATAAGCAGATGGCAGTGGCTGACACTGTTGTGAAGAAGAAGCACTATAGGAAGAGAGGTACTAATAATAATAAGAAGGGTGCGAGCCAGCCTCTTCCGAAGGGGATCCGAGGTCATGACGCCGTCGTCGTACCATCCACACAATATGGCTTGCTCCGAGTGGATGTAGTTGGTGATCCGATATTGACTCCGAATATGATCCACATTGTGGTTGGAGCCATGTTAACTTTGCACGAGGGTGTCAAGACACTAGAGGGCCTCCTTCTTAAAGACGAAGATCCAAATTACCCGGTTTTCACAGCCAAGGTGGCATTGGACGTGGGCTTCATTGATGAACCCCCTCGGATATATTCTTCATAGCGTTCGAGGACATATTCAAGCTGTTTCTCACGAAACGGCTGGACTATAACTTGGTCCGCCTATACGCGCTCAATCTGGCGATCACGATCAAGAGAGAAAGTACCCCGTAAATCGCGATAGTGGATCCCTACTACATGCAGGACAGCCAGTTGGTCGAAGGATCAAAGACACGGACCAAGGCGACGGCGTACCTCGAGAAGTTCATGGTGGACAACAAGAGGAAGGGCACACTTCTTTTGCCTTTCTTTCCCAAGTAAGTACACACACTCGCTCATCGCCACCGTAACTTATGCATTTCTTATAGATTTCTTCCTTTGCTCTTTTTCCAACATTCCATTCCAATTGTGTTGCACAAAGACAAATACTGCACACTCTTCGTCCTTGCCCCGAGGTATTCGCTAGCCATGTATTTCGACTCGGGGAGTTTGACGAAGAAGAAAGACTACACCAGAATAAGGGGTGTTCTCAATGAGGCTCTCGAGGGCTACACCAAGAAGGGAAGCACCTTCGTAGATAGGGGGAATGTATCAAGGATGGAAAACACATGTTCAAGCACGTGCTCAAGTTCCCCTGCGCCAAGCAGTCGACTACTGGTGCCAAGGAGGCCTTCTACCTCCTCTATCACCTTAAAGGCTATGTTCGGGATTGCCAGAGCCTAACGCTGCCATCTAGTCTCCGAGGATGGGCTGAAACTTTGGCGCGAATCGACGATGCTAATCTTAGAGAAGACTTCCATCACATTTAGATGAAGTTGTCGCAAATCATCATTGAAGATGTCAACACAAGGGGGGTGCCCTACAACAAGCCAGAGGGTTGAGTAAGTGGGAGATCAAAGATCGCCTCCGTAAGCAGAGTGACACAAGGACGTGGATGACGAAAGAGGGATATCTACCGTTCCCGAAGCCGAGTGAGAAGAGGAAGTCTTCATCATGATCGATGTGTGCATCTAGCATGATCCAGTGTGTGTATATTCTTGATGGACGCCTGCTGTATTAGTGTGTGTGTCATAAACTTTACTATGTCATGGTCGAAATGGTCATTGTTGTTAGACTTAAACTACCTTGTGGTCGTGTTGTCGTTGAACTTATTGCTTCTATGATGATCTATATTTTAGGTTTATGGATCCTTTGTTTTATATTCCGTGAACATATATATATATGGATGTGAACCCTTTATGAATTCTTTTCATTGTATTTTTACTAATATGCCTTGTCGTCTATAGAGATGGTGACGAGGTGGTATGTGGTGTACATGGGTAGGGTTCCAGGAGTCTACGAGGAGTGGGAGGATTGTCACAAACAAGTGAACAAATTCAGCGGCAACATCTACAAAGGATACGCGACTAGAGAGGAGGCGATAGCCAACTGGAGGAACCACTTGTGGAAGAAGAACCGGATGAAGATATTGGTCGGGCTAATGCTCTTGCTCACCATTATCACAGCTGTATTCTATTTGATCCTAGTGTAGGCGGCGGTGGCTACTTCATATTTGTTATGTGAGATGATATGAACTTTGTATTCGGCGCTTGTGTAAAAATTTGGCACTTGACACTATATATGTATCTCGATCGGGCTCTAAGTGTTTGTATTATATATATATCGGTTTTCATGCATCTACTACTTGTGCAATGTATTTTATACTCATCTGGATAAATACTATATAAATCCTGTATAAATACCTGATTATACACCAGGAAAGTATTTTACTTCGAATACGTGTTACACAATCAGTGGCGCATATAATTATATAGTCAGTGGAGCATGGGCTTTCTGTAGCGCATATATGTAAATGCGCCACAGTAGTTCTTCCTGTGGCGCATATGAAGAAATGCGCCACAAAAGTCTGGGACTTCTGTGGCGCATATCCATATGCGCCACAGAAAGTAGTAATCAGTGGCGAGGTAACAGTGGCGACTAGGATATGTGCCACAGAAGTCCCATTCCCATGCGCCACATATAGGCTGTTTCCTAGTAGTGGGAGAGAAAGCAGCAGGGTGGTTGCCGCCATAATAGTACGCAACAGAGATCCGCTAGCGAGGTCTCCGTGAGGCTGCCACCAACGAACGAGGAGGCGTGGCTCGGCGATTGTCGAAGGCTCTGCCTGGCTGCCACCGACATCCGTGAGGAGTGATACGTCCAAAACGTATCTACTTTCCCGAACTTTTGCTATTGTTTCTTCTCTAATTTGTGTGATTTGGATAAAACTAATGTAGACTAACGTTGTTTTTAGCAGAATTGCTTTGGTGTCTCGTTTTTGTGCAGGAAATCAACTTTCAGGAAAAATCTCGGAAAATATTGCAAAACTCCTATTTTACTAGAAGACTCACGAAGCCTGAAGACAAGACGGAGTGGGGCAGGAGGGGCCCACATCACCTGGCCGCACGGGCCAAGCTAGGCCGCGCCAGGGGGTGGTGTGGCCACCTCGGACTCCACCTCGACCTCTCCTTTCTGCTACATAAGCCCTCTGACCTAAAAACAGAGGGGGGTTTGACGTTTTTCCAGATAGAGTTCCGTTGCGCCGCTACCACCAGAAACTGCGATTCGGAACCAGAAACTCCGTTCTGGCACCCTACCAGGACGGGGAATTGGAGGAGATCATCGCCATCATCATCACTAGTGCTTCTCCATCAACCATCTATGATTCCCCCATCCATGAGTGAGTAATCCCCGCAGTAGGCTATGGGGATGGTAGGGATTGGATGAGATCGTTCATGTAATTGCATCAGATTGTTAGGGCATGGTGCCTAGTATCTATTGTTAGTGCTTTTTGATATTTTTGCAACTTGTTATGCTTAATGCTTGTCACAAGGGCCCGAGTGCCATGATTTCATATGTGAACATGTTATTGATTCATGATGATATTATTGTTTATGATCTTACCTGAAAGTTGTATACACATATTATTGAAGGAAATATGCCCTGAGAGGCAATAATAAAGTTGTTATTATGTATTCCTTTTATATGATAGATGTTTATTTTGCATGCTAAAATTGTATTGAAAGGAAACGTCAATACATGTGTGTTTAATAAACAAAAAGGGTTCCTAGTTATGCCTCTCTTCCAGACTAGCTCGTTGATTAACAAGATGATCAAGGTTTCCTAATCATGGACATTGGATGTTGTTAATAACGAGGTCACAACATTTTTGAAATGATGTGATGAACATTCATCCGAAGTATAGCATTACGATCAAAGTCATTATGTTTACATTGCTATAACATTATACGAATTAATCTTAGTCCTTAGACCATGATATCATGTTAATTGCTAACACCAAAAGAGTATCTTGATAACATCAAACGTCACACCATAACAGGGTGACTATAAAGGTGGGTTCAGTGCTACGAAGGTATTATGTTGAGGCTCATCGATCAAGAGTGGAATTTGTCAATCCCGATGACGTATAGATATACTCTGGGCCCTCTTGGTGATATCACATTAAGATAGCTTGCAAGCAAGTGATGTGATCACTAGAATGTTATATCACGGGAACGAGAAAAGAGTGCATGTTGGTAACGAGATCAAACTAGGTATTTGGATATTGATGATCGAATCTCGGACATGTATTATATCATGAGACAAAGGGATTAAGTTACTAGCGTTAAAGGTTCTCACGATCACAGAAGTCATCGTTGAATGTGCAGGAGTCAGTATGGATCTCCAGGTCCCGTATCCAATTATTGATCTAAGAGGAGTCTCAATCATGTCTGCATTATTCACGAACCGTAGGGTGACACACTTAAGGGTTGTCGGACACCATTTTGGAGCACATATGTTTCAGACGAAAGGACTGCAAAGCGCAGGAATTGTTTCGATAGAAATCGGAATTGTTTCGGGTGAAATTGCAGAAAGTGGTTCTGCATGTGATATTTAAATGCTGCAAGGGGGTTTTATGTGAATGTTTGTTAATTAAAGTAATTAACAAAAATTCTGAATAAAATAAATAAAAGAGTTTTATTAATTGAGAGTTGCATTAAATTTGGTGGAAATTTAATGCATGTGAGGGGAATTTTGGGTGAAGCTTGAATTGATGTGAGTGGAGCTTCCACCACATGAATGAGGAAGAGGTGGGGGCACCCCCCTTGGCCACCGGCCATGGGAGGGGAGGAGCCCCCCTCTCCTATAAAAATCCCCCTCTCCTCCCTCACAAAGCACACCTCCTCGTGAAGGATCTCTCTCCCCCTCTAGATATTCCCCCATGGTCTCGGATTAGCAAGATACATGTTCCCGGTGGCCTTGCGTCTGGAAGGAGTTGTTGCTTCTGCTGATTCGCTGGAGCGAGGAGGTGGAGGTTATCCATGAAGGAGATATGCCCTAGAGGCAAATAATAAATAGGTTTTTATTGTCATATCTCAATTAGTTTATAATAGTTTCATATTGTGCTAGAACTGTGCCAAGTAGAAACATTGGTACATGTGTGGTATGAACAGCAAAATCCCTAGTAGCCTCTATTCATACTAGTTCGTTGGTCATGAAGATGATCTGGGTTTCAAGATCATGGGCATTTATGCCGACTGACAACGGGATCATATCATTGGAAAATGATGTGATTGGACATTCCTCAAAGGATTGCAACACGATCAAGTCATATAGTTCATTGTTGCAATAGCTATACCTAGACTCCTCCTTAGACCGTGAGCTCATATTACTCACTGTTTCCTGAGGCTGCTTTGACTATATCAACCATCATCTGGTAATACGGTGGCAATAAATGTGTATGTTGGGTATTCCAAAGGAACAGTTGATGACATGTGACTGCAAGACCAGAATTTGTTCACCCACATGACGGGTAAAGATACATACGGCCGGCTTGGTGAGATTACATCCATAAATGTTGCAACATGTGACTAGGTAACGGGGATGTAATATCACGGTAGCAAGAAAAACAGAACTTGTTGTGAACGAGATTGAACAAGGCATAGGATACCAATGATCGGATCTTGAACAAGTTGTATCGAGAAACAAAAGGAAGAGAATGCTACATTTAGCGGTTCAAACGACATTGTCATCAGGAGTGCATAGGGGTCACATGGACATCCCTCGTCCCTTTGTTAATCATTGATACAAATCATGTCTAGAGCATTCCCGAGCCACGAGAGGATACACTTAAGGGTACGATGAGAGTGATCATTCGTAAGACGGAATCACAGTAGAGAAAGAGAAAGCTGGAATCGTTCCACAGAAAGATCCAAAGTTGTTCGGAGAAAGAATAAAGGACCGGAATCATTTCGGGAAAGATCCGAAGTCATTCGGAGGAAATCGAAAGGGAACCGAAAGGTGTTTCGGGTCAAGACGGATTTTGTAATATGTATTTACATATTAATTAATGTAATTAATATTAAATATAATATTAAAATCTAATTTGAAGGGTTATTCTACTATGGGCCAAACTTCCTAGTGAATAAAGGCCCATGAAGGGAAAATCGAAGGAGGGAAGGACCAAGGGCCAAGGCCTAGGCACCTCAAGGGGGCCCACCCGGCCAGCCTAGGGTTGTGCGTGGGGTGGGGCCCACCCCTAGCCGGTGGCCCATGAGGCCCATGCGCCTCCCCCTCTCTCCCTTGTTTAGTCCCACATGGGAAACCCAAAGGGGAGGGCACACCTCCTCCCCCTATATAAAGGGGTGCCCGTGGGTGGGATGAGACACACCGTTTTTTTGGAGAAGTCCTTTGGTTGACTTCCCCCTTCTCTCTCTCTAGCCCTTGTGACCATGGCCCCAAGTCTGGGCTGTGCGATCGAGGCACACCTGCAGTACGCTGTTGCGCTGTAGGGATTCCTAGCCAGATATCAACTTCCACACTCCCGGCGGGATCGGGGTGCCGGAGGTCTCATCGTGCACCGGATGTGTACGAAGACACGAGGCGCAACACTTGGGGTGCTTAAATGTCATGAGCCGGAGCTGCTGCACGATGAAGATCAAGAAGGAGCAAGGGGTGACCTGCGAGGAGCTTCACGACCTTGAGGTCGGCTACGAGTACGACTACTTAAACCACGTTCCCGCAGAACGTTAACTGCGTACGGTCTACAAGGGTATGTATTCTCTAAGCTCTGGCCGTTACCGCATTACTACATAGATAGATCCTAAGCAGTTTTTGGGGTTCCATCATAGGAATTTTTTTGTTTTCTGCTGCGATCCCCAACAGTGGTATCAGAGCCGATCTATGCGTAGGAGTGTTGTACGGCCAGTAAGCACAAGTTTTATGCGGGCATTGATCCCTTAGTTTTTACCCTCTAACGTGTACTTGTTTATATCGCAGTATTGTTTGATGAAGCGGCCCCGACCGACCTTACGCGTATTTGTACGCGAGACTGGTTCCATGCTCAACATACGGCTTGTACCTTATAAGTGGCTAGCGGGTGTCTGTCTCTCATTCGATAGTTGATATAGCATTTACAACGGAGGGCCTCGAAAGGGGTGTAATAGAGACAACTGTTGGATCCATGTTGTGGTTGGAAAGTTCGTAGTTTAGAAACGGTTCTATTGCGAAAGCCCTAACAACCACGTAAAACTTGCAATAGATAAAGTAGAGGCGTCTAACTTTGTTTTGTAGGGGGCATGTGATTATGATATGGCATTGATCGTTACGAAGGTAAAGTAGTTTAATTTTATGTTACTAAGTAGGATAGTAATAATCATCATTCTGATGGATGACCTGGTGGCGGCGTCGTGGACTTGGCGTCAAACCAAGGGTAAGATGGAGATCATGCCAGAGCACTCGATGGAGATCAAGGCGCAAGAAAGACCATATCATATCACATTATACATATGATGTTGATACCAGTTTTTACATCTTATTGTGTGCTAGTATTTAGATACTCAACGGTAGAAAATAAGATAATCCCTATTGAATTCCAATGTTCCGTCTTCCCTTGTGTGTGCACCACCAAGAAAGTTCTTCGGTATGAGGCGCCCTGTGGTGAGTAGGGGTCAGACATATCTACATTCGCATACAGTGGGTGTAAGCCATATTGCACAGCGAATACACACAAGTTAGATTTGGCGAGCCTAGCACGTTACATAGACGTGGCCTCAGAACACAAGAGATCAAAAGAACGAGCATGAGTCACATGGATGAGGTGATTGACATTGTTGAATATCTACCTTTGATAATGCACTGATGGTCGTGTAACACGGGGGAGGTGCAGAGGATAGGGATCATGTGATCACTAAAATCGTCCAGGGGATGAAAATTTTAGTGGAGACCAATTATAAATTGATCTCTTATTATAAACTTAGTCTAGATGTCTGTTTGCAAATATCTTAGTAGATCTTGGCCTATCCCATTGAGGTCCTTTGCGACCATGGGAATATATTGCTTAAATTGGAACTTAACAAAAGGGTCCAACTTCATACATTAATACCCACACCTGAGTGATATCCTCATAAAAGGTGATCTTCTCTTCTTGATACAATAACCATTAGGAGATAATTCGATGACTCCAGAATGTTTTTGTTTTCTCCATAATCATCCAATAAGCCGTTCTCCATTCGATGGAGAGTTAGGCTACATTTTATATTCTACAAAATAAGGCACATAGAGTATGAGCCGTTGGATGGGTTTTCCTCCATCATGGATGAAAAGAGAATGTTTGGAAAAACACTTAGCGATCTTGATTAGAGTTGAGAACTCTTGGGAGGGCTTGATTGCAAATGGAGGTCATTGATGAAAAGGTATATGTAAGATATACAAAATTATAAATGTGGTTCTTACAAAACTCGTTGCAGTTTGCAAAGTATTTGATACTTGTCCTGTTTTGTGAAACCAGGAGGATCTGTTTGAGAATTGCTGGTTTTTGAGGCAACGTGACTTGATGACGGCAAGCAAAATAGTTGATGGCCGACATCACCTCTTCCCTCAAAGTTTGTCATTTGGATTAGTGGACTTGAATATAATTTTGTAATCCTAGTTTGTGTGTCTTGCTTTTGGCGAGACGATTATTCATATGAACAAGTTACAAGCCAGTTTGTACTATTCTTATGAACAATACCTTATGGTCACATTACGATTACAAACAAGTTATTCTCATCACTATGTTAATGATAATAGTTTAAACATTTGTAAAGGATTAGAATGCTAAAAGATATCCAAAGTTTAATAATGAGAAGACACTATAGTTTATGTCATTTTGGTTATTGCAGGTTCTTTATGAAAGATCGGGGTCCTAGATGCTTAATCTAGAGACTTTGTAAAACCATGCCTCTTGGGCAGAATGACTAAAACTTCGCATTTTAGTAAACGGTGATATGCGAAGAAATGTTGAAACTTATACATAATGATGTATCATATTTTCAACAAGTAGTGGAAATCATTTATTGTGGACTTAAGTGAATAAGTGTATTTACTTGATGAAACATGAAGTTTGAAATGATTTGAATTGTTCAAATGAGTTCATAACTAAATGGGATATTGAATTAACTGAATTAACAAGTCTCTTCGATTTGATCGACATGACTAAGGCATTCAAGTTAAGTTTAGCATAAAAGGAACTTGTGAAAGATGTTTTGCAAATTATGATAATTGGATGAATTCAAACTATGTTGAAATGTCTAAACATCATAATCATTTTGTATTAGATATATATTATCTCTTATCAGGGTTATAGTTGTCATTTAGAGGTAAAGATCGAAATAAGCAAACACTCATTTGAAATACAAAGGAACATCTAAAGATTCGTGGAAACAACACCATAAGTGCTATGGCAAGTTTGAGTTTCTGGAGATTTCGACAATTCAAAGTCGTGGTGAATAAACAAGTCATTGTAGAGCATTCTTAGGAAGCTATGAATGCATCTTCCACAAGGGGCAACACTATTGTTGTCCAAAGTCAACGTGTCTTAATGAAGATACAAGTGGAAGAAAGTAAAAGATCAAAACAAGGTATTTGATCTTACCTCCGAATTGTTGAGTGGCGCAGCGGAATTTGCTTCGTGAATCCAAACTCTACAAATAGAGGAGAAACTATTGATAATGATCATAAAGTTTCAAGTAAATACTTTTGCTAAAAGAAAGTAGGATTCAACTATATATTCTACAAGTTTGTGGAATTATAATATTGATTCACTTGTCATGTTTTGAACAAGACATACCTACAAATTACAAAGAAGTGTGATGGACCTGAGTGCGAGAAATGACTAGGAGTCATAAAATCCTATATTAAGTTACATTTAAGATTGCAAAGTAACATGTTACTTGATCTTATTAAAGTAAAGAAGTTTACTCGATATTTCTGAATGACTACAAAGTCATAAGAAAGAAATGAAACTTAATGAATGACAAAAAGCTCGATTTGTCACAAGTCTGGACAAATTCAAGGAGTTTACTACAACAGTAGTGATGCTTAAGTCTTTTGGATTTACACTAGAAATATATGGATATTGAAGTCTCGTAATTTGAATTCTCAAATTGATAATGATCAAAGAATTTTGGAATGTCCAAGATTATCGAGAGGACCTGGCTTTGAGTGGGAGCAAATCAGCTTGGCTAATTCATAATATGTAGCTGACATATTTTGTGTGGGAGCTAAGTGAAATCCCTGGATCTCAAACATGAATGTCATATTTGAGTGGGAGCTAAGTGAAATCCCTGGATCTCAAACATGAATGTCATATTTGAGTGGGAGCGTGAAATCATTCTGGGATATGTGGACAACATATGTGAATGATGTGATTGGTGTTAATAACGTTTAAGTTAGATAAATAAGGATGAAGTTGAAGTTATTAAACAATAACATCTATCGAGATAGATTAGTGAGTTTAATAAACACTGAATGTCGAATGTTTCCTAGACTTGACTCTGAAAGATGTTCAGAATGTCCTAAGCAAGATTCTGAAGGAGCTAAGAATGGAACAATGTAAGAAAGGAGTTCTTACTATATGAAGCATTGAGTTAGTATTGCAACTATGGTTGAAAGAAAGAGATGCGTTGCATCTCCTATGCCTCAGTCATAGGTTCTTCCATATAACCATGTTGTATACTCGACGTAATGTGACCTGAGGTTCTGGTTGGTAGGGCAAAGTCTTAACTATAAGAACATGTCTTTAAGTGATTCCTGAGTTGATCACTAAACCAGAATTAAGTTTGTACATAAATGGCAAAAAGCAATGTAAGTGGCACAGTTGCATTTCATGCACTAGGATCTACATAGATATAGAAGTATAAAAGCTCCATATGATGTGATGTATAATGTTATGGCGGGGCTAGTTCGCTTTTAACATAGAATGATGTGTCGAAGGGCCTAGTGCCCATGAGAAAGCCCTCGAGGTTGATCTAATGTCATTGTAAGCTCCTGGAATCCGGCCTCGTTCTGCTACCATGACTATAGTATATACACAAAGGATAGCAAAGTATGTTTCGAAGTTTAGATGACAACGGTGAAAACGACCGTCATCATAAACACTAGAAACAAAGTCTCACTTTTTTGCCAAACAAATGCTTCGACCCATTATAAGATAATGGTGTGAATGTCAAATTAGGAAGACATTAACAATTTGCAAAGGACATAATGATCTGGTAAAACCGAACATGGACATGACGTTTCCCATGAGCATGCATGATCTGTTAACGCATATGGTATATGGTTTATATGATTAAAATGCGAGCTGGAGTATTTGTACTCTAGGGCAAGTGGGAGACTGAAGGAGATATGCCCTAGAGGCAAACAATAAATAGGTTTTTATTGTCATATCTCAATTAGTTTATAATAGTTTCATATTGTGCTAGAACTGTGCCAAGTAGAAACATTGGTACAAGTCTGGTATGAAACAACAAAGTCCCTAGTAGCCTCTATTCATACTAGTTCGTTGGTCATGAAGATGGTCTGGGTTTCAAGATCATTGGCATTTATGCCGACTAACAACGGGATCATATCATTGGAGAATGATGTGATTGGACATTCCTCGAAGGATTGCAACACGATTAAGTCATATAGTTAATTGTTGCAACAACTATATCTAGAATCCTTCTCCGTAGACCGTGAGCTCATATTACTCATTGTTTCCCGAGGCTGCTTTGACTACATCAATCGTCATCTGGTAATACAATGGCAATAAAGGTGTATGTTGGGTATTCCAAAGGAATAGTTGATGACATGTGACTGCAAGACCCGGATTTGTTCACCCACATGACAGGTAAAGATACATACGGCCGGCTTGGTGAGATTACATCCATAAATGTTGCAACATGTGACTAGGTCACGGGGATGTAATATCACGGTAACAAGAAAAATAGAACTTGTTGTGAACGAGATTAAACAAGGGTATAGGATACCAATGATCGGATCTCGGACAAGTTGTATCAAGAAACAAAAGGAAGAGGATGCTACATTTAGCGGTTCAAACGACATTATCATCAGGAATGCATAGGGGTCACATGGACATCCCTGGTCCCTCTGTTGATCATTGATACATATCATGTCTAGAGCATTCCCGAGCCGTGAGAGCATACACTTATGGGTATGATGAGAGCGATCATTCGTAAGACGGAATCACAGTAGAGAAAGAGAAACCCGGAATCGTTCTGCAGAGAGATCTGAAGTTGTTCGGAGAAAGAATAAAGGACCGGAATCATTTCGGGAAAGATCCAAAGTCGTTCGGAGGAAATCGAAAGGGAACCGAAAGGTGTTTCGGGTCAAGACGGATTTTGTAATATGTATTTACATATTAATTAATGTAATTAATATTAAATATAATATTAAAATCTAATTTGAAGGGTTATTCTACTAATGGGCCAAACTTCCTAGTGAATAAAGGCCCATGAGGAAAAACCGAAGGAGGGAAGGGCCAGGGGCCAAGGCCCAGGCGCCTCAAGGGGTCCCACCCGGTCAGCCTAGGGCTGTGCGCGGGGTGGGGTCCACCCCTGGCCGGCGGCCCATGAGGCCCATGCGCCTCCCCCTCTCTCCCTTGTTTAGTCCCACATGGGAAACCTAAAGGGGAGGGCACACCTCCCCCCCTATATAAAGGGGTGCCCATGGGTGGGATGAGACACACCAATTTTTTGGAGAAGTCCTTTGGTTGACTTCCTCCTTCTCTCTCTCTCTAGTCCTTGTGACCATGGCCCCAAGTCTGGGATGTGCGATCGAGGCACACCTGCAGTACGCCGTTGCGCTGCAGAGATTCCTAGCCGGATATCAACTTCCGCACTCCCGGCAGGACCGGATGTGTACGAAGACACGAGGCACAACACTTGGGGCGCTTAAATGTCATGAGCCGAAGTTGTTGCATGATGAAGATCAAGAAGGAGCAAGGGGTGACCTGCGAGGAGCTTCGCGACCTTGAGGTCGGCTACGAGTACGACTACTTCAACCACGTTCCCCGCGAAACGTTAACTACGTACGGTCTACAAGGGTATGTATTCTCTACGCTCCGGCCGTTACCGCATTACTACATAGATAGATCCTAGGCAGTTTTTGGGGTTCCATCGTAGGAATTTTTTTGTTTTGTGCTGCGATCCCCAACAGTCCGGTGGCTTGAACGTGTGTGCGAGGATGGATGCGCTGCTGATTTGCGGCGCACGGACTTCCACACGATCTTGAGATCGGCAAGCGTACAACTACATCATCCACGAGTTCCAACTTGTTAACAAAACTTTGTTGTCTTCGAAGGTAAGTTCTCCATCGATGTATATTCACCCGTTGCTCTGTATCTAGTAGATAGATCTTGGCGTATAGTTCTCATCGTAGGAATTTTTTGGTTTCTATGCTGCAAACCCAACAGTTGTATCAGAGCCTGATCTATGCGTAGGTGCTTTGCACGGGTGGTACACATATGTTTATATGTGGGTGATGATGATCATGTTATTGCACATTCTATGTATTTTGGATATTAGTGACATAGTGGGATGAAGCGGCCCGGACCAACCTTACATGTCATCGTACATGAGACCGGTTCAACGACGGACATGCAACTAGTTTTGCATAAGTTGCTAGCGGGTGTCTGTCTCTCCTACTATAGTTAATATCTGATTTACAACGAGTTGCTAATAACTTGGTTATCCTCGTTGTGGTTCATGTTCGTAGGTAAGACCGGTTCTATCTCCGAAAGCCCAAAGCCACGTAAAACTTGCAATTGATAAATTAGAGGCGTCTAGTTTAGATCGTTGCTAGGCTAGTGTCTTGATATGATATTGTTGTAAGTAGATGTATGATCGATACTCTTACAACACACTTAATGTGTAAGTTCCATAGACCTTGGACTTACACATAAAGAAATGATAGAGATCATACCACGATGCAAATGATAGAGATCAAATGCATGAACCATATCATATCAATTTACACATTAGATGTTTGCATCTTATACTGCTAGTTTGCGCTTTTGGTAGTATTGTAAGATGATCCCTCATTTAGATATCAAGATAAAATGTGTTCTTCCTTGAGTAGGCACCGTTCTATGGATCGTGTTTCGAGACATCACGTGATGATCGGGTGTACTCGACTCCGCGCTTTCATACAATGGGTGTAAGACAGTTTTACACACGCGGATACTAAGGTTCTTACTTGACGAGCCTAGCATGTTTAGACATGGCCTCGGAACACGGACCGAAAGGTTAAGCATGAGTCATATAGTTGATATGATGCCCATATAGATGCTTGCCTTTGAAGCTACACTGACTCACGTGATGATCGGACTTGGTGTAGTGGATTCGGTTCATGTAATCACCAAAAAGACACGAGGGATGTCGTTTTTGAGTGGGAGTTCATTAGTAATTTGGATTAGTTGAACTCAATATATCATAAAATTAGTCTAAATAAACTTTACAAATTCTGTTGTAGATGGCACCACCTGCTTTTAATTTCAATGTGTTCATGGAGAAAGAGAAACTTGCTGCGAATGGTAGCAACTTCACCAACTGGGCTCTGAATTTGAGGATTCTCCTCACTGCTGCACAAAAGCAATATGTGCTAGAGGCGCCACTAGGCCCCCCACTAGCTCCTGATGACCTTGACGAGGAAAAGAATGTCTATATAACTCGTCAGGAGGACCACAACTTAGTTCATTGCGGCATACTATATGGACTAGAGCCAGAACTTCGAAAGCGTTTTGAAAATGGCAATGCCTTTGATACCATGGGAGAATTGAAAATGATTTTCGATACCCATGCTGCCATAGAGAGTTATAATGCTTCTGAAAAGTTCTTTAGCTACATGATGGAGGAGAACAGCTCCGTTAGTGAGCACGTACTCAAAATGTCTAGGTAAGCTGATAAGCTTGTGTCCTTGGGAATAATGATTCCCATTGACTTAGGCATACATCGTGTTCTCCAATCTCTGCCACCTAGCTACAAGAGCTTCGTGATGAACTATAACATGCAGGGCATGAAGAAGTCTCTTCCCGAGCTTCTGTCAATGCTTAAGACTACAGAAGTGGAGATTAGGAAAGAACATCAAGTGTTGATGATCAATAAGACCACCGGTTTCAAGAAGGACAAGAAAGGCAAGCAGAAGGGAAAGAAGGGCGACAAATCTGTTGCCGCACCTGAAAAGAAACCCCGAGCTGGCCCTAAGTCTGATACTGAGTGCTACTATTGCAAGGGGACTGGCCATTGGAAGCGCAACTGCCCCAAGTATTTGGCGGACAAGAAGGCCGGCAAGGCAAACAAAGGTATATGTGATATACATGTTATTGATGTGTAGCACCTGGGTATTTGATACGGGGTCGGTTGCTAATATATGTAACTCAATTCAGGGGTTGCGGAACAAGCGACAACTAGCAAGGGATGAGGTCACGATGTGGGTCGGCAATGGATCAAGAGTTGATGTGATCGCCGTCGGAATGCTGCCTCTCCATATGCCATAGGGATTAGTGATAAATCTAAATAATTTTTATTTTGTGCCTGCACTGAGCATGAACATTGTATCTGGATCGTGTTCGATTTATATGGATAATATCTTTTATGGTCATGCACCTGTGTTGAATGGTTTATTTCTGTTGGATCTCGATAGTAGTATTATGCATATTGATTGTGTTGATGCTAAAAGGGTTTAACTTGATAATGATACATCTACATATATGTGGCACTGCTGTCTAGGTCATATTGGCGTTAAACACATGAAGAAACTCCATTCTGATGGACTTTTGGAATCACTTGATTTTGAATCATTTGATACATGTGAGCCATGCCTTATGGGCAAGATGACTAGAACGTCGTTTTCCGGTTCAATGGAATGGGCGACAGATTTATTGGAAATCATACATACTGATGTGTGTGGACCAATGAGTGTGTCGACGCGAGGTGGATATCGTTATTTTGTTACTTTCACGGATGATTTGAGTAGATACAGGTTATATCTTTTTGATGAAACATAAGTCTGAAACTTTTGAAAAGTTCAAGGAATTTGAGAATGAAGTGGAAAATCATCGTAATAGAAAGATCAAATTTCTGCGGTCTGACCGTGGAGGAGAGTATCTTAGTTACGAGTTTAGCACACATATGAAAAATTGTGGAATAGTTTCACAACTCACGCCTGCCGGAACACCACAATGCAATGGTGTGTCGGAACATCGTAATCGTACTTTATTGGATATGGTTCGATCTATGATGTCTCTGACTGACTTGCCATTGTCATTTTGGGGTTATGCACTAGAAACCGCTACATTCACTTTAAATCAAGCACCATCTAAATCCGTTGAAACGACACCGTATGAATTATGGTTTGGAGACAAACCTAAGCTGTCATTTTGGGGATGCGATGTTTATGTGAAGAAACTTCAGCCGGATAAACTCGAACCCAAAGCGGAAAAATGCGTCTTCATAGGATACCCTAAGGAAACGATTGGGTATACCTTCTATCACAGATCTGAGGGCAAGGTTTTTGTTGCCAAGGATGGATCCTTTCTTGAGAAGGAGTTTCTCCCGAAAGGTGTGAGTAGTCGGAAGGTAGAACTCGAAGAGGTCTTCATGAAATGGCGAGTAGCGCAGCACCGGAAGTTGTTTCGGAGTTGACTTCACCTAATGAAGAGAGAGCTAATTATATTGATCATGAAACTTTGAAAGAGGACACTACCGAACCTCGTAGGTCAAGCAGGACACGTGCAGCTCCTGAACTGTATGGCAATCCTGTTATGAATTTCATGATTGATGAAATAGATGACCCTGCGACGTATGAAGAAGCGATGATGAGCCCGAATTCAAACAAATGGCTAGAAGCCATGAAATCCGAGATGGAATCCATGTAGGAAAACCAGGTTTGGACCTTGGTGGACTTACCTCATGATCAAAATGCCGTTGAGAATAAATGGATTTTCAAAAGAAAACTGATGCTGATGGTAATGTGACCATCTATAAAGCTCGACTTGTCGCAAAGGGGTTTCGACAAATTCAAGGAGTTGACTATGATGAGACATTCCCTCCCATAGCGATGCTTAAGTCGGTTAGGATTATGTTAGCAATTGCTGCACATTTTGATTATGAAATATGGCAGATGGATGTCAAAACTATGTTCCTCAATGGAAATATTGAAGAAGAGTTGTATATGATACAACCTAAGGGTTTTGTCGATCCTAAGGATTCTGATAAGGTATGCAAACTTCATCGATCCATCTATGGACTGAAGCAAGCATCCTAGAGTTGGAATCTCCGCTTTGATGAGGTGATCAAAGAGTTTGGATTTGTCCAAACTTATGGAGAGGCTTGTATTTACAAGAAAGTGAGTGGGAGCAATGTGGCATTTCTGATATTATATGTGGATGACATATTATTGATTGGAAATGATATAGATCTTATGAATAGTGTTAACAGTTAGCTAAACAGCAAATTATCGATGAAATACCTTGGTGAAGCGTCATATATATTAGGCATTAAAATCTATAGAGATAGATCAAGACGCCTAATTAGGCTATCACAGAGTACATACCTTGATAAGATATTAAAGAAGTTTAATATGGACAGAAGTAAGAAGGGGTTCTTACCTATGTTGCAAGGCAAGACATTGAGTAAGACTCAAAGTCTGGCCACGGAGGAACAAAGAGAGGTAATGGATAAGATCCCCTATGCCTTAGCCATAGGCTCTATAATGTATGCCATGCTATGTACAAGACCGGATGTGGCACATGCTATTAGTTTGACTAGTAGGTACCAATCTGATTCAGGTTCAGAACAGTGGATAGCGGTCAAGAATATCCTTAAGTACTTGAGAAGAACTAAGGACATGTTTCTTGTATACGGAGGTGAAGAAGAGCTAAGTGTTATGTCGATGCTAGCTTTAACACCGATCTGGATGACTCTAAGTCTCAATCCGGATACGCATTTCTCTTGAACGGAGCAGCAGTTAGTTGGAGGAGTTCCAAACGACCTGTGGTGGCTGGAGCAACGACGGAGGCAGAATATGTTGCTGCTTTAGAAGCGGTGCAGGAAGCGGTTTCGATGAAGGATTTCATAACGGAACTAGGTGTGGTTCCTAGTGCATTGGACCCAATGGTGGTCTATTGTGACAACAATGGAGCCATAGCCGATGCCAAGGAACCAAGGTCTCACAAGAATTCCAAGCATATTAAGCGTCGGTTTCACTCCATCCGCGAGCATGTCAAGGATGGAGATATAAAGATTTGTAAAGTACACACGGACCTAAATGTAGCAGATCCGTTGACTAAAGTTCTCCCTAGCGCAAAACATGATCAACACTAGAACTCAATGGGTGTTAGATTTATCACTATGCAAACTAGATTATTGTCTCTAGTGCAAGTGGGAGACTGAAGGAAATATGCCCTGAGAGGCAATAATAAAGTTGTTATTATGTATTTCTTGTATATGATAGATGTTTATTTTGCATGCTATTATTGTATTGAAAGGAAACGTCAATACATGTGTGTTTAATAAACAAAAAGGGTTCCTAGTTATGCCTCTCTTCCAGACTAGCTCATTGATTAACAAGATGGTCAAGGTTTCCTGATCATGGACATTGGATGTTATTAATAACGAGGTCACAGCATTTGTGAAATGATGTGATGAACATTCATCTGAAGTATAGCATTACGATCTAAGTCATTATGTTTACATTGCTATAACATCATACGAAGTAATCTTAGTCCTTAGACCATGAGATCATGTTAATTGGTCACACCGGAAGAGTATCTTGATAACATCAAATGTCACACCGTAACAGGGTGACTATAAAGGTGGGTTTAGTGCTACGAAGGTGTTATTTTGAGGATCATGGATCAAGAGTGGAATTTGTCAATCCCGATGATGGATAGATATACTCTAGGCCCTCTCGGTGATATCACATTAAGATAGCTTGCAAGAAAGTGATGTGATCACTAGAATGTTATATCACGGGAACGAGAAAAGAGTGCATGTCGGTAACGAGATCGAACTAGGTATTTGGATACCGATGATCGAATCTCGGACATGTATTATATCATGAGACAAATGGGATTAATTTACTAGCGTTAAAGGTTCTCACGATCACACAAGTCATCGTTGAATGTGCAGGAGTCAGTATGGATCTCCAGGTCCCGCTTCTGATTATTGATCTGAGAGGTGTCTCAATCATATCTGCATTATTCGCGAACCGTAGGGTGACACACTTAAGGGTTGCTGGACACCATTTTGGAGCACATATGTTTCAGACGAAAGGATTGCAAAGGGCAGGAATTGTTTCGATAGAAACCGGAATTGTTTCGGGTGAAATTGCAGAAAGTGGTTCTGCATGTGATATTGAAATGTTGCAAGGGGTTTTATGTGAATGTTTGTTAATTAAAGTAATTAACAAAAATTCTGAATAAAATAAATAAAAGAGTTTTATTAATTGAGAGTTGCATTAAATTTGGTGGAAATTTAATGCATGTGAGTGGAATTTTGGGTGGAAATTTAATGCATGTGAGTGGAATTTTGGAGCTTGAATTGATGTGAGTGGAGCTTCCACCACATGAATGAGGAAGAGGTGGGGGCACCCCCTTGGTCGTCGGCCATGGGAGGGCAGGAGCCCCCCCTCTACTATAAAAAGCCCCCTCTCCTCCCTCACAAAGCACACCTCCTCGTGAAGGATCTCTCTCCCCCTCTAGATATTCCCCATGGTCTCGGATTAGCGAGATACATGTTCCCGATGGCCTTGCGTCTGGAAGGAGTTGCTGCTTCCGCTGATTTGCTGGAGCGAGGAGGTGGAGGTTGTCCGGTGGCTTGAACGTGTGTGCGAGGACGGATGCGCTGCTGATTTGCGGCGCTCGGACTTCCACACGATCTTGAGATTGGTAAGCGTACGACTACATCATCCACGAGTTCCAACTCATTAACAAAAATCTGTTGTCTTCGAGGGTAAGTTCTCCATGGATGTATATCCACCAGTTGCTCTTTATTTAGTAGATAGATCTTGGCGTATAGTTCTCATCGTAGGAATTTTTTGTTTTCAATGCTGCAAACCCAACAATTATTATTCATAACCTGAGGCCCCGAAGTGAAAGAAATCGGGATAACTGGAGGGGATGGATATGATGTGAGGATCACATGTGTTCACGGAGTGTTAATGCTTTGCCCGGTGCCCTATTAAAAGGAGCACCTTAATTCCCAGTAGATTCCTTGAGGCCCCGCTGCAACGGGTTGGCAGGACAAAAGATGTTGTGCAACTTCTCATTACAAGCATGTATGACTATGTATGGAACACATGTCTATGATCATTTAGTACTTGGATACTTTATCTTATTTATCTGCAAATGCCCTATGTCTTGATTATTACGTGGATTGTCTGTTGGGTTCGCAACATAGAAAACAAAAAAAATTCTACGATGGGAACTATACGCCAAGATCTATCTACTAGATACAAGCAACGGGTGGATATACATCCATAGAGAACTTACCCTCGAAGACAACAAAGCTTTGTTAACGAGTTGGAACTCGTGGATGATGTAGTCATACACTTGCCGATCTCAAGATCATGATGAAGTCCTTCAGGTCCAGCAGCTTCTGCACCATCAGGTCCAACACCATCAAGTCCAGCACCGCAAAGTAGCGGTGCATCCGTGATCGCACACACATTCAGTCCACCGAACAACCTCCGCCTCCTCGCTCCAGGGATGCAGCGGAAGCAACAACTCCTTTCCAGATAAAGCCATCGGGAACATGTATCTCGCTAATCCGAGACCATGGGGAATAACTAGAGGGAGAAGAGAACCTTCACGAGGAGGTGGTGCAAGAGGAGATGTAACATCCCAAAATTTTCATCTGAAAACCATCATCATTGCACTCGTATCATCTTGGCATGTGGTGCATTTCATCTAGTTTGTCCTCCAAAAAAGTTTGGTGAAGTTTTGAGACATTTCGAAGCCCTTTTGCTAAATTCAAAACCTAGGAAAAGAAAATCTAAAAGGAAAAAAGAAAAGGGGGAGAAAAAAATAAAGTAGCAGCAGCAGTTCTGGCCTTTTCGGCCCAACCCAGCCCAACAAGCCCACCCGGGCCACCCCTCCCCCCTCCTTCTTTTTCTCACGCCCCCTCTGCACGCCCCTCGCACTTACACGCTAGCCCCACTCCCACGTCATCGCCACCTCGTCCTCTTCAACCCAGGCGATGAACAGACCCCCACTCCCCTTTGCCGTTTCTAAACCCCATCGAATTCGAGCGTTTCCGCAATTAATTCGCCATTACGACCACCTCTTCTTAATCCCCTCTCCCTCCTCATCGGTTTCCCCTCAATCACTACCCCTAGAGAGCCCCCAGGCTCCCCAATTGCGAGCTCGAACCGCCGCTCTTTGATGCGACTCCGGCGATGATTCCGGTGAGCTCCGACCATGACGCGCCCTCCTCTCTACCCTATTCCCTTCACCATGTCTTAGCCCACCTTTTAACCCTAGCCACGTGCCTTTTCTTGCCCCAGGTTGACGAGACGATCATCGCCAGCGAACTCCCTCTGCCGCCGTCGTCCGTCGATTTTTCCGGTAAGTCTAGGGTTCCCGCCGCCTCTCTGTGACCACCAGTAACATGCGCTGGACCTGGTACACGTCACTGACACTTTCCTTTGCCAGTTCGAGCCCCAGATCATCATCACCGTCACTGTGGCACGAGCGCCGCCGTCGACAGAACTCAGGCGAGGAACCTGGAGCAAAGCAGAGCGCCTCTCCCTCCACCGTGACCTTCATCGAGACCGCCTCGGCCGCCTCCACCTCTGATTGTGTGGATTGTGAAGTTTGTTGCTGTGAGGATTGTACCTATACCCCTAGCTACCAAGGCAAGTGATATTTCATCTTATGTCCCATTATTTTCACTATTGCACTAGTGTTATTTTTGTAGATCTTAGCATGGTAGGATTATATATATGTTACTATGCTATGCTATCCTATAGCGTATATCTTGGTAGTATTTCCTAGTTGAAATACAACGTATGCTAGAGTGCTTAGCCATGCTATTAGAATTCGTGGGTGGAAATTCATATCAAGATAGTATGGAAGGATATTATTTTGTTTGACTAAGAAAACAACTAATGTTAATGAAACACCTGGGTGGAATGGGACTTGCTTAGATTATGTTGAGTGGCTACTCAGGGGCCATGTCTATGGTCAGCTGGTGTATCGCACTTGTGGATGGCCACCCAGGAACAAAGAGATTAGAGACGTTCTTTTCGCGAAGCTTCTAGTGCAGCCATTTGGCATATGGGCTCTGCCTTGACCGACTAAGTTGCAAGAACTCAGCCAGACAGACAGTGGGTGGTAGATATGATAGGATGGAACGCGTCCGTGGTTGTCTGAGGGATTGCTTCTGAAAAGTCTCGTCTCGATGCATGTCGAGTCTTGTGGGCAAAGTGCACCACCTCTCGAGAGGGTAAAACTAAGTACTTAGCCGTGTCCCGGTTATGGACAAATTCTGAGCCTCAAGACAGTGAAGAAGTTCAATAATCTCCTCATACAAATTTCTCCAAGTTAAAAACTTGTGGGTGAACAAGGGTAGAGGTTCATTGATGTCTATCAATGGTACCTTAGTGTTTTGAAAGAGAAAGCTTACTCTTCAAAAACTATGAGATAAAACCTTGCTTTTTAGCAAAGTCAGCCAAAACCACACTTAGCCATATATTCATGTAGTTGTTGGATTATACTAAATATCTATGGTATCACTTGCCAATACAATTCCAAATGTATTGACCCTTTGTGGCTGTAACTTATTATGTTGCAGGATACTCTGTTGATGAGTAGGGTTGCGGGTCTACACTCGACATGCTTGCTTGTGGCGCATGAAGACAAAAGACTCTATTTTTATACTATGTATTGTGAACCTTGAGTAATGTTAGCCTTGGGCTAAGTGAGCTGTAAGAACCATTATATTCCTAGATATGCGATGTAATAATGACCTTTGTTTCTGTGTACTTCATCTTAAACTGTGGGTGCTAGCATTTCGATCCAGGGACTAGCACTGCAATCACAGGGATCTTACCTTATTATGGTGAGATCTTACAAGAGAGGAGGAGGAGGTGCTCCTTATATAGGGGACGGGGGCAGCCCAAGGGGTCATGGCGCCGGCCATGGTGGGTGCCCCCATCTCTCCCTCATTCATGTGGGTGGAGCTCCCACTCACATAAACACACACCTCCACTCATGTCCACTCACATGCATTAAATTTCCACCAAATTTAATGCAATCTCTCATTAAATAAAACACTTTTATTTATTTTATTCAGAATTTTGTTAATTACTTTAATTAACAAACATTCACATAAAACTCCCTGCAACATTTCAATATCACATGCAGAACCAGTTTCAGCAATTTCACCCGAAACAATTCTGGTTTCCATCGAAATGATTCCACCGCTTTCTTAATCTTTATCTGAAACATATTTGCTCCTAAATGGTGTCGGTATCCCTTAAGTGTGTCACCCTAAGGTTCGCGAATAATGCAGACATGATCGAGACCCCTCTCCGATCAATAATCAGCAGCAGGACTTGGAGATCCGTACTGACTCCCACATATTCAACGATGACCCTTGTGATCGTGTGAACCTTTAACGTCATAACTAAATCCCTTCGTCTCACGATATATTACATGTCCGAGATTCGATCATTGGCATCCAAATACCTAGTTTGATCTCGTTACCGACATGCACTCTTTTCTCGTTCCCGTGATATAACATTCCAGTGATCACATCACTTGCTTGCAAGCTATTTCAATGTAATATCACCGAGAGGGCCCAGAGTATATCTATCCGTCATCGAGATGGACAAATCCCACTCTTGATCCATGAGCCTCAACATAACACCTTCGTAGCACTGAACCCACCTTTATAGTCACCCTATTACAGTGTGACGTTTGAAGTTATCAAGATACTCTTCCGGTGTTAGCAATTAACATGATCTCATGGTCTAAGGACTAAGATTACTTCGGATGATGTATAGCAATATAAACATAATGACTCTGATCGTAATGCTATACTTCAGATGAATGTTCATCACATCATTCCACCAATGTTGTGACCTCGTTATTAACAACATCCAATGTCCATGATCAGGAAACCTTGATCATATTGTTAATCAACGAGCTAGTCTATAAGAGAGGCATAACTAGGAACCTTTTATTTGTTTATTAAACAGACATGTATTGATGTTTCCAATCAATAAAATTATAGCATGCAAAATAAACATTTATCATAAACAAGGAATAAGATAATAACCACTTTATTATTGCCTCTCGGGCATATTCCCTTCAGTCTCCCACTTGCACTAGAGTCAATAATCTAGTTTGAAAAACTTTGCGTATTGAACACCTTTGGCTTTCTGGTGTTGCATATATGCGATTGCTAGTGGTTAACATAATCTCCGAATCTGATAGTTTCAGGTCCGTGTTTTTTTGCATGTCTTTGCGTCTCTACGCATCACTCATTCTCAAATGAGATGGCATTGTATAAATTTGGTCCTTTGGTGAGACCTTTAGTTCGTTCGGGTTAAAATATGTTGATATTATTGTCATACAATATATCTTCATAGTATTAGCTCACTTTGAACCACACCTAGTTTGATAACAAACTACTTAACACAAATGCCCTCCTTTGCTACTACTATAGCGGTCATATACTTAGCATTTTGTTGTAGTATCCGTCACAATGTCTCAACTTTGGAACTCATCCAAATCCATCATGGAACATCCTTTCCATTACATTGTGCCACCCATAGTCTAAATTGAGATAAATTTAATTTGTATCTTGTGACAAAACTAGTATCAATGTAACACTTTACAATGAACTACCTTTAATTATTTGTCACTTATACATGATATATGCTTAGTTCTTCCAAAGCTCATAAGAATATCTTTACTATCGTACAATGATCATCTTATGAATCATTCTGGTATGTGCTCATAACATTTAGACCATAGGACATATTTGGATATATACATATCATGGTATAATCGATCAAAATATTCATGTGATTTTACTCACCAAGTGTTGAAACACTTGAATCTTGATACAATCCTTTCCTTGCAGCAAGAACCTTTCTTGTTGTTTCCATATTGAACTCTTTCAATATCTCATATATGTACGTCTGGCATAACCATATTAGCGCCTCAATCTATCCATATAGACATTGATGCCAAATATTCCGGTTTTGCCCAAGTCTTTCATCGAAATCCTATTTTAATGAAATTCTTAACATGTGTCAATAAAATATACATCATTTCCAATCAACAATATGTACTCTGCATAATGTATTGGAAATTTATCTCAGCGCTCCCACTTAATTTCTTGCAAATGCAAGCATCTTCATCATCTCCGATGAAATTAAACTTCTTTAACATTTTCATCATCGTGAAGATTCCAACTCCGCTATGCTCACTTCAACTATTCAAGTTTGCATGCCCTTTTAGCACCCTTTGAATTAACAAAACCCTTCGGACCATGTCATGTACACGTCCTAGGTAACCATTCTATTAGAATAACCTTGTTTTGTTTATTCAACTACCATATACCAAATTATATGTAGTGGTTGCTACATTAATCCGTCAAGACTAAATATCGCTATGAAAGATCAAATCTTGTCATAGTCAACTCCTTGAACATTGCCGTAAACTTCTTTTCGACATGTCGACTATTTCATAGATGTTAAACATCCATGTCTATTTCTTTATAAATCCAAACACGACCGATAGGCTTCACGCCTTTCCGGAGGGTCTTTCAAGTTCAGAAACTTGATTTCTTGTGTATGGATATTATCACAGATTATATGACTTCTAGTCATTTTATGGAGTCAGGGCCCATCATCGCTTCTTTGCATGCAGTCGGTTCATCATTGTCAAAACAATAATGACTTCTATTTCAAATCTTACTATTTGATTCTTACCGACCCACATTGTTCAATAAGAACTCTAATGTCCAAGATCACACCCTTTGTAATCACGGGAGCCATGAGCATTGTGGCCGCCACCGGGAAACTTTCCGGCGCTGCGCTACTTAGCACATATAGCTAAGGTTCAACAACCTTATCAAAGTTCTATTGTCCTCTGATGACCCACAAGTATAGGGGGTGTAACGCAGTATTTTCGATAAGTAAGAGTGTCGAACCCAACGAGGAGTAGAAGGTGCTGGCTAGTGGTATGGATCAGGAATTCTCTTCAAATACTTAGCAAACGGATTTTTAGGGGTTTTCGATAAAGCAAGTAAACAAAGTACGAGTAAATAAAAGACAGTAGGAATAAATGCAACAAGTGACCCAATCCTTTAGGCAGCAAAGGACAAGCCGGTTGTATTACTTAAGATGACCAAACATTCTCGAGGACACATGGGAAGACTGTCAAGTGCTTTCGCTTCATATAGTCGATTAATCTTCTTTAGCTTGCTAAGTGTTGTGTCGGTGAACCTGTGCTAATGTACCGTCCCATCCAAGACTAATACATACTTGTGATTATACCCCTTGCAAACATCCGTAAGTACAAGAAAGTAATTAAGGTAGAAACCTAACCACAGCTTTAAACTCTAACACCCTTACGTCCCTTGTGCAATGGTTTCCTAACGGGGGTTCAGGTTTCTGTCACTCCGGCAACCCCTACGATTAGTAGCCAAATACACAATGCATACCCCTAGGCCCTTATAGGTGAAGTGTCATGTAGTCGATGTTCACATGACACCACTAGAAGAAGTACACCACAACTTAAATAATAATCTATTGAATCTTTCTCAACGCAACTCCACTACTAACAACAAGACTTCTCCCATGTCCTCAAGAACAAAACGAACTACTCACAAGACATCATATGGATCATGATCAGAGATGGAATAATGATGTATAACAATCTGAACAAAAACAATAATTCAATGGTTCACTCAATAGCATCAACTACAAGGAGTAATCAACACCGGGAAAGTTTCCCCTATGAACTATGGCAAGATTCAACCAATTGTTACAGCAATAGGGAGATGGTGATGAGGGTGTTGATGGTGATGATGATGATCCCGATGAAGTCGAGCTTGATGGTGGTGTTGATGGCGACGATCTCCCCTCTACGGGAAGGAATGCACCGGCAGAAATCTGTCTGTTGGAGAGATCTTTCTCTCTCGGTGTTTTCCGCCCTGCAGAGGCGGCGGAATCTTTCTATGGTCGCTCTCCGAGTCTTAGGGTTTCGGGAGGATGATATATGCCAGAGGAGAGAGGCTGGAGTGGGCCAGGGCGGCCACACCACCTCCAGGCGCGGCCTAGGCCTGCCCACACCATGGGGTGGTGTGGGCCCTCTGTGGCCCACCTCCACTCCATCTTCTGGCATCCTTAGTCTTCTGGAAAAATAGGATTTTCCGTATATTTTCCCGGATTTTCTGATCAGCACCTTTTTCATCAGAATCCTGACTGAGCGGTCCATGCTCCAAAAGTCATCAACCATGCAAAAATAGATGAAATAACATAAGTATCACCTCTCAATACGAAATATATCAATGAATAATAGTGAATTAAGACATAGAATAGTGATGCAAAATGGACGTATCAACTCCCCCCAAGCTTAGACTTCGCTTGTGCCCAAGCGAAACTGAGCTCAATAAACATGACGTCAGGTTTATGGAGTGAAGAGTCGATAAATGAATACGGAAAAGAAGCATCACATTCATCAAATACATAGATCATAATAGAAGACAACCCACTATTATATAACTCAACTTGCAATGACTAAAGGAAACACAATAAAGATACATAAAGTGAATCATAATTGGTAATGGCAAACTTAGCTCTTGGTCGAAGAATAGTTGATAATTTGCTGGAGTTCACAAATAGCTGGTTTTCAATGAAAGCTTTCAAATTAGTAAACATCAAGATAAGAGCAATGTGCAAAACAAGGAACATAAGAGACATGATTGAATAAATCATCATATGAATAAATGAAACACATCAACTCAAAATACATGCTGAGATAGAAGGGAGTAGGTTTACTGACTCAACTACAAAGTAAAAGAAAGGCCCTTCAAAGAGGGAAGCAGGGATTGCAAGTCTCATAAAGAGATCCCAAAAATTATGATACTTACTAGCTTTTAGCTCTCATTGCCCCTATCATAGGCATCTTTTGGTGATTAAGGTTAAAGTGATAAAAATGAGGATATGCATTGACAAGTTGTAAGTTGAGAATCTCATGTCCCTTGAATATGAGGGCCTCTCCTCATGCTACTCAAGTTTAGTCACCGGTAAGTTCTTGTCATCGTAAGCATATGTGTATCATTGAGAACCGCCAAAGGGGTACCCCTTCCCCGATGATATGGAAGAATCCCCATATCAAAATGCAAGGCAAGCAGACAACAAGTATCTCCGCAATCTTCTTATTTACCATGGGAATATGGTGCTTTTCTCTCTCTTTCCTCTTTTCATAATCGCTTTTTTCTTTTCTTTTTCTCTTTTTTTTCTCAATCTCTTTTTTTATAAGAAGAATGCTTCATAGATACTCGTTATGGTTACGCTGCAGGTTTCCACCATGTCAGCATGGATTAGACCAGCGGCCCAGGCGATTCTCTAAAACATATGCATAACTCCATGGACTTACAAGCTCCCCTTTCATTTCACACCGACGGCATCCATAGACAAAAGAACATGATATCAACTTGGTACAAAGTACCAGTGCAATGTTGAAAGCGTTCCCCATGACAGCATGGTTCTGCTAATTCACAACTTACAAAGTGCAAGCATATATGCAACATAGGTGAGCACAATGGTTCAAGTTTATTAAATGCAAGAAAGTAAAGTGTGCCATCAAGTTCGTGAGAGCTTTAATCACTAATTTTCGCATAACAAGTTTAATTTGGGAGGTAGACAAAACAAGAATTTACTTGGAATAGCAATAATGCTACTAGGTAGGTATGGTGGACGCAAATGGCAAATGTTTTGGTTTAAAAGAGTGGATGCACGAGAAGAATACCCTCTCAGTACAGGTTTTTGGCTAGCAAGGCTGGGTAGCAAGTACAAGAGTTAAAGGAAACAAACAAACATACAAATGATAAAGACAAACATGCAATCTTCCTTGGAAGCACAAAATATCTTAACTAGAGAATACTAGACTTATGAGCAAATCAAGAAAGAAAGATGACGAAATTATTTTTCTCTAGAGTACTTTCTATCTTTTTCTTTTCAACTCTCAAAAAGGTGTTGCTACTGACCGAGCCAGGTTTGCCAAACCCAACTAAATTAACTCAATGATCCCAAAGTGATACCAATACTAACAACAAGATCAATCATATAACCACGAATTGAAAACTAACATAAGCTATGCAAAAGAGTGAATGATAGAACTTCTCATTAATATTCCATAACAGAAACTCACACCAAGGGATACATATCTAACGAGAGAGGGGACACTTCCATAATGCAAACCATACTACATAATAACTCTTCTATTCATGATATGACTCTACTAAAAAGGTAAAAAGATAGAAGATAGTGATGTGATACCGCGGCACTCCCCCAAGCTTGGAACAAACCAAGGGGATGCCAAACCTGATGACGAATTACTCCTTAGGTGGTGGTGGTATCCTCTTGATGAGATCTTTGATCAATTTCCCAAAGTCCTCAATCTCGAAGGTGAGAGTACGAATCAACTCCGAGTTGTGCTCAATACGGCCCATAATCATTTCAGTTTGTGGATCCCAGCTCTTGTGATTCTTTTTCCATTCTTCCCACTTGGAGTCTTCTTTTCCTGCATGGTTATGGATAAAGGTATGGAAGGGATTCTTGGTGTGTGGAGGAGGTGTCCGTGGTGCCAAGCAGTGATGCGGAGGCTTCCGTCTAGTTGACATCCGTGTAGTCCTTCTGATCCTGGTAGGGTTCGCCACCACTCCAATGCTTGCAACAATAGTGCCGGTGTGCTTTGCCTCCTCTTCACCTTCACTCTTGATATCCTTCTCCTTCCCGGGGTCTTGGAGGTCTTCCTCCATAGGTTCCTTCCCTTTATCCTTGGCGGACACCATTGTGCTTCTAAGCTTTCAAAGAGTATGTCCTGACAGAAACAGATCGAAACAAAAACACGATGAAAACACGATATACGAACCTCGGGGGATCCGGGGAGTTATATATTACGAAGTTTCATATCGAAAGGAAGGTACTGGGAGAAAACGAGTCGGAGGCGGAGTCCGGGGTGGACTCACCACCTGGTGGCGCGGCCAGGGGAGGGCCCACGCCACAAGGTGGTGTGAGCCACCCTGGCTCCGTTTCCGTCCCTTTTTCGCTTCGTAGCTTTCCTTATTAACTGAAAACTACAAAAATATAGTTGGATTGTATTTTCGTGGAACTTTTCTTACCAGAACTGTTACCTAGTTGGAAACGGACTCTATAGGTCTCTGAATTTGGTATCAAGTAGATTCTTCCGAAGTCATCACTTGAATATCATCAATATCTTCATCTTCATACACTTGTTACTTGAGTCATAAAACCTTTCTCTTCCTTATTACACCATTATCTCCACTACCTAGAAATTTCTTTCACACAAAACTTCACACGGTTCTCATTAGCAACATTAGCATAAGTGAAGTGATAAAACCTTTTGAGTCCAACTTCAACTGAAAACCATCAAAACATAAGCTACTGTAGCAACTCCTTATGAAAACCCAAAAAGAATTCAAAAAGGAAATCGAATAAAGAAGCAGATGCAAGAGTGGCAAAATCTGTCAAAACAGACCAGCAGGTATAGATCAATTTTTTCGAAAATCTTCTGTTGCTCAAATCAAAAACAGAAAAACTAAGGAAAGTTAAATAACAACCTGGGGCAGAAGCACAAACAATTACAGCTCAATCCGACAGACATAGGTCTCTCACGAATTTTTACGATGAAGCACAAAAATCTGTTTCGGGACAACAACTTCCCCAAATATTACTTCTCTCTCATTAGAGGTTGATCTTGACACAAAAACCAAACAAAACGGATAAGGAGCGGTTATTACCGAAGTAATACCTTCCAAGAATCAAAGAAACAAAAACAAACTAAAAGCAAAAACAAATTGGGTTGTCTCCCATAAAGCTCTTTCTTTATAGCCATTAAGATGGGCATGATAATTTTTAAGAAGCTCTCATAGGGATATGGATTGAAGTGAAAGAGAGCATCAAGAAGCAAAAACACACACACATTTAAGTCTAACCCACTTCCTATGCAAGGGGATTTTGTAAACAAACAAGTTATTGAAACCAAAGGCAACTTGCCTAAGAAGGCAAAATAAGTGCAACATAAAAACTTTCAGCATAAAACGGGGAAACTTGATATTATTGAGATGCATAAGAACACTTTTACCTCTCTCATAATAACTTTCAATATCATGCATAAACTTAACAATTTAGCTATCACAAGGACCAGCATAGCGATGATCACTTATTCTAATAGAAAACACAGGAATACTAGCTCGCATAGCACTACTATGTGAAACAATATTAGAGGTATCCTTACAGAGGATAGTGTGTCCCTCTTCTATTATAGGTTCATCAACCATTTGTTTATCAGGTTCAACAGCTTTTTTCATACTTTCATCTACCATACTAGCCATCATAGAATGTTCCTTTACCTTAACTGGAAAATGCATTTTCTCAATATAAGGTTTAGGTAAAACATGATTAGCAGTATAAACTTCAGTATTTCTTGCAGGAACATTCTTAGCAACATCTTTATAAGGTTCATGATACTTATTCCACCTCTTTTTAGGCACTTCAATGTAGGAAGCAAAAGCCTTAAAATAAGAAGCAATAGCTTGAAAATCTAAACCATAAGTATTTTTAATATTTTGAAAGTCGTCAGTTCCCATAAAAGATTCAATGCATTCATAATCATAATTTATACCTGAATTTCTACCTTTGTCATTCTCCAAAGCTTCAACATTGTCTTGAATACGGTCTAGAAGTTCCCATTTAACTTCTTCTTCCATGCGAGTGAATGATCCAGCACAAGAAGCATCCAATAAATCATTGTCGTGTAGAGGGAGCCTTGCATAAAAGTTGTTGATAATAATATTATTAGGGAGCTCATGAATAGGACATTTGAGCATTAGTAACTTCAATCTCCCCCAAGCTTGAGCTGTACTCTCTCCATCAAGAGGCCAAAAGTTGTATATTTGATTCCGATATTTATGAATCTCAGTAGGAGGATAAAACTTTGAATAAAAGAGAGGCACTATTTCCTCCCATTCCAGAGCTTGACCATTCTTCAGCAGCTTATACCATTCCTTAGCTCTTCCTTTCAGTGATAATGAGAATAACTTCTTCTTAACTTGATCTGTAGTAATACATGCACACTTGAACAACACGCATAATTCGTGTATAAAGAGTAAATGATCACCGGGATGGACAGTTCCATCCCCAACATAGTAGTTATCCATAACATGATCAATAATTCTTGTAGGTATTTTGAAAACATCTTTCTCAGCAGGTGGTGGCTTATCTACTACTTTAGCAGTGGTAGTAGCATTACAAAATAAGAAACTCGGCGAACTATCCATAACGAAAATAAAGCAACTAGCAGAAGTAAACAATACTCACAGTAGAAGTTTCCTTTACCAGTTCCACTCTCCAATATCGCTTCACTCCCCGGCAACGGCGCCATAAAATAGTGTTGATGACCCTAAAGTATAGGGGGTGTATCGCAGTATTTTCGATTAGTAAGAGTGTCGAACCCAACGAGGAGCAGAAGGTGCTGGCTA
Organism: Avena eriantha; assembly: GCA_910589775.1. Lineage (NCBI taxonomy): Eukaryota > Viridiplantae > Streptophyta > Magnoliopsida > Poales > Poaceae > Avena > Avena eriantha. The sequence continues at coordinate 49,478,616 of OU342746.1, read as the reverse complement.
GTGGTATGGATCAGGAATTCTCTGCAAATACTTAGCAAACGGATTTTTAGGGGTTTTCGATAAAGCAAGTAAACAAAGTACGAGTAAATAAAAGACAATAGGAATAAATGCAGCAAGTGGCCCAATCCTTTATGCAGCAAAGGACAAGCCGGTTGTATTACTTAAGATGACCAAACGTTCTCGAGGACACATGGGAAGACTGTCAAGTGCTTTCGCTTCATATAGTCGATTAATCTTCTTTAGCTTGCTAAGTGTTGTGTGGGTGAACCTGTGCTAATGTACCGCCCCATCCAAGACTAATACATACTTGTGATTATACCCCTTACAAACATCCGTAAGTAAAAGAAAGTAATTAAGGTAGAAACCTAACCACATCTTTAAACTCTAAGACCCTTACGTCCCTTGTGCAATGGATTCCTAACGGGGGTTCAGGTTTCTGTCACTCCGGCAACCCCTACGATTAGTAGCCAAATACACAATGCATTCCCCTAGGCCCTTATAGGTGAAGTGTCATGTAGTCGACGTTCACATGACACCACTAGAAGAAGTACACCACAACTTAAATAACAATCTATTGAATCTTTCTCAACGCAACTCCACTACTAACAACAAGACTTCTCCCATGTCCTCAAGAACAAAACGAACTACTCACAAGACATCATATGGATCATGATCAGAGATGGAATAATGATGTATAACAATCTGAACAAAAACAATAATTCAATGGTTCACTCAATAGCATCAACCACATGGAGTAATCAACACCGGGAAAGTTCCCCCTATGAACTATGGCAAGATTCAACCAATTGTTACATCAATATGGAGATGGTGATGAGGGTGTTGATGGTGATGATGATGGTGATGATGATGATGATCCCAATGAAGTCCGGCTTGATGGTGGTGTTGATGGCGACGATCTCCCCTCTCCGGGAAGGAATTCCCCCGGCAGAAATCTGTCTGCCGGAGAGATCTTTCTTTCTCGGTGTTTTCCGCCCCGCAGAGGCGGCGGATTTTTCTGTGGTCGCTCGCCAAGTCGTAGGGTTTCGGGAGGATGATATACGCTAGAGGGGAGAGGCTGGAGTGGGCCAGGGAGGCCACACCACCTCTAGGCGCGGCCTAGGCCTGGCTGCGCCATGGGGTGGTGTGGGCCCCCTGTGGCCCACCTCCACTCCATCTTCTGGCATCCTTAGTCTTCTAGAAAAATAGGATTTTCCGTATATTTTCCCAGATTTTCTGATCTCCGCGAATTTTGCCTCCAAACAGCACCTTTTTCATCAGAATCCTGACTGTAGCGGTCCATGCTCCAAAAGTCATCAACCATGCAAAAATAGATGAAATAACATAAGTATCACCTCTCAATAGGAAATATATCAATGAATAATAGTGAATTAAGAAATAGAATAGTGATGCTAAATGGATGTATCATCCTCCCACTTAACATTTCACAAAAAGTTCCTTCTCAAGAAACTTGACGTTCCAAGTGACAAACTCTTTTGTCCTTGGTGTTATGGAGGAATTCCGAACAAATTCTTTGGGATAACCTACAAAGACGTGCTTATCCGACTTTGGTTGTAAACATTTTACTTATGCATAGAATACAAAAATTTAAGAAAAGACAATTCGGGTTTTATCCCAAACCATAACTCATATGGTGTCATTTCAACAGATCACGATGGTGCTCTTTTCAGTGTAAAAGCGGTAGTCTCTAAAGCTTCAATCCTTAAAACATAATGGCAGTTTTATAAATGACACCTTTGATCTTACCATGTCAAACAAGGTTTGATTTGATCTCTCGAACATACCATACTCATGTGGTTTATCGGGAAATGCAAATTCATGGAATAATTCCTAAGATCTTAGGTGGTTTGCTAAACCTGTAACTCAAATATCTTCCTTTATGATCAAATCATAAACTCTTTTATTTTCTTGTTACAATGATTTTTCACTTCATCTTGAAAGTCTTTGAACAATTTTCAAATGTTTCATACTTCTTCCTTATTAAGTAAATATATAGATATATTCACTCAAATTTCTGGAGAAAGCATATGAAGCAAAAAGATCCATCGCATATGGCTACACATAATGGACTATATACATCAACATGCATAATATACAATAAGTTAGTCATCCGTTCCTCTTTGGCCTATGGACGGAGTTTCAATTATCTCGAGGAAAGTTTCACAAGTGTCGATTGATCAAAATCAAAAGACTCCAAAAATTCATCAACATGGAGTTTCTTCATGTTTACTTTCCAATATAATTCAAACAGCGATGTCACTTCATAAGTGATCTTCCAATCATTTTTTCTTACGACATTTTAGCAATAATGTTTATGGATGTGATTTCTCCAACTAGACTTGTAAAAGTTCATCCATCCTTTATGGAGTATGGTAATTATTTGAACAACCATTGTTCTCGTAATACCGGAACAAAATAACAATTATTAAAACAGATATTGAAGGCTAGGTTTGACGACAACGAAAACACAATAACACTTTATTTGTTTTCGATGAACATCATCACTTATTCTCTTGCCAGTTAGTTAGGCCATTGTAGTTCATGAATTGTGTTGTTCTGTATGACACTTCACACCAACCAATTCGGTATCCAATACCTCAGAACCACATTGTTTAACAAGCAAGGAATATAGCCATAACATGTATATCTTCTATATACCTAAATTGGACATCTCCAACCTTTTCTTTTATGCCAAATATTTTATAGATTCTCTTTCAACAATTCCTTTTCTTTTAGAAGAATCCATCAACATCAATAGTGGTGTCATTCACATGACACATAGTACAAAGTGTATATACTCAAATACTAATACCTTTGGACTTGCACTTTGAAGTGGATCACCATCATCAAATGTTTGGTGTTCTTTCAAAAATCCATTCTTTAGTAATCTATTAGTGTAGTAAACATTTTACTTACATCTTCTATTCATCCTTATCATGACAACTTTCATGATCAAGCTACTATAGCCTATAAGGAAGAATCGCGAGTATAATGTTAGTTCCCAAAACCTTTTGGGAGATCCGGATGCCTAGCATATCCATCCTTCACAAATTCTCATACAATAGGAGAACATGTATTCTGCTAAATTATACTCTATCATAATGTAACCAAAAACATTGTTTCAGATATCACAATATCTTCCACACATGATGGTTTCTGAAACAATTTTTTAGCTCCTAGATAATCTCTATATTAAAACGACTTTTGAATATCAATAATCATGGAGGCAAACATGATACTTTAGATACTGACATTGGAATTCTTACTCTTGATTTAATACTACTTATTAAACTTCATGGAGTAAATAGAGTTTTCTAAAAGTTTGCAATAGGACTTCTAAACTTTAAATTGACATTCAAAACAATACGATACCAGTTCGTAAAGTAAATATCTAGAATTCTATAGTTCTATTATCTCAATTAAAACTAAGCATAAGGCAGTGAACAGATGCCAATGACTACAAAAATTATGCAAATTCACTTTGATTTAGTTTATGACAAATTGAGTTCGACTAATACAAATTAGAAATGAACTCCCACTCAAAAACGACATCCCTCGTGCCTTTTTGGTGATTACAGGAACCAAATCCACTACACCAAGTCCGATCATCACGTGAGTCGCTGTAGCTTCAAAGGCGAGCATCTATATGGGCATCATATCAACTATATGACTCATGATTAACCTTTCAGTCCGTGTTCCGTGGCCATGTCTGTAGATGCTAGGCTCGTCAAGTAAGAACCTTAGTATCCGCGTTTGTAAAACTGTCTTACACCCGTTGTATGAAAGCGCGGAGTCGAGTACACTCGATCATCACGTGATGTCTCGAAACACGATCCATAGAACGGTGCATACTCAAGGAAGAACACATTTCATCTTGATATCTAAATGAGGGATCATTTTACAATGCTACCAAAAGTGCCAAACTAGAAGTATAAGATGCAAACATCTAATATGTAAAGTGAGATGATATGGTCCATGCATTTGATCTCTATCATTTGCATCGTGTTATGATCTCTATCATTCCTTTGTGTGTAAGGCCAAGGTCTATGGAACTTACACGTTAAGTGTGTTGTAAGAGTATCTATCATACATCTACTTAGAACAATACCATATCAAAACACTAGCCCAGCAACGATCTAAACTAGACGCCTCTAATTTATCAATTGCAAGTTTTACGTGGCTTAGGGCTTTCGTAGATAGAACCGGTCTTATCTACGAACATGAACCACAACGGGAATAACCAAGTTATTAGCAACTCATTGTAAATCAGATATTTACTATAGTAGGAGAGACAGACACCCGCTAGCCACTTATGCAAAACTAGTTGCATGTCAGTCGTGGAACCGGTCTCATGTACGATGACATGTAAGGTTGGTCCGGGCCGCTTCATCCCACTATGCCACCAATATCCAAAATACATAGAAGATGCAATAACAGGATCATCATCGCCCACATATAAACATATGTGTACTACTCGTGCAAAGCACCTACGCATAGATCAGGCTCTGATACCACTGTTGGGTTCGCAGCATAGAAAACAAAAAAATTCCTATGATGGGAACTATACGCCAAGATCTATCTACTAGATACAAGCAACGGGTGGATATACATCCATAGAGAACTTACCCTCGAAGACAACAAAGCTTTGTTAACGAGTTGGAACTCGTGGATGATGTAGTTGTACACTTGCCGATCTCAAGATTGTGATGAAGTCCTTCAGGTCTAGCAGCTCCAGCACCATCAGGTCCAGCACCATCAAGTCCAGCACCGCAAAGTAGCGGTGCATCCGTGATCGCACACACGTTCGGTCCACCGAACAACCTCCGCCTCCTCGCTCCAGCGATACAGCAGAAGAAGCAACTCCTTTCTAGATAAAGCCACCGGGAACATGTATCTCGCTAATCCGAGACCATGGGGAATAACTAGAGGGAGAAGAGAACCTTCACGAGGAGGTGGTGCAAGAGGAGAGGAGGAGGAGGTGCTCCTTATATAGGGGAGGGGGCATCCCAAGGGGGCATGGCGCCGGCCATGGTGGGTGCCCCCATCTCTCCCTCATTCATGTGGGTGGAGCTCCCACTCACATAAACACACACCTCCACTCATGTCCACTCACATGCATTAAATTTCCACCAAATTTAATGCAAGATCTCATCAAATAAAACACTTTTATTTATTTTATTCAGAATTTTGTTAATTACTTTAATTAACAAACATTCACATAAAACTCCCTGCAACATTTCAATATCACATGCAGAACCAGTTTCAGCAATTTCACCCAAAACAATTCCAGTTTCCATTAAAATGATTCTAGCGCTTTCTTAATATTTTTCTGAAACATATTTGGTCCAAAATGGTGTCGGTATCCCTTAAGTGTGTCACCCTACAGTTCGCGAATAATGCAGACATGATTGAGACCCCTCTGCAATCAATAATCAGCAGCGGGACCTGGAGATCCATACTGACTCCCACATATTCAACGATGACCCTTGTGACCGTGTGAACCTTTAACGTCGTAACTAAATCCCTTTGTCTCGTGATATATTACATGTCCGCGATTCGATCATTCGCATTGAAATACCTAGTTTGATCTCGTTACCGACATGCACTCTTTTCTCGTTCCTGTGATATAACATTCCAGTGATCACATCACTTGCTTGCAAGCTATTTCAATGTGATATCACCGAGAGGGCCCAGAGTATATCTATTTGTCATCGGGATGGACAAATCCCACTCTTGATCCATGAGCCTCAACATAACACCTTCGTAGTACTGAACCCACCTTTATAGTCACCATGTTACAGTGTGACATTTGATGTTATCAAGATACTCTTCCGGTGTTAGAAATTAACATGATCTCATGGTCTAAGGACCAAGATTACTTCGTATGATGTTATAGCAATATAAACATAATGACTCTGATCGTAATGGTATACTTCGCATGAATGTTCATCTCATTATTCCACCAATGTTGTGACCTCGTTATTAACAACATCCAATGTCCATGATCAGGAAACCTTGATCATCTTGTTAATCAACGAGCTAGTCTATAAGACAGGCATAACTAGGAACCTTTTATTTGTTTATTAAACACACATGTATTGACGTTTCCACTCAATACAATTATAGCATGCAAAATAAACATTTATCATAAACAAGGAATAAGATAATAACCACTTTATTATTGCCTCTCGGGCATATTCCCTTCATTGTCTTGTCCATGCAACGCTCGTCCATCCATCCCTATGCCTACTGCACTTTAATCCTACTGGTTACTGTAATTGTTACTACTGTTTTTATTTTACGACTGCTATTACTTTGCTATTGCTACTACAAAACTATTGCTACTGATAAACTACTGCGAGCAAGATTGTTTCCAGGTGCAGCTGAATTGACAACTCAGTTGTTAAGGCTTATAAATATTCTTTCGCTCCCCTTGTGTCGAATCAATAAATTGGGTTTTACTTCCCTCGAAGACTGTTGCGAGCCCCTATATTTGTGGGTCATCAAGACTATTTTCTGGTGCCGCTGCCGGGAAACATAGCTCTATTTATAAAGTTCACTTGGAATTATTATTGTTCGCTGCTATCCATTCATCATGGGTAAAAATCATGATGGAAAAGTTCCTATATTACCATCCACTACAATGAGAGGTATAGTTCTGAACACCTCTGTTGCTCTTGATTCACTATCTATGATGAGTAAGCTCCTCACACCACCACCACATACACATGTTACACATACTGCTATTTCTGCTGAATCTGAAATTGCTTCTGATACTTATGATGCTTCTACTGTGCTTGATGAGAGTAGTTCATTAGGTCCTTTCCTAGATGCTACAATTGCTAGAGTTGTAGTTGGAAACACTAAAACTCCTAATGAAGATACTGCTACACCTGTTAGTTCACCTAAGTCTAGAGAGAGATATGATCTTGATGACGGTTATATTGAAATGATTGATGAATTTATTGAAGAATGTCAAAACACTCATGATGCAAGTGCTATTATGAATTTTCTTGAGAGACGTACTGTTAGACCTAAATTATCTCCTAATGCTAAGTTTGCTACATCTCCCATAAACATTAAAGATAAGGATTATGATTTCTCTCTTGATTTATCTTACATAACCATTGTTGAGAAATAACCTTTTTGTGGGACTGAAAATGAAAGTGTTGTAGCACATATGACTGAGCTTTCTACCATGAGTGGCTTATTTTCTGATGATATTAAGATGCACACCTACTTTGTTGCTAAATTTTCCCTTTTTCATTGAAAGGAGAAGCTAAATCTTGGTTTAATAATTTACCTCCTGGATCTATTGATAGCCCCGATTGCTTGATTGATATGTTCTTTTAGAAATATTTCCCTCCTAGTGCTCGACATGCCATTTTGTAGGAACTTTTTGATTTTAAATAGGGAGAAGAGGAGAAATCGCCTGAATCATGGGCAAGGTTTTGTGCTTTAATTCACGCACAACCTGGATGTCCATTACCTAAAATGAGCTTCTTGATATATATTATAATGGACTTAATGATGAATCTAGGACATACCTAGATAGTTTTGTTGATTGTGTTTTCAGGAAGAGAACTCCCGAAGAAGCTGAGGAATTAATGGCTAAAATAAGTAAGAATTCTGATGACTGGACTTCACCTGAGTCAACTATACCTGAGACAGCTGTGGCTGAGCCAACACCAACACCAAAGAAGAGGGCAGTGATTGAACTAAATGATGAAGTGATGAAGGAAGCTAAGAAATGTCTTAAGGAGAAAGGTATTAAATCTGAAGATGTGAAGAATTTACCTCCTATAGAAGAATTATGTAAACCAATCTCCCACTCATCCACTATTGAGGTAAACTCTCTCCAACATTTTGATGAAGGTGATATTCCTTATTCTAAACCTCCTGATCAATGCTTAGAAGAGTTTGATATCTATATTGTTAAGCAAGATAATTTTAATAAGAGAGTGCATAATCATTTCATGGAAAACTCTAGAGCTATTAATGAGTTGAAATATATTGTGGAAAGAACCTCAAATGATGCTAAAATGCTTGTTAAACATTTCCAAATGGTTCAAACTCAAATTGATCGGCTTACTAAAGTACAAACAGATTTGCTAGTTAATGCTTCTAAAGAAAAACATGCTTATGAAATTAGAACTAGGAGTGGTGCTTCCACTCAGGATCCTCTATATCTTGAGGGACATCCTAAAAGAATTGAGCGGGATTCTCAACAAATTGAAAATAGTGGTATTTCTTCTAAGAGAAAGAAAAAGAAACATAAAACAGTTGTAGAATCTTCTGAACCTGCTAAAGATCCTAATAGTATATTTGTCTCTGATGCTGAAACTGAAAGTGGCAATGATAAAAATGATGCTCCTGATAAAGAAGAAATTGAAGAAGAACCTGAAAGGCACACTAAGAATACTAAATACACTAAGGAATATTTTGTTGCTAACAAACATGGTAGTGAAAGAGAGCCTTGGGTTCAGAAACCAATGCATTTTCCTAATAAGAAACACAAGTCAAAGGAAGAACAACACTATAACAAGTATTGTGAGTGGATGAACATTTATTTTTGCAAATTCCTTTGACTACTACTATTAAATTTCCTCCTTATTCAAAGTTTATGAAGTATATTGTCTCTAATAAAAGGAAGATTCCTAATGAGGAAATTTCTACTTTACTTGCTAGTTATTCCTTCAATGGTAAGGTTCCAAAGAAACTTGGAGACCCAGGTATTCCAACTATTCCTTGTTCTATTAAAAATAATTATGTTAGAACTGCTTTGTGTGATTTGGGAGCAGGAGTTAGTGTTATGCCTTTTTCTCTCTACAAGAGACTTCAACTGGAAAAATTGATACCAACTGATATATCTTTGAAAATGGCTGATAAATCTACTACTATTCATGTTGGTATATGTGAGGATGTTCCTGTTCAAGTGGCTCAGAATTGCTTGATATTAACTGACTTTATTGTGCTTGAAATGCCTAAAGATGATAATATGTCTATTATTCTTGGGAGACCTGTTCTTAATACTGCAGGAGCTGTCATTAACTGTAATGAAGGAAAGGTAACTTTTAATGTTAATGACAAGGAGCATACTGTCTATTTCCCCAAGTAGATTGATAAGACTTATGGCCTAAATTCAATTGAAAATATTGAGGGCATCAAAGTTGGAGAAATATATTGTCCCATACTACAAGAAAATTATGAAACTATTATGATTGGGACTATTGCTATTAGGGTTGAGGTAACATAATCATTTAGTGGAATGCAAAGTTTTGTTTCATATAAAATTGTTTTGGTAACAAGACCTGATCAACCTTGTTAACAAAGGGATTTTAATGAACAAAACAATATTTTCACCATGATTATCCTTCCTCACTTTTATTTTATCCATTTTAATTTGTTGCTTTCACCTTGTTTACTTTTCTATTGCTAGTTGCTTGCATATTAGAGTGTCTTAGAACTTCTGAAGTTTTAGTTTTGTTTTGTTTTTGCATCATTCCAAAATCATCTTTCTGCTAGAAAATCATTTATCAATACATGAAAACTGCTCAAAAATAAAGTTTCTCGAAAAATTCCAGAAAATTCATATTAAATTTTTATGGAAAAAAGGGGCAGAGAGGTACCTGGAGTGACCTAGAGGGGCCCACCAGGCAGGCACACCACCTGGTCACGTGGCCACACCAGAGGCGTGCATGGGCATGGTGTGGGCCACAACTGGGTCTCCACTTATTCTCCCACCTTCCACTCCTTTCCCTCTCCCAAGAAAACACCATTGCATTGATCAAAACCGTGTTCTTGCTGTTCTTGCTCGTGATTTTTGATCTCCTTGCTCAGCCCACCTTTACAGGTGAGATTTGGAGCATTTGTTCTTCGATATGTAACTCCTCTGCTTGTCCAAGAAGATTTTTGATTAGTGGATTATTTCTTGAGTATTTTGTTGTTGTAGGTGACAGGTTATGTGAGTTTGCATGCTTGTTCTATGCTTAGAGAAATTGTTTTGATGCATGTTTATCCCTCTTGCAAGTCCCTATAAGTAGTTCCTTTCATTATGTAATCACTTTGCAATCATTTTTTGTGATGGTTGTCTAATTTTTTTAGAAAAGAGGATGAATGAACACCAACTCAACCAACATGAATTAGGGGTGCCTGAGGTCATGAAAGTCCACTGTGAGGAAGAAGTTTTCCCTTCTATTTATCCATGCCCCGAATTCATGAGGGCTGTAGGGATTTCTCAAGATTTCCATACACTAATTTCTAATGCAGGATTGGAGCATTTTGTGGGAGATGAACCTTACCAATATGTGAAACTAACTATGTATGTGGTGCAGGATTTGTCGATTTAGTTGGTCCTTGCCTAACCCCGTGGTTCATTACAAAATTTACAATGTAGTTGTCGACCTCCCTTTTGATAATTTTTATGAAGCTATTAAAGTACCATAGTGGGGTTCGCATGAAAGGATTAGAGAGCGGCCTACACCACCCGTGGACTTGTATGCATAGATTTGCCAAGGGAGCAGCTTCTCAAAGGAGAGTGGTAAAATTTGTAATATTCATCTCCCATCTATTCGATATTTTGCCTACTTTATTGCCAAGTGCATTCTTGCTCGGAAAACTGCTAGTAAATTATCTTCATATGATCTAGCCTTTATCTCAGCTGCCTTGAAACAAGATAGGACTTATAACTTGGTTTCTTTGATAGCTTTCCGTCTTGCTGCTAACCAAGAGAAAGGTGGGATTTGTGGAGGCCTCATCTCCTCTCGTTTATTAGCTTTGCATGGAGTAGCTCCTCATCATCTACACTTACAGTTTCCCATAGAGAGGCTTGATCTTAATTTCATGATACAACATAGATTTGTTTCTTCTTGGGATAATTTGAGTGATTTATCTTGTCAAATAACCTTTCTCAAGAGTGGATGGAGAGGAGGTAAGTCTGAGCGAGTGGTTCTTTTGCCTGTGCCTGCTTTGTTTAACCTTGATGCCAGGGTAGGATGGTCACTCACGGAGGAAGAGCTCGACACATATTTGGAGATCTCCCAGCAAGAGCATAATGTTGGAAGGGAGGCCGAAGACAATTTGGTCCAACCCTCCAATGAGGGGGAGTCTTCATACCAGCAACCTGCCTATGATTGGGGAGCCTTTTCTTCTTTTTCACGAGGGCCTGGTTGTGATCATTCTTACGATGACTCGTCGGCTTGGAGTTCCTACCTGCGTTGGGATTGATCTCCACTTAGGCCAAAAGCCTAAGCTTGGGGGGAGGTATACCGACATCACACTCATCCACATATCTTGTTCTATCGGTACTTTGTATATCCATGTTTTTCTTTCTTTTTAGTTTTTGTTCTTGCTTTATTTCTGCTTTCCAAAACACAAAAATACCAAAAATATTTTCGTTATTTCTCTTTATTTGCTTCTTTATCTTTTAGCCTTGGTTTGCTTCATCCTTTTTAGCTTTGATTATTCGAAAAACCCAAAAATATTTTGCTTTGTTTGCTCTTTCCTTCGGTTCCTGTCTTTAAAAATCGAAAACCCAAAAATATGTGTGGTTCTTCTCTAGTTTTGTAAAGTTCGTTGCAGGGTTCATCGGTCCTCTATGACTCCTTGGAGTTTGGTTTTATCTTATTAGTCAAGTCACACAAGTGAAAGGCAATGATGATTTATGACAACTCGAGGTGTGGTAAGAGGCTGGTATGAACTCTATTTGTTTTCATTTTTGTACATATACTCATCATTTTCGGCATGCTTAGTATGTTCATGTAAGGTGTATGTTATTTAATGGATGCTTAGTAGTTCTCGCTCTCTTATGATCAGTTCTAGTCCACTAATAGTTTGTAAATGTCATATAAATGTTTGCTTGCATCGTTCTATTCATAACTTGGTATGATATTGTGGTATCTTCCTCTGAATGTTTTATTTGAATCGACTTGGCACATGCTCACACATGCATATGACTAAAAAAAGTCAGTTAAGCCTCAATGATTTATTTTGCCTCGGAGTTCTTGTGTCACTTTTATGCCACTATTAATTTTGTTTTGTCGCAAGCATGCTTATGAAAGTTACTGCTCTCTCGATTGTCGCTCCCTTTCTATTGCTAGTATTCACTTGCACTGAGTATAAGCTTTACTCATGCATCCAACTCCCCAAAACCAAAGTTGTCAAAAAGAGTCCACCCTATCTACCTATTAGCTTCATTGCTATTCCTTGCATATTTATTATGCTTTGTTTTCTTCCAAATAAAAATGTTTGCTTATTATATGAAAATTAGTTAGTAAAGCTCTCACGAACTTGATGGCACACTTTATTTTCTTGCACTTAATAAAATTGAACCATTGTGTCCATCTATGTTGCTTATATGCTTGCGCTTTATAAGTTGCGAATTGGCAGAACCATGTACCATGGGGAACATTTCCAACATTGCACTTATTATTAAGTTGATATCATGTTCTTTTGTTTATGGATCCCGGTGGTGTGAAATAAAAGGGGAGCTTGTAAGCTCATGGAGTTTGTATGTGTGTTAGAGAAACACCTGGACGGCTAGCCTAAGCCATGCCTAATCATGGTGGAAACTTGCAGCATAACCATAGTGAGCATTTTGTGAAGCATCCTCAATAAAAACCTATGCAAATAGCAAATAAAAAGATCGCTAAGATGTTCATTGTCTGCTGCCTTGTCATTTTGATATGGGAAAGCTCCTGTGTCATGGGGCAAGGGGTACCCGTTGGCGGTTCTCTATGATACACATACACTTACAATGACAAGAACTTTCTTGTGACCAAAGTTGAGTAGCATGAGGTTCGGTACTTGTAAACAAGGCGCATGAGATTTTTAACTTATAACTTGTCAAGCATATCCTCATATTGGAGTCACTTTAACCTTAATCACCTCAAGATGCTTATGATAGGGGCAATCAGAGCTCAAAGCTAATGAGTACCATACTTTAACATTTGGAAGCCTTTCAAACTTTTCAAATATTTTCTTGCACTTTTATGTCGAGTCACCATTTATTCTTTGAGCACCTTCCCGAGAGCATAGTTATCATTCTTAGTGTAATGTGCTTGTCCCAAAACACGGTTAATTGTGACATAACTTTGACGCTTGTTTCTTTGATATTTTTACTTCTAGTCTTCACTTAAACTTCAAAGGTGCCTTGGCATTTATGTTTTGCTCCAAAAAGAAAGGCAAGCAAGATACCACTTTATCATATCTTCTTATGAGCATTACAATCCTGCATATGCTTATGTATCATGTTGCTTATTATTATTGGGTTGGAATCTCTTCATAGCTTGCATGACCACTGGGTAAACTTATTTGCATACTCTTTACTATGAATTGCCTAAGTATACATCTTATGAAGCAAACGTGTTCATGAAAGTTTTTTTATCGCACTCAGTTTTCAACTGAATTGCTTGAGGACAAGCAATAAGCTAAGCTTGGGGGAGTTCATACGTCCAAAACATATCTACTTTCCCTAACACTTTTGCTATTGTTTCTTCTCTAATTTGTGTGATTTGGATACAACTAATGCGGACTAACGTTGTTTTTAGCAGGATTGCTTTGGTGTCTCGTTTTTGTGCAGGAAATCAACTTTCAGGAAAAAACCCAGAAAATATCGCAAAACTCCTATTTTACTAGAAGACTCACGAAGCCAGAAGATGAGACGGAGTGGGGCCATGAGAGGCCCACACCACCTGGCCGCGCGGGCCAGCCCAGGCCGCACCAGGGGGTGGGGTCGCCGCCTTGGACTCCGCCTCGACCTCTCCTTTCACCTACATAAGCCCTCTGACCTAAAAACAGAAAGGGATTCGACGTTTTTCCAGATAGAGTTCCGCTACGCCGTCACCACCAGAAACTGCGATTCGGAGCCAGAAACTCCGTTCTGGCAACCTATCGGGATGGGGAATTGGAGGAGATCATCGCCATCATCATCACCAACGGTTCTCCATCAACCATGTATGATTCCCCCATCCATGAGTGAGTAATCCCCCACAGTAGTCTATGGGGATGGTAGGGATTGGATGAGATCGTTCATGTAATTGCATCAGATTGTTAGGACATGGTGCCTAGTATCTATTGTTAGTCTTTTTTGACATTGTTGCAACTTGTTATGCTTAATGCTTGTCACTAGGGCCTGAGTGCTATGATTTCAGATGTGAACATGTTATTGATTCATAATGATATTATTGTTTGTGATCTTACCTGCAAGTTGTATACACATATTATTGTCCGGAACCCGAGGCCCCGCAGTGACAGAAATCGAGATAACTGGAGGGGATGACTATGATGTGAGGATCACATGTACTCATAGAGTATTAATGCTTTGCTCCGGTGCTCTATTAAAAGGAGCACCTTAATTGCCAGTAGATTCCCTTGAGACCCCGCTACAATGGGCTGATATGACTATATATGAAACACATGTCTATGATTATTTAGTACTTGGATACTTTATCTTATTTATCTGCAAATGCCCTATATCTTGATTATTACATGAATTTTCTTGTCCATGCAACGACCGTCCATCCATCCCTATGCCTACCACACTTTAATCCTACTGGTTACTATAATTGTTACTACTGTCTTTATTTTACTATTGCTATTGCTACTACAAAACTGTTACTACTGATAAATTACTACGAGTAAGATTGTTTCCAGGTGCATCTAAATTGACAACTCAGTTTTTAAGACTTATAAATATTCTTTGACTTTGTGTCGAATCAATAAATTGGGTTTTACTTTGTTCTCCTATACTTGCCGGTAATCAAGGAGGCAACGTGACTGAGCAAGGGCTCCGCCAGGACGCTGCTGATGAGGACAAGGCGGTGGCTTCCATTCCTAGGGTGGAGATGCCACCAATGACGAACACACATTAGAGAGCACACATCGTGCAGGCCGGTGCCACACAGCGCGCCCTGCTGCTGGCAAGCAGATGGAGGCGTATTAGTTCGATGCCCCTGTAATGCTTGTATGAGTTTTTCTCTGTCCCCTATATCTCCTTTTTGTTGATTTTTGTGGTGGAGATCACTCACTAGTCACTACGTGTTAATCTCGCATCTCCACCTCAAACTGAATTTTGGAGGAGAATTGCATCTCCATCTCGATCTGAATTTTGGAGGAGGGATTCTGCAATTAGGATAGCAGCCACAAAGTGTTATTTTGGCATCTAGGTAGTAGAGTTAACCTCGCAATATTCAGTACTAATCTGGCAGCAAGGTAGAAATAACCTGGTAATATTAAGTACTCCAGGTGTCCTACAACGGATGGGGTTCAGAGAGAAGCGAATTTGTCTGGACGTGCACGCGCTTGATTCGACTCGCTTGGCTGGCGGTCACGCAGTCACAGATGCACTAGACGGCCCTGGGTAGGAACGCCATGAAGTCGTTGGCAGACGCGGCGAGGGCTCGGTCAGTGGTGCGTACATCGGCGGGAGCCGCGAACCTAAATCGAGCCTACGATAGGGAAGCCGGGAGCGGTAGAGCCATGGTAATTTGCCTCTCTTCCTCTTGATCTTCCACCTCTCTCCACGATTCTGTCTCTCTCTCTCATCCTCGATGATTGATTGGTTTGCTGTTTGTGAGGTCGATGATTGGGTTGCTGTTGTGTTAAGCGGAGATATCGATCCCCTAGGGATGGTTTCCTGCCTCTGTCTCCCGAGGCAACAAGGGGCTCAGAGAAGGAGCACTGTGCCCTCCTCTCCTTTCCAAGGAGGCTAGCGGCGCGGTGGAGGACCTCTCCTCCCCGAGGCGTTGCGTCCATGACATGTTTCTTAAAAAGTAATTACTACTACATTTAGTTAATACAGTGCAAGCCATTTATATTGGTAGGACATGTGCATACAATGTTAGCTGAACATTTTTTCAGTGTGAAATTTTCAGTATAAAGTCCATAGATATTGGGGTCAAACTTCGCTTCAGTAATGGAGTGATTACCTTCATATGTTAATTTTTTTGGGTGTGAAATGGTCATTCGTTAAACTTTCTACCAAATGCATCATATTTTTTTCAGAGAATGATTTTGAAAATGACTTTCTTAAATACCAAAATATAGATGCTTTCTACTGCATCGCTCTGTTTTTTTCTTTTTTGCAAAATGGGGAAGATGATAAAAGATCAGTCTGTATGCAATGGTAATGTAGACATATCATGTGATCTAAGTTTGCTTCTAGGATGTTCAACCGTTTGAGAAATTTATGTTCTTTGTTTTCAACATGTGTTAAGTCCGAAACACTATCCACACAATTATGTTAGCATTTTGCAATCAAGTTTGACGGAAGTAGTATATAAATGGAGCCGCACTGTGCAATTTCGTTCTATAAACATTGGGGGTGCCTCCATTTACAACTTGAGTGCACTAGGTTGGATACCTAGTTATAATTATTTTGTTTTAGTAACAAAGTGCATTGTGGTAGTGTGGAACACGGCAGTGCCATCGGGGATGGCTTGAAGGGGACACTCAGGTTGATATCGGTGGCTACTTGCAACGGGTTGGGCACAGATACTATAAACACAGCGATGTACCTAGGTTCAGATCGTGAGGTAAAACTCCTACTCCTGCAAGGATCTACTATCGAAGGGGGCGAATGCCCAGTACAAGTGCTCCTTGAGCTGTTTCCTTAGTTACTTTTTGCTAAGAATTCTCTAAGTCCTTTTTCTGGTGTCTATTTTCCTTCTGCTTGAGCCTCCCTAGAACCCTAGCGCTACCCCCTTTATATACAAGTCGAAGAGGCAGCTTACAAGATGGGTTCTAGGGTTTACTGTTTGGATTTGGGCTTTACAAAGTGGGCCGGCTGGACAAGGCCAAACGGTAGGCCCGGGTCTAGTCAAGCCTCCAGTACAGGGGAGTACCATGCTTTAGCGCTCAGCGCCCCTGCTTTACTTGTCATCTGGCTCTTTATCCGTCAGCCGGCTCTTTATGCGTAAGCCGGGGATTTATACTCAAGGAGCACTTGTACTGGGGCCAAACGGTAGGCCCGGGTCCAGTCAAGCCTCTAGTACAGGGGAGTACCATGCTTTAGCGCTCAGTGCCCCTGATTTACTTGTCATCTGGGTCTTTATCCGTCAGCCGGCTCTTTATGCATAAGCCAGGGATTTATGCGTAAGCCGGGGCTTTCCTCGTCAGCCCTTGCTTTGCTCGTCAGCCTCCAGCTTTGGCATAGTTTTCTTGTAGCGCCGGCCAGGCCAGCCAGCCTGTCTGGTCAAGGGTGCGCTGAGCAAGCAGCGTCATCCCCACCATACAATGTCCAGCGGATCCGAGGCAGCCGGCTAGGAGCGGCCTCTCAGCCGGTTCTTCTGGCTACCCGGCTAGACGGGCCAGTCGGGGAAACTTGAGTGCGGACCGGGTGGGAATTCCACCCGGCTGTGGTTTCTTGATCTGGGTCCAGACGGCATGCGCTCCTTGGAGCCAGCTGGTTGGTCCCGTCTTGGCCTACCCGGGGGTCATCCCGACACTAGTCTGTGAGCGCGTTAGGACTTGGCCTTGTGGAGAAGTTCTTGCATGCTCATTTGCAATGATTGATAACGCAGATGCCTTGTCGTTTTCGTTTGTCTTGTAGTCTTTGTCTTGTAGTCTTTGTCTTGTACCGGCTTTAGATTCTGTGTTGTTTTCCTAGCTGGGGTTCACCGGCTATGGAGCCGATGGGCCCACCCATAGGGTGTGATGGATGATCTTCTTGACCGGCTGCCGCACCCGGCCGGGAGATGGATCGCCAGTCTGCTGTCGTCGGTGCTTGCGTAAGCTGCTCCTGCTGTTTCTGTCGCGCGTCGCGTCAGTTTGACTTCTGGGTCTGCTGCTACAGTTTTTGGTAACCGTGTGCACGCTTTCATCATTGTGTCTCCTTGGAGATCATGGGGGCGGTTTGCCTCCCGCAGTAACTTCTGTGGGATCCTATGTACGCGCGGCACTGGCACACGCGATTTGCCCCGAACCGTCGTAGGTTAGTGGGGTGGTTGCTTCGCCACGTGGCATGGAGGCAGGGGAACTGGCGCGGTTACCCTTCGCGGATAAATACGTGTGCGAGCAGCAGTGATTCCTCACTTCGCCTCCCTACGCCTACCATCCTTGTTCTTCCCCGCGCTCGAGCCTCTCTCTGCTCTTCCATGCAACCGTTTCCTGGTTGCCGACGTTTCTCCTCTTCTTCGACCACGGGACCCCGCACCTCCATCACGGCTACCTTCCCAGGCAATATGCTGCCCGAGGTCGCCGGCGGCTGGTGTGGCTCTTATGTCACAGATGAGCTCATGAAGAAGTATCGGCGGGGGAAGTTCCTGCGGTCGGAGCGGGTGGTGAAGCATCGCCTCGCACCGGAGGGTGAGCGGGTGCCGTACCCCCAGCCAGGCGAGTCCGTTGTCTTCCTCGCCCACTTCGCTCGCGTCCTCGGGCTACCGTTGAGCCGCTTCGTCCTGGAGCTGCTGGTCACCTTCGATCTGCAGCTTCACCACCTCGGAGCCAACGCTGTGGCGATGCTGTCACATCCCGCGGCTTGCTGCGAAGCGTTCCTCGGTGTCTGCCCCGATGCCGCGAATTTCTTGAAGTTCTTTCACTTCAAGGTGCAAGTGGTGGGGAAGGGGGGCCCGTTGATGGAGACGGACTGCTGCGCCATCTACCCGCGGCCGTCAGCGCCCATACCCCGCCTGGAGCTTCCCCACACCGTCAAGCTCTAGCAGTGCTCGTATTTTTTACATGCGCAACGAGACGGAGGTGGACTTCATCAAGGTCCCCTCCTTCGCCAACGTCCCCTCTAGCCGGAAGGCCTAGACCGTCCAGCACTTGGGTGCCTAGGGCGACATCAACCGGATGGCGCCCGGCTGGTCGTCCTCATGGAGAAGGAGCGGCTCACCGCCCGGGACATTCTGTTGTCCTGGATGGCGACCCGCGTGCTCCCGCTGCAGCACCGGTCGCACAAGATGTGCCACATTTCTGGCCATCTGGATCCCACCCAGGTATCCCGGCTGGACGTGTCGTACGCCGCCCTCCGCGAACGGCTCGCCACCATCTCGAAGGAGGTGCTGGAGGAGGGGTGGGAGTTCTCCTGCCGGCCATACCACCGCGGCCGGCCGCCGCCGAAGGTATGTTTTTTCTTGCTCCTCTCCGGGTTGATTTTCCTGAGGGACTCCTGTTTCGTGCCTCTTATTTTCCCTTGTTGAGTAGCTTTTCACGGCGCAGCTAGCGGAGGACGGTATGGGTGACACCGATCTCCCCAACTTCTCCGTGGACTTCAAGCCAGCGAAGGCTCCGCCCGTGGAGGTGGAGCGGTTTCCCATGCGGGCCGACGAGGGCTGCGACTTCCCACCCAGTGAGAAATTGTTTCCTGCCCTTGTTATGCCTGCACTTGCTATGCTAGTAGTTGTAATCTTGACTTTTCCTTGTCCCTGGAATAGCTGCCCACGGAGAGGACGTGGAGCTGGCCGAGCTCGCAGCGCCCAGGGGCAGGGGGAAACGGGACGCCCCTACCAGCGTCGCCCCGGCGGCGCCAAGAAGACGCGCCGCCTCCGCCCTACGCCCGTCATGCCGAGCGTTGTCGGGTAGGTGCAATTGTCCTTTTGGTGCGGGTATTGCCTTACTCGTATTTGTGTCGCTCACTTCTTGTGTTCCCGCAGCGAGGCTATGTCCTTGCCCGGCTCCGCGACCATTGCCACCGTGTCCGCCCCTCCACCTGCTGCCGAGGAGAGCGCGCCGGCTTTGGCATCCGAGGCTGCGCCGGCTTCGGCCTCCGAGGCTGCGTCGGCTCTGGCGTCCGAGCCTCCGCCGGCTCCGGCGTCCGAGGCTACGCTGGCTCTAGGCCCTGAGGTGGCAGCGACGGAGGTGGTGCCGGCGGTTGAGCCCACGACGCTTCAACGGGCCAGGGTTGTCTCTCGACTTGCGGGGGGCTTGTCATTCGGGCGTGCCGGTGTTGCCCCTGCACAGCCGGAGGTTGGACCCTCTGCGGCTGCGGTGAGCGACGACGACCTCCAGGTCACCGGCTGGACCCCGGCGCGTGTCACGCCGCCATCGGACGCTCTTCTGGTGCAGTTGTCGGAGGCAGCGCCTCTGGCCGTTGGCCAGATCCGCCAGCTGGTGGGGGCGTTGGAGCAAGGGCTCGACCAAGCCAGGACGTTGGGAGCTTCTGTCGAGGTATGTGCTCTGTCGCCAGTCTTGTTGTTTTGTCTCCATCTTGCGACGTATTTGTTTCTTTTGGTTCTTATTTCTCTTCTTTTGCACAGAGGGCTCTTACCGACGCTGCCAAGACTTCGCGGGACCTGGGCCGTAAGATCGCTCGCTCTGCCGTATCTTCCCAATTGGGCAATTTCTCGCGCTTTTTGTTGAGTATTGGTTACCCTTCTACAGCTCTGCTGGCAGACCGGGACCGCGAGGTAGCCCGGCTAAAGGGGGAGGTCGCCTGGTTGGAGGAGGCCAACAAGACCCGCCAGGACCAGATCGCCAAACTGACTACACAGCAGCACTAGATGGAGATCAAGGCTGGTAGGGCCAAGAAGACCGCTGACACCCGGGCAGAGGCGCCCAAGAATCTGGAGGAGCTCTATGCTACCCAGACGGATGCCCTCAAGGCTTCCAAGGCCAAGGAGGCGGCGGTATTGTTGGAGCTCTGCCAGATCACTGAGATCATTGTCAGTAAGTGCTTGTGACCTGATCCCCTTTTGCGGATTTGTCCTTTGTGATTGATACTGACTGCTGCCCTCTTTTCCGGTTATAGCTCAGTACCCTAAGGCAACTGACCAGGCGCTGGGCCGGATTCCCGAGACAGATCCGGATCGGGATCTCCACCCGGGGGAGCTGGTGGGGGTCATCAATGAGGAGGCTAACCAGCTCCGCGCTGCCACTCTCAAGGTCTTTGACTATGTCTGGCCCGAGGCCGCCCCACCTGCCACCATTGATGACCTAGCGAAGCATCTCTGGGGCGCTCCGGAGCTCAAGAACATGGCCCGGGAGTGGGCGGCTCATGGTGGCATAGAGATGGTGTTGACGCTGCTGAAGTCCTGGTACCTGGATGTGGATCTGTGGAGCCTCTCCCATGGATTCCGCCAAGGGAGCAACTACGACCAGCTTCATGCCGACGTCCCCGACATCCGTTCCTGTGCCGTGACGATCGGGAGCAACGTCGTGCTGGATAGGGACTTCAGCGACCTGGCCGGCACGGAGCGGTACTTCCACAGCCCGGATGCGGCACGCACCGACGCTCCGGCTGCACCACAGACCGCCTCGACGGACGTCGCCTCCTATAGTCGTGCTCCAGCTGATGCCTCCGGCCCTTCTGCCCCTTAATGAATTTGATCCCCGGTATGCCGGGAGTATTTGTGACTTGAAAAATTCGTCTTTTCTGTGCGCCATGTGAACAATTGTCCATCTGTGACATGTTGAACTTCTGTGGGAGCATCGCCTCCCTCTATTTTGTTTAATCGTTGCTCTTCTGTTTCACTTTCTGTTTTGCGTCTTTTGCATGCGTGCTTCTTTGTGGGGGCGGGCAAGCGCACCCATAGGGTGTAGTCCCCGAGGTTCAGGCCGGCTGGAGAATGCAGCTGGGTCGAAGCTCCTTTATGTTCTTTGTTTTGCAGGTTTCTGTGTGGGGGCGCGCAAGCGCACCCACAGGGTGTAGTCCCCGAGGTTTGGGCCGGCTGGAGAATACAGCCGGGTCAAAGCTCCTTGACCTGCTGCCACCTAGAAGTTTTCTGCCTCCGCCTTGGCGGTGTTCGTTGTTGAACTGTGGCTCATGCAAACATAGAAACAAACAAGTTGTTTGCCTGGTTAAGCATATGCAAGTTCAAACTGTAATCTTAGATGAACTAATTTTTCAGACTTTTGCTGTTTCACGCAAATTCAATGTCTTTGCCCTTTTCTCAGTGAGCATTGGCGAATTTCAGTGTTGTTCCCTTGCTGGCTTTTAGCCGGAGTCGAAGGGGTAGCTTAGTAGGCGTACTGCATGATACTTCGGGTTTGGGTCATTGCCTTTGAGCCAGCGAGCACATCCGGGTCGTCTAGACATTTTTGTTTTCCTCGTGGCATTTTCGTGTAGGGGCCTTTGAGCGTTCTCCTCTTGCCGGATCTGTCAGCCGGCATGCAGTCTGTAGCCAAAACTGAAGAGGAAGCCCTAGGAACCGCGTATAGTACTTTACCGCGTGGATCGCACAGCCGTCTGGGCCAACCGGCGAGTCCCCGAGGCGGATCTCCGGCTCCAGGGTTAGAGTAATGCAGCCGAAAAAGCCAACTTGTGTAGGATGACTTGCTTATTTTATTACGGAGTCCCAGAGACTGTGTCGAGGCTCATATGCTTGTTCATTACATGAAAGTAAGGTACATACACTTCTTGTTCAATTGTAAAAGGGGCGAAGCAGGTTCGCTTTCCATGGGCATTCAGTTTCTTTGCCTGATCGGTCCATCTTGTTCTTTTCCGGCTTGCGGGCGTCGATGAGGTAGTACGAGTTGTTCTGTAGTGCCCGACTGATTATGAATGGGCCCTCCCAAGGTGGAGACAACTTGTGCATCCCCTTGGTGTCTTGGACCAGCCTTAGCACCAGATCACCCTCGCGGAACGAGACGCTACGTATTCGGCTGGCGTGATAGCGGCACAGGTTCTGCTGGTAGATGGTTGACCTGGACAAGGCCAATTCGCATGCTTCCTCCAGGAGATCGACACTGTCCTCCCGTGCTTCTTTGGCCTGCTCCTCTGTGGAGAGCAGTTTGCGGGGTGCGTCAAACTCGATGTCAGTGGATAGAACCGCCTCTGCCCCGTAAACAAGGAAGAAAGGAGTGTAGCCGGTGGACTAGTTTGGCGTGGTGCGCAGGCTCCAGAGTACAGCCGGCAGCTCCTCAATACAGCATCCAGGGGATCGCATCAGCGGTTCGATCAGCCGGGGCTTGATTCCGGCTAGGACTAGGCCATTTGCTCGCTCGCACTGCCCGTTGGACTAGGGGTGTGCCATAGACGCGAGGTCCAGGCGGATGCCCTTATCTCCGCAGAATCGCGCGAAAGCTCCTTTGGCAAAGTTTGTTCCGTTGTCGGTTATGATGTTGTTGGGGTAGCCAAAGCGCGTGATTATGTATGTGAAGAACTTGACCACCGTTGGCCCATCCAGCTTCTTTATTGGCTTTGCCTCTATCCACTTGGTGAACTTGTCCACCGCCACTAGCAAGTGGGTCATTCCGAATCTGGCTGTTTTGAAGGGGACAACCATGTATAGCCCCCAGACGGCGAACGACCAGGTGATGGGAATCATCTTGAGTGCTGCGAATGGAGTGTGCTTCTGCTGGCTGAACCGCTGACACCCGTTGCACGCCTTGACAATCTGTTCGGCGTCTTCTAATGCTGTGCGCCAGTAGAACCCGTGGCGGAATGCCTTTGCCACTATGGCTCGTGACGATGCGTGGTGTCCGCACTCGCCCTAGTGGATGTCGATCAGTAGCCAGATTCCCTCCTCTTGGCTCACACATCGTTGGTAGATGCCACCAACGCTACGCTTGTAGAGCTCGTTGTTGATGATGGTGTAGGCGCTGGCTCTGCGCTTGATATGTCTAGCTTGTACCTCCTCTTCGGGCAGCCCCCCGCTGGCTAGGAAGTCCATGAATGGCTTGGCCCATGTTGGTGTTTCCTGGATGGCGCATAGCGCCTGCATTAGCAGATTCACTTCTACTTGGATGGCTGGGTCAGGCTCGTCACTAGAGGCCGACCGGGTGGAGCGGCAGAGCCGACAGCTGCTAGGCTAGAGGCGGCAGTCCTCGGGTGTGTGGGAGCAGTCTCCGGGTGCGATGCAGCCGTCACAGAGGTCTTGGAGCCCGCAGTCCCCGGGTGCGGTGCAGCCGTTGTGGAGGACTTAGAGCCGGCAGTACCCGGGTGCGGTGAAGCAGTCCCTGGGTGCAGTGCAGCCGTTGTGGAGGACTTGGAGCCGGCAATCCCCGGGTGCGGCGAAGCAGTCCCCGGGTGCGATGCAACCGTTGTGGAGGACTTGGAGCTAGTAATCCCGGGTGCGGCAAAGCAGTTCCTGGGTGTGATGCAGCCGTTGTGGAGGACTTGGAGCCGGTAGTCCTCGGGTCCATTATGGAGTCGGATTCGGGAGATGGTGCGATCGATGGCTTGCGCAGGTGCTCAAGGGAGACTCCAGGCGGAATTGGTTGTCTTGTCGACCCAATGCGGGCGAGCGTGTTTGCGGCCTTGTTGTTTACCCTGGGAACGTGATGAAACTCGCACCCTTCGAAACAGGCGCATAGCTGCTATACAAAGAAACGGTATAGAGCCATGTTTGCATCTCTGGCGTCCCAATCGCTTGACACTTGCTGCACCACCACATCAGAATCACCGAAGCAGAGGATGCGCCAGATGCGTATTTCCTTTGCCATCTTGAGGCCGTGGATGAGCGCCTCATATCAGCGATGTTATTGGACGCGCAGAAGTGGATCTGTAACACGTACTCCAGCCGGTCTCCCTTTGGGGAGGTGATGACCACTTCGGCTCCGAGACCTCCATACATCTTGGAGCCGTCGAAGTGCAGCTTCTAATGCATGGAGTTAGGGCAAGGTGGCAGGTACTGTGTTTCTTCCCAATCGACGAGGAAATCTTCCAAGGCCTGAGATTTGATCGCCGTTCTTGGCTTGTACTGTATATTGTGGGCAGCGAGCTCTATGGCCCATTTCGCCACCCGGCCTGTGGCGTCTCTATTGCCGATGATCTCTGCAAGTGGCGCTAGCGCCACCACCCGGATGGAGTGCTCTTGGAAGTAGTGCTTCAGTTTTTTGGCGGCCATGTATACGCCATACACCAGCTTCTGGTAATGAGGGTAGTTTTGCTTCGATAACGAGAGTACCTCACTCAAGTAGTACACCGGTCATTGCGCCGGCTGCGTCTTTCCTTCTTCCGGCCTCTCCACTACCAACACCACACTGACGACCTGTTTGTTGCTACGATGTACATCAACATGCGCTCCTTTGCTGCTGGTGCTACCAGAATGGGTGGCGAGGTGAGCATGCGCTTGAGATCACGGAAAGCTTCATCCGCCTGCGATGTCCAGACGAATTTGTCCGTCTTCTTCATGAGCTGGTAAAGTGGGAGTGCTTTCTCGCCTAGCCGGCTGATGAACCGACGGAGGGAGGCCAGGTAGCCGGTGAACTTCTGGACATTTCTCAAGCTCTTCGGCGGCTGCATGCGCTCGATCGCACCGATCTTCTCCGGGTTCGCCTCGATTCCTCGCTCAGATACAAGAAAACCAAGTAGCTGGCTGGCTGGGACGCCGAACACACACTTCTATGGGTTCAGCTTCATCTGGAACCGGCAGAGGTTAGTGAATGTTTCCTTCAGGTCCTCAAGGAGTGTCTAGAGCTCCTTGGTCTTGACTACCACATCGTCGACGTAGGCGTGTACGTTTCTGCCAATCTGAGTCCGTAAGCACTTCTGCATGCAGCGCTGGTATGTTGCTCCAGCGTTCTTCAATCCGAAAGGCATGGTGGTGTAGTAGTAGGCTCCGTAAGGAGTGATGAATGACGTCTTGATTTGATCAGCGGGGTTTAGCCGGATCTGGTGGTAGCCGGAATATGCGTCCAGGAACGATAGCAACTCGCAGCTGGTCGTGGAATCGATCACTTGGTCTATCCTTGGCAGGGCGAATGGATCCTTGGGGCATGCTTTGTTCAGACTGGTGTAGTCGACACACATGCGTCAAGTCTTGTTCTTCTTCACCACGAGCATTGGATTTGCCAACCATTCCGGGTGGAAAACTTCCATGATGAATCCGGCTGTGAGCAGCCGGGTGATCTCTTCCCCAATTGTTCTTCTTTTTTCTTCTGTGAAGCGGCACAATGACTATTTGACCGGTTTTGCATCCGGTCTGACATGTAAAGAGTGCTCGGCGAGCTTCCTCGGAACACCCGACATGTTCTTGGGGGACCATGCGAAGATATCCCGATTCTCGCGGAGGAAGTCGACGAGCGCGCTTTCCTATTTGCTGTCAAGGCCGTCTCCGACTAGGACGAACTTGTCCGACTCGGCCTTGTTCAGCAGGATCTTCCTCGTGCCCTTGGATGGCTTGAATTGTGCCTCTCCGGCCGGCTTGGGCTCGCCAGCCGGCATGTCCTTCTGCAAGGCCGCCACGTTCTACATGATTACGCGTTTTTCTTCCGCGATGATCATGGCCTCAGCTATTTTGGACCCGTCTGTGGCTCATTCCACAGACCGTCTGTAGCAGCCGGCCATGGTGATGACCACTTTGTGCCCTGGTAGCTTCATCTTGAGGTACGCGTAGTGTGGTACCGCCATGAACTTGGTGAGCGCTAGGCGCCCCAGGCTCGCGTGATACGCGCTGCAGAGGTTGACCACCTCGAACCAGATGGGCTCGCGGCGGAAGTTGTCCTCCGTGCCGAAGATGACGGCCAGCCGGATTTTTCCGATGGGAGAGTGCGAAGGGCTGGGGACGGCTCCGTGGAAGGAGGTGCTTGACGGCCCTTGCTGTGACTCACTGATACCGAGCTGGTCGAGCGAGCTGCGGTACAGGAGGTTGATGCTGCTCCCTCCGTCTACGAGGACGCGGGAGAATCTACAGGAATGCTTCTAGGAGGCAATGATAGGATCCAGAACCATCGCGTAGGTGCCCAGGTGAGGCAGCTCAGCCGGCTGGTCCTTCCGGCTCCATGCAACTTCTTGCTCTGACCAGTTGAGGTACTGGGGAACGGGAGGAACGATCGCATTCACCTCCGCGTCGTGACGCCTTTTGTTGTGCCTGGTATCCGGATCCGAGGTGAAGATGTGGTAATTTCCCACCTGACGAGGGTAGTTATCATCATCCTCCCTTCGACGTTGGTTGTTGCGATCGCCTAGCGGCCTGCCGGCTGGAGGAGGTGGCGCCTTTCCAGCCAGTGCGCTCGCGATTTCCGCCATCTTCTTCGTCCATGTGCACTGGCGTGTGGTGTGCGTGGCCGTCTTGTTGCCTCCATTGTGGAACTTGCATGGCCCATCAAGCATTGACTCAATGGTGTACTTGGGCCTTGGAGGCCGGTCATCAGGCTTCTGTCTCTGGCTTCCGCCTACAGCCGGATCCTCCTGCACTGCAGCCACCTGCCTCGAGCCATATTGGTTATCCGGCTGGTCGTACTTCCTCTTGCCGTGGCGGTTGTCGTGCCGCCTGGGGTTGTGTTTGTTCCCCTCCGGCTGGCGCCGATCTATGATGACATCGACGATTATTTGCCCTTGGTCGTCCACCCAGACGGATCTTTTCATTGCTGCGTCGGCCGTGGCGTACGTGTCCACAATGGCCATGGTCTTTGCCATGGTTGTGGGCTCCACCCGGCGAAGCTTGTGCTTGAGCATAGTGTCGTCTCTATAGTCGTTGATGAAGAAATCAACCGCCTGATGTTCGTGTACCCCCTCACAAGAGTTGTGCATGCTCGTCCATCGGGGGATGTAGGAGCGATCAGTTTCCTCCGGGCCCTGCACACAGAGAACAAGCTCGCTAGGCCGGCATGGGCACCTGTAGGTGCCTGTGAAGTTGCGAACGAACGCCTGCTCGAAATCAATCCAAGCATTGATGTTGTTGCCGGGGAGACTGTTTAGCCACGTTCTGGCTGAGTCGAGGAGCATGAGAGGGGCGTAGCGCACTGCTACCCGGCGGATGCCGTTGGCGATGCCCACGGCAGTGGTATAGTCCACCAGCCAGTCCTCCGGCTTGACCGAGCCGTTGTACTTTGGCGTATCCCTTGGGAGAGAAAATCCCTTTGGAAACGGTTCGTTCCGAATGCGTGGTCCGAAACATCTTGGTCCGGCTAGACTTTCTTCCTCCAGCACGCGTGACTAGACCAGCAGGTCGATCCGTGCGCGCGCATCTTGTTGTCCGTCCGGCTCGAGCGGTCCCAGCCGGCCAGATAGGCGGGACTTGGGGAGCGCTTGGCCTTTTCTAGCTTCGTTAGCCGCCTCGCGATTTTTTCTGGTGACGGCTGCCGCGTTATGGGCGTTGTGCCCGCGGCCTGCAGATCCACCGCGTAGGCGGTTTCTCTGTCTTGCTCCGTTTGGGGAAGATGCCTTGCTGCCACCCGCAACCGGGTCTGCCATCCGGCGAACCGGCTGGGTTCTGCTGTTGCTAGCCATGCTAAGTTCTGCCTCGGCCTGCTGCTTGTTTGCCGTGACCACGAGGAGCTGGACGCGCGCTTGCTGAGGGAGCAGTTCCTCGCCCTCCAGGTGGCTAAGTTTCGTGACCGCCGCCTCCGCAGCTCTCATGTTCTTGGCGGGAGTGCTGTAGACCGGCTGCACTGCGGGTGTGAGCAGATTAGCGGCACGATCCATCTCCGAACCAAGGTTCTGGCCTTGCGGCTAAGCCAGTCGACTGGTGCCGAGTAGGCGCGCGAAGCCGTGCACGATGTTGTACTCCTGCATGGTGGCATTCATCCGCCGTTGGGCGGCTGCCACCTTGTCAGCCTCCTCCAGAAGGTTCTAGCGGGTGGTCTCCAGGGTTGCCGTAGCTGCAGCTGGATCCGCTTTGATGGGGGTGATGGGGTTGCGGAGATGCTCGATGGACACGTTGATCAAGTCCGGGTTCGGGAGGCGTGAGTTAGTGGCGCGGCCGTCCACGTTGCGCTCCAGAGGTGGGCGGCGGTTCTCCACCGAGCCTGCCATCATGACCTCGATGCTGCCGCTGGCGACGCGCGAGGCGAAGACGCCAGGGGGTGCGCCGAAGATGGTGACGACCTCAGTAGGGAAGGCCTCAGGGACGGTGACGACGTAGACGCGGTGCTCGCCGAAGTGCATGATGGAGCCCCCGCTTGGGAAAGTCCCCCCAGCGAAGCGGGACGCGTTGTCGAGGATGCAGTCGTAGGAGCCGAGAGTGAGGACGAGGCCAGAGGCTACTCGCTCACCGGCGACGAGCGGAAGTCCCGTGCGAAATATGGTCCCAGCCGAAGCGCTGTGCCCCACGGTGGGCGCCAACTGTCGTGGTGTGGAACATGGCAGTGCCATTAGGGATGGCTTGAAGGGGACACTCAGGTTGCTATCGGTGGCTACTCGCAACGGGTTCGGCATAGATACTGCAAACACAACGATGTACCCAGGTTCGGAGCCCTCTTGGCAAGGTAAAACTCCTACTTCTTCAAGGATCTACTATCGAAGGGGGCGAATGACCAGTACAAGTGCTCCTTGAGTTGTTTCCTTAGCTACTTCTTGCTAAGAATTCTCTAAGTCCTTCTTCCGGTGTCTGTTTTCCTTCTGCTTGAGCCTCCCTAGAACCCTAGCGCTACCCCCCTTTACATGCAAGTCGAGGAGGCAGCTTATAAGATGGGTTCTAGAGTTTACTGTTTGGATTTGGGCTTTATAAAGTGGATTTGCTAGACAGGGCCAAACGGTAGGCCCGGGTCCAGTCAAGCCTCCAGTACAGGGGAGGACCATGCTTTAGCGCTCAACACCCCTGCTTTACTTGTCATCCGGCTCTTTATCCGCCAGCCGACTCTTTATGCGTAAGCCGTGGCTTTCCTCGTCAGCCCTTGCTTTGCTCGTCAGTCTCCATCTTTGGCACAGTTGTCTTGTAGCGCCAGCCAGGCCAACCAGCCTGTCCGGTCAAGGGTGCGGTCAGCAAGGAGCGTCATCCCCACCGTACAATGTCCAGCGGATCCGAGGCGGCCGACTAGGAGCGGCCTCTTAGCCGGTTCTTCTGGCTACCCGGCTAGACGGGCCAGTCGGGGAAACTTGAGTACGGACCGGGTGAAAATTCCACCCGGCTGTGGTTTCTTGATCTGGTTCCAGACGGCATGCGCTCCTTGGAGCCAGCCGGTTGGTCCGTCTTGGCCTACCCGGAGGTCATCCCCCGACATGCATTGTTTTTGTTACCTTATTAACCCAACTAAACATGGCTAGCACCACGTGAGCGGCATTCTGGCGCACACACGAACTGCGTTATACTGAGCTGGTTAGGTGCAGCAATATGTACCCATGTCTACGCAGATTAGCCATTGATATATGAAACCAACACACGGTAGTTAGAGGGATATCAACTAAGGCTAAGAGCACCAAGGATATATATAACACACCAGCTTCATCTTATTCAAAATTACACAGTACGAGCTACTCTTGGTAGTAACCATCAAAAATTACAACGTTTTAATATTTTTTAAATGAAGGACATCGATCCATGTGCTTGATAACAATGCAATACATCTCAAGGCGACAAGCGGTTTACAATGCTTTATATTTTATATTGGAGGTATT
This sequence comes from Avena eriantha, assembly GCA_910589775.1. Classification (NCBI taxonomy): domain Eukaryota; kingdom Viridiplantae; phylum Streptophyta; class Magnoliopsida; order Poales; family Poaceae; genus Avena; species Avena eriantha. The sequence continues at coordinate 49,448,441 of OU342746.1, read as the reverse complement.
TTTTGTGGAAAAGAAATGTACAAACGACAGATTAATTCCTACTTAATATGTGCTTCCTTTGCTCAAGTTTCGTATACATATATTTTGTTGGTATGGCTTTATGTTAAGAACACGAGTAATTTCAAAGTATGGATTTTTCTATGAATATTTGAGATGAGCAGTGCAAATCTTTTGGTTACAGAGCATTCATATTTAGTATACTGCCTATGCCAGGTTCCTTCTCTAAGTGAGTAATTTCAAACTCTAGATCTTTCTATAAATATTCCAGAAGTGCAGTGATAGTGAATTAACCTATATGTTGTGACAACTTGTGTTTTGATTGCAGTTTGTTTGCTGGTTTCCCCTTGGGGTGAAGAGGGAGCTTCCAAGTCGAGCCCCTCTGTCTGGTAGGGAGCTAAAGGCTTTGAACAAGTTTGAGAACACATTTGGTGTCTTCAGTTGTGGCTCTCATTACTTATAACAGTTCTAGCGAGGGTTTGCGCAAGTTCTTGCAGAACCACAATGATGGTAACTATTTGTTGTTGCATCCTAGACTTGGAAATGCTACAAACACGATACTGGTCAGTTTGGTTTCTAAACTGCTCTTGATACTCTGTAATTTACAACCATCTGATCCCGCCTATACGATTTAATGTGTTCTTTTGCAGAAAATCTAAATAGATATGTGCAGGTTCTAAAAACAAGAGCATAAATATTGAAAGAAGGTCAAGGTAATATTTTCTCCCTTGTTTCTTTTTTCCTTAGTAAAATCAAACTCATCTTGGTTATGGCTTTAGGCCCTCTTTGGTTTTTATGTTGGTCTAAGTACTTTGGTAAGAGTCCGAGGTCTTGTTCTTCTCTTATGTTTTCACCTTACCTTCCCTACTTAGTTATAGAAACATATAGCATATGCATATAAATATATTTTATTTTATGGAGAAGTTTTATAACACAATAAATGATGGTGCCATCAAAATGTCTCCTTTAACGACGGTGCCATCAATATGTCCTATCAAAAAGCTAGATACATGATTTCACCAAATCCCCTTGATCCTATTATGGTGTCCTAACAGAAGATCAAAATGTTCTAGCAAAAGATGTCCTAGCAAAAGCTGGATACTCTGTTCTCAAAAGGAATGGTGTAGATGTTCTGCAGTGGTTGTGTGATGGTAGTGTTTACCCCTCTGTGGTGAGTTTGATTAAAATGTAAATAAAACCTAATATATAATAGAAAATTATTTGAAGAATAAACATATTTGGTATATGAACAGTTGATATAGGTTCTGCTGTTCTTCGCCCTATCATTCTCCGCTTTCTTTAGCGGTTAAGCATGCTGTCCAATAAGATACTATTTCTTGTTTTCCTACATTAAGGATGGGATATGGTCTACAAGAGGTTGTAGTTTGCCTGAGTAGGTAACTAGCTATCGGTATTACAACTACTAGAATTCCTGAAATCTGTTCTGCACTTTGGTGGAATGCAATCCCTGGGAGGAACAAAATTTGGTATTGTAGGTCTAGAGGTGTGAAACTAATCTCTGGTGAATCGTGAGATGACAAATTTTCTGTGCACAGTTCCATTTTAGCATGGCAATCTTATGTTTGTGAGATCCTAACATGGCTGCTCAGTCTCGTGTTATCTGAATATTCTTTAGGATATTCATACACATAGAGCTACAATTTTTGTAGTACATTGCAATAGAACAATATTTTTAAAGTTAATGTTCCAACGATTTATGTGATTTATACTATTTTGGATTGCTTGAGTTTCATCTTGCACACTAAACTGCATTTTGTTCTTTTCAGTTATCCCCTAGTCAAACCACTAGATAGCCTATAACAGTCTTTTTTCCCTCTAGAACCATTTCATTCTATTTAATTCTCAACCTATATAGGCGCTATGTAGGCCATGTTAGCATTTTATCTTCCTCTACAGCTTTGCTGCCCAGGATTCTGTACGTTGACTCTGCTTTCCCCTTTTGTACTTCCTCTCTATACAATGGAGCTAGATTGATGATTCTTGGAGAAGAAAAATTGTGGCGTTTCTTTCAGAGCTGACAGGTGAAAAGCCTGACCATTACTTGACCATACCGCAACTTTGGTAAGTACTCCCTCCGTTCCATAATATAAGGAGCCTAAGGATTAGTTAAAAATCAATATTTTTTAAGTTTGACCAATTATATACATAAAAATATAAATATTTACAATACTGAATTAAATATTAATAGATTAACCGTAAAATATTTTTCTTAACATTCAATATTGTATATGTAATTATTTTTTGCTAAATATTTGGTCAAAACTAATAAGATTTGACTTTTGATCAAACCTTAGGCGCCTTATATTTTGGATAGAGGGAGTACATTTTAGATTAAGTTTTCCTTTCTGGATTCTACCAGTTTGTATCTTCTTTAGACGAGGAGCTTCTCTAGCCTCATTTATGTTCTACCTCTTTGTGGTTTCTACAAAATCAAGCTTCTTTTCCTAACATTGATATTCCAAACAATGTTGTTTTACCAGGCATTAAATTAAGGATCTACCACTCTTTTACCATGAATCAACTACATAGGAAACAACAGATGTTATGTTATTCCATATGGTTCAATTTATTAGGCACGCACGTAGTTTAAGAACAAGCTTAATCATTATTTTTGGTTAACAAATTTTACATAATATATCACAAGAATTATACCATCGGATACATCTTCAACTGAAGTTTCCAATGGTACATTTTTTGTGACATATAATGTATATTTTGTTGACCAAAACTAATGGTCAAAGATTTTATTAAACTGCGTGCGTGCCTAATAAACTGAACCGGAGGGAGTACATAATTTGTTGCTTCTCATATGTTATATGCTCCACAACCTACTAATTGGATGCTTAACATCTTGTTGTGTTCTAGTTAAACAAACATACGGATCAATTCTACATGTTAGACACGTAATATGATTATAACACCTGATTTCTTAAGATATGATATCTTTTGCTTTGCCTAACAGTACCTAGGGAGGAGCCTCAGACACATGGCTAGGTAGCTCCGCTATCTGATTCATGTAGCTGAAAGATTGCCTTTTCTTAGCTTGTCATTTTGCAAAGTTTTCGGACAAAGATTAGTACCAGGTGCACATGTTCACCTTTGCTCAAGCTCTCACGTCATCGTTGATTGTTGTATTCTGTTTGCTATTTTGTAAGGGGATCATGCATGACTTCAGTTGATGAGTTTATAATATTTTGTCAAAGTTGCGTTTAGGTTATTTTCTTTTATAAACCGTTCTTTCATGAGTTTATCGCTTGGTGCTTCTATTTGTTGAAGGATCTATGGTGCTTGGTTTCCTGTATTTTTAATTTTGGCAAATTATTAGCTAAAATGGCTAGCTTCTATACTAAGATTGTATGTTAGTAGAGTTCATCCATTAGTTTACCCTTTTCTTACTAAGTACAATATTGTAGATTTTATAGTAGGCGTGTGCGTCCTCGCTACAAGTGCTACAAGTAATGTGTTGACTAGTGACATTTTCTTAATGATCATATTTTTTAATGGCTGTAGAGGGTCTAAACCCTAAAAAATTATGACTTTTTTTACCAGAAAGGTCATAACTTTCTTACACCAATTGGTCATAATATAGATAATACTAGTCTACGATCTTAATTTCAGACGATTACGATCAATTTAAATGGTCATGCCACAAAAACTAACATATATTGAGATGCCTATTTCACCATATCAGCTAATTTTCCTACATGTCACATCCATATGTCATTTTTTATTACGTGTCATCCCCATGTGTTGACTTTTGTATTTTTCTAACTTACATATAGGTCCGCCACTAGCTGACATGGCACCACAACGATCTGACACATGTGTTGATTTTTGTATTTTTCTAACTTACACATAGGCCCCACCGATAGATGACAGGCGAGACAACATTGTGTGATGAAAATGAAAAATTTCTTTTTTGTGCCAAGAGAATGAAAACTTCATCTAGCGACATTGTTTGTCATTCTAATATGCACATGTGCGTATAATACAGACACATTATCACACACTATGCTGTAATTTTGTCCATAATATTTTTTATTTGTCTGAAAGTCATGAAACTTCGTACATGATAGCTGCTCCCATGAAATAGTTGAGTCTTACTAAACACTTAATGGATCTCTGATGAAATGGTGTACTGTGTACCTAAAAATTATTTTACAAAATTCCATAAGCAAACTATCGTATACCTCTACTTCAAATATGGGTCACTTCGTGCTGAATTGGCAGAAGTTTATCATTTCGGTAATAGGTGTATGAAACCCTTTATAGTGCAACCACTTGGTAATTTATACTTAAAATATGGTATAATATTTTACAAAAATGGACGATACTAGTTTGCAACATACTCTTCCGTAGGTTCTATACAAAATACACTAATTTTTTTCCCACATATACATATTGATCCATGGACACTATTTTTCTAACCAATCAGAATGCAGGAATACTAGTACCACAAATCAGCGTCCACGACTCGTACGTGTCCAGGACTCAATTCAACAGATAAAGAATCTCTTAGAGCATCTCCACTCGGGGCCGGCGCGTTTTGGGGGCGCCGGCGCGAAATTTCGATCTCGGCCGTGCGTCCCAATTTTTTTACGCCGACGCAGCTCTAGGCCAAACCCAATGTACAGGGAAGCGAGCGGGAGCGCCGGATGAACGCGTCGCAGGGCGGGTGGCGGGAAGAGAAGGCGAGAGCGCGCGCGCCAAACTTGCCCGGTCAAAGCTAGCCCTCTTAGCAACCTCATAGAGCCGGTCTTCTTCCTCGCCATCAGCGTTGAGTAATGCCGCTGCTCGCCGCAGCCTTTCCAGCGAATGGTAGCGTGCGGTGCAACCGACGTGTCTCGTCAATGGGGCACGGGTCGGCGTTAATGCCCACCGCTCGCCTCCCCCTCCTCCCCCATTATAAAAACTCGCAGCGGTTTCCATTGCCGCCGCACACACATTATCTCGACGGCGAGCTCCACCATCTCCTCCCCCAACCTCCCCCAAGCTCTTCGTCTTCTTCTCCCTTGGCCATGGCGGACTACGACGGCGGCAGCCAACGGCTTTGGCCGCCTCTGGCTCCACGTCGACGAGGCGCAGGCACTATGGAGCGCCGGCTACCGCGTCCCGCCGGCTTTTCGGCTTTCGACGGGGTGGGCGCTGAGCCGCGACGACCTCCCTATGCCGCCCATCCCCACCGACGCGGTTGATACGTCCATGTTGCATCACTATTCTATGTCATAATTCACTGTTATTCATTGATATATTTCGTATTGAGAGGTGATACTTATGTTATTTCATCTGTTTTTGCATGGTTGATGACTTTTGGAGCATGGACCGCTGCAGTTAGGATTCTGATAAAAAGGTGTTGTTCGGAGGCAAAATTCGCGAAGATCAGAAAATCCATGAAAATATACGGAAAATCCTATTTTTCCAGAAGACGAAATAAGCCAGAAGGGGGGCTGGAGATGGGCCACAGGGGGCCCACACCACCCCCTAGCACGGGCCAGCCTAGGCCGCGCCACCAGGTGGTGTGGCCGCCCTGGTCCACCCCTGGCACTCCCTTCTGGCGTATATTATCCTCCCGAAACCCTAAGACTCGGCGAGCGACCATAGAAAGATTCCGCCGCCTCTGCGGGGCGGAAAACACCGAGAGAGAAAGATCTCTCCAACAGACAAATTTCTGCTGGGGGAATTCCTTCCCGGAGAGGGGAGATCATCGCCATCAACACCACCATCAAGCTGGACTTCATCGGGATCATCATCATCATCATCACCACCATCATTACCATCAGCACCCTCATCACCATCTCCATATTGCTGTAACAATTGGGTTGAATCTTGCATAGTTCTTAGGGGAAACTTTTCCCGTGTTAATTACTCTTTGTAGTTGATGCCATTGAGTGAACCATTGAATTATTGTTTATGTTTAGATTGGTATACATCATTATTCCATCTCTGATCATGATCCATATGATGTCTTGTGAGTAGTTCGTTTTGTTCTTGAGGACATGGGAGAAGTCATGTTGTTAGTAGTGGAATTGTGTTGAGAAAGATTCAATGGTTTGATATTTAAGTTGTGGTGTACTTCTTCTATTGGTGTCACGTGAACATCGACTACATGACATTTCACCTATATGGGCCTAGGGGAATGCATTATGTATTTGGCTACTAATCGTAGGGGTTGCCGGAGTGACAGAAACCTGAACCCCCGTTAGGAAACCATTGCAGAAGGGACATAAGGGTCTTAGAGTTTAAAGTTGTGGTTAGGTATTTACCTTAATTACTTTTTTGTACTTACGGATGTTTGTAAGGGGTATAATCACAAGTATGTATTAGTCCTAGGAAGGTCGGTACATTAGCACAGGTTCACCCACACAACACTTAGCAAGCTAAAGAAGATTAATCAACTATATCAAGCGAAAGCACTTGACAGTCTTCCCATGTGTCCTCGAGAACGTTTGGTCATCTTAAGTAATACAACCAGATTGTCCTTTGCTGCATAAAGGATTGGGCCACTTGCTGCATTTATTCGTACTGTCTTTTATTTACTCGTACTTTGTTTACTTGCTTTATCAAAAACCCCTAAAAATCCGTTTGCTAAGTATTTGCAGAAAATTCCTGATCCATACCACTAGCCAACACCTTCTGCTCCTCGTTGGGTTCGACACTCTTACTTATCGAAAATACTGCGATACACCCCTATACTTGTGGGTCATCAGGAGCCCGTAGAGTCGCGATCTACGAGCACGATGGGGGTCGCTCACCGACGAGGAGCGCAATGACCCCTAGTGGGATCCCGACAACCGCCAGGCATGGGCGTCCTTCTTCGCGCGGCTGCACGCGGACCGCATCAAGGCCTACGACAGCACTGGTCCGCCGCCGGTGAACTTCAATAGCGAAGGCCGGCGGTGATGGCGGAGCGCTCCAGGGCGCACCCTCGCCTGGTGATACGTTGCAAACGTATCTGTAATTTTTTATGTTCCATCCTTGTTTTATATCTACTTTCTTATGTTTTGTCCACACTTTGGAGTATTTTTATACATTTTTTGGAACTAACCTATTAACAAGATGCCACAATGTCAGTTGTCTATTTTTTGCTGTTTTTGGTTTCAGAAAAGCTAGTAAGGAAATATTCTCGGAATTGGACCGGACAAAAGCCAAAGTCAATATTTTACCCGAAGCAACATGGAGTCCGGAGGAGAGATGAAGTGGGGAACCAGGGCGGGAACACCCTAGGGTGGCGCGGCCAGCCCTAGCCGCGCCACCACCAGGTGTGGCCCCCCTGGTGCTCAACCGACCTAGCCCTTCCGCCTATAAAAGCCTCCCGAGACGAAAACACTAGGTACACGATCAAAATTCCACGAAAGAGTTTGTAGCTGCCGCCATCTCCATCCCTAGATCGGGAGGGGTCTATAGCTCTTCCCGGCACCCTGGAGGCCTTCTTCATCACCATGCCTGCCTCCGGTGTGATGTGTGAGTAGTTCATCCCTGGACTACGTGTCCATGTAGTAGCTAGATGGTTGGTTCTCCTCCTTTGTGCTACCATGTTTAGATCTTGTGAGCTTCGTTCATGATTAAGATCATCTATTTATAATCCTATATGTTGTGTTTGCGGGGATCCGATAGATATTGAGATTCTATTTCAGATTGATTATTGATTCTATCATGTCTATGTTATTTGTGATCTTGCATGCTTTCCGTTGTTAGTAGCTATCTTGGCCAAGTAGATGCTAGCAACTCCAAGAGGGAGTATTTATGCTCGATAGTGGGTTCATGCCTCTAGTAAACTGGGGAAGTGACAGAAATATCTAAGGTACTAGATGTGTTGTTGCTACTAGGAAGAAAACAACAATCCTTTGTTCAAAGAACAATCGTATTGTTTACTTTACACACTTTGCTTAATGCAATTATCTGTTGCTTACAACTTAATACTGGAGGGGGTTCGAATGATAACCTTAAGGTGGATTATTAGTCATAGATGCAGTTGGATTACGGTCTATGTATATTGTTATAATGCCCAATCAAATCTCATAGGAGTCAAGATGATTAGTATATGCATCTATGCTTTCTCGATATTTGTCAATTTCCCCGTTGTAATTTGTTCACCAACATGTCATCTATCTCAAGGAGAATCACCACTAGTGAACTATGGACCCCGGTCCATTCTTTAACCATCAATCTAAAAGCAATTTACTATTTTTTGTTTACTTTCTGCAAGCAATTACTATCTTCCATACAATACGTTTAATCCTTTATTTTTAGCAAAACCGGTGGGATTGATAACCTCACTTTAAGTTGGGGGCAAAGTTCTATGGTTGTGTTGTGCAGGATTCCAAGTTGGAAACAACACCTTGGAGGTGTTTCCTTGCTCTTACTGGTTCGATAACCTTAGTTTCATAACAGAGGGAAAACTTGCTACTGTGCTCATCATACCTTCCTCTTGGGATTCTCCAACGAGCTCGATACATTTTGAGCCATCAAGCACTTTTTCTGGCGTCGTTGCCGGGGAGTCAAGGACATCTTCACAAGGAGAGTCCCTCATAACCAATCTCTTTACTTTGTTTTATTTGTTTTTCTTAGTTTATTTCCGCTTTGTTTGCTTGTTTCTTTATCAAAAACACACCAAAAAAATAGTTGTATTGGTTTGCTTCCTTTATAAAAATACAAAAAAACATAGTTCCTCCTATAGTTGTTATTTTCGTCGGTCTGTTATTGTCCTGCTTTATCATGCTTTCTATTAATGGTTGGTTTCTTTGAAACTAGATCTTATTGGCAAGGTGGGTTCACGGAAGAACAAACATATTATTATAAGGAACACCGCTTGTCACAAAAGGGGAAACTCTTATGGGAACAAATTGATAAATTGTATACCATTGCTAGAAACGTGTGGTCTACTTATAATGTTACTTATTGCTTTGATAAATCTTGTTGCTGTAGGAGGTATAAACACCTCCCTTTTCAATGTGAGTATAATGATGATGTTACCATATCTTCTTATGTTAAGGGAAATTATAAATTTTATGATGTGGAACAAATTGAAGAATTTATTGCTTGGATGGGTGCATTCGAACTTTCTTATTTGCTTGAAAATACTGATGATGCACCTTATGAGGTTTATGATATACTTAAATTTTTCTTTAATAATTACAAGGTAGAGAATGGATATATTTTTGAATATCTTAATAGATGCTCTCCACCGACGGAAGAGACTAATGCCTTGCAGGAGCCTATGGAAGAAGAAATTGCTAAAACTAGAAGCTCATTGGATGAAAAAGAGGAGGAGAGTGATGATCAAGAGGAGGAAGAATGGATCTACCCATTCCTACCTTCTAATGAGAGTAACTCTTTACCCATTATATTATTTGATTGTCCTCCATGCTTACCAAAGGAGGATGAATGTTATGTTCCTATGGGTTCTTTTGAAAAAAATTATAATAAAGCTCTATATGATGGTCCTATATTGGTTGATAATATTAATTGTACTATATTGAAAATGAGATTGATTAGTCATCTTGTTATAAAATTGTTAAAAGTGGGTATGAAGGTTTTAATCCCACTATTTTTGAGATTGATAAAAATTATGTGTTTGTAGATCATGAAAAGTATGCTTTATGTGATAGTTATATTATTGAGTTTATTCACGAGGCTACTGAAAATTATTATGAGATAGGAAAATATGGTTGTAAAAGTTTTCATGGTACTGAAACACCTCTCTATTTGCTGAAAGTTTTGAAGTTACTCTCGTTTTATCTTCCTATGCCCGTCACTTTGTTCTTTATGAATTTATTTGCGTATAAGATTCCTATGCATAGGAAGTGGGTTAGGCTTAAATGTTTATCATATTTTATCCTTGATGCTCTCTTTTGCTTCAATTCATATTTCTTATGTGAGCATCTTCTTAAATTACTGAGCCTAGCTCAAAGGCGTTAAAGAAAAGCACTTATTGGGAGATAACCTAAATTTTTAGTTGATAATTTTTTTTGTTGAGTCTTGGAAGTTATTACTTCTGTAATAACCTCTCCTTATCATTTTTGTGTGGTTTTTGTGCCAAGAGTAACCTCTAATGAGAGAGAAGTAAGACTTGGGAAAGTTGTTGTCCCGAAACAGATTTTTGTGCTTCGCTGTAAAAATTCGTGAAAAATCTCTATACGTCTGATTGAGCTGATTTTTTTTGCTTATGATCCAGGTTGTTATCTAACTTCCATTAGTTAAACACTTTTCGATTTGAGCAACAGAAGGTCTTCGAAAAAATCGGTTTTTACCTGCTGGTCTGTTTTGACAGATTTCTGCCATTATTTGCATTTGCCTCTTAATCTCTTTCTATTTGAGTTCTCTTTGATCACTTGAACTTTTCAAAGGAAGTGCTACAGTAGCTTGGTTTTAATGGAAGTTTTACTTATGTTGAAACTGAACCTAAAGACTTATTATGTTGAGTACACTAATGTTGCTAATGAAGATTGTGTGAAGTTTTATATGAAGGAAATTTTTAAGTGTAGAGAAGAATAATGTGATACGATGAAGTATGGATCAAAGCTCAAACTTGGGATGCCACCCGTGTCACCCCAAGAAATATTCAAGAAGTACAAGCGTCAAAGCTTGGAGAGGCTCAAGGCATCCCCTTCTTCATCAATAAAAATCTCAGGTTCTCTTCCAAACACTTCATTTTTATTGTTTCATGCATAGTTGTGTTGTTCTTGGAGCGTCTTCATTTTCGTTCTTGGTTTTCGTTTGCTTAGTTTGCTTTAATAAATTGGTTGGACCCCCGTATTCATAAATTAGTTTTCAAATAAGTTGGTTTGAATTGGGAAAAGAGTAGGAAAAGTTCATGCTTATAAGTGGTATAAAAGGAGTCTTGTTTTTGACTGTGGCTTAGACTTTGTCACGTCATGCTTGATATTGTTTTGGCTTTATGCTTAGTGATTATTGATGTAGCATGACTTGTTACAAACAATTGAGATTGCTTAATGTTCCTTGAAAGAATCATGCATTGTTTTAGCATATAAAAGCATATTATTGTGCTCTTCTCCTTTAATGCTTTATTTGGGTTGACTTGGCGCATGCTCACACCATGTTAAGACTATACCAAGTCACCATAGCCTCTATGATCATTTAGTTTTCGACTTGTAATATCACTTTATGCTTTTATTAATGATGATTTATCGCTTTGCATGATTATGGCCATTATTGTTCTCTTAGTTGGTCGCTCCTAGTCTTTTGCTAGCCTCCATGCCAAGTATGAGTTCCACTCATGCATCCAACTCCAAATAAAACCAAGTTATTCCAAAGAGTCCACCATACCTATGTTGGAGATATGTCCAAGAGGCAATAATAAAAGTGGTTATTATTATATCTTTGTGTTTATGATGAATGTTTACATCCCATGCTATAATTGTATTATTAGGAAACACTAATACATGTGTGTTTTGTAAACATAAAAGAGTCCCTAGTAAGCCTCTTGTTGAACTAGCTTGTTGATTAATTGATGATCATGGTTTCCTGATCATGGACATTGGATGTGATTAATAACAAGGTTATATCATTAGGAGAATGATGTGATGGACACACACCCATAGTAAGCGTAGCATAAGATCAAGTCATTAAGTTCGTATTGCTATAAGCTTTTAAATGCATAGTAACCTAATCCTTCGACCATGAGGTTGTGTTAATCACCATCACCGGATGGGTACTTTGATGACATCAAACACCGCTTCGTAACTGGGTGGTTATAAAGGTGTCATTGGGTATTCTGAAAGTATGTGTTGAAGCGCATGGACCAAGATTGGGATTTGTCCATCCATATGACGGATAGATATGCTCTGGGCCCTCTCGGTGTAATGTCATCTAGTTAGCTTGCAAGCATGTGACTGGGTCACAAGGGATGACATAACATGGAACGAGTAAAGAGTACTTATCACTAACGAGGTAGACCTAGGTATGGAGATACCGACGATCAAACCTCGGATAAGTATAGTATCGCGTGACAAAGGGATTGGTTTCGTATGTTAATGGTTCTATCGATCACAAAGTCATCGTTGAGTATGTGGGAGCCGTTATGGATCTCCAGATCCCGCTGATGGTTATTGATCGGAGAGGTGTCTTCATCATGTCTGCATATTCATGAACCGTAGGGTGACACACTTAAGGTTCGAAGTTGTTTTTAAGTAGATATGGAATGTGCGTTGGAGACCGAATGTTGTTCGGAGTCTCGGATTGGATCCGAGACATCACGAGGAGATCCGGAATTGTCCGGAGAATAAGATTCATATATTGGGGATCATTTTCTGAGTTAGGAAATGTTCCGGAGTATTTGTATGAGGATTCTAGAAGGTTTCGGAATGTTCCGGAAGGTTCTGGAAGATTTCTTGGAGTTTGCTTGAAAACCAAGAAAGGATCAAGGAGTCCTTGTGGGGCAAGACAAGGAGTCGTGGGGGAGGAGGACTCCTCCCCCCTTCCAATCCGCCGGCCAAGGAAGGGAGGGGAGTCCTACTAGGACTCCCCCTCCCATGGAGCCTCCCTCCTTTAAATAGAGGGGTGGAGGCGCCACCCCTTGGCCCCCTCCACTACTCCAAACCCTAGCCGCCTCTCTCCTCCTCCTTTCTTCTGCTCAGGCTTAGGCGAAGCCCTGCAGAATTCTCTACTCCACCACCACCACCACGCCGTCGTGCTACTGGGATTCCGTGGAGAAGATCTACTACCTCCGCTGCTCGCTGGAACGAGGAGAGGAAGGTCTGCTTCGACTCCGCACGTGTGACCGACTATGGAAGCGCTACCGGAACGCGGCGCCGGAAGGATCGTCCACTCGATCTTGAGATCGGCAAGTGATCGACTATATCAACCACGAGATCCAATCTCGTAACGCTTTTGGATCTACAAGGGTTAGTACAGATCTATCTCGTTGCACATGTCTAATAGATTAGATCTTGACTTTTATCTAGATTAGATCTGGGTTTTGTTCGTTCTTGCGGTAGAATTTTTTTGTTTTCCATGCTACGAACCCATCAGTGGTATCAGAGCCGTGTCTATGCGTAGATCTGTTGCACGAGTAGAACACAATGGTTTTGTGGGCGTTGGTGCTCGTGCCGTCTTTTGCTTTGTGTACTTTGCATCTTGCGGTATGGTGGGATGAAGCGGCTCGGGCTAACCTTACATGTCATCGCACATGAGACTTGCTCCACGCTTGACGTGTAACTTGCTTTGCACAAGTGGCTTTGCGAGTGTCTGTCTCTCCCACCATAGTATAGATCTAATTTACACTTTGCACTTGATAGCACTTGTATCAACGTTGTGGTTCAGTTTCGTAGGTAAGATCCGTTCTTATTCGAAAGCCCCAAATCACGTAAAACATGCAAAGAAAATTAGAGGCGTCTAACTTGTTTTTGCAGGGGTTTTGTGATGTGATATGGCCATCATGTGATTGTGATTATATTTGATGTATGCAATGATCCTTGTTGTAATATGGCAACCGGCAGGAGCCTAATGGTTGTCTTTAAATTCTGTTAAGACCTGCGTGTGTATTCATCTTGTAATAGCTTTATTCCAAGTAGTTGTAATAGTTACTAATTGTTTTTAAGTAGATATGGAATGTGCGTTGGAGACCGAATGTTGTTCGGAGTCTCGGATTGGATCCGAGACATCACGAGGAGATCCGGAATTGTCCGGAGAATAAGATTCATATATTGGGATCATTTTCTGAGTTAGGAAATGTTCCGGAGTATTTGTATGAGGATTCTAGAAGGTTTCAGAATGTTCCGGAAGGTTCTAGAAGATTTCTTGGAGTTTGCTTGAAAACCAAGAAAGGATCAAGGAGTCCTTGTGGGGCAATACAAGGAGTCGTGGGGGAGGAGGACTCCTCCCCCCTCCCAATCCGCCGGCCAAGGAAGGGAGGGGAGTCCTACTAGGACTCCCCCTCCCATGGCGCCTCCCTCCTTTAAATAGAGGGGTGGAGGCGCCACCCCCTGGCCCCCTCCACTACTCCAAACCCTAGCCGCCTCTCTCCTCCTCCTTTCTTTTGCTCAGGCTTAGGCGAAGCCCTGCAGAATTCTCTACTCCACCACCACCACCACGCCGTCGTGCTGCTGGGATTCCGTGGAGAAGATCTACTACCTCCGCTGCTCGCTGGAACGAGGAGAGGAAGGTCTGCTTCGACTCCGCACGTGTGACCGACTGCGGAAGCACTGCCGGAACGCGGCGCCGGAAGGATCGTCCACTCGATCTTGAGATCGGCAAGTGATCGACTACATCAACCACGAGATCTAATCTCGTAACGCTTTCGGATCTACAAGGATTAGTACAGATCTATCTCGTTGCGGTAGAAATTTTTTGTTTTCCATGCTACGAACCCATCAACCTACCTATTAGCATTTGCTATTCCAAGTATATTCATGCTTTTATCTACCTTCCGAATTAAACTTGTTATGTGAAAAATAGTGATTAAAGCTCTCACAAACTTGATGGCACACTTTACTTTTCTTGCACTTAATAAACTTGAACCATTGTGCCCATCTATATTGCGTATATGCTTGCGCTTTATAAGTTGTGAATTAGTAGAACCATGTTACCATGGGGAACGCTTTCAACATTGCACTTTATTTGGTTGATACATGGTCTTTTGCTTATGGATCCCGGCGGTGTGAAATAAAAGGGGAGCTTGTAAGCTCATGGAGTTTGTATATGTGTTAGAGAAACGCTTGGGCCGCTAGCCTAAGCCATGCCTAATCATGGTAGAAACTTGCAGCATAACCATAGTGAGCAATCTATGAAGCATCCTCAATAAAAACCTATGCAAATAGAAAATAAAAAGATTGCTGCGATGCTCATTGTCTGCTTGCCTTGTCATTTTGATATGGGAATGCTTCCGTATCATCGAGCAAGGGGTACCCCATTGGCGGTTCTCTATGATACACATGTTCTTACGATGACAAGAACTTACTCGTGACTAAAGTTGAGTAGCATGAGGTTCGATCTTCGTAAGTAAGGGGCATGAGATTTCAACTTATAACTTGTCAAGCATATCCTCATATTTGTTCACTTTAACCTTAACCACCTAAAGATTCATATGACAGGAGCAATGAGAGCTGAAAGCTAATAAGTACCATAATTTTTGGAAGCTCTTTATGAGACTTGAATCCCTACTTCCTTCTATGAAGGGCCTTTCTTTTACTTTTATGTTGAGTCTCCATCTTCTATCTTTATGCACCTATTGAGAGAGCATAGTGGTCATTCTTAGTTTAATGTTCATTGTTCTAAAACTTGTTGATTGATTCATTACTTTGATATTGCTTGTTCTTAAACTATTTGTATCTAGTCACCCTTATGAACTTTGAAGGTGTCCTATACATTTATGTTTTGCTACACTATGAGGGACAAGCTGAATACCATTCTTATTATGCTTTCTATATGTGAAACAAACAAACGTCTTTCAAAGCATTGTTATTCATTAATCTTTTGTTTGTACCTTTTCATGTTACAACATAGTTGCTATGTCCTATTGTTAGAACTATATCTTTTATGCTATGTTGAAGTACTATGATCCTAGCTATCAATGTTTTACAAATACCTTGATCAAGATTATGATGGTGCATGTCACCTCAAAAATTATTATTTGCTTTATCACTTACCTACTCGAGGACGAGCAGGAGTTAAGCTTGGGGATGTTGATACGGTGTAAACGAATCTATAATTTTTGATATTCCATGCTTCTTTTATATCTACTTTCTTATGTTTTGTCCATACTTTGGAGTATTTTTACACATTTTCTGGAACTAACCTATTAACAAGATGCCACAGTGCCAGTTGCCTGTTTTCTGCTGTTTTTGGTTTCGGAAAAGCTAGTAAGGAAATATTCTCGGAATTGGACCGAACAAAAACCAAAGTCAATATTTTACCCGAAGCAACACGGAATCCGGAGGGGAGACGAAGCGGGGAACCAGGGCGGCCACACCCTAGGGTGGCGCGGCCAGCCCTAGCCGCGCCACCACCAGGTGTGGCCCCCCTGGTGCTCCACCGACCTAGCCCTTCCGCCTATAAAAGCCTCTCGGGATGAAAACCCTAGGTACCCGATTAAAATTCCACGAAAGAGTCTGTAGCCGCCGCCATCTCCATTCCTAGATCAGGAGGGATCTAAAGCTCTTCCCGGCACCCTGCCGAAGGGGAGGGATCATCCTAGAGGCCTTCTTCATCACCATGCCTGCCTCCGGTGTGATGCGTGAGTAGTTAATCCCTAGACTACGTGTCCATGTAGTAGCTAGATGGCTGGTTCTCCTCCTTTGTGCTACCATGTTTAGATCTTGTGAGCTTCGTTCATGATTAAGATCATCTATTTGTAATCCTATATGTTGTGTTTGTGGAGATCCGATGGATATTGAGATGCTATTTCAGATTGATTATTGGTTCTATCATGTCTATGTTATTTGTGATCTTTCATCCTTTCCGTTGTTACTAGCTATCTTGGCCAAGTAGATGCTAGCAACTCCAAGAGGGAGTATTTATGCTCGATAGTGGGTTCATGCCTCTAGTAATCTGGCGAAGTGACAGAAATCTCTAAGGTACTAGATGTGTTGTTGCTACTAGAGAGAAAACAACAATCCTTTGTTCATAGAACAATTATATTGTTTAATTTTACACACTTTGCTTAATGCAATTATCTATTGCTTGCAACTTAATACTGGAGGGGGTTTGGATAATATCCTGAAGGTGTATTATTAATTATAGATGCAGTTGGATTACGGTCTATGTATAATGTTGTAAGGGCCAATCAAATCTCATAGGAGTCAAGATAATTAGTATATGCATGTATGCTTTCTCGATGTTTTTCAATTGCCCCGCTGTAATTTGTTCACCAACATGTCATCTATCTTATGGAGAATCACCACTATTGAACTATGGACCCCAGTCCATTCTTTTACCATCAATCTACAAGCTATTTACTATTTTCTATTTACTTTATCTAAGCAATTACTGTCTTCCACACAATACTTTTAATCCTTTGTTTTCTGAAAAACCAGTGGGATTGACAACCTCACTGTAAGTTGGGGCAAAATTTTGTGGTTGTGTTGTGCAGGATTCCAAGTTGGAAACAACACCTTGGAGGTGTTTCCTTGCTCCTACTGGTTCGATAACCTTGGTTTCAAAACTGAGGGAAAACTTGCTATTGTGCTCATTATACCTTCCTCTTGGGGTTCCCCAATGAGCTTGATACATTTTGAGCCATCACCTGGATCCTGGACCACATCGCCAATGACAACAACCCGCAATTGGCAATGCTGCCGTGTCCCCCGTGCAATCGCTAGCAGGCCACCAGCAACTGGGGGCCTCATCGCGCGCCGTCGTCCTCCTCCTCCTCCCCGCGCTCGTCGGCGTCCCCAGTGCGGCACTCGTCGTACTCCTCGATGTCGCCGCGCTACCAGGGGATGCTCGCGCCGGTGAAGGACGAGCAGGCGAGCCCACCACGCAGGCGCCACATGCCTCCCTTGCCGCCTCGTGGCCACCTCCGCTTGTGCAGGCCCAAGCCCGAGCCCAAGAAGGAGTGGACGCCACTGCCGGAGTACAAGGCGGCAGCGTTCCAGCTGGCAGACGGCGAGGACCCGGAAGAATTTTCGGGCCAGAGGATGCTGGAGCGGGCATCCTTCAACACCGTCCTATTGGCCACCGCCGTTTTCGCGGCCAGGTGGTCAGCGCAGGACTGGCGCAACACTGGATACACTTTGTAGGAAAATCATGACATTGATTATTGATTTATCTAACTTTTGATTCACAAATCATGGAAGAGCTCATATTTCCTTACAACAAAGTTTGTTGTGCTCTCTCGCTTAATGCATGACATGGTTTCGACTGCTGGTCCTGTTAATTTTCAATTTTATTGCGCATCTGTTGTTTATCTTTAAAACTAGTACAAAGTTTTCTTAGCTTGGAATTCTGAGCATCGGTTGAATAAGAAAACTTGACATATTAGTTAGAAATAGCTTTAATACAATGGCTTTCAAACTGCAATTGTGATGCTATAGTTTTTTCAAATAGCTTTGCGATATTCTATTCCCCCAGTACTAGGCAGTCAAGAATAGAGCTGGCTGCGTGGTCTTGTTCTTTCATATGCCGACTAAACTGGTCGATGTATCTCACTTTGTCATTGACGAGTATTATGATTTAAATGGGACTGAAACTAGAGGGCATAAGGCCGCTGGGTTGTAGGTGTTGGTTCGTAGTATAGAAAACAATTTATTTCATACGATGGGAACTATTATACGCCAAGATCTATCTACTAGATATAAGCAACGAGTGGATATACATCTATAGAGAACATACCCTCGAAGACCGACAAAGTGTAACGAGATTGAACTCGTGGATGATGTAGTCGAACGCTTGCCGATCTCAAGATCGTGTGAAAGTCCTAGCACCATAAATCAGCAGCGCATCCGTCCTCGCACACACGTTCAGGCCACCGAACAACCTTCACCTACTCCCTCCAGCGATGCAGCGGAAACATCAACTCCTTTCAGATGAAATGCTACCAAGAACATGTATCCGAGACCATGGGGGAACAATTCTAGAGGGGGAGAGACATCCTTCACGTGGAGGTGCCCTTTATGAGGGAGGAGAGGGAGGCCTTCGACTCCACTCAAAATCCCACTCACATGTATTAAATTTCCACCAAATTTAATGCAACTCTCATTTAATAAAACTCCTTTATTTATTTTATTCAGAATTTTGTTAATATTTTAATTAACAAACATTCATATAAAACCTCCTACAACATTTCAATATCACATACAGAATCAATTTCAGCAATTTATCCGAAACAATTTCGGTGTCGATTGAAATAATTCCAGCGCTTTGCAATTCTTTTGTCTAGAACATATTTGCTCCAAATGGTGTTGACTACCCTTAAGTGTGTCACCCTATGGTTCGCGAATATGTAGACATGATTGAGACCTCTCTCAGATCAATAATCAAAAGCGGGACCTGAAGATCCATACTGACTCCCACACATTCAACGATGACTTCTGTGATCGTGAGAATCTTTAACAATAGTAACTAAATCCTTTTATCTCGCGATATATCACATGTCCGAGATTCAACCATCAATATCTCAATACCTAGTTTGATCTCGTTACCGACATGCACTCTTTTCTTGTTCCCGTGATATAACATTCTAGTGATCACATCACTTGCTTGCAAGCTATCTTAATGTGATATCATCGAGAGGGCCCAGAGTATATCTATCCGTCATCAGGATTGACAAATTCCACTCTTGATCCATGAGCCTCTACATAACACCTCCGGAGTACCTGAACCCACCTTTATAGTCACCCTTTTACGGTGTGACGTTTGATGTTATCAAGTCACTCTTCCGATGTTAGCAATTAACATGATCTCATGGTCTAGGGACTAGGATTACTTTGTATGATGTTATAGTAATATAAACATAATGAATTTGATCGTAATGCTATACTTCGGATAAATATTAATCACACCATTCCACCAATATTGTGACCTCGTTATTAACAACATCCAGTGTCCATGATCAGGAAACCTTGATCATCTTGTTAATCAATGAGCTAGTTTATATGAGAGGCATTAGTAGGAACTTTGTATTTCGTTTATTGAACACACATGTATTAATGTTTCCAATTAATACAATTATAGCATGCAAAATAAACATTTATCATAAACATGGAATAAGGTAATAACCATTTTATTATTGCCTCTCGCGCATATTCCCTTCAATTATCATTAGTTCCCTCTTCATTCGGTGAAGTCAACTCTAGAATAATTTCCGGCGCTGCGCCACTTGCCATTTCATTAAGAGAAGGTTTAATAACCTCTTCGAGTTATACCTTCCGACTACACACGCCTTTCGCGAGAAACTCTTTCTCTAGAAAGGATTCATTCTTGGCAACGAAAACCTTGCCCTTGGATCTATGATAGAAGGAATACACAGTTGTTTCTTTAGGGTATCCTTTGAGACGTATTTTTCCGCTTTGGGTTCAAGTTTATTAGGCTGAAGTTTCTTCACATATAGATCGCAGCCCTAAACTTTAAGAAATGACAACTTAGGTTTGTTTCCAAACCACAATTCAAATTGTGTCGTTTCAACGGATTTAGATGGTGACCAATTTAAAGTGAATGCAGCGGTTTCCAGTGCATAACCCCAAAATCACAGTGGCAAGTTAGTTAGAGTCATCATATATCGAACCATATCCAATAAAGTATGATTGCGATGATCCGACACACCATTACATTGTGGTGTTTCGGCAGGCGTGAGTTGTGACCGCAGAAATTTGATGTTTTTGTTATGATAATTTTCCACTTCATTTTGAAATTCTTTAAACTTTTCAAAGGTTTCAGACTTGTGTTTCATCAAATAGATATACCCGTATCTACTCAAATCATCCGTGAAAGTAACAAAATAATGATATCCACCTCGCGCCGACACACTCATTGGTGCACATACATTAGTATGTATGATTTCCAATAAATCTGGCGTCCGTTCCATTGAATCGGAAAATGACATTTTAGTCATCTTTCCCATAAGGCATGGCTCACATGTATCAAATGATTCAAAATCAAGTGATTCCAAAAGTCCATCAGAATGGAGTTTATTCATGCGTTTAACGCCAATATGACCTAGACGGCAGTGTCACATATATGCAGATATATCATCATCAAGTTTAATCCTTTTAGCATCAACATTATGAATATGCGTAATACTATTATCGAGATCCAACAGAAATAAACCATTCATCGCAGGTGCATCACCATAAAAGATATCATTCATATAAATCGAACAACCATTGTTTTCAAATTTAAAGAAATAACCACTTCGCATCAAACACGATCTGGATACAATGTTCATGCTCAATGCAGGCACCAAATAACAATTATTTAGATTTATCACTAATCCTGGCGGCATATGGAGAGAAAGCATTCTGACGGCGATCACATCAACTCTTGATACATTGCTGACACACATCGTGACCTCATCCCTTGCTAGTTGTCGCTTGTTCTGCAACCCTTGAATCGTGTTACATATATTAGCAACCGATCCCGTATCAAATACCCAGTTGCTACTGCGAGTACTAGTCAAGTACACATCAATAACATGTATATCACATATACCTTTGTTTGCCTTGCTGGCCTTCTTGTCTGGCAAATACTTGGGGCAGTTGCGCTTCCAATGGCCAGTCCCCTTGCAATAGTAGCACTCAGTATCGGACTTAGGGCCAACTCAGGATTTTTTTCAGATGCGGCAACAAATTTGCTGCCCTTCTTTCCCTTCTATTTGCCCTTCTTGTCTTTCTTGAAACCGGTGGTCTCATTGATCATGAACACTTGTGTTCTTTCCTGATCTCCACTTCTGTAGTTTTAAGCATTGACAGAAGCTCAAAGAGAGACTTCTTCATGCCCTGCATAGTATAGTTCATCACGAAGCTCTTGTAGCTAGGTGGCAGAGATTGGAGAACATGATGTATGCCTAAGTCAATGGAAATCGTTATTCCCAAGGACACAAACTTATCAGCGTACCTAGACATTTTGAGTACGTGCTCACTTACGGAGTTGTTCTCTTCCATCATGCAGCTAAAGAGCTTTTCAGAAGCATTATAACTCTCTACGGCAGCATGGGTATCAAAAATCATTTTCAATTCACGCATGGTATCAAAGCCATTGCCATTTTCGAAACGCTTTCGAAGTTCTGGCTCTAGCCCATATAGTATGCCGCAATAAACTAAGTTGTGGTCCTCCTGACGAGTCAAATAGACGTTCTTTTCCTTGTCAGGGACATTAGGAGCTGATGGGGGGGCCTAGCGGCACTTCTAGCACATATTTCTTTTGTGCAGAAGTGAGGAAAATCCTCAAATTCATGTCCCAGTTGGTAAAGTTGCTACCATTTGCCGTAAGTTTCTCTTTCTCCATGAACACATTGAAATTAAAAGCAGGTGGTGCCATCTACAACGGAATTTGTAAAGTTTAGACTAAGTTTATGATAGATCGAGTTCAACTAATCCAAATTACTCCCAACGTCCCAAAATGTAAGGCGCCTAAGCTTAAGTCAAAAGTCAACATATTTTAAGTTTGACCAAATTTATACATAAAAATATAAACATTCACAATACCAAATCAATATCAATAGATTCACTAGAAAGTATAGTTTCTCAAAATGTCTATTTGATATTGTAGATATTCATATTTTTTCGTATAAACTTGGTCAAACTTAGAAGATGTTAACTTTTGGCTAAATCCTAGGCGCCTTACATTTTGGGATAGAGGGAGTACAAATGAACTCCTACTCAAAAACGACATCCCTCTTGTCTTTTTGGTGATTACATGAACCAAATCCACTACACCAAGTTCGATCATCACGTGAGTCTGTGTAGCTTCAAAGGCGAGCATCCATATGGGCATCATATCAATTATATGGCTCATGCTTAACCTTTCGGTCTATGATCCGAGGCCATGTCTGTACATGCTAGGCTCGCCAAGTAAGAACCTTAGTACTTGCATGTGTAAAACTGTCTTACACCCGTTGTATAAAAGCGTAGAGTCGAGTACACCCGATCATCAAGTGATGTCTCGAAACACGATCCATAGAACAGTGCATACTTAAGGAAGAACACATTTTTATCTTGATATTTAAATTAATGCTACTAAAATGCCAAATAAGCAATATAAGATGCAAACATCATATGTGTAAAGTGAAATGACATGGTTCTTGCACTTGATCACTATCATGTGCATCGTGGTATGATCTTTATCATTCCTTTATGTGTAAGGCCAAGGTCAATGAAACTTACACGTTAGGTGTGTTGTAAGAGTATCAACTATACATAAACTTACAACATTACCATATCATGACACTAGCCCAGGAATGATCTAAACTAGACGCTTCTAATTTATCAATTGCAAGTTTTACGTGGCTTAGGGCTTTCGAAGATAGAACCGGTCTTACCTATGAACATGGAACCACAATGATGATAACCAAATTATTAGCACCTCGTTATAAATCAGATATTGACTATAGTAGGAGAGATAGACACCCGCTAGCCACTTATGCAAAACTAGTTGCATGTCAAGCGTGGAACAGGTCTCGTGTACAAGGACATGTAAAGTTAGTACGGGCCGCTTCATCCCAGTATGTCACCAATATCCAAAATACATATAAGATGCAATAACATGATCATCATCACCCACATACTCATATGTGTACTACCCATGCAAAGCATCTACACATAAATCAGGCTTTGAAACCACTGTTGGGTTCGCAGCATAGAAAACAAAAAAATTCCTACGATGAGAACTATTGTACGCCAAGATCTATCTACTATATACAAGCAACGGGTGGATATACATCCATAGAGAACATACCCTCGAAGACTGACAAAGTGTAACGAGATTGAACTCGTGAATGATGTAGTCAAACACTTGCCGATCTCAAGATCATTTGGAAGTCCTAGTGCCGCAAATCTGCAGCACATCCGTCCTCGCACACATGTTCAGGCCACCGAACAACCTCCACCTCCTCACTCCAGCGATGCAACGGAAGCAGCAACTCCTTCCAGATGAAATGCCATCGGGAACATGTATCTCACTAATCCGAGACCATGGGGGAATAATTCTAGAGGGGAAGAGAGATCCTTCATGATGAGGAGTGCTTTGTGAGGGAGGAGAGAGACGCCTTTTATAGGGGAGGGAGGGGGAATCCCTGCCCATGGCCGGCGGCCAAGGAGGATCCCCTCCACCTCCTCTCATTCATGTGGGTGGAAGCTCCACTCACATAAATTTGACTCCACTCAAAATCCCACTCACATGTATTAAACTTCCACCAAATTTAATGCAACTCTCATTTAATAAAACTCTTTTATTTATTTTATTCAGAATTTTGTTAATTCCTTTAATTAACCAACATTCACATAAAACCCCTGCAACATTTCAATATCACATACAAAACCAATTTCAGCAATTTCATCTGAAACAATTTTGGTGTCCATTGAAATAATTCCAGCGCTTTGCAATTCTTTCGTATAGGACATATTTGCTCCAAATGGTGTTGGCAACCCTTAAGTGTGTCACATTATGGTTCAGGAATAATGCAGACATGATTGAGACTCCTCTCAGATCAGTAATCAGAAGCGGGACCTGGAGATCCATACTGACTTCCACACATTCAACGATGACTTCTGTGATCGTGAGAACCTTTAACGATAGTATCTAAATCCCTTTGTCTCGCGATATATCACATGTCCGAGATTCTATCATCATTATTTCAATACCTAGTTTGATCTTATAACCGACATGCACTCTTTTCTCGTTCCTGTGATATATCATTCTAGTGATCACATCACTTCCTTGCAAGCAATCTTAATGTGATATCACCGAGAGGGCCTAGAGTATATCTATCTGTCATCGGGATTTAAAAATTCCACTCTTGATCCACGAGCATCAACATAACACCTTCAGAGTATCTAAATCCACCTTATAGTCACCCTTTTACAGTGTGACGTTTGATGTTAGGGATTTCTATTTTCATGCCCCTGGTTCGTTAGTTGTACTCAGTTCTCCCCAGCCGCTTAGTTTTTCTTCACTTTTCCCCTCCCTCCATTCTGAAACCCTCACATGCGCTCGGACGGGGGGATGCCGTCAGGTCAAAGGCTTGATCGTTACATGTTGACAGGTGGGACCACGTTGGGCAGGTCCTGTGTTTAGCCTTACGTTACGTCGCCTCGACCGTTACATGCTGACAGGTGGGGCCGTGTTGGGACGGGTCCTGCATACGTGGTGAAGGGTGGGGCTGCTTTGGGACGGGTCTTGCATACATGGTGAAGGGTGGGGCCGCATGGAGACACGTCAGACCGGCCATTCTTGCTCCAAGCCTGGAACAGCTCCCACACCGTCCCTCCGCTCTGCTCCCTCGCCGTCATGCCCTCCTACCTGAGAGCCCCTCCTACCTTATGTCGTCCTCAGCCCCCGAGCCGGCCCCTCCCCTAGCCATGGAGCTCACTCCGGCTCCGCTTCCTCCCCCACTAGATCTACCCCTTTCACAAAACAATATGTGACTCCAACGGGTGTACCGGTCCTTCCTGTCGAGGGCGGAGAAGATTGGGTGGAATCGGAGGATCTAATGCATGGATTCCATCTGGGTAAGTATTGTTTTTCTTTGTGGATTGATTATAGGAAGTAATTGAGTGCAAATTTCTAGTGCTCAGCTAACTGCCTTTCTTTTCGAATTGGATTGATCCAACACTGACATTTCAGCTGGCGGTTAAACTAGATACTAGCATAATTCATGGTTGTGAACGGTATCTCTCTAGATTTTACTTCCCAGTGGTGGTTGAAACCTCCATAACTCTTAGAGATTTGAAAAATAAAATATATTCTAAATTCCCCTAGAGCAATGGCGATTTAGTTGATTTGCAATATTTCAACATTAGCAAGAAAAGATTGCTCCCACTAACTAGCAAAGCTGATCTGGTAATGCTTTTCTCTTTGAGTGCTGCCGAACATTTTGGTCGAATTCGTCTTCATGCGCAACCTAAAGTTGAACACACGGGAAACAGGACTAAAGCATCATCTAGTGGTCAGGCATCATCAGGTGGTCGGGCATCATGTGTCTCTATTGTCTCTGCTAATAGTGTGCGCCCCCGCGCTCCTTGTAGGTCCACAGCAGTACCATTTGTTCACACTGCGAGTGTAAGCCAAATCGCTCGTGCGGCCAATGTGGAGGACGAAGCAGAGCTTGCTGAGGGAGCGCCTCCACTAGATGACGAGGATGAGTTGATGTTTCCTGAATTGGTAGATAGATTCAGTAAACATGAACTAAAGGATCAATACATGGAGGAATTGGCCCACGGTGCCAAATTTTATGACACTAATGATGAAGAGAACGAGGAGAACAATGACAGTCTCGTTTTAGACGAGTACGATGGTGAGGACTTGCCAGTAATTGAGTGGGACAGGAACGATCCTAAGATTTCAGAAGGCACCGTATTTGAAACGATGCGGGACTATCGTAATGCTCTTACTACATATTGCATCTGCACCAATAATGATTATGTTGTTATTAAGGGTGAGCCAGCAAGGTTCACAGTGAGGTGCCCATACAAGAGGTGTAGGCAGAGGATTAACGCATCCACTATACTCAGGAGTAGTTTGATTTAGGTATTACAACCAATTGTGTATTTTAGATCATTGTGTAGAATTTGTTAACTGTACCTGACATTTTCATTATGTTTCAAATAAAAGTTAACCGGTTCGAACATTCTTGCCCACCTCAAGGGGGGACAGCCAAAGGACAAAACAAAACTAGCAAAGACTAGGTGGTTAGCAGATGTAATCATGGATTGGATGAGAGCGAACCCATCACTTGGTGCAACAATGCTCATAAAAAATGTTTCTAAAAGGTTTAATATTACAGTACCTTACATGAGGATGTTCTATGCAAAGGAAATGGCTCTTGATAGGATCAATGGTCCATGGAATGAAAGTTTTCAGTTGCTTTACAGCTTCAAAGCTGAAGTGGAGATGGCTAGTCTAGGTAGTGTTGTACAGATAAACATGCATACAGTTCGGTACAAAATAAGAGGGAAGACAATGGAAAAGGAGTGCTTTAGAAGGGCTTTTGTTTGTTTCAAAGCTTGCTGGCAAGGGTTTCTGGATGGTTGCAGGCCTTATTTGGCCGTGAATGCAACAACTCTTCATGGAAGATTTAAAGGAAAACTTGTAGCTGCTACTACAGTTGATGGCCACAATTGGATGTTCCCTGTTGCTTTTGGAGTTTTGGAGATTGATTCAGAGGAAAGTTGGACTTGGTTTCTAGAGAATTTGTGCGACCTTATAGGTCATCCACCAGGACTTACTATCCACACAGACGCTTGCAAAGGTTTGGAGAAAGTCGTACAAGCAGTATTTCCCGGAGTGGAGCATAGGGAATATATGCAACACTTAGTGCAGAATTTTACAAAGAAATTCAAGGGTAAAGTTTATACTGACAACCTATGGCCAACGTCATACACATGCAGCTTGAGGAAGCAGCTGTATCATTTGGAAGTGTTGTATAAAAAAAACCTGCGTTGAAGGAGTACTTGGATGCACATCATGGAATGGTATGGTCAAGAAGCCAATTCAATGAAATTTACAAGGTTGCCTATGTGACAAGTAACCTTGTAGAGAGTTTCAATGCAAAGGTCAAGTCATTGAAAGGGCTTATGTTGTGGCAAATATTTGATAAGATTAGGCAGATGATCATGATAAAGATTGATTTGCGTCAAAGAATTGGATCAATAGTATATGCTAGCCATCTCATCCTGCCATCTTTGATTAAGGCATTGCATGCCAGGACAAAACAATTGAAGATGAAATGCATTAGAAAAGGAATGGAGGCTGAGGTAACATACACCGACAGTAAAGATAGGCAATGGAGGTATCCAGTGAGTTTGGCTAACAGGACATGCCATTGTAGGCAATGGCAGCTCCGTGGGAAATCCTGCATACATGCATTGTTTTTCATGAGTGTTCTAGGAGGTGAAGAGGGGGAAGTTGATTAGTACGTGTCGGAGTATTTCTCCGTTGCCAAATTTAGGGCAGCATATGCTCAGAATGTTCTAGCCTTGTTGGGAAAAGACCAATGGATGGAAGTGAATCCAGGCTTCAAGCTATACCCTCTAGTTTTTACTAGACCAGCAGGTAGGCCAAGGAAGAATAGGATGAGAGCTAGTGCAGAGGGTGGTGCACCACCTCGAAGACGTAATTGCAAACATTGTGGGATCTTAGGGCACATTGCTAGGCTTTGTAAAAATGCAGTGGACCCAACTTATGGAATGGATGATCAGGCGGGAGCAGCAAATGAAGATGAGAATGAAGTATCTGAACGAGAGGAGAATGAAGCAATGGATACATTGCAGATTTAACCAACAGATCGAATGGCAAGCAACTCGGGCACCACAATGCATTCTCTCGACAACTTTGGGATCCGCAAAGTGACTAAATTAGTAGGAAGTCACAACCATCTATTGAATAACAATTCTACTCTCTAAATTAGCTACCTATTCAACTAATCATTACACGTGCCACCCTTCACCACAACCGCATACTGTAACTGCTAGGACGCGGATGACAACTACTAAAACTGCCCACATGAATCTACTATCCGCCCTCTTCACTTGAAGTTCATGTTTTAGATTTTCTACGACTTGATCAGATACGGCAAGATCAACCTCAGGTGTCAACTTCACTTTGTGAATAAGCTCTGAATTCTTCCTCGACAGTACACTTCAGCTCAAATATCAACAGGTTTTTACGGGCCAATTCATCACCTAACTTGGCAACCATCTCCTCCAAATCCATCCTATAGCTAGACCACTGAGTTGATTCATCTTGGTATGCAATGTACCATGGATCATCAGCCTGCATAGCACACTGTAACAATCCCAAAACAAACTAAAATGGAATCAGTCTGATAGGCCATGTCAGCTCTTCAAATTCAACGGTGGTACAAAGAGAAGGAGCTACATGCACTTCCGACGTGGTAGGAGAAGGAGAATGCGGCCATGACATGATCGATTCCCCACCCTCGCCGGTGTACCCGCTACGAACAGACATTGAGGACTAATTTGCACCTACAATATCGAGGAAATTACGGGAATCAAATTCATTAGGGTGGGCGGAGCAGGAGCAGAGGTCTTAGCACGCACTACTAGCAATTGCTACGACTGTCCATCGTGCTATGGTGGCGGAACCAAATTCCGGTCGTCGTGGGCGGCGGACCTGCCTGCGGTCGGTACTGCCCCAACGTACAATGCATGCAGACGAAACAGGTGCCAGAGCCATGGTTGAGTTGCAGCGCGACAGTCCGTTCGATACCGTCTTAGGACAGATCCAGCGACGCGTCGACGCGCCAATGATGGCTGCTCTGTCCGCTAGTGGGATAGGAGCTGCTCGGGGCTAGGGCTGGGAGCGTATGAGAGAGAGAGCCGACGTGTCATACACGACCCCACCTGTCAATTATTTCATATTTGCCAATTTTGCATATCTACCAAACCTTTTCTTTGAAGTTTGCATATTTGCCACATGACCACCACATGCCAGTGACACACAAAATGGCAAATATACAAGTTGCAAGTAAAACGTGGCAAATATGCAAATCCCCCTCTAGCCCCATATGATAGCCCCACCGGTCATTGGCTACGATGGCCCCACAAAACGGCTCCACATAGCGACCCCATCGTTCATTGGCTTCGACGGCCCCACAGAATGGCCCCATTTGTCATTGGCTGCACCGGCCACACAATCAGGAAGAACGGGGCCCACAAGTCAGCGAGAGATGAATGGCTGGTCCGCCGTGTATCCTGTCCCCACCTATCAGCATGTAACGGCCGAGGCGACGTAACGTAACGCTCAACGCAGGACCTGCCCAACACAGTCCCACCTGTCAGCATGTAACGGTCAAGCCTTTGACCTGACAGCATCCCCCTGTCCGAGCGCATGTGAGGGTTTCAGAATGGAGGGAAGGGAAAAGTGAGGAAAAACTAAGCAGCTGGGGAAAACTGAGTACAACTAATGAACCAGGGGCACGGAAATAGAAATCCCTTGATATTATCAAGTCACTCTTCCGGTGTTAGCAATTAACATGATCTCATGGTCTAAGGACTAAGATTACTTCGTATGATGTTATAGCAATATAATGACTTTGATTATAATGATATACTCAGATGAATGTTCATCACATCATTCACCAATGTTGTGACCTCGTTATTAACAACATCTAATTTCCATAATCCGGAAACCTTGATCATCTTGTTAATCAACGAGCTAGTTTATAAGAGAGGCATATATAGGAACTCTTTATTTGTTTATTAAACACACATGTATTAACATTTCCTTCTAATACAATTATCGGATGCAAAATAAACTTCTATCATATACATGGAATACATATAATAACAACTTTATTATTGCCTCTTAGGACATATTCCCTTCAGTAGGCTTGTAGCAGCATGATCACGTAGCTCGATGGCTAGGCTAATGCATCATTGTTGTTGTTAGTTTCCCCCCTGTTTTTTGTTTCTACTAGATCTAAGTAAAACCACATATGCTTTTTGAATGGTTATTGAAAATTTGACACTTCATATGAGTATAAGTGTGTAGCCAGCCTTTTGAATGTGTTATTGCTTGATTTCAAAAGTACTAGATGATGTTCAAAATCATCTCTCTCAAAACTAGAATAACAGTGTTATTGCTTGATTTCATATGAGTATAAGTCTGTAGCCACCATTTGTCACTTTGCATCTTTCTTTTTAGTTTTATAAATACTTTTACCTATTTATTTCAAGTTTTAGTGTTTTGAGTGTGCAAGGTATGAGTCCTTGTAGGCCACATGTTAATATCATTGTTTATTCATACTTATACATGTTTATTTCATGGTTGTTTTGGTGTTAGATGGCATCTAAGCAAATGTTAAGATCATTGTTTATTTACTTCCTGTAGGTCACAAGGGCTGGTTCCTATTCTGGTGAATGCTCACAGAATAAATCTGCAGGTATAAAATGATGTTTGCTTTTCGTTGTTGCATCAGTTTTGTTGACATTTCATTGACCCTTCAACCTTTTTAGGAGCGGGGCGTGATAATGATTGGAAGATATTATTGTGATGAGTTGTTTTAGAATAGCTGTGGGGTAGATGCTTGTGTGGTGTGTTGGCTTGTAAAAAGGCAACAAATGTTTAATTAAGGTAAATATGTGGTAAAGTAGTCTATGTTGGTCTGAAGGAATTGAGTAAGTGTGTAGTAGCAAGTCTAGGAAGTACACCTGAACTGGTATATGTATCGTTTATTTCTATATGCCATTAGCATGCACTATGATAGTCTGTTATGTGTTTTCCACAATCACTACTTCACGCACTACTTCACGCGTACTTGGCAACACTAAGTAAAACCTCACATGCTTTAGAATCGATATTTGATACTTACCATTTGTACACTTCTTTGAAAAATTACTTCATACAAGAATGCTTCCTACAAGTAGAAGAATAGTACTCCATATAAGAGACAACTATGGTAATATTAGCAGTAATATTGCAAGCATGTTCATATTATACTTCCATGAAAGAACTCTTTGTTTTGTTTTGTTTTGTTTTGTTCATAGATCCATCTTGCAATTATGTATACTGTTAAAATAGATGAACCAAATGTATATCAATATTGACTATCCATTGGTGGTTTTGTGTTGTTTAGTTGTGGAGGAGCTCCTGGACTATGAGAAAGTTGACTAGAAAGTGATAACCGGTGGCTTCACTGCCAAGGCTAGTGAAATAAATTGAAAGAAGCTCGTAGAACCAATCAGCAAAGAGCAGTGTTGCTCAGATGATGCTTCATATAGATCATTTTGGTACTTCTAGAGTTATTTGGAGGTTCGCTCCATTTTGGTACTTTGGTGAACTGCATTGGCCTGTTGGGTTCACAACATAGAAAATAATAATTTTCCTACGATGGGAACTATTATACGCCAAGATCTATCTATTTGATACAAGCAACGGGTGGATATACATCCATAGACAACATACCCTCGAAGACAACAAAGCTTTGTTAACGAGA
The DNA here is from genome assembly GCA_910589775.1 of Avena eriantha. Lineage (NCBI taxonomy): Eukaryota > Viridiplantae > Streptophyta > Magnoliopsida > Poales > Poaceae > Avena > Avena eriantha. Next base: position 49,416,859 of record OU342746.1, on the reverse strand, counting down.
TAGAACTCGTGGATGATGTAGTCGTACACTTGCCGATCTCAAGATCATGATGAAGTCCGCAGGTCTAGTAGGTACAGCTCAAGCACGTCCATCAGATCTAGCTCCAGCAACTCCAGCACCACCAAGTCCAGCACCGCAAAGCAGCGGTGCATCCGCACACACATCCGGTAACCTAACAACCTCCATCCCTTGCTCCAGCGGAAGCAGCAGAAGCAGCAACTCCTTTCTAGATAAATCCACTTCGAACATGTATCTCGCTATTCCGAGACCATGGGGGAAAAATACTAGAGGGGGAGAGAGATCCTTCATGAGGAGGTGTGAGTGTGAAGGTGTGAGAGGGGGGCCTTTTATAGGAGGAGGTTAGGGTACCCCTCCCATGGTCGGCTCCCATGCAGGGTTTCCCTTCACCTCCCCCATTCATGTGGTGGTAACTCCCTCCACATAAATTTGCCCCTTCACATTCTCTTTTAAAGTCTCCACTTTAAATGCATTGAATTTCTCCAAATTTAATTCTCTCTCATTTAATAAAACTCTTTTATTAACTTTATTCAGAATTTTGTTAATTACTTTAATTAACAAACATTCATATAAAACCCCTGCAACATTTCAATATTACACGCAGAACCAATTTCAACAATTTCACCTGAAACAGTTTCAGTGTCTATTGAAATAATACAAGCGCTTTCTTAAATCTTTATCTGAAACATATTTGCTCCAAATGGTATCGGTATCCCTTAAGTGTGTCACCCTAAAATTCGCGAATAATGCAGACATGATCGAGACCCCTCTCCGATCAGTAATCAGCAGTGGGGCCTGCAGATCTGTACTGACTCCCACATATTCAACGATGACTCTTGTGATCATGTGAACCTTTAACATCGTAACTAAATCCCTTTGTCTCGCGATATATTACATGTCCGAGATTCGATCATTGGTATATCATACCTAGTTTGATCTCGTTACCGACATGTACTCTTTTCTCATTCCCATGATATAACATTCTAGTGATCACATCACTTGCTTGCAAGATATTATTAATGTGATATCACCGAGAGGGCCCATAGTATATCTATCCTTCATCGGATGGAGAAATCCCACTCTTTATCCATGAGCCTCTATATTACAGTTTTTGTAGCACTGAACCCACCTTTATAATCACCCTTTCACAGTGTGATGTTTGATGTTATCAAGATACTCTTCTAGTGTTAGTGATTGACATGATCTCATGGTCTAAGGACTAGGATTACTTCGTATGATGTTATAGCAATATAAACAATGACTTTGATCATAATGCTATACTTCGAATGAATGTTCATCACATCATTCCACTAACGTTGTGACCTCATTATTAACAACATCCAATGTCCATGATCAGGAAACCTTGATCATCTTGTTAATCAACGAGCTAGTTTATAAGAGAGGCATAACTAGGAGCTTTCCTTTTGTTTATTAAACACACATGTATTAACGTTTCCAAATTAATAAAATTATAGCATGCAAAATAAACATTTATCATAAACAAGGAATAAGATAATAACCACTTTATTATTGCCTCTCGGGCATATTCCCTTCAGTCTCTCACTTGCACTAGAGTCAATAATCTAGTTTGAAAAACTTTGCGTATTGAACACCTATGTCTTTCTGGTGTTGCATATACGTGATTGCTAGTGGTGAACATAATCTCCAGATCTGACAGTTTCAAGTCTGTGTGTATTTGCATGTCTTTGCATCTCTACGCATCACTCATTCTCAAATGAGATGGCATTGTATAAATTTGGTCCTTTGGTGAGACCTTTAGTTTGTTCGGGTTAAAATATGTTGATATTATTGTCATATAATATATCTTCATAGTATTAGCCCACTTTGAACCACACCTAGTTTGATAACAAACTACTTAACACAAATGCCCTCCTTTGCTGCTACTATAGCAGCAATATACTTAGCCTTTTGTTGTAGTATCCATCACAATGTCTCAACTTTGGAACTCATCCAAATACATCATGGAACATCTTTTCCATTACATTGTGCCACCCATAGTCTAAATTGAGATAAATTTTATTTGTATCTTGTGATAAAACTAGTATCAATGTTACACTTTACAATGAACTACCTTTAACTATTTGTCACTTATACATGATATATTCTTAGTTCTTCCAAATCTCATAAGAATATCTTTACTATCATCCAATGATCTCTTATGAATCATTTTGGTATGTTCTCATAACATTTAGAGCATAGGACATATATGGATATATACATATCACGGTATAATCGATCAAAATCATCATGTGATTTTACTCACCAAGTGTTGAAACACTTGAATCTTGATACAATCCTTTCCATGCAGCAAGAACCTTTCTTGTTGTTTCCATATTGAACCCTTTTAATATCTCATATATGTACGTCTGGCACAACCATATTAGCGCCTCAATCTATCCATACAGATATTGATGCCAAATATTCCAGTTTTGCCCAAGTCTTTCATCAAAATCCTATTTTAATGAAATTCTTAACTTGTGTCAATAAAAGATACATCATTTCTAATCAACAATATGTACTCTACATAATGTATTAGAAATTGGTCTCAGTGCTCCCACTTAATTTCTTGCAAATGCAAGCATCTTCATTGTCTCCGATGAAATTAAACTCCTTTAACATTTTCATCATGGTGAAGATTCCAACTCCGCTATGCTCACTTCAACTATTGAAGTTTGCATGCCCTTTTAGCACCCTTTGAATTAACAAAACCCTTCGGACCGTGTCGTGTACACGTCCTAGGTAACCATTCTATTAGAAGAACATTGTTTTGTTTGTTCAACTACCATACACCAAATTATATGTAGTGGTCGCTACATTAATCCGTCAAGACTAAATATTGTTATGAAAGATCAAATATTGTCATAGTCAACTCCTTGAACATTGCCGTAAACTTCTTTCCGACATGTCGACTATTTCATAGATGTTAAACATTCATGTCTATTTCTTTATAAATCCAAACACGACTGATAGGCTTCACGCCTTTCCGGAGGGTCTTCCAAGTTCAGAAACTTGATTTCTCGTATATGGATACTATCACGGATTCTATGACTTCTAGTCATTTTATGGAGTCAGGGCCCATCATAGCTTCTTTGCATGTAGTCGGTTCATCATTATCAAAACAATAACGACTTTTTTATCAAATCTCACTATTTGATTCTTACCCGATGCATACGGTTCAAATAGGAACTCTAATCTCCAAGATCACACCCTTTGTAATCACGGGAGCCATGAGCATTGTGGCCGCCACCGGGACACTTTCCGGCGCTGCACTACTTAGCACATATAACTAAGGTTCAACAACCTTATCAAAGTTCTATTGTCCTCCCACTTAACTTTTCGCGAAAAATTCCTTCTCAAGAAACTTGACGTTCCAAGAGACAAACTCTTTGTCAACACCCAGATTTTTAATCGAGATGCCTGTTATGCCATACCTCACATTCCCAGGATTACCATTCTTGCGAGACATAACATATTGGATATCAAAGTACATCATCCATTACAAACCATAATAAGGTTTTACACAAATAAAGGATCTCATGATCTAGTCTTAATACAATCAAGCAGCAGAAATATAAAGCGTAGTAGTGGGCTCTATCTTTAGATTCACAGGCAATGCTAACGATGGGAGATGATCCTAGTTGTCGTAGCCGGCCTGCTGTCCATCTTCCTGATAGTCCTCCTCATAGTCCGGCCACAGGAATAGCCAGGGACAAAGCCATGAATACTCTTTAAGTACTCACAAACTATCGCTAACAAGTAAGGTAGTTCTAATAGGAATCTTAAGCTCTAGGTTTATTTGCAAAAAGGCAGATTTATCTTAAGCAGAGTTCGGAAGTAAAGAAAGCTAATGTAATATTCTAAATCACCTAAGTGGGAACTTAGTTTTCATGTTCACAACCCTGTTGTGGTCAAGTCAAAGTCACAATTCATTTCACAAGTCATTTTGAAAACATCTGACGATGGAACAATATGGCCACTCCAACTTTCCATGACCACGGACACGGCTATTCGAATAGTTTGACACTCTGCAAAGGTGGTACACTTTCACCACAAAATTTGATACATTCGTAAGGGATAACCCTGAATCATCATACTTGGTATGCGGATAATCAATCATAACCTTTCAATTACACACTCTAGTATAGGCACCTCCCCTATGAGCTTGGCCTCCCAGCCAGGGCCATCTGCCATCCTAGGCACTGCATAGGTGGACATCATCAAGCTGTAGCCTCAACTCAAACCTCCCCCACGAGGGAACCCGTACTAATGCATATAAACTTCCGGCTAAGCTTTACCCAATTCAGGTATTGTGGTTGTATGGTAAAATTGGAATGGTATCGCATCCGAACCCAACCATCAGTTTTTATAAAGGGATATGGCTCACGCCTCAACATTTTCATCGTCAAACCATTTGTGTTTCTCAACACATGTCAAAACATCTCAATAGAATGAATCATCATTCGAAGGTTTTCATAATCATTTTCACCAAGTATTCCCATCTAAAGTGATCAACTTTTATGCTTAGCACTAGCCACTAAGGTTAAGAGTGTTCACTAATGAGGGGTGCTAATCTTCAATCTCATGCCATAGAATGGCATCTAAGTATAACTAGATAGGCCTAGTTTTATACTCTTTATGCTATCTACACTACTTTTCCAATACTCACCAAGCACTAACTAAAAGTAAAGACTGTGATAAAGTAAAATAATAATAAGCTTGCAAGTAAAACTTCGGATTGGTATAAATCAAAGATATATAACCAAAGCATGCCTAATGCATCTTTCTTAGGTTAATACTCGCAATTGTTAGCTTCAAGGGGCTAACTTGCTTAGTAGTGATGGCTTGCCTTGATTGGTGCAGTGATTGAAGTTTTCCTCCTCTTCTTCGGGGTAGAACTCCTCCTCCTCGTATCCTTGGTCGGTACTATCGTTTATAAAGGAATATGGGGTACACAATCACTAAACAATACTTAATTACTTCTATTTAGCACACTAAGGCTCACACTTGATGATCTAGCATCATCACAATCATCACAAGAAATAAAGAACTAGTTTTATTCATTTTATTTTTGAAAAGTAATTTCTACTCATTTAATTAAGATTTAATATTCTCCAATTAAAATATGGGATCATGTTGACACATGTCATCATCACATATTCTAATACATGGGAATGTGATTTAAAGTGTTGGTCACATTTTATAAAGTTTAAGATTATTATTTAATAGATTTAAAGTGACTAAAAATGCCCTAATAGCATTATTTTGGTACTAGTCCAATGTCACTGCATGCAAACCTAGATATTTTTACATATTCAGGTAGATCTTATCAAATGTGATTTTTGAGAGTTGGAATCAACTCAAAAGCATTTATGGTTGATTTTTGAAAAAACATTGAAGTTGCAAAAGTCTCTGTCTTGTTATTTTTGCTATAGATTATCTCTAACTCCAATTAATTTAAATCCAATGGGCTTGGATAGATAATTTAAATACCTTTCTAGCAAAATTTGAATCATGCAATTTGGTTCAGTAACTCTTTGAATTGATTTTTGAATATGTGGACAGAAACTAGTTTAAACTAAAATGGAAAAACAATTATTTGAATTCCCAGGCCAGCGCAGGAAATTAAACGGGCCGGCCCAACTGCACTGCATAGCGTAGCGGGCTGCTGATAGAGGGGGTCCACTAGTCAGCGACTCAGTTTAACCGAAACGGTATCGTTCAAACCAGAGCCCTACGATTAGAAGACAAATCAACAGCTAGGAGTCGTCGTCGATGACGAACTACTCTGGCGAGGACTCTAACCTAACGCGACAGTGGGGGTCTGGCTAGGCTCACCTAGGCTCCATCTAGGGTCGGAGCCGGGGGCGATCGACGTGGTAGACAACGGCGAGTCGAGGCACGGTCACGGCAGGTCTTGGGGTGGTCGAAATCGACGGTGCCCTTCTCTTCCAGCAGCAGCAGGCTCCCATGAAATTCTGGCGTGGTGGTGCTCGCCTTGCTCCGGGAAGAAGTGGGGGAGTGTCTGTGAGGAGTGGGGAATGGAGTAGTGTGGAGAATGGAGGTGGGGGGTGGCCTCCTTTTATACATGTTATTTTGTTCCGGTATTACTAATCATTTGTCTTACGACATTTTAGCAATAATATTTATGGATGTGATTTCTCCAACTAGACTTATAAAAGTTCATCCATCCTTTATGGAATACGGTAATTATTTGAACAACCATTGTTTTCGTAATACCGGAACAAAATAACAATTATTAAAACAAATCGTGAAGGCTAGGTTTGACGACAACAAAAAACACAATAACACTTTATTTGTTCTCGATGAACATCATCACTTATTCTCTTGCTAGTTATTTAGGTTGTTGCAGTTCATGAATTGTGTTGTTCTGTATGACACTTCACACCAACCAATTTGGTATCCAATACCTAAGAACCACATTGTTTAACAAACAAGGAATATAACCATAACATGTATATCTTCTATATACCTAAGTTGGACATCTCTAACCTTTTCTTTTCTGCCAAATATTTTATAGATTCTCTTTCAACAATTCCTTTTCTTTTAAAAGAATCTATCAACATCAATAGTGGTGTCATTAACATGACACATAGTACAAAGTGTATATAGTCAAATACTAATACCTTTAGACTTGCACTTTGAAGTGGATCACCATCATCAAATGTTTGGTGTTCTTTCAAAAATCCATTCTTTAGTAAGCTATTAGTGTAGTAAACATTTTACTTACATCTTATATTCATCCTTATCATGAAAACTTTCATGATCAAGCTACTATAGCCTGTAAGAATGAATCGTGAGTATAATATCAGTTCCCAAAACCTTTTTGGTAGATTAGGACGCCTAGTGTATCCAACCTTCACAAATTCTCATACAATATGAGAACATGTATTTTGTTAAGTTATACTCTATCATATTGCAACCATAAACATTGTTTCAGATATCACATTATCTTTCACACATGATGGTTTCTAAAACAATTTTTCCAGCTCCTAGATAATCTTGATATTAAAACAACTTTTGAATATCAAGAATCATGGAGGGAAACATGATACTTTAGATACTAACATTGGAATTCTTACTCTTGATTTAATACTACTTATTAAACTTCATGGAGTAAATAGAGTTTGCTAAAAGTTTGCAATAGGACTTCTAAACTTTAAATTGACATTCAAAACAATATGATACCAGTTCTAAAGTAAATATCCAGAATTCTAAAGTTCTATTATCTTAATTAAAACTAAGCATAAGGTAGTAAACAAATGCCAATGACTACAACAAATTATGCAAATTCACTTTGATTTAGTTTATGACAAATGTGGTTCGACTAATCCAAATTAGAAATGAACTCCCACTCAAAAACGACATCCCTCGTGCCTTTTTGGTGATTACATGAACCAAATCCACTACACCAAGTCCGATCATCACGTGAGTCGGTGTAGCTTCAAAGGCGAGCATCAATATGGGCATCACATCAACTATATGACTCATGCTTAACCTTTTGGTCCGTGTTCCGAGGCCATGTCTGTACATGCTAGGCTCGCCAAGTAAGAACCTTAGTACTCACGTGTGTCAAACTGGCTTATGCCCGAAATATGACCATGGATTCAAGTACACTCGATCATCACGTGATGTCTTGAAGCGGCGAAACATAAACGGTGCGTACTTAAGGAAGAACACATTTTTATCTTGATATCTAAATGAGGGATCATCTTATAATGCTACTAAAAGTGCCAAACTAACAATATCAGATGCAAACATCATATGTGTAAAGTGGGATGATATGGTCCATGCATTTGATCACCATCATATGCATCATGGTATGATCTCTATCATTCATTTGTGTGTAAGGCCAAGGTCTATGGAACTTACACGTTAAGTGTGTTGTAAGGGTATCAACTATACATCAACTTACAACATTTCCATATCATGAAACTAACCCAGCAACGATCTAAACTAGATGCCTCTAATTTATCAATTGCAAGTTTTTACGTGGTTTAGGGATTTCGAAGATAGAACCGGTCTTATCTACGAACATGGAACCACAACAATGATAACTAAGTTATTAGCAACTCGTTATAAATAAGATATTAACTATAGTAGGAGAGACAGACACCCGTCAGCTACTTATGCAAAACTAGTTGCATGTCAGTCGTGGAACCGGTCTCATGTACGATGACATGTAAAGTTGGTCCGGGCCGCTTCATCCCACTATGCCACCAATATCCAAAATACATGACAGAAGCAATAACGTGATCATCATCGCCCACATACTCTTATGTGTTCTACCCGTGCAAAGCACCTACGCATAGACCTGGCTCTGATACCACTATTGGGTTTGTAACATAGAAAACACAAAATTTCCTACGATGGGAACAATTATACGCCAAGATCTATCTATTAGATAAAGCAACGGGTGGATATGCATCCATAGAGAACATACCCTCGAAGACAACAAAGGTTTGTTAATGAGATGGAACTCATGGATGATGTAGTTGTAAATTTGCTGATCTCAAGATCGTGATGAAGTCCAGCAGGTCCAGCTCCAGCACGTCCATCAGATCAATCTCCGGCAAGTCTAGCACCACCAAGTCCAGCACCGCAAAGCAGCGGTGCATCCGTGATCACACACACGTCCGGTACCCCGACAACCTCCGTCCCCTGCTCCAGCAAAGCAGCAACTCCTTTCCAGATAAAGCCATCGGGAACATGTATCTCGCTAATCCGAGACCATGGGGGGAAACACTAGAGGGGGAGAGAGATCCTTAATGAGGAGGTGTGAGTGTGAAGGTGTGAGAGCGGGCCTTATATAGGAGGAGGGGAGGGTACCCCTACCATAGGCGGCGCCCATGGAGGGTGTCCCTTCACCTCCCCCATTCATGTGGTGGTAACTCCCTCCACATAAATTTGCCCCTTCACATTCTCTTTTAAAATCTCCACTTTAAATGCATTAAATTTCTCCAAATTTAATGCTCTCTCATTTAATAAAACTCTTTTATTAATTTTATTCAGAATTTTGTTAATTACTTTAATTAACAAACATTCATATAAAAACCACTGCAACATTTCAATATTACATGCAGAACCAATTTCAGCAATTTCACCTAAAACAATTTCAGTGTCTATTGAAATAATTCCAGCGCTTTCTTAAATCTTTATCTAAAACATATTTGCTCCAAATGGTGTCGGTATCCCTGAAGTGTGTCACCCTACGGTTCGCGAATAATGTAGACATGATCGAGACCCCTCTCCGATCAATAATTAGCAGAGGGACCTAGAGATCCGTACTGACTCCCACATATTTAACGATGACTCTTGTGATCGTGTGAACCTTTAACGTCGTAACTAAATCCCTTTGTCTTGCGATATATTACATGTTCAAGATTCGATCATTGGTATCTCCATACCTAGTTTGATCTCATTACCGACATGTACTCTTTTCTCGTTCCCGTGATATAACATTCTAGTGATCACATCACTTGCTTGTAAGCTATTCTTAATATGATATCACCGAGAGGCCCAAAGTATATCTATCCATCATCAGGATAGACAAATACCACTCTTGATCCATGAGCCTCTACATAACACTTCTGTAGCACTAAACCCACCTTTATAATCACCCTTTCATGGTGTGATGATTGATGTTATCAAGATACTCTTTCAGTGTTAGTGATTGACATGATCTCATGGTCTAAGGACTAGGATTACTTCGTATGATGTTATAGTAATATAAACACAATGACTTTGATCGTAATGCTATACTTCGGATGAATGTTTATCACATCATTCCACTAATGATGTGACCTCGTTATTAACAACATCCAATGTCCATGATCAGAAAACCTTGATCATCTTGTTAATCAACGAGCTAGTTTATCAGAAAACCTTTTGTTTATTAAACACACATGTATTAATGTTTCCAAATCAATACAATTATAGCATGCAAAATAAACATTTATCATAAACAAGGAATAAGATAATAACCACTTTATTATTTCCTCTCGAGCATATTCCCTTCAGTGACTCACCTGTGAGATGGATGTGTTTATTTCCGGGAACTGTGAACATGTGATGATGTGTAAATATAGTTTACTTCTATTGATATGTGCTAAGATTATTTACTGCTATTTCATATGTGCTATTTCTCACGGGCTAGAAAAAGGCCCAAATATTACTAGATCTAATAAATGGGCTATTAAAAGGCCTTGGCCCAAAAGAATATTTAGAAAATAAAATTATGAATTTTGAAATTTTAAATGATTTGTAATGTATTAGGACCAATGGCCTGAACTAATGGGCTGAATTTTTGGGGATGAACTCTGTACAGAACTGGAGTGGGCTGGGCTGAATTTTCTACCACGTCAGATTCCACGTAGGATTGCCTTACGTAGATATGCCAGATTACCATGACCAAAATTTTGGTCATAGACTCCATGACCATTTATTTTGGTCATAGGTGTCCATAGCCAATACAAAAAAGGTCCTGAGTTGTCTATAGTGACGCTCGGTATGTGACCTACTCGTTTTGGTCAAAGAAAGGTCATAGATAGATTACTATGACTTTACTATGACCAATATTTCGGGTCACTAGTTAACACATTTCTTGCAGTGCCTGATGTGCAAGAGACATTATTAGATCAAACAAAAAAGGCAGCAACAACCACGGGAAAAACACAACGAGTATCAGCGACGGAAGCATACACAGGTCAGCGGGAGGTGGTAGTACCGCATCATTTACTGAACCTCTTAGCATAAGATTCAGTTTCGAGGTGTGCCTTCTAGCCTCATGTGTATCTATTTAACATATTTTAGAGCATAGTGGTGGTTGATTCTAGTGAAGTTTGATGGTAGATATGTTTGCTCATGACTAAGACAAAATTTCTTCATAAGATTAAAAACAAAGTGAATGCATCATTATCTTCTCCAATTTTACAGGTTGTCCGTATCTACAATCCTTTACAGTTGTCCGTACCTGCAATCTTTTTTAGTGTTTATAGGATCCGCCTAGCAGAAGGTGTTAGATGTAGACAACTAAAACTGTGGTATCGACGTGGTGGCATGCCGCGCCCATGTATTGCATGAGGTATCCGTTACCATAGTTTTAGTTGCCTACAACAGATTCTATAAAACGGTCTGCCTAGCAGAACGTGTCACAATTTTAGTTGTTCAATAACTAAACCACAGTGAGTAAGGGAATGAAAATCCTGTTATACACAAATGGAAAAAATCTACTACTCCCTTCGTTTCAAAATAGATGTCGCAGATTTGTCAAAATTTAGATGAATCTAAAAATTATTTAGTATATTGATTCATCCAAATTTTAGCAAACTTACGATATCTATTTTAAGATAGAGGGAGTACACTATTTTTGATTACTGGCAGTCCGCTTATATCATGCTTGTTTCCATGTTCCTATTGCTTGGTCCGTTTTGTTAATGCTTGGTGCTGATTCGTTTTTATTTTATTTTGTGTAGGAGTAAGTAGTAAAACGACAAGTAAAGTTGAGGCATCTCCTTCTACAACATAGTTTTTTCCACCTGGTTCTTCTCTTTGCGCATGCCCCTCTTGCTCCTGTTCCTCCTATCTCTGGCCAGAGATGGCTGATTTGTTCGTCACAATTCAGATATTAGTTAGTGTCTAATTGCTATAATTTGCTCCTAACAATATAGTGGAGATAACAAGAAGTACACCTTCACCGCTCTTGGTTTTCATTTTTGTTTCATAGCGAGTACGACTGTTAGTTGTTACCTTATTCATTTGCAGAATGCAACTAACACATATACTTTGCAAACTAAAACAATTAATTGGTTATCAGTACAAGGTGATTTCTTACGTGGAGACAATTGTAATCGATGAGTTTGCCATTGTTGTATATTAATTAGTTGTGGTTATTAGGTCATGTTGGTTCACACTTGATTTCTTTTGAAAGGAGTGCCCCAAAGGGGCCGGAGGTTTCACTTAAATTTCAAGCGGTGGAAGTTACAAATGATTACAAAGGACCCCATATAATAAGAAGAAACACATAGGTCCCTAGTATAAGTGCAAAAAACCTCACTGAAAACAAACAAGTGACAAACTGGTTCTTTCTCTTCTCCACCACCGAGCCGGAAGACAGGCACGCCACCATCATGCACAGGAGCGGGGACAAGACCACTTGCTCCTGAGCCGACGAGCAGTGCGGCGGCCGACTTCAAGGGCCTCACGAAGAAGGTTAGAATAATGCCGGAACCCTTAACCAACTTTTTGATAGGTCATGTGCTGACCTTGGATGTCGGACGGCTTAGACCCGTCGCCGAGGTGATGCTCAAGAAGATAGCCTTCCAACTCCACTGCTGCCTGGCACTGAAACTTGCAGAGAATGCCAGCAGCAGAGCGTTCTTCACCAAACCCAATGGTGCTACCCGGCCGACCGTCTCACCACACTTGCCACGGGCGGGAGACGGACGGCGAAGAAGACGAGCTTGGCGCAGAACCCACAAACCCTTCTTCGGACCTTCAGAAGTGCAGAACAGAAATTCAACTGGTACACACTTGATTGGGACACACTTAATCGTATTAGTTTCATTCCGCACAAGATATTTCATAGCTGAGCTACACCACTTTTTTAAAGTATATTCCAATAACTCACTTATGTTTTGGCCTCTCTTTCTATGATCATAGTTTTTGCTACTGCAAACCTGCTTGGTGCCTTCTTGGTCATATATTTTACTCGGTACATCACCTGGTTTTGTACTTTAAAATAAGTTTCTTCAATTATGATTTTGGCTGCACAAGCTATATCAATAGAAAAATTAGAAAGCATGAACATCCACCACTGCATCTCGCTAGCACGTGCCGCCGCGCCGGTCACAGCTAGTTCAATAGATAGGGTTAATTGCATTTGATTTGGTCTGCTATTCAAGAGCGCTGATAGAAAAATATGCTTGTTATATGATTGATGCTGCAGGTTGAAGGTGATCGACTAAAATGCTCCTACGTCAACTAATTGGAATCTAGGGGGCGTGTATAACCTGAATTTTTCTTTCCTGGTAAAAAAGAAAAGCCTATCAAGCAACATGTCTATGCATATTTGTGCCCGTGACATTTACTGTAATTTGTACGTTTTTGTAACTATTTGGTCTTAAGAATTATAAGATACTCAAGATCAAGCATCTGTAATGGCAGACCAGCATTATGTTGTAGGTTTGCAGCTATTGAAATATAAGTATTCATTCCGTTCGAAAATATAAGATGTTTTAGCCTTTTTCTAAAATACATATATCTTGACACATTTTAGTGTGTAGATTCACTCATTTTGGTCTGAACCTAGACACTAAGAGTCATCTAGATGCCGGTCTAGTAGTGCAACCTGTTTCTCTGAGAGATCCTCCCCCTTCCTCCTCTGGTTCTCCCTCAATAGGGCCGCTTGGCCCCTCCCCCCATCCTTTCCGGAGTTCGCCGTTGGCATGATAGGGTGAGGGTCCCAACCGATGTACGACTGTAGATCTAGTAGGTAGTCTAGGGTTTGGTGTTTGTCCCTGGTGGTATCTGCCGTTATGGCGTTTGAGGGTCGGTCAGAGGACTCCAACGGCCAGTATCTCTGCTTCTTGCATTTCTCCTGCTGGATGGCACCCCGCCGGTGGCAAGCGGCGGCGTCTTTGAGCTGGAGCCGTGCCTGCATCCCTCCCAATAAGGCCTGCTCTGGGTGCTTCGAGCCTGATCTATTGGACTGCAGATGGCTTGATGCGGGCCTTCTTTCCTTCGCTGCGGCGCTCCCATGGCAGGAGCCGAAGTGGCGATGGTGAAGATCCCTCCTCACCTCTCCAATAAAGTCCTTGCAAGCACCTGCTGCTACACCTTCCGGCCTTCTCCTCCAACTCGTGGCAAGAGTCGGGAGTTTGATGAAGGCCAGTGCTCCCTATAACAGTGGTTGGTGGCTTGCGCGTCCGGCGAGGACAAGGTTCGTCTCGATCTCCTTCCTCTCCTTTGCATCCATCGAGGTGATGGTCAGGGCGTGGATTTGGGGGTTTTCGTTCTTGGCCCCCTCTGTTGGGGATATGCTGCTTCTCTTGGCGGAGATTCCAAGCGGCGGCAAGCTCGTGCCGTCGCTATACTCGGGCTAGGTGGCAACTCCGTGCAGCGGTTTGCCAACTGCTGCTTCTTCAACCTCCGGTAGTGGAGGCCCTCCGGTGACTTCGTCACGACAATCATCATCACACCTACGTAAAGTGGTTGTGTCCCCGGCGTTGGTGTTGCCGGCCGTCGTGTCGAAGACGCCATTGATTCCGGTGGAGAAGGACTGGATTGCTTTTTTCAATTCTTTTGTAAGGTCCTTTTTGTAAAAGACCAAGGCTTGACTGCAATTATGTTATTCTTTAAAGCCCTGTATGTAACTTTACCTACCAATTAATGCAGCTCCGGGATCTTTCTGGGTCCTTCCCCTGTTTCAAAAAAGTTATCTAGATACATACAGTTTAGTAAAAGATTAAAACACCTTATATTTTGGAATGGAGCTGATTACCGCTCAGTATTTATTTGGCACTTGAGGCAGATCTATCTTTTTAATACCAGAAAGTGCATTCTTGCTAAGTGATAGTTGTAATTATATGTCCACTTGGTATACTCTATCTTGCTCAGTGACTAGAAGGTGGTATATACTCTCGGATAATGTGTTGCGCCAAACAAACATTTTTTATATAGGGCATCCTTCAAGAGTATGGTTAACGCTGGAATTAGCAATCTTTTAACAGAAGCATACACCGTATGCACTAAAAAATACTGAGAGCAACATGCCAGGTTTTACTTTTAGATGAATTATTAAAATAGTAAATTCCAGTTTTTACCTTTAGTTTGAAATTTTTGACGCCAATTTCCCTATTTAACATTTTTTTTCATCTATATTACTCCATTTAGCAAATTTTTTGTTAGATTTTACCCTTTTCAAAAGATTGAGAGCAATTTGCTACATCTCCCGTCTGTCAGGTACCTGCAGCGTTGCTCCTTTTCTCCTGCCGCCTTTTCATGCCAAAATATGTCTAATTGCTCAGCCGATTCCTTTTTGTCCTCATGGTGTAGGTGTACGTATGCATTGTTGACCCTACAATCGATCTGAGAGACGGAGGAAGCAAATCCTAAAGTAAGTGAGTACATATTCTAATGTCCGGCGATGCATTTGGTCGATGGCAACAACACGATATGCGCAGCTGATTGCTCATTTGAACTCCTACTAGCTAGCAAGCAACCCACGGGTGACGACGCAAAAATGTTCAGCCTTAGTCACATGCGTATCACTTATTACTCTGTATTTCTTGCAACGTGACACGTGCACACGATTGTATATTGACATAGCTACGCGAAGACGTAACTCGGTGATGGAATCAAATACAACTCGGCCAACACGCAAACACATGTCGTGATTATTTCTCACACCATGGCGGTTATGAACTTAACTTTTTGTGTCGAAAGTTTTATTCAGGTGCCGAAAAAGGCAGGAGAAAGCTGCCGACAGAGAAATGTATGACAAATCATGTGCAAAATCTTATTAAGGATAAAATTTGGCAAAACTTTCACTAAATGGAGTAATACGAATAAAAAGTTATTAAATGGGATAACCAATGTCAAAAATGACAAACTAGGAGGTTAAATTTAGAATTTACTCTTATTAAAATATTACTCTAAATTGATACCGGTTCTTTTTTGTTTTTATTTCCAAGGCTTAGCTATGCATAATCCGCCAAACCATGATTTTTATCGCACTATAAAAAATAGTTATACAATACTTCTATAACCTTTCAGATTACGTGCGGTGACCCAGTATGCCACTGCATGATGTAGAACATATAGTCGTTGACATAACATCAATAAAACATCATTCACTAGTATTATATCTCTCAGAGTGGTACAACAGAAACACAGCAGGTCTAAGACATGACTATTGATTACAACTTGACTCTTTACAAAAGATCTAGAGAACACTCTAGGTTAAAAAGGAAGAAATCAACTTCTTACAAAGAAGAACCAAAAATAATAACTCAGAACTATCTAGCTAATAAGACTAGCATCTAAACTATCTGGCTTGCAATTGCTGCTATTGCAATGCTCTATAGAAGTAGGTTATATGGCTAGAGTATCTACTCCTATCTAATCAGGAACTTCGTCTTCTCTTCTGTTGATGTATATGTTGACTTCATTGACTTTATTGAAGAACTTGAGCTATTGACGATGGTTTTCTTGAGCATAAGTTGGTGTTGACGTCGTCTTCAACGGCTTCAGAATCTATCAAGGATTAAGAAGTTACGGTTGAGTACGAGCGTACTCAAAAGGTTCACTAAAAATGAGTGTTTGATGCACTATCTACAGCCATAGACCAAAGATCGTAGGCAATGCAGGTTTTCGTAAATATTTCTTCAAAGGTTTCTTTTATTCTGAAAACTATGAACGTTAGCCTTCATAGGTTTACCAGAACTTTCGTAGAGTTCCTTTCCTACCGCGTTCGTAGCTCCTTCTCGGAACAGGGAGTAACAAGTTATAGATCTTACACTCTACAGAGGTGCGTTACTTTACCCATGAGAGACCTTAGCCTTGTTGTAGATTCGAGTTGCATTCTCGTCCACACTTCCTTGGTGTGGGGCCCAGTCTAAGATCCAAGCCAATCACTGCCCTTCTCCGCGACCCCGCATGAAGACATGATACCCCAAGAAGGTTTACCACGAGTACAGTCCGGATAGCCTCTCGAAGACTCTACAAGCAGCTATGCCTGGCAGCCACCATCAGCTATGGTGAACCTCCACCAAGACAGCTATGCACAGATAATCTAGACACCAATATCGCGGGACACTAAGGGGTCCCACCCTTGTGCTGGATTCTCCACGAGAAATCTACAGCTTCACGATAAGGTCATCCGTCCATGCAAAATGAAGAAGATCCAACTTACTTCTCCGTCCCATTCCAAATCTCATGGATAACACGTAATATATGGCGCTAGAATCACTGGCGACATTGGTTGATTAAGTCCTAGATATTATATTCCTTTACCGCAGGAACTGTATCAATAGATTATTACCATTTGGTAAATAATCCATAATAATATTATTATGAAAATAGTGTTTTCTGACCTTTTTGAAATGAAGGTGATGACAACATTTGAGTTACACGTATTTGATAGAAAATAACCAAAGGACATGAGCAAGTGTGAACTTGCCTTTTGTGATTGCAAGATTATGCCCTCACGGTCTTCAAGACAATAGAAGATCCAAATTCTGTAAACAACATCATTGGTCTGGTAAGGACTAATGTTTAAAGAAGTAAGATGCAATTATGCATAAGTAATATAATGCAATTTGATAAACGCGAATTCCTGGACTAATCGTGTCTGACCTAGGGTTCGAAAACTAGGGATGGTTTCTTTATAATGTGTTTCACTTTTATACCAGCTTCACACTTGTGCTTCTTATTAAGGCTTGTGAGAGTGTGTGAAACAATATGTAAAACCAACAAGTAGCATACAATATTAAAGCATACAAATGTGGAATGCTATCTAAAGACTTTTTATATAGAGATTGTTAACCAATCAGAGCTTTTATGGAAATGCTTATGTCTTGCTTTATAATGTATCTTAAAGTAATGACTTTTGAGGGAAATCTTACTTAAGTAAAAAAAGCATTTAAACTTTAAATTAACACTTTAAGGTTTTCTTACTAGTTATGAGTATTAAAGAAGAAAACAATTAGCATTTTTGAATACCTATTCCACTAGCAAGTGGAGACTTATATATTTTGTAATATGACATTATTTTACAGGTGGTTCACTTCTTAGGGTTTCATAATAAGGGGAAATACAAGTAGTACTGTGTAACATCCCAAAACTTTAATCCAAGGTTATTAAGATCCAAATCATCAAAATTAGGTTAACAAAAACTTTTCCAATGAAAATTATTAAAGCATTCATATGTGTGTGCATTTAAAATAGGAGTTGTTTGAATTGCCATGATTAAGTGATCCATTGCTTGTAAAATGATTCTTAGGTGAGATAAACATCATCTAGATCATTCCTAAACAAATCCCAAAGAAAAAAAAATCAAAATGAACAAAAGAATCAAATGGTCATTTGTGCCAAATTAACTACCATGCCTACTCTGGCTATTCCTAGAACTCAAAACCTAACAGAAACAATTGTGGATCTTTGCATCCCTTGCTAGTACACATAATGTTGTACCAAGGCCCACCTTGTGATCTGCCAAAAACATTCAAACACTAATTTTAATTGACATTTGCAAATTGAATCTATTTCATATGGGAAGATCCCACTATTTCAAAAACCATTCAAATGAGCTCAAAATTCAAAACCAAGGCACCCACAGAGTCTCAAGCTTAGTACTAGCACACCCACCAAAAATCTTTTCAAAATTCAAAAGTAAGTTTCTTGCGGCCATTTTTACAAACACATGGCAGGTAGGGTTTACACCTAATATCTAGCTCACTGTTTTGAACAGGGTTTTGCCCCCATTTGATCTCCATTTAATCCCTTTGTCCCCCTTTGATCAAACCAGGCCCTTAGCAACCCATCCCCTACCCCCTAGCAACATGGAAATGCCAAGCCGAGCACATGCTTGCCGGCCGATCATGCCACCGCCGCAGCAGACCGTCCCCCTCTCTCTCACCATGTCTATGAGATAGCTCACACCTCACCACCACTCTCTATCCTCTCCCTGAGCCAAGCCAGAGCGTGGACCACCGCCAATGCGCCGCGCCTAGTGCGTATGCACCATGCCGAGCACGCGCCAGAGCGCCGCACCCAACACGCGTGTACACGCCGCCCCTCGACCGCATCCCGCGTCCACCCCTCCGCCATGACCCCATGAACAGGCCAGACATGCCTGTTCGCCGCCCAATGTACCACAACCACCGCTCGCCATTGAGACCGCCGCCTCTGCCGTTCAGAGCGCGAGCACCGCCCGACCACATACCACCGTCCCTACGCCTGCATTTAATTCCTAGAGCATCGCCAGGAGACCAGCCACCGTCCCCTACCGCGAGCCACGCCGCTAGCACGCTGTGCAGCCCTCGCCGGAGCTGCCTGCCCATGCCTCTCGGTCACGTCATCGTCCTATAAATAGAGGCCACCCCTAGCCATTCTCTGCACACCACTCACCTCCCCTCACCTCACTGGACCTTCCCGACTTCTCCCCGGAGCCACTCGAGCTCATAGTCGCTGGAATTGCATCGGAGCTGGCCGCCTCTGGAGGAGAAGGGCCCCGCTGATTGCGACGACCCCCAGAGCTGCCTCGACCGTTCCTGAGCTCGCCGTCGTCTACCCGTCCATTTCCCCCATTGTCGTCGTCACTGGAGCCCTGGTACGCCCCCTGAGCACCCCCACCGAGCCGCTAGGGTTAGAGTTTGTCGGCGACAGGTCGTTGTCGACGACGAGCCCCAGCCGTTGATTCCCGTTCTAATCTAACGGCCCACATCGCCCCGTACCGCTTCGCGCGTTATGAGCCTCTGACCGGTGGACCCCCTGTCAGCTGTGCCCCGCGCCGCGCAGTGTCACTGGGCTGGCCCGTTAGCTTTCCCGCGCAACCCAGTTAGTTTGAATTAGGATTTTTCTATTTAGTTTAAACCTAGTTCTGTCCCCTAGTTTGAAATTCAATTCAGAGGGATTTACAAATCCAAATGGAGTGATTCCAATTTTGTTAGAAATCTACTGAAAAGATCTATCCAAGCCAGTTGGATTTAATTCAATTAGAGTTAGAGATCTCTCCTAGTAAAAATAATAACACAGAAGCATTAGCACCTTGCAACATTTTTATAAAATCAACCATGATAGCTTTGTAGTTGATTCCAACTCTCAAAAATCACATTTCACCATACCTATCTGAATATGTAATAATATTAGGGTTTACAAGCAGTGACTTTGGACTAGTACCAAAATAATGCTATATAGGCTTTTCTAGTCACTTTAAATCATTAAATAATGAACTTAAACCAAAGTAATTGTGATCCAACCTTTAAATCACATTCCCACATGTTAGAATATGTGGTGATGACATGTGTCCACATGATCCCATATTTGAAGTGGTGAATATTAAATCTTAGTTAAATTTTCAATGAGTAGAAATTACTTTTCTAAAATAAAAAGGATAAACTATTGAATAAAACTTGTGATGGTAATAGATCATCAAATGTGTGCCTTAGAGTGCTAATTAGACTAGTTAAGTATTGTTTGGTGATTGTGTACTCCGTATGTATTTATAGGCGATAGTACCGACCAAGCTTTCGAGGAGGAGGAGTTCTACCAAGAAGAAGAAGAAGAAAACTTCAACCACTGCACCAACCAAGGCAAGCTAGCACTATCCAAGTTAACCCTTGAAAGTTGTACTTGCAAGCGACCTTTTAGCAATGCAAGCCAACCCTTGCAATCTAGATAACCCAAGCAAAGATGCTTTAGGCATGCTTTGATTATACCACTTTGACTATTATTTACCCCAAGTCTTTTTTTAAGCTTTACTTCCTTTACTTTACCCAAAGTTCTTTACTTGTTTTGAAGGTAGCATAAAGAGTATAAAACTTGACCTATTTAGGTAACCTTAGATGTCATTCTATGGCATGAGATTGATCCCATCATTTCCACCTTACTGAACACTCTTAACTTAGTAGTTTAGAGTAGATCAAAAACTTGAGTCACTTTAGATGGGAACACTTGGTGAGAATGAATTGTGAAAACCTTGGAATGATGAGTCATTCTATTGAGATGTTTTGACATGTGTTGAGAAACACAAATGGTTTATGATGGTGAAAACGTTGAGGCACGAGCCTTGACCCTTTTATAAAACTGATGGTTGGATTCGGATGCGATACCATTCCAAATTTACCGTACAACCACATTACCTGAATTGGGTAAGGCTTAGCCGGAAGTTTATATGCATTAGTATTAGTTCCCTCGCGGGAGAGGTCTGAGCTGAGGCTACCTCTCAATGTTGTCCACCTATGTAGTGCCCAAGATGACAGATGGTCATGGTTGGGAGGCCATGCTCATAGGAGAGGTGCTTATACTAGGGTGTGTAAAGGAAAGGTTATGTTTGATTATCTGCATACTAAGTATGATGATTCAGGGCTATCCCTGACAGATGTATCGAATCTTGTGGTGAAAGTGTACCACCTCTGTAGAGTGTCAAACTATCTGAATAGCCGCGTCCGCGGTTATGGACAGTTGGAATGGCTATACTGTTTCGTTGTCAGATGTTTTCAAAATGACTTATGAAAAGAAATGATGAATATTGACTTGACCACAATAGGGTTGTGACTATGACACTAGCTTCCCAACTTAAGTGATTCTAGAACTTTATTTTATCTTTCTTTGCTTCTAGACTCAGCTTAGGTTTCAAACTTAATTTTATAGTTAAACTTAGAGATAGCACTTTAACTTAGCACTATACTACTTGTTAGTGGTAGTTTGCGAGTACTTAAAGAGTACTCATGAATTTTGTCCTTGGCTATTCTCATGGCCAGACTATGAAGGAGACTACCAAGATGATGGCCAGCAGGACGGCTATGATAACTAGGACTATCTGCCTTCGTCAGCATTGCCTGTGCCCGTGAAGATGGACCCCACCGCTATGCTTATCTTTTATTCCGCTGCTTCTTGTACTAAGACTGGATCATGAGATCCTTATTTGTGTAAGACCTTATGTATGGTTTGTAATGGATGATGTACTGTGATATCATGTCTCGCAAAAATGGTAATCCTGGGATTGCGATGGAGGACATAACATGCATCTGGGATTAAAAATCTGGGTGTTGACAAGTTGGTATTAGAGCCATCTTGACCATAGGAGACCCTAGTTAGAATGGACGTCCGAACAAAAACTTAGTTTCAAAAACAAAAGTGAGTATTTATGAAAAACTACTTCCTCTCTTATCCTTGCGAATTCATTCTTTCTCTCAAAAATTCATGTCCTCAAAATTCTTACATTACTACTTAAAATTTGACTGATCACTTAACTAACTTCCTCATCCTTAATTCTTGTAGATGGAGTCTCAGTTCAGCAAGTTCTACCAGTTGGGAAACGGAGGTCAGCTGATCTTCGAGAGGGATTTGGATTCACTGTCAGAGTTACTGGGTCGCCCACATCCAGAGTTTATTGGAGCTCAACTTCCAGGACCCCCAGGAGGAGACTTACAGTGGCTCGTCACAGCTGATCTTAGAGGAAGCATCGAAACACCAACTTCCGGGAGAATCCAGTTCTCCGTGAGAGAGAACAACTGGCTAGATGGATTAGCCAGGGCAATGCATGAAGCTATCGCACGTCTATGTGCCCTCAGTGTCAACCAAATCCAAGGAACCCGTTTTGCCCACTATGCAAGACGTGACTTCATGGGAATGCCGATGGAGATGCCAAGTCACCGAGAGTTGAGGCGTCAAGTGGAGAATCTTGACTTCTTGCTGCACGACAGACAGCAGGAACTAGACAATGCTAGCGAGTTAGCCAACCAGAACCGTGCCATTGCCGACCAGAAGGCCCAGACTTTCGCCCTGCTCGTCCAAGATCGCCAGTCTCTTCATCGCCAGCATGCAAAGAAGGATCGCACCATCGCCCGTCTTCGCAAGAAGGTGGCCGACCTCGAGAAGACCGTCAAGGAGCAGGAAGCTCAGCTTGCAGCAAAGGAGGAAGAAGAGGAGGGTGAAGACATCCAGGGAGACATGGATTCTTACCTCAGGAATGATGATGATTTTCTGGAGGAGGATGCTATGGACTTCTACACTGACGATGAGGACTCTGACTTCATCGATGATGAGTAGATGCACTAGAGCACTGTCGTAGCATGAGATGTATCGGTCCCACTGTATCGTAGCTTGCAGAATGGTTCTTCAAACCATCTGTTTTCCTTTGATTGTTGTGGTGTGTGTTTGTATCGTGTGCTTGTTTGCATGAATGAAATGAAGTTAGTTGCAAAAAACCTGAGTCAAACTCAAAGTTTTAGCTTTGAAACCAAAACCATAAACCTTAGAACTTTCCCTCTTACCCCTATATCTACCTCAATCTTTAGATGACTTGTGGAAACCAAGGAGGGAGCAGCTCGTCGCAAGACCCAATGCTGCAGATCTTGTAGAATCTCCTCGCAGACAGAGAAGTAAGCAGGGCAGAACATTAAGCTAATCTAGCAACACTGCAACAGATCACCCAGATGGATCTCAATAACCAAGGGCATGGAAATCAGGATCACCATGGATCCAAACTCAAAAACTTTCAGAATACCAATCCTCCAATCTTTAACCAAGCTGAAACCCCACTAGATGCTGATGACTGGTTGCAGACCATGGAAAACAACTTAGAAGTTGCAGGAGTTGATAAAACGAGAAAGTTCTCTTTGCCACCCACTATCTGGCAGGAGATGCAAGAGCTTGGCGGACTAGTATCTGTAACATGAACCATGGTCAAGTGATGACATGGGAAGCCTTCAAAGTCAAGTTCAGCCGCACCCACGTGCCGCAAGGTCTAGTCACCAAAATGAGAGATGAGTTCCGCGAATTGAAGCAAGGAAGAATGACTGTGGTGGAGTGATACATTGCAAATGTATCTATAATTTTTTATGTTCCATGCTTGGTTTTATCCACTTTCTTGTGTTTTGTTCCAACTTTGGAGTACTTTCATATGATTTCTTGGACTAACCTATTAACAAGAGCCACAGTGCCAGCTGCCTGTTTTCTGCTGTTTTTGGTTCCAGGAAAGTCAGAAAATGAATATTCTTGGAATTGGATGGGACAAAAGCCAAAGTGCCTATTTTTCCGGAAGTGATCAAGTGCCAGAATACGAGACGGAGAAGTGCCAGAGGGAGGCCACACCACCTGGCTTCACAGCCAGGCCTGACCCACACCAGGGGGTGGTGTGGCCAGCCCAGGCACCCCCTCGGCCTCTCCTTCCGCCTATATATTGCCCTCGGGACGAAAACCCTAAGTACCCGATCAAAAATCCACGAAAGAGTCTGTAGCCGCCGTCATCTCCATCCCTAGATCGGGAGGGATCTGAAGCTCTTCCAGGCACCCTGCCGGAGAGGGGAATTCACCCTAGAGGCCTTCTTCATCACCATGCAAGCCTCCGGTGTGATGCGTGAGTAGTTCATCCTTGGACTACGGATCCATGTAGTAGCTAGATGGCTGGTTCTCCTTCTTTGTGCTTTCATGTTTAGATCTTGTGAGCTCGGTTCATGATCAAGATCATCTATTTGTAATTCTGCATGTTGTGTTTGCGGGGATCCGATGGATATTGATATGCTATTTCAGATTGATTATTGATTCTATCATGTCTTTGTTATTTGTGATCTTGCATGCTTTCCATTGTTAGTAGCTATCTTGGCCAAGTAGATGCTAGCAACTCCAAGAGTTAGTATTTATGCTCGATAGTGGGTTCATGCCTCTGGTATTCTGGGGAAGTGACAGAAATCTCTAAGGTACTAGATGTGCTGTTGCTACTAGGGAGAAAACAACAATCCTTTGTTCATAGAACAATCGTATTGTTTACTTTACACGCAGTTCGTAAAGCAATAATCTATTGCTTGCAACTTAATACTGGAGGGGGTTCGGATGATAACCTAAAGGTGGATTATTAGTCATAGATGTAGTTGGATGGCGGTCTATGTATTATGTTGTAATGCCCAATCAAGTCTCAGAGGAGTCAAGATGATTAGTATATGCATGTATTGCTTTCTCGATGTTTGTCAATTGCCCCGCTGTAATTTGTTCACCCAGCATGTTATCTATCTTAAGGAGAGCCACCTCTAGTGAACTATGGACCCCGGTCCTTTTCTTTACATACAATCTACAACTGTTTACTGCTTTGTGTTTACTTTCTGCAAACTTTTACTTCTTTCCATTCGATACGTTTAATCCTTTGTTTTCCGCAAAACACGGTGAGATTGACAACCTCATCGCAAGTTGGGGACAAAGTTCTGTGGTTGTGTTGTGCAGGTCTCCATGTTGCTACTAGCACCGGTAGTGCGCCCTGCCAAAGCTCAGCTAGTAACACCTTTGAGGTGTTTCCTTGCTCCTACTGGTTCGATTAAACCTTGGTTTCACAACTGAGGGAAACTTGCTGCTGTGCTCATCATACCTTCCTCTTGGGGTTCCCAACGATCTCTACATCAACACCACGCACCAAGCACTTTTCTGGGCGCCGTGCATTGAGCCATCATGGAGTACCGTGATAGATTCCTATCACTTGCTAGATATGCACCTGAAGAGATCAACACGGAGGCCAAGAAGAAGGAGAGATTCTTGAACGGACTGCATGATGAGATGCAAACTGTCCTCGTCAACATCCGCTTCGAGGATCTCGAAGAGCTAGTCGACTCTGCCATTCATATGGAAGGGAAGATTAACCAGGCAAACGATAACCACAAACGTCGTGTGATGTAGCAATCTGGATCCAGCAGTCACCAGAAGTACCGTCCCAACCCCTAATCATGATATGCGCCAAGGTACAATCGACCCCCAATGTCTCGCCGAAGCTACCCCAACCATAGCGGAGGCAATGTGAAGTCCGGAGGAAACAATCACAACTCCGGCAATGCCAACAACTTCAACCGTGCACCTCCCAAGAGCAACAATAACACCAACAACACTGCACCCAGAACTGGTAGCAATGTTGTGCCTGTCGTAGCAAAGGACAATGAAATGGATCGTATGGGCACCTAGAGGGGGGGGGGTGAATAGGTGCTACTCCAAATTTTAATACTTTTTCAATTTTAGGCTTAGCACAAATGGAAAATTCTCTAGATAAACTATTAAGTGGAATTTTCCTATATGCAAACCTATCTACTAGCGAGTAAGGGTGAGTGAAAGAGGAACGGGTAAACCGTAGTGAAGCACGCGGAGACACGGGACCGCAGTTCCTTCCTTGTTAAGGGAAGTACGTCTGTGTTGGAGGGGTGGGCGGTACTAAGACCACCACGCCACAATAGGCCTCACCCTGTTCTCCGATGGATCCCGCCACCAAAGGCCTGATCCACCTTTCCACTATAGGTACCCTTCAAGGCGGGCACCGGCGCCTTTACACAACTAGCGGGGCAACAACTCCACAATCAACTTGGATTCTCCCGAAATGACAACAAGCTGCCACAAGAACAAAGTTATCAAATACAATGAACAAGATCTAGGTATTGACAAGAATACTAGATCAGGGATTTCTCCAAGTGAATGGAGATGAGTTGATGCGCTTGATTTGTGATGATGATGATGATCTTCTGCTCCTTCAATTCCCCCAAATATCAAGGCCTTCAGGTGGTTGAAGTGGGAGATCGAGAATGAGAGCTCTTGCACAATGTCTGGACAATTTCGAATGAATCAAGAGTTCTGAACGTTGGGGAAGAAGGGGTATTTATACCCCCTTCCGAAACCAGCCGTTGGACACTTTGGGGCCGGATTATCCGGCCTGGGGAATACTCCGCCCCAGACTTGGAATATCCGGAAGATAATACGCCCCCTATCAGAGCGCCGCGCCGAGCTTGCTCTTGATCAACTTCTGGGGGCCGGATTATCCGGTCCTATGTGAAGGCCGGATTATCCGGCCTGGGGAGGAAAAACTTCCCTAGTTCAGATTTTCCAGGAGAAAATCCGACCGGATATCGAGCGACGCGCCTTGGCTCCTTTTGCTCAAAAACTGGGGGCCGGATTATCCGGCCCATGGGACTGCCGGATTATCCGGCCTGGGGAGGAAAAACCGCCCCAGTTCGGATTTTTCGGGAGAAAATCCAACCGGATACCGAGCG
Organism: Avena eriantha; assembly: GCA_910589775.1. Taxonomy (NCBI): domain Eukaryota; kingdom Viridiplantae; phylum Streptophyta; class Magnoliopsida; order Poales; family Poaceae; genus Avena; species Avena eriantha. The sequence goes on along the minus strand of OU342746.1, from coordinate 49,390,064 downwards.
ACGCGCCTTGGCTCCCTTTGAACAATGAGGTAGGCCGGATTATCCGGCCCTTGGTGGGGCAGATAATCCGGCCCCCCTCAAAGCTTCCTGCACACTTAGCGCACATGAATAATCTCCACAGTATTGTTATCTGACACGCAAAACATAGGAAAACATGAAATGTTCTTTCAATCCCGCCTTTTTGGTGTTAGATGACAATACCAGGATTTGCAGGAAAAAGTCACAAGACAAGCAGCAAAACCATGGAAGAGACTACCCCTCAATGTGTGCATAATAGAATTTTGCATTGGAATACAAATGCACACAAATAGGTGAATCTATTCCATAGACATATGAGCAACATAAACATACCACCGAGTTAGAGGGAAGGCATCCTTGACATAAGCCTCAATTATTACCGAGATAACCAATATAAGCGCCTTCCTTGATAGAGACTTCCAGCATAAAAGGATATGAATAGATAGATCCATAGGCATAATCCATGAGATGAAATCGATAGGCATAATCCAGACAACCACATAGAGTTTCAAACAACCACAAACCACAAATTTAAATTTCAACGCTAAATGGGCATAAGCAAGAAAATGACGAATAGAAAAAAGCAAGTGCTTATGCCCGACCCATGCAAATCCACGAATATCCTAATAGAACTACTTCTCCCCTTTGGCATCGAGACACCAAAAAGGAAGAAGAGCGATGCTAGCGCCCCACAGGATCACTCGTAGTCCTCATCCTCGTCCTCATCTTCATTCTCATCCTCATCCTCATCTTCAAGCTCCTCGGTGTCACCATCCTCATCCTCATCATCAGCAGCAGGCGCAGAGGGGAACAAGTGACGATCCATCTCACCATAGTTCAACCTGGAGGAAGAGTTCCACCGAGCATACAGTGTGGGAGGAGTAGTTTCATCACTTGAATCTTCATTGGAATCATTTACTCGACCTTGATTAGGAATTGGGATAACAGCAGTAGGTGGTGGTGAAGCGTGCCCTTGAGGTGAGTCAGTAGCCGTAACAGGAGGCTGCTGAACCGGTGAGACAGGGCCGGATCATCCGGCCAATGGAGAGGCCGGATAATCCGGCCTGGGAGTACTTGTAGCAGCTTCATCAGGATGCCTAGGGCTTGCTTGAACTGGCGAGGGGCCGGATAATCCGGGGCTTGCCGGAAAATCCGGCCTGGAGCTTGCATTGATACCTTCACCACCAGGAGCAATATGGTCAGCTGGAGCGGGGTGGCCGGATAATCTGGTGTGCACCGGATAATCCGGCCTGGAGTTTTCTGGAACAACTTGACCTTCAGCAGTTGATGGAGATGGTGCAGAATTTGCTCCCGTGGTGGGAACATGTTGGGCATGTGTAGATGAGGGCTCTTCATGGGAAGATCATTGTCCTTCCCAATCCACCACAAGGGGTTCCTCAATGGGGCGGAAAAATCCCACGCCCATTCTTCTTATGGCATCTTGGGGTATTTCAACATCTGCATCACAAACACCAACTTGCCCCGCACAGGAACCGTCATTTTCCTCGAACACCACACTACAAGATTCTACAACAGTTCCGGAGAGCTTATTGTAGACTCTATAAGTGTGGGATTCGGCACCATAACCAACAAAAATACCTTCTAGAGCCTTAGATTCAAACTTAGATAAACGAACTCCCTTGATAAGAAAGAAACACTTACAAACGAATACCCGAAAGTATGAGATGTTTGGCTTGTTACCGGTAAGTATTTCATACGGAGTCTTGTCCAAGATCTTGCGGAGGTATAATCGGTTAGATGAGTGAAAAGCAGTAGAGATTGCTTCAGCCCAAAAGTTATATGGAGATTTAAATTCGGCTAACATTGATCTTGCCATATCCATTAGATTTCGACTCTTCCTCTCGGCTACACCATTTTGTTGAGGGGTGTACGCAGCGGAATATTGATGTCTTATCCCCTCTTCACTTAGGAACTCATTTAAGGTGTAGTTCTTGAACTCAGAGCCGTTATCACTTCTTATAGCCAGAATGGGGACGTTGTGTTGACGTTGAACCTCGTTGGCGAAGTCGATGACAGTTTGCTGAGTTTCACTCTTCAACTTGATGAAATAAACCCAAGTGTATCTTGAGTAATCATCAACAATCACTAGACAATACTTCTTCCCACCAAGGCTTGCATGAGATGGAGGTTCGAAGAGGTCCACATGAAGGAGCTCTAAGATCCTTTTTGACGAGATAATAGTTTTCCTTCGATGAGGAGAGTCATGCATTTTTCCTTCAATACACGCCCTGCAAACACGATCTTTGGCAAAGGAGACATTTTCTTTTAGTCCAAGGATGTGGCCACCCTTGTGGAGACTTTGCAAAGTTCTCATATGGATGTGGGCTAGTCGGCGATGCCATATCCAACCCGCGTCAGCCTTTCCGAAAAGACACATCAGGCCTATAGTGGTTGTCCCCAAAAAGTCCACCACTTACAAGTCATTTTCGACATATCCCACGAAAGCGACTTTTAGTGACTTGCTCCACAAGAGTACCACCAAATTAACATCAATATAAACTGCAAAGCCCATCTTACCAAGGGCGCGAACTGAAAGTAAGTTATACCCGAGGGTCTCAACAAGCATGATGTCCACGAGAGAGATATCGTGAGCCACCACAACTTTGCCGATACCCAATACCTCAGATTTTGACTTGTCACCATAGGAGACGGTTATGTGATCAAGGTTTGGCCGCATCTCCGTGATGATCTCCTTGCTTCCGGTCATATGACTTGTGCAACCGCTATCGAGTACCCATTTAGAACCACCAGAAGCATAGCCCTGCAAGAAAATTACTTCTTTGTTTTAGGTACCCATTTTTCAATGGGTCCTCTCATGTTAGTGATAAGGATCTTGGGAACCCAAATAGACCAAGGAATGTAACAATCATAAGGGACTACATAACTAGCATAAACATCACCATAATAATCGCAATATAGTTCAAAGTTAGGATTGTTGACCCCTGCAAAACCATCATAATTAGTCTTGTCATTGGTAATGTTGCTAGTCTTTGGTTGAGCAGTCTTGCTCTTCTTCTTCTTCTTCTTCTTCTTCTTCTTTTTCTTCTTCTTCTTCTTCTTCTTTTTCTTGCTCTTTGTCTTGGGAATGTAACCAAGACCTTCTTTACTATTGTTTGTCCTTTGCTTGCTCAGTATCTCATCAATAACTTCTTTACCTTTGTGTTGAGAACCTCTTGCAAGGTCTTCTTTTCCATAGGATGAAGTGGAGGTACTTGGCACATCATACCGTTTAAATTGAGTTTGGAGCTGGTCATGAGACTCATTTAAAGTAGAATGATCACTCTTCAATGCCTTGTGAGAACTTTCAAGATTATCAAACTTCTCCAAAAGTCTAGCATGAACAGCCCCAAAGTCAATCTTTTCTTTCTTTAGTTTCTTTACCTTGGCAAGAGTATGGTCACGTTCTTTGATGAGCTGAGCCACAGCTTCTTCCTGTGACTCCTCAATGGGTTCGAGTCTCTCTTCCAAAGATACTCGAGCTTCCTCTTCCTCTTCCAAGGAATCCTTCAAAGAAGTTATCTCCAAGGCATCTTCTCTTTCAATTCTGCCCTTTTCTTCAAGAAGATCTTCGGCTTGAGAAAGTTGACTCATAAGAGCATCAAAATGGAGTTTGTTCTCACCTTACAGGTTAGTGAAAAAGGTATCCAAAGCAATAACTTCTTATTTCATTTTAAGACTGTCATGATCATCCATATCCAAAATTATGTTAGTCTTAGGAAATGAAGAGCTAGAAGTTGATACCTCGGACCCTCTTGCCATTAGGCAAGTAGCGTTGTTGTTGATGACGTTCTCATTTGGTGAGTCAAAGAGAGATGAAGGAGTCGATGTGGTGGCTATAGCAGCCACCTCGTGAGAACTATTATCATCCTATTCATCTTCACTTGCAGAGGAGTATTCTTCTTGTGCTACTAAGACGATCTTGGGTTGCTTCTTGAAGGGGCCATTCTTCTTAATAAATGGCTTCTTCTTAGGTCCTTTGGATTTTTCTTTAAGAATGAGCCTGCCACCATTGTCTTCTCTATTTTGATACGGACACTCGGCTACAAAGTGCATTCTATCTCCACAGTTGTAGCAAGTTCTCAGCCTTGGGCCACTCTCTCTTCTTCCATTTGACCCGTTCTTGCGCTCAAGTTCCGACTTGGCCTTGGCAGGATCCTTCCAAAAGTTCCGTGCATAAAATGCCATGTACTCACCATGAGCACGTTTGACTTCATCGGGGCAGTCCATGGAGGCCCCCTCAAATGCTCTTTCATCTTCCTCTTGCTCAACAACATTGGCTTTGAGAGCGACATTGACACCCTTTTGCATTCCAATGGCCTGAGCACGGGCATCTTCAGCATTCTTTGCTGCCACTTTGAATGACGCCATTTCTTGCATGACTTCATTGGATGTTATTTGATGGTAGTTATGTCTACCTTGCAGGCTCTTCAAGTCCGTTGGCTCGAAAGGCATTAAGGCACTCACATATTTCCTTTTTATCCATGCATCATCAATGTGAGTGGCCCCATGCTTTCTAAATGTTGTTGCGATGCCCTTGAGTCTTCTATACATGTCTTCATGATTTTCACCATCCAACATGTAGAATCCCTCAGCTTCATTACTAAGGGCATCATACATGTTCCTTCTCATGCTTTCATTCCCAACAAAGAGATCCGTAAGAGCATCCCAAGCTTCTTTAGCTGTGTTGAGATGTTCAATGTGTGGCATGTCCTTGGGACCCACACCATGCTATATCATGTGGAGAGCAGTGGCATTCAATTAGCTGTCCACAACTTCTCTTCTTGTTAGGTTAGTTTGATCTCCAATATGAAGACCCTCTTCAATAATCCTCCAAAGTTCAATAGAGGAGCTGCAAACATGAGATTTCATTAAGAATTGCCATTGATTGAAAGAGGATGCAATGAGCTTGGGTGGATCACCCATATTGTTTATATGAGGATGAGGGATAGGTGGGTCAGGGGAATATACGTGGCGAACCTCACTATATTCCTCCTTACCACTTCCCTTCTTGGAGGTGGAACCATTAACTTTTTCACCTTCCACATCATCATCCTTGGATCCGGTGTTACCCTTTTCCTTAGATGATGGTGTGGCTGCCTCAAAGGAGGATGGAGATGGGGCTATGGATGATGTGAGGCGAGCAATCATTTGATTCATCTCCTCCATCTTGGCCTCAAAGGATTTCAACAAGGTTGTTTCCAACGTCTTGAGATCATCCATTGTGACCTTATCCACAGACTCATTCCCATCATCCTTGGTACCCATAATACTCTTAGGTGGTTAAGCCTGAATTAAGAGCCGGGCTTTGATACCAATTGAAATGGATCGTATGGGCACCTAGAGGGGGGGGGGTGAATAGGTGCTACTCCAAATTTTAATACTTTTTCAATTTTAGGCTTAACACAAAAGGAAAATTCTCTATATAAACTATTAGGTGGATTTTTCCTATATGCAAACCTATTTACTAGCGAGTAAGGGCGAGTGAAAGAGGAACGGGTAAACCGTAGTGAAGCACGCAGAGACACAGGATTTGTTTGACCGCAGTTCCTTCCTTATTAAGGGCAGTACGTCTGCGTTGGAGGGGTGGGCGGTACTAAGACCACCACGCCACAATAGGCCTCACCCTGTTCTCCGATGGATCCCGCCACCAAAGGCCTGATCCACCTTTCCACTATAGGTACCCTTCGAGGCGGGCACCGGCACCTTTACACAACTAGTAGGGCAACAACTCCACAATCAACTTGGAGGCTCCCGAAATGACAACAAGCTGCCACAAGAACAAAGTTATCAAATACAATGAACAAGATCTAGGTGTTGACAAGAATACTAGATCAGGGATTTCTCCAAGTTAATGGAGAGGAGTTGATGCGCTTGATTCGTGATGATGATGATGATCTTCTCCTCCTTCAATTCCCCCAAAGATCAAGGCCTTCGAGTGGTTGAAGTGGGAGATCGAGAATGAGAGCTCTTGCACAATGTCTGGACAATTTCGAATGAATCAAGAGTTCTGAACGTTGGGGGAGAAGGGGTATTTATACCCCCTTCCGAGACCAGCCACTGGACACTTTGGGGGCCGGATTTTCCGGCCCAAGTGACGGCTGGATTATCCGGCCTGGGAATACTCCGCTCCAGACTCGGAATATCCAGCAGATAATCCGCCCCCTATCAGAGCGTTGCGCCGAGATTTCCCTTGATCAACTTCTGGGGGCCAGATTATCCGGTCCTATGTGAAGGCCGGATTATCTGGCCTGGGGAGGAAAAACCGCCCTAGTTCGGATTTTCTGGGAGAAAATCCGACCGGATACCGAGCAACGCGCCTTGGCTCCTTTTGCTCAAAAACTGGGGCCGGATTATCCGGCCCATGCGACTACCGGATTATCTGGCCTAGGGAGGAAAAACCACCCCAGTTGAGCGACGGGCCTTGGCTCCCTTTGAGCAATGAGGTAGGCCGGATTATCCGGCCCTTGGTGGGGCAGATAATCTGCCCCCCCTCAAAGCTTCCTGCACACTTAGCGCACATGAATAATCTCCACAGTATTGTTATCTAACACGCAAAACATAGGAAAACATGAAATGTTCTTTCAGACAAGTCCCAGATCACTTGTTTCGAGTGTGGAGTGAAGGGCACTATTTCAATGAGTGTCCCAAGAAGACTGCCGCCAATGCCAATGTGAATGCCCCAGCTCAACAGCAGCGTCATGTTCAACCAGGGAGAAGATTTGCCCCAGGGAACCCTCACAACCCTAGTAAGATTCACCCAACCAACCTGAAGCATGTCATGATAGTTCAAATCCCCGGTTCAACAACCAAAGATAGAAAAATGTGCAAAGCTGTGCCTATCAGAATACATGGGATAGATTTTTATGCCAACCTAATTGTACTTGGAACCAAAGGATTGGAAGTAGTACTAGGTATGGACTGAATGTCAAGGCATAAAGGACTGATAGACTGTGCTAAGAAAGCCATCACCATGACCAGTAGCTCTGGAGTAACAGTAGAGCATATCTTTAAAACCTTACCCCGTCAATTCAAGTGCAACAGGAGTCTAGCCCTACCCACCATAGACCAAGTAAGAGTAGTCTGTGAATACCCCGACGTATTCCCAGATGAATTGCCAGGTATGCCCCCGGATAGGGATATTGAGTTCATTATCGAACTAATCCCCGGAACCGGACCCATAGCCTAGAGACCCTATAGCATGAACCCCTCAGAGTTAGTGGAACTGAAGAAGCAGTTGGATGCTATGTTAGCAAAAGGCTTGATTCAACCAAGCGCATCACCATGGAGATCACCAGTGTTATTCGTCGATAAGAAAGATGGAGGCAACCGTTTGTGCACAGATTACAGAAAGTTGAATGACGTCACAATCAAGAACAAGTACCCATTGCCAAAGATAGAGGATCTATTTGATCAGTTGACTGGAGCCCAGGTATTCTCAAAGATTGATCTTAGGACTGGTTATCACCAACTTAAGATTCGTGCAATGGATATTCCGAAGACCGCCTTTACTACTCGCTATGGTTTATACGAGTATACAGTTATGTCTTTTGGATTAACCAATGCCCCTGCTTATTTCATGAATCTCATGAACAAGATCTTTATGAATTTCCTAGATAAGTTTGTAGTTGTGTTTATCGACGACATCCTTATCTACTCCAAGTCAGAAGAAGAGCATGAGCAACATCTGAGAATCATCCTCGAAACCCTGAGAGAGCATCGGTTATATGCCAAGTTCAGCAAGTGTGAGTTTTGGCTGAAAGAGGTAGGATTTCTAGGACATATTGTGTCTGCCGGAGGAGTCTCTATTGATCCTACCAAGATCAAAGATGTCGAAGAATGGGAAGCCCCAACCACTCAAACCCAAGTCTGTGCATTTCTCGGATTAGCGGGATATTACCGCAAGTTCGTAGAAGGATTCTCGAGCATCGCCAGACCCATGACCCAATTGTTAAAGAAGGACAAGAAGTTTGAATGGACTGATAAATGTGAAGCAGTTTCCAGGAGCTGAAGAAGAGATTCATATGAGCCCCAATATTGATCATGCCAGACATCAAGAAGCCGTTTGATGTGTATTGTGATGCATCCAAGATTGGTCTCGGATGTGTATTGATGCAAGAAGGCAAAATCATTGTGTATCTGTCTCGACAACTGAAGCAACATGAACAGAACTATCCGACCCATGATCTTGAATTAGCAGCCGTAGTTTTGGCATTGAAGACATGTCATCATTATCTGATGGGTAATCATTGTGAGATTTACTCAGATCATAAGAGCTTAAAGTATATTTTCACTCAGAAAGAGCTGAATATGAGGCAAAGGAGATGGATAGAGTTAATCAAGGATTATGACCTTGACATTCACTATCACCCCAGCAAAGCCAATGTGGTAGAGGATGCTCTTAGCAGATTGCCGTGTAGACTAAACACCATGATCAAGGAGAAGCAGCCAAGCTTGTATGAGCAGTTGGAGTAGTTCAGAACTGAATTAGTTAGCAAAGGATTCTTAGCTAGCATTGAACTTCAACCCACTTTGATTAGCCAAATCAAGGAAGCCTAGAAGGGGAATGAAAGTATCGACGAAATCAAACGTCGTATTGATACAGGAAAGGTACCTGGATTTACGGTAGACGAAGAAGGAGTATTGTGGTACAAAGAACATATTTGTGTGCCAGCAGATTTGGAGCTGAAGCAAGTTATCATGAAGGAAGATCATGATACTCTTTATTCTATCCACCCCGGAGGAACGAAGATGTATCAAGATTTGAAAGAGCAATTTTGGTGGCACAAGATGAAGAGAGAAATCGGAAGCTACATCGCCAAGTGTGACATCTGTCAAAGAGTCAAAGCAGAGCATCAGAGGCCTGCAGGACTGTTGCAACCATCCAGATTCCGGAATGGAAATGGGATTCCATAGGAATGGACTTAATCATCGGTTTGCCTACTTCCAGTAGGGGAAATGACTCAATCTGGGTCATAGTTGATAGACTGTCCAAGGTAGCCCACTTCATACCTGTCAAGACAACCTACCAGAGTTCGAAGCTAGCAGAACTGTATATTGCTAGGATTGTTAGTCTGCCTGGAACCCCCAAGACCATCATATCAGATCGAGGAACCCAGTTTACCTCGAGATTTTGGCAGAAAGTTTAGGAAGGATTAGGAACCAAGTTAAACTTCAGCACCGCTTATCACCCGCAAACTGATGGACAGACTGAGAGAGTCAACCAGATCCTAGAGGATATGTTAAGAGCTTGTGTGTTGGAATACAGATCAAAATGGGAAGATTGCCTGCCCTTCGCAGAATTCTCATATAACAACAGTTATCAAGCTAGTTTGTAGATGGCACCATTTGAATTCCTATACGGAAGAAAGTGCCGTACCCCTTTGAATTGGTCACAAGTAGGAGAGAGTCAGATCTTTGGACCTGATATTCTCCGAGAAGCTAAAGAGAAGGTTCACAAAGTCCGTGAGCACCTCAAGACTGCCCAATCCAGACAGAAGAGTTATGCTGACAAGAGAAGGAGAGACCTGACTTTCAATGTCGGAGATTTTGTATATCTCAAGGTTTCGCTATTGAAAGGAACCCAACGCTTTAGTCTGAAAGGAAAGTTAGCCCCCAGATATATCGGGCCCTTCAAGATTCTGAACCGTCGAGGAGAAGTATCGTATCAACTGGAAGTGCCCGAAGGGATGTCAGCCATCCACAATGTGTTCCATATCTCATTACTTCGCAAATGCCTGGAAGTGCTAGAGAAGACTGAAGTTTTCAAGAACATAGATCAGAGAGCCGTGGAAATCAACAATGACCTGACCTATCATGAAGTGCCCATCCGTATCTTAGAAGAAGCTTACAGAACCACCAGGACCAGGAGTATCAAGTTTCTGAAGATTCAATGGAGCAACATACCGAAGAGGAAGCCACTTGGGAGCGAGAAGATTACATTAAGACAGAGTTCCTAGATATCTTTAGTTCCTAGTTTTCGTTGTAAATCTCGGGACGAGATTTTGTTTAAGGGGGAAGGTTTGTAACATCCCAAAACTTTAATCCAAGGTTATTAAGATCAAAATCATCAAAATTAGGGTTAACAAAAACTTTTCCAATGAAAATTATTAAAGCATTCATATGTGTGTGCATTTAAAATAGGAGTTATTTGAATTGCCATGATTAAGTGATCCATTGCTTGTAAAATGATTCTTAGGTGAAATAAACATCATCTAGATCATTCCCAAACAAATCCCAAAGAAAAACAAATCAAAATGAACAAAAGAATCAAATGTTCATTTGTGCCAAATTAACTACCATGCCTACTTTGGCTATTCCTAGAACTCAAAACCTAACAGAAATAATTGTGGATATTTGCACCCCTTGCTAGTACACATAATGTTGTACCAAGGCCCACCTTGTGATCTGCCAAAAACATTCAAATACTAATTTTAATTGACATTTGCAAATTGAATCTATTTCATATGGGAAGATCCCACTACTTCAAAAACCATTCAAATGAGCTCAAAATTCAAAACCCAAGCATCCACAGAGTCCCGAGCTTAGTACTAGCACACCCACCAAAAATCTTTTCAAAATTCAAAAGTAAGTTTCTTGCGGCCATTTTTACAAACACATGGCAGGCTGGGTTTATACCTAATATCTAGCTCACTGTTTTGAATAGGATTTTCCCCCCATTTGATCTCCATTTAATCCCTTTGTCCCCCTTTGATCAAACCAGGCCCATAGCAACCCATCCCCTACCCCCTAGCAGCATGGTCATGCCAAGCCGAGCACATGCTTGCCGACCGATCATGCCACCGCCGTAGCAGACCGTCCCCCTCCCTCTCCCCATGTCTACGAGCTAGCTCACACCTCACCACCACTCTCTGTCCTCTACCAGAGCCAACCCAGAGCGTGGACCACTGCTAATGCGCCGCGCCCAGTGCGTCTGCACCATGCCGAGCACGCGCCAGAGCGCCGTGCCCGACACATGTGTACACGCCGCCCCTCGACCGCATCCCGCGTCCACCACTCTGCCACGACCCCAGGAACACGCCAGACATGCCCGTTCGCCGCCCAATGCACCACGGCCACTGCTCGCCGTTGAGACTGCCGCCTCTGCTGTTCAGAGGGCGAGCACCGCCCTACCGCATACCATCGTCCCTACGCCCGCATTTAATCCTTAGAGAATCGCCAGAAGACCTGCCACCGTCCCCTACCTCGAGCCACACTAGCACGCTGTGCAGCCCTCGCTGGAGCCGCCCGCCCATGCCTCTCAGTCGCGTCGTCGTCCTATAAATAGAGGCCACCCCTAGCCATTGTCTGCACACCACTCACCTCCCCTCACCTCACTGGACCTTCCACACTTCTCCCTGGAGCCACTCGAGCTCGCAGTCGCTGGAATTGCACCGGAGCTGGCCGCCTCTGGAGGAGAAGGGCCCCACTGATTGTGACCACCCTCGGAGTTGCCTCGACTGTCTCTGAGCTTGCCGTCCTCTACCAGTCCGTTTGCCCCCATCGCCGTCATTGCTGGAGCCCTGGTACGCCCCCTGAGCACCCCCACCGAGCCGCTAGGGTTAGATTTCGCCGGTGACAGGTCCGTCGTCGATGACGAGCCCCAGCCGTTGATCCCCGTTCTAATCTAACGGCCCACATCGCCCCGTACCGCTTCGCGCGTTATGAGCCTCTAATTGGTGGACCCCCCTGTCAGCTATGCCCCGCGCCGCGCATTGTCACTGGGCCGGCACGTTAGCTTTCCCGCGCAACCCAGTTAGTTTGAATTAGGATTTTTCTATTTAGTTTAAACCTACTTCTGTCCCCTAGTTTGAAATTCAATTCAAAGAGATTTACAAATCCAAATGGAGTGATTCCAATTTTGTTAGAAAGCTACTGAAAAGATCTATCCAAGTCCATTGGATTTAATTCAATTAGAGTTAGACATCTCTGCTAGAAAAAATAATAAGACAGAAGCATTTGCACCTTGCAACATTTTTATAAAATCAACCATGATAGCTTTTGAGTTGATTCCAACTCTCAAAAATCACATTTCACCATACCTATCTGAATATGTAATAATATTAGGGTTTACATGCAGTGACTTTGGACTAGTACCAAAATAATGCTATATAGGCATTTCTAGTCACTTTAAATCATTACATAATGAACTTAAACCAAAGTAATTGTGATCCAAACTTTAAATCACATTCCCACATGTTAGAATATGTGGTGATGACATGTGTCCACATGATCCCATATTTGAAGTGGTGAATATTAAATCTTAGTTAAATTTTCAATGAGTAGAAATTACTTTTCTAAAATAAAAAGGATAAAACTATTGAATAAAACTGTGATGCTTGTGATGGTAATAGATCATCAAATGTGTGCCTTAGAGTGCTAATTAGACTAGTTAAGTATTGTTTGGTGATCGTGTACTCCGTATGTATTTATAGATGATAGTACCGACCAAGCTTTCGAGGAGGAGGAGTTCTACCAAGAAGAAGAAGAAGAAGAAGAAAACTTCAACCACTGCACCAACCAAGGCAAGCTAGCACTATCCAAGTTAACCCTTGCAAGTTGTACTTGCAAGCGACCTTTTAGCAATGCAAGCCAACCCTTGCAATCTAGATAACCCAAGCAAAGATGCTTTAGGCATGCTTTGATTATACCACTTTGACTATTATTTACCCCAAGTCTTTTTTTAAGCTTTACTTCCTTTACTTTACCCAAAGTTCTTTACTTGTTTTGAAGGTAGCATAAAGATTATAAAACTTGACCTATTTAGGTAACCTTAGATGTCATTCTATGGCATGAGATTGATCCCATCATTTCCAGCTTAGAACTTAGTAGTTTAGAGTAGATCAAAAACTTGAGTCACTTTAGATGGGAACACTTGGTAAAAATGAATTGTGAAAATCTTGGAATGATGAGTCATTCTATTGAGATGTTTTGACATGTGTTGAGAAACACAAATGGTTTATGATGGTGAAAACGTTGAGGCATGAGCCTTGACCCTTTTATAAAACTGATGGTTGGATTCGGATGCGATACCATTCCAAATTTACCGTACAACCACATTACCTGAATTGGGTAAGGCCTAGCCGGAAGTTTATATGCATTAGTATTAGTTCCCTCGCGGGAGAGGTCTGAGCTGAGGCTACCTCTCAATGTTTTCTACCTATGTAGTGCCCAAGATGAAAGATGGTCATGGTTGGGAGGCCATGCTCATAGGAGAGGTGCTTATACTAGGGTGTGTAAAGGAAAGGTTATGTTTGATTATCTGCATACTAAGTATGATGATTTAGGGCTATCCCTGATAGATGTATCGAATCTTGTGGTGAAAGTGTACCACCTCTGCAGAGTGTCAAACTATTCGAATAGCCGCGTCCGCGGTTATGGACAGTTGGAATGGCCATACTGTTTCATTGTCAGATGTTTTCAAAATGACTTATGAAAAGAAATGATGAATATTGACTTGACCACAACAGCATTGTGACTATGACACTAGCTTCCCAACTTAAGTGATTCTAGAACTTTATTTTATCTTTTTTTGCTTCTGAACTCAGCTTAGGTTTCAAACTTAATTTTATAGTTAAACTTAGAGTTAGCACTTTAACTTAGCACTATACTACTTGTTAGTGGTAGTTTGCGAGTACTTAAAGAGTACTCATGGCTTTTGCCCTGGCTATTCTCATGGCCAGACTATGAAGGAGACTACCAAGATGATGGCCAGCAGTACGGCTACGATAACTAGGACTATCTTCCTTCGTCAGCATTGCATTTGCCCCTGAATATGGACCCCACCGCTATGCTTATCTTTTATTCTGCTGCTTGTTGTATTAAGACTGGATCATGAGATCCTTATTTGTGTAAGAACTTATGTATGGTTTGTAATGGATGATGTACTGTGACATCCAATCTGTTATGTCTCGCAAAAATGGTAATCCTGGGATTACGATGGAGGACATAACAGACATCTGGGATTAAAAATCTGGGTGTTGACATACTGCTTTTATGGGAGTGGTGTTTCTTAAGATTATAAGTGAATAGAATCACTTACTTATTTTAGAATTAATGCTTATATTTTATAATCATGAGAAAGGCATTACTTAAAATATTTAAGAACTTTTTTTAGATTTTGAAGTGAATTCTTAGATAAAAGAAATAGTAGATATTATCTTGGTGATTTTTATAAATGAGGAGAATCCTCAAAACAAACAATATACTCTTTCTTAATGATTTTATAATTGATAAAATCTTATTAAGAAGATTAAGATACACTTAATTTATAAATGGTGATTTTATGATATACATCTTAAAATCATTACATCTATTTTGACTTCACTTGAACATCAATTGAACTTGTTATTACACGACTTTAAACAAATAATGATAACGATATACGCAAAGGTTTACAGTTTTTATGCATTAAAATAAAAGATATAGGTTTAATTCAAGTTATTAGAGGATTAGGTTTTTATTTACTTCAAAAGTGTAATATTATATTTTTAACTTGTAGTTATTATTTTTTTGAACATTTTGGTATACTATAAATATTTTTATGATTTATAAATAATAAGATATGCTTTTTATAAATTTTATCACTTTATAAAGACTTAATAAATAATAATATTTAGTTAAGTGACACAAAAATATATGACACAAGTTTATAAATGTATATTTTGTTTTTCTAGGAATTTTGACATCTTAAATTTATTTTTATGAATTTTTAAATAATAGCATATGCTTATTTAAGATTTATCCTTAATAGGGTATTTCCTAATTAATAATAATTATCTTGTTTAAGTTGGAAATCAAGTATGATAATAGTTTTAGATGATAGGATTTATTTTTCTGAACATTTTGATATATAATATATACTTTTCTGAATTATAAATCAAAAGCTATTGAATTTACAAGATTTAATCATTTTATCTATTTTTTGGAAAATATTTATATTTGAATTTATAATGATTTATTTTTTTACTAAAAAGGGACATGCTTTTATCACCGAGTCCTAATCTAGCTAGGGTCGCTGACCAGTGGGGTCAGGGCCACGTTGGCGTGGACCGGGTCAAACACAGCAATGTGGCGGGGAATGACGTGGGTCTGACGTCACCACGACGTAAGCCCGGCCTCAACCACGAGATCGTGGTTGCCGGCGGCGATCGACGGCGTCCTTACACGCGTGGTTGGGTGCGCTGGAAAGAGGATGATGCGGCGAGGCTAACTATGTGTGCGCTGCTACGATTTGGTCCCCGGAGCTTCAACACCGACATCGTCCGACAGCGACGGACGGTGGCGCGCGGTGGTAGGGCAACCCAGGCCACTATAGAGAGAGGGGGTATGTGAGGATGCAGGATCTCACCATGAATGCTTTGGAGAGGTCAGTGAGGCCGGAGATGGTCAGGATACGGCGAATCGACGACAATGGCCACGGTGGCCGGCAGGATGCTGAGCTCGATTCCGCGCTGCTCACTACGCGCCTGATTGCAAAGCTTGTCGAGGACGAACAAGGAGAATTTGTAGGTCATGAATATTATTATATGAAGCAAGTATGACCCTCTTCTCCTTATTTCTTATTGTGCATAAAATAAATATTCATAAATATATGAAGAATCCTTTTCATTAGGAAATATTAATAGGAATTAGGGTTTAAGGAATTACTTCTTATGTAAATATCCCTTAAAGATGATTTGTTTTTACTTGGTAATGGTAATGATTTACGATGGTCAATGATATATATATAATTTGATTCCTACTTAACCTTATAAAGGAATTATATATATACATTATAAGGTATTAAACCTTATGGTTCATAATATGGTGATTTGAATTTCATGGTTCTCCATATTTGGTGATTTCTCTTATTCAAACTCTACTTAGTTTGTGGGGTTTAGAACTACCATAGAACAATCTTGGTTGAATCATTAAGCATGAATAACAACCATTATATTTAATGGTTTAAATTTTAGGGTTCTTAAAGTTTGGAATTTTCTTTAATCAAGGTCCACTAAAATGTTATTCATAACCATCCTACTACTACCCAAAATAAGCATGCATCATTTCTTAAACTAGTTGTTCACTTCTTTCTTAAGTGTGGTTAATGTTGTGATAGAATTCTATTATATAATGGTGAACAACCATTCTCATTCATGGGGCACATGTGATCTCAATGCCCAACAACATTTACTTAGGGTTTCTAATACCACACTTACTATGGACCCTAGAGGATACACTACCCTCAAGTTTATTAATGAATGTTGCTAGGGATCAAGATTTAAGGATTGATCCTGAATTTATAATCCTCAATGATGTCTCAACTTAGAGTGAGCTATAAAGATTACTTCTTAATGTGGTCTTGATGATTCCTTGAGACTAGGTTCTTATTAGGTCTAAGAGAGTAAAATGGACAAGCCTCTCATCAATACATTCTCTCAACATGTATTCTAATTATCTCTTAGACACTTCATTTGACTAAGAGATACTACTCATTGATTGCCTAAAAATAGGGATTGGTTTAACTACCCTCTTGACTCTAGGATTTTAAACAAATAGGTAGACATGGATCTTGTCATGACTTGATATGATCTTTGTTAAGGCTTCTAATAAAGCATCCCTACCTTAATACCTCACTATACATATCTTTAGTTAAGGAATTGCTTTCTTAAATATACTTCATTTGAATCTCTCATCTGCTTCATTAAGATCTCTTCTGTCTAAATGATCTAGTCACCTGGCTACACCATATCCATCATCATCTGATGATATGGTCATGCCACTTCAACAATATTCCTCCTTCATTCTTACTCTAGTATGAAACTTTCATTGCTAAACTACCCTTGAGGAAGTCATTCATCTAGTTAGTTATAACTTCATTGTTTCATTCTCCTAGCACTCTTCCTTTACTGCCTAACTTGCACTTCTTAACTACCCTTGATGAATCCATCAAGGTAGTTGTTACTAACTCAATCCATTAACTTCTTTAAATCCATCTTGAAACTGCTTCCAAGGCTTACAAGATTACAATCCTCACTATATCACAAGTGATACCAATCCTTTGAAATGGGTAGGTTGTTACTCCCATAATACAAGGTTGTTCTTGTATTAGCTTGGTTAAGGTACTATGCTTCCAACTACTCCATACAACTCATATTTTAGTTCATCATACTATAGCTTTACTTCTCATGATCAAGCTAGATGATTCAGCTTACTAAGGTTTAGCCTAATTTGGTATACTCACAACTCTTCTTCAACACCTAGTCATCTATCCTCAAGTGACTTGAGAATAATGACCACCATTCCTTGATCATGCTAAACTTAGGCTTCTAACTGTCTGATCAAGATCTATTAACACTAGGTAGTAGACTTGTACTAGTCTCTCTATAGGATTATCTTGTTAAGGAAACTTACTTTAGGTTTATACCTACTTGGCTTAACAAGATTATCATTGGATTCTCTACTACTATCTTTCTCATAGCTTCATAATTACTATCTAAACTCTTGGGTTTAAATACTTCTTCTAGTTAACTCATGAGTGAGTTAAGTCCTCCAACATCAAATTGTTTGATCACCACTAAGGATCTCATTCCATTGATGGTGGCACACTTCACCATAGCTAGTTACTCCTCCTTATTAATTTACTTAAGGTCTTTGTAAGGTCAATATAATAGGTCAAAGGCTAAGAGTTAATAAGTGCTAGGTCAAGAATTGATCACTCAACATTGATGATCAACTGGACACCAGGACTTGGTTAAATAGGAATGTCATCACTTAATATGATATTAAGGGTATGTGCTGATGGTCTTGGCTTGACTTCCCTTTCTACTCTATTTGTGATAAGAGTTAATGTTTAAGAACTACCATGATACCATGGTAGGAATAACTATGGAAAGCAAGTGTATCAAAATTTAGTTATAGAGTTTCTTTACTTAAATTATATACTTAACTTTGTATTCAGGGTTTGTGGTAGATAATACCTTGATATCATTTTTGGAATATTAAGTATTCATCCTTGAGTTGTTGTATGGAATACCATGTAATGATCTCTAGAAGATCTAGTACTTCTTATTAAGTAGTGTGTTGTGACTTAGTTTTATTACATTTGATCTATCTTTAGATCAAATTATATTACCCAAAGGTAAGGTTTTAGCAAAGATCATATTGAAAATTATCACAATCAACTTGATGATCTACTTTAGTTCCACCAAGTTAAGAGAAGCTTCAATCACTTTGACAAGTTTTATTTAAAAGCGCGAAAATTATCCATATTTTATATGCATGAATGCAATGCACACACCTCATATCAGCTTATTTCTAAGCTCTAATGCTGGGATGTTACAGTCTCTCCCCCTTAAAATAAACTTCATCCCCGAAGTTCGCACTCTCTTGCGTTTCGGAATGAGGTATTTACTTGTTTTGATCACAACATTTCTCAACTGCATTGTGATCACATTTGGAGATAATTGTCGTATCCCATATCCAGATCTTTTTCCTTGAATCCTCTTCATTCTGACAATATCCACTATCGTTTCTAATTTACCATATAGTTCCTTTTACTATATCTCTTTGCCTTTATGCCCTTACAGTCCTATTTAGAATTGGTTATGGACACATTTTGTCCATTCCAATCCGGTTTTCGTATTACACTACACTAGTCGATTTTGGAATACTCTCTTTACTATTAAGGACAACTTACGAGTTGTTTCCTTTTAAACTAGCCCACTGGGTTTAAACTTTTATGTCTACTTCAATCGTTCGTCCAGACATACTCCATCACCGACTACCTCCACATACAGAAGACGACGGCGGATGCCCTCGCAGAGGTTGACGAGCCCGTGTCCGACGAGGACCTCGTCGCCAGCGTCATCAAGGGGCTCCACTAACGCTTTGAAAACGTAGGTGACATCGCCCCCTCCTCACTCCATACCCCTCCTTCCTTCAATTCTGGAACATGCTGCTCCTCCATGAGATGAAGGCGTCCCGACGCTCCGGCAACACCTCCGCCTCGGCCTTCTACATCACCAAGGAGCCTGCATGCACGCCTCCTCATGGTGGCGGCTAGTCCTACAGGCGGGTGGAGGCCATCCATGGTGCCCCTCTACGAATGTCCACAACCCCCACGTCTCCGGCTATAGTAGGAACCACGACAAGAACAAGGGGTACCGCCCCGTGGGTGGTGCTCCTCCCATGCCCACGCCATTCAATCCTTGGACCGGCGCCATCCAGATGTGGCCCATGCATCCCGACACCAGTAGCCTCCTCGGAACGGTTACGCCCCCTCGAGCCCACACCCACATGGCCACCGTCAACCACGGCTACAGCGCCCCTCCTCCGGGCTATGGCGCCACACCATACGGCGCCCCTACGACTAGCGTCGCCCCCCACAGATACGCCCACTTCACCATGCCACTGGCATCAGCGCCCTCATGGGATACCGCCGCCCTCTCGTAGCACTTCACTAACATGACTCTGCAGCAGCCCCAACCCGAGTGGGTGATGGATAGCGGTGCCACCTCCCACCTCTCATCAGACGCCGATATCCTCAACAATCTCTCTCCCCATCCCATGTACCAGCATGTTATTGTTGGAGACAGTTCCATCGTCCCTGTCACCACGTCGGGCCATTCCTCCCTTCCTTCTAGCCTTCGTAATCATCCGCTTCATTTATGTCATGTCTTAGTCACACCACGTATCATCAAAAAGCTTATTTCTGTCCATCAATTCACTACCGATAATTCTTGTATTGTCGTGTTTGACCCTTTTGCTTTTTTTTGTGAAGGACCTTCATTCTCGATGCAAGATCCTTCAGTGCAATAATACGGGGAGCTTTACACGCTATCCCAAATCTCGCCCCCTCGCGCCCTCACCGCCACCACCGCCCTCATGACGTTTGGCACTATCGTATTGGTCATCCCGGACATGACGCAAACGGTCGTATCTCACAATATATTTTCCTCCTTTGTATTAAACAAATAAATCATAGTCATTTATGCCATGCATGTCAACTAGGAAACCATGTACGTTTGCCTTTTTTTCATTCATCCACTCGTACCACCCGTCCATTCATTGTGATCTTTGGACATCGCCCATTCTGAGTGTTTCTGGCAATAAATATTTTCTAGTCATTCTTGATGATTTTTTGCATTTTTATGGACCATGCCACTTCACCAAAAATCCGACGTGTACGACTCGCTTGCGTATTTTCGTGTGTTTGCTCACAGCCAGTTTGGTTTGCCTTTTATGTCCATACAATGCGATAATGGCCGTGAGTTCGACAATAAAACCCTCCACTCTCTTTCCGCTGTGCACAACATCCACATACGCTTTTCTTCCCCATACACCTCTCAACAAAATGGTAAAGTCAAACATATCATTCACACCGCCAATGACATCATGTGCTCTCTCTTATTTCAGGCTAGTTTACCGCCACATGTTTGGGTAGAAGCACTTCACACCGCCACTCACGTCCTAAACCGTCTCCCCACCAAAACCATCACCGTCCCATCTCCCTACTTCGCCCTCCATAACACTTATCCCAACTATTCATCACTTTGTGTTTTTGGTTGCCTTTGTTATCCAAACATCGCCTCCACCATGTCCCGTAAATTATCCCCTCTGTCGCGCTGGTGTCACGGCAGATGCTATAGGATGGCTAAAGTTGGGGCCGGATGGACGCTAGTGGATCTGAGGGGGGATATCATGGTGGATACCTAATGAGTGCATATTTGCATCATGTTTTATATTATTATTTTGCATTATAGATGTAGGATCTTGGAATTTTACGGCGCTCGCGCGCACATGTTATGTCTGTTTTCACCAGGATCAGGACAGATGATGGATCCAATGGATACAATTATTAAAGCATTTGTACTATGGAGAAAAGGAGTCAAAACAACATAAATCACTTATTTGGGAAATATTAATAGTACCAGAAGAAAACTAGAAGAGAACAAGGGACGCAGAGAGCCCAAAGACCAACTATACAGCGGGAGCAACTCTTCGCCCGTATAGCTCCGGCCGTATAGTTGGCACCGCCTCCACCTCGTCGAATAGTTTCACCCCGTGCAATTGGTTTGGAGAGACAACATATAGAACACCCAGAAATCGTAGAAACCTCGCCTCCGGAAGGCATCTGGAGGGGGAACACAATCGCAAGGGATCCATCTTCTCCCTGCACAGATCCGGGAGGCTAAGGCATCGATCTTCATCATCCACCACTGCATCACCACCATCTCCATCCATCCCACTACATCTTGTATAGATCTTGTTGTAATTCCTATACTCGTTGTGGATTTATCCAAGTACTATTCATCTATGATTGTTTCCATTACCATTGCCATGATGTTGATTGCCTCCATGTCTGAGTAGATCATTAGTTCTTGGGGAGATGGAGAAACCCTAGGATTGAAATAATATAAAGTCTATTATGATATTCATCGATGTGACCATGTCTTAGATTCTCTACATCTTGATGTTGAGATAAGTCGACCTCTCAATATTTGCCTCTCGTGGGGACTTGATGGAGGGAACTACTTGTTGGTAGATGGAGGCGTGCTAGCACTTACAGTGACTATAAAGTTGTTGGCACTCCTTATGTATCAACTTGGGAAATCGAGGAAACTCACCGAACACTATCCATGCCATGGGATACATCCTACGGGATTACGTTCCTTAATAGCACAGTAATTTGGTTAATGTCGATTGCTGACTGATGTGGTTATGAGGATGATGTGAGCAGTGGTTTTTGCCTATTCGTCCACATACGGAGTTCCTCCCACACATACATAGTTGAGAATGTTCATGACGATAATCTTTATCGTAAATCTTTACAATACTAGGGGTGTATCCGCTACTCCCTGAGAACGCATTTTCCTTACTACAGTTCCAATCTTTCTTACATACGCAATACTTACTTTCTGTATTAAGTTATTTTGCTTTATTTTATTATTGCTCTTATACCCAAAACCCCAAAACACCTTTTTACACAATACTCGCATTTTATCTTGTTACTTAGAACTTTATCTAGCATTTCTATTGCAATATCTATCTCAAGAATTATTAGACTTCAGACTCCTGCTCCCTGTGGGATCGATATCTTTATTTCGAAACTAGCTACAAACGATCCGTGCACTCGCAGTCATCAAGCTATTTTCTGGCGCCGTTGCCGGGGAGCTAAGCGATGTATGTCTTTTAGTTTTGGTTTATTTATTTTTTTCTTGCTAAATTTTGTTTTGAGTTATAGGTTTCCACCAATATGATGGAGTTTTAGCATATGACTAGTGCTAACCCACTCAACCACTTTGGGAAGCCCTGTGATATTTATAAAAGAGACAAATCCAATGAGAAGACAAGGGGGTTTGCAATAAATCCTCTACTACTTAGTATTCTACATAAGAAGCAATTTACTAGACATGAAGAAGATCCTGATCCATATGAGCATATTGCATGTTTTAAAGATATATGTGGCACTTTTCTATTGACGGGATATACCACCGATGAGGTAAGGGTTAAAGTTTTTAGTCAAACTTTGACAAGTACAGCTCTCTCATGGTATAGATCTCTACCCCTGTAGCCACTACTACTTGGGATAATTTAGCCTGTGAATTTGTATCAAAATATTATCCACTATCAAAATCTTTTGGAATCAGGCGTCTTATAATGACTTGGATGAATCGTTCTAATGAAGGACTAGTAAGAGCTTATATTAGATTTAAAGATTTACTACGACTATGATCTCATCATGATTTGCCTGAATGGTATTTACTACATATATTTTATGGCAGTTTAATTGAACCTAATAAAATTGAACTAGACTCTTTCGCGGAAGGAGCCTTTATGAATCTTCCTATACCTAAAGCTTGGGCTTTACTTAATTGAATTCGTGATCATATAGTTTCATGGAATTTTGGTCTAGGAAGTGAAGGAGGCGTAGAAATAGAGCATGATTGTATTCATGACTATAATAAAAAGGCCATGTTAAAGGATTGTCTAAAGAACTTTATCTCGATTCAGATCTTGTGTTGAAAGTTGTTGAAGGTTTTACAGAACATATTAAAGCTCCAAAGGAGGGTCCAGTCAAGTATGATCCACCACCCGATCCAGAAAAGAAAAGAGAAGATAAAGCAACACTTGCCTCCGTAGAACCAATATATGAAGTGCCTTTCCCTAACACTACACAAAAGCATATTTTTTAATATGGATAGGTCAAAGCAGTACAGGAAAAGAGGGAAGAGAAAAGCATGCCGGAAGTTGTGGAACATCTGAAGGAAACCAAAGATGAAGAGGTAACCAAGGAAGCAATTATGGCTATGTACTCACACTGTAACATAGTTGAACTTGATGTAGAGACTTTCGTATTGGTTGAAGGTAAAACAAAGGTAAAAGATGTGGGTAAGCCTATTCTTCCCTGCATATTTAAAGAAACCTCTCATTACGGTTTATGTGATCTTGGCACCGAAGTTAATGTTATATCTTATGATTTCT
The DNA here is from genome assembly GCA_910589775.1 of Avena eriantha. Taxonomy (NCBI): domain Eukaryota; kingdom Viridiplantae; phylum Streptophyta; class Magnoliopsida; order Poales; family Poaceae; genus Avena; species Avena eriantha. The sequence continues at coordinate 49,366,562 of OU342746.1, read as the reverse complement.
ACCTAGAAATAAAAGAAGAAATAAAACCGGCTACAATTGAAAATAATGATATAACAATTATGCTAGCCAATAAAAACCTTAGAATTCCAATGGGAGTAGTTGACAATGCAACTATCACAATTGGCAACAAAAACTTTCCTATCAATTTTGTAGTTGTTGATATGCCAGCTGAAACTTTTTGCCCTATTATATTTGGAAGAACCTTTTTGGGTGATATAGGTGCCTATGTTAATTTTAATAAGGAGATTGTGTCTCTTAAGCTTGGGGGAACAGAAAATAAATTCCATTTTTCCAAATTTAAAGATAGACCTCCACAAATACAAGAAGAAGAGGAAGAGAGAACTACTAATGAAATGGTGGCTCTTTTCTTTGGTAATCAAGAAGAAGAAAGAAATGAAGATCCAAATTTTGAACAAATAGTTATGGAGGATAAGTCCCTAGAAGAACTAAAAGATGAATTCGACTCACTTCCCATTTTGGGACCTCCAACTGATGAGGCTTTTGAAGAGCCAGAAAAGAGAGGGGACGAGGAATTACCACCCCCAGAGTTGAAGACTCTACTAGATATTCTTAAATACAGGTTTTTAGATGATACCAATAAATTCTCTGTTATTATTAGTGCTAAACTTTCAGGAGAAGAAGAAGAAGAACTCATGAGGATACTTAACGAGCATCACCAAGCCTTTGGGTACTCCATGGATGACTTGAAGGGCATTAGTCCCATGATAGCCGTCCATCGAATATTCATGGAAGAAGGTGCAAAACCAGTTGCAAAATTGAATAGAAGATTAAATCCTGAAATGAAAGAAGTGGTAAGGAAAGAAATTGTACGCCTACTGGATGCAGGTATAATTTATCCTGTTAAAGAAAGTGATTGGGTAAGTCCTGTTCATTGTGTCCCTAAGAAGGGCAGTTTTACCGTTGTTCCTAATGAAAACAATGAACTAATACCTACTAGAACTATTGGTGGGCACATGATATGCATATACTTCAGGAAATTAAATAAAGAAACTAGGAAAGATCACTATCCATTACTGTTAATATATCAAACTTTAGAAAGGTTAGCAAACCATACTCAATTTTGTTACTTGGACGGATACTCTGGTTTCTCTCAAATAGCTGTTCATCCGGATGACCAACTTAAAACAACTTTCATAAGTCCTTACGGTTTACATGCTTACCGACATATGCCTTTTGGTCTATGTAATGCTCCAGCTACTTTTCAACGATGTATGACTGCTATTTTTGCAGATTCCATAGAACTTATAATGGAAGTATTTATGGATGACTTTTCTATCTATGGAACTTCATTTACTAGTTGCTTGGATAATCTCAAGAGAGTTTTGCAGCGTTGTGAAGAAACTAATCTTGTTGAAAACTGGGAGAAGTGCCACTTTATGGTCAAAGAAGGTATAGTCCTCGGACACAAGGTATCAGGTAAGGGAATTGAAGTTGATAGATCTAAGGTTGAAGTAATAGAGAGAGTGCCACAACCTAGGGATATTAAAGGTATAAGAAGTTTCCTTGGTCATGTGGGTTTTTACAGAAGGTTCATTAGAAATTTCCCTGGGATATCTAAACCTTTGACTAACCTCTTGCAAAAGGGAATGATATTTAATTTTGATGATAAGTGTCATGAATCCTTTGATAAACTTAAAAATGCTTTAACTCGAGCTCCCATCATTAGACCACCTATCTGGGATACAACCTTTGACTTAATATGTGAAGCTAGCGATGATGTTGTAGGAGTAACTCTTGGACAACATATTGGTCATAGATTTAATATTATACATCAGGCCAGTAGAACTCTCAATGGTGCTCAAAAGAATTACCCAAAGGATGAAAAGGAATTGTTTGCTATATTTTTATCTTGTGATAAATTTCGTTCCTACATAGTTGATGCAAAGGTGAGAGTTCATACGGATCGTGATGGTTTAAAAGAACTCATTGAGAGGAAAGAACATGAGCCAGGAAATAAAGACGTTAGATGCAGTGTCCATGCTTGCCCAGGAAAACACCAATCTTATTGAAAGGAACTTTAGTCCTGGTAATTTTCATTTACGGGAATTATCTAATGAACTAAAGTCAATTCCTCCAAGAGAGAAGGAGTCCTTGTTGTGGGAGGAACTTTTCATCCCCGATTAAGCAAATGGTAAGTACAAGGAAAGTGTTTTTACCCAAATAACTGATTTATTTTCACAATTTTTACTCTTGAAAATTCTGCCTTCGAATTCCTTGCGTTTTTCTAAAGTTTTAGAGGGGTTTTACCAACTATACGGGCGGAGCTATACGACCGGAGAGGGGGCTCCCGCCGTATAGTTGGTCGTTAAACTCTTTGTATCATCTTTGTGGAATTCTTTTCGATATCTGAGCCTATATGGTCGCAACTATACGACCGGAGCAAAAATTCTGGCTGTATAGTTGGTCGTTAAACTCTCAGAGAGTTTTGCTTTTTGGTGTTTGTATCTATATGGTCGCAACTATACGACCGGAGCAAAATTCCGGCCATATCGTTGGTCGTTAAACTCCCAGGCACTTTTGATTTTTGGTGTTTGAATCTATACGGTCGCAAGTATACTACCAGAGAAAAAATTCCGACCGTATAGTTGGTGGTTAAACCCTCAGACACTTTTTCGTTCGATCTTTCTTTTATATTCATCTAAAAAAACATTGTTGTCAGTTCTGATTTGTGATTTAATTCGACCTGGACTTGAGATATTTGGAAATATCTACCCAGAACCAACTATACGGCCAGACCTATATGGGTCGCGCCCGTATAGTTGGTCGTTACGCGACAGGACACTTCCAAATCTGTGATTTCTTTCCCTGTTTCATTTGTATTCTTTTCTTGGACGAAAATTTGGTGTTTCTAATGAGTTTTACTGACCTCTGACCCCTCTTATATAGTGCCATTGTCTCCCTCTCTAATCGCAATCTACAGAAACCAATGTAGCAATGCGCTATCCTGCTCCAGGCCGTGGGAAACCCATGGGGCTCATTGCTCCTTCCAGGGACCGCTCTAGCAGCCCATCCATGGAGGATGATGACGAGGAGGTGGAGAGGTTTAGCCCAAAGTACAATGAGTATATCGAGCAAAGCTACTACAACAATGATTCCGATGATGGCGTAGTTGACCTCTATATCTAACGTGACATCTATGATCCACTAGAGATCAATTGGGCAGCGATGAAGAAAGCTCAACAAGAGAGAGAAGATCGCAAGCCACATGGAAAAGGTCATGTGGAGACGGTCAAGTTCATCACCACAGATCCAAGGCCACACAAGAGTAAGGACTTATCTAATATTGGTGCAAGTTCTAGCAAGGAAGGGGAGGTTCCACTCTTGAAGACAACCATTAGTGCTCATATAAAGGTTAAGCCTCAAGAAGAGTGGAGGTATGGTTTCCACTTCCCCGATCCATCAATTATGGGTGAGGAAGAAGAAGTTGTCCCCAGGACCAAGGATCACGTGCGGGCACTAGAGATATATATCAAAAGCAGGAGCTACTCCATCGCGTCAAAGTCTGTCACCCTCTCAATGAGATGGAGAAGAAGGAAGACCTCCTTCCATTGGTGACCAAGCTCGCAGATAGAGTGGACACTCTGCAATCTGATCTGCGCAGGTGCTACAGCCGCATAACTACTCTGGAGGAGACCAACCAAAAGCTACGCATCGCGGTGTTACATGCCATGGCGCCATAGTGATCTACAACAATCACGGTATCAAATAATCGCAAGGGATTATTTGATCCTGCCTGGCTTGGTTCCAAGCTTGGGGAGATATTTAAGACCTTGTAATCTATCTTATAAGTTTTTATTATTATTCTTGCATTAGTTGAAACTAGAAATAAAGTTTGCATCATTAGAATCCCTTCAAGAATAGTCGATACCTTTTATGAAATTCTGAGTTTATTATTATATATGGAGCAATATTGAGTTTGTATTTGTTTTATTAGATATATGAGTGGCTTGAGTATAATTTTACTTGCACTTGATGATAGCAATAGGAGTCTTCCACACCATTGGTATTAATGGAACATATAAAGATAATTTGGTCAATATGTTGTAAGTCTACGGTTTGATTTACAAAGAAAAATTATCTATGCAGTTAAGTTGAAAAAGAAACCTTGAACAAATGAAAATGAAAGTGCTATCCAAATAGAGTGAGAACAGCTCATGGTAGAATCTCAAGTCATAAGAATTCTTCATATACAGTTGGAATTTGATAATTGAGATCGTTGAACTTTGAATTCCTACATAAGGTGGAATATATGGATAGCTCCTTTGCACAACACTTAAAACAAAAGTGTGAGCATATATGAAAAAGAAAAGAAAAATAAAGAAGAAAAAGACAAAATGTGCAAAGAGCAAATAGGCATATACCACTGTATTGTAGTATGACAAAGAGACACTTTTGAGATTTTGAATACCAAGTGAATATGTTGATCCTAAAACACTTAGGACTACCTCGTTAACTCATTGGGTTGAACCGCATAATTTTACATTATGTTGAGATTCATCTTTTATGAACTATTGATAACTAAGGTGTGGAAGCCTTCCGATTCTATTCAGATGGTTCGAGTAAGGTACTATTCATGAACGTATGCCCATGTATCGTACATGATAAACACATGCTGCAATTGCCTCATTTATTTTATCGACTCAGCTTCATAAATATGAGGATCACATCCATTAAGCTAAAAACTTGCTCGGGACGAGCAAGACTCTAAGCTTGGGGAAGTTGATGAGTGCATATTTGCATCATGTTTTATATTATTATTTTTCATTATAGATGTAGGATCTTGGAATTTTACGACGCTCGCGCGCACATGTTTTGTCTGTTTTCACCAGGATCAGGACAGATGATGGATCCAATGGATACAATTATTAAAGCATTTGTACTATGGAGAAAAGGAGTCAAAACAACATAACTCACTTATTTGGGAAATATTAATAGTACCAGAAGAAAACTAGAAGAGAACAAGGGACGTAGAGAGCCCAAAGACCAACTATACGGCGGGAACAACTCTTCGCTCGTATAGCTCCGGCCGTATAGTTGGCACCGCCTCCGCCTCGTCAAATAGTTTCACCCCGTGCAATTGGTTTGGAGAGACCACATATAGAACACCCAGAAATCGCAGAAACCTCGCCTCCGGAAGGCATCTGGAGGGGGAACACAATCGCATGGGATCCATCTTCTCCCTGCACAGATCCGGGAGGCTAAGGCATCGATCTTCATCATCCACCGCTGCATCACCACCATCTCCATCCATCCCACTACATCTTGTATAGATCTTGTTGTAATTCCTATACTCGTTGTGGATTTATCCAAGTACTATTCATCTATGATTGTTTCCATTACCATTGCCATGATGTTGATTGCCTCCATGTCTGAGTAGATCATTAGTTCTTGGGGAGATGGAGAAACCCTAGTATGAGATTGAAATAATATAAAGTCTATTATGATATTCATCGATGTGACCATGTCTTAGATTCTCTACATCTTGATGTTGAGATAAGTCGAACTCTCAATATTTGCCTCTCGTGGGGACTTGATGGAGGGAACTACTTGTTGGTAGATGGAGGCGTGCTAGCACTTACAGTGACTATAAAGTTGTTGGCACTCCTTATGTATCAACTTGGGAAATCGAGGAAACTCACCGAACACTATCCATGCCATGGGATACATCCTACGAGATTACGTTCCTTAATAGCACAGTAATTTGGTTAATGTCGATTGCTGACTGATGTGGTTATGAGGATGATGTGAGCAGTGGTTTTTGCCTATTCGTCCACATACAGAGTTCCTCCCACACATACATAGTTGAGAATGTTAATGACGATAATCTTTATCGTAAATCTTTACAATACTAGGGGTGTATCCGCTACTCCCTGAGAACGCATTTTCCTTACTACAGTTCCAATCTTTCTTACATACACAATACTTACTTTCTGTATTAAGTTATTTTGCTTTATTTTATTATTGCTCTTATACCCAAAACCCCAAAACACCTTTTTACACAATACTCGCATTTTATCTTGTTACTTAGAACTTTATCTAACATTTCTATTGCAATATCTATCTCAAGAATTATTAGACTTCAGACTCCTGCTCCCTGTGGGATCGATATCTTTATTTCGAAACTAGCTACAAACGATCCGTGCACTCGCAGTCATCAAGCTATTTTCTGGCGCCGTTGCCGGGGAGCTAAGCGATGTATGTCTTTTAGTTTTGGTTTATTTATTTTTTTCTTGCTAAATTTTGTTTTGAGTTATAGGTTTCCACCAACATGATGGAGTTTTAGCATATGACTAGTGCTAACCACTCAACCACTTTGGGAAGCCCTATGATATTTATAAAAGAGACAACTCCAATGAGAAGACAATGGGGTTTGCAATAAATCCTCTACTACTTAGTATTCTACATAAGAAGCAATTTACTAGAGATGAAGAAGATCCTGATCCATATGAGCATATTGCATGTTTTAAAGATATATGTGGCACTTTTCTATTGACGGGATATACCACCGATGAGGTAAGGGTTAAAGTTTTTAGTCAAACTTTGACAAGTACAGCTCTCTCATGGTATAGATCTCTACCCCTGTAGCCACTACTACTTGGGATAATTTAGCGTGTGAATTTGTATCAAAATATTATCCACTAGTACAATACTCGCATTTTATCTTGTTACTTAGAACTTTATCTAGCATTTCTATTGCAATATCTATCTCAAGAATTATTAGACTTCAGACTCCTGCTCCCTCTGGGATCCATATCTTTATTTCGAAACTAGCTACAAACGATCTGTGCACTCGCAGTCATCAATACCACACACAGAACACACGATATACCCAGGTTCAAAGCTCTCCTATTGAGATAAAGCCCCTACTTCTGTATGCTAGATCTCATAATATGATCAACACATGCTGCAATGGCTCCTTGAGCTATATCAAGAGGAAGAAGAAGAAGGAGCTTCTGCCTCTCTCTCTACCACTCACTCTCAACTAGTACGCAAATGACCCCTCCTTCTAGGAGGTCCTGGTGGACCTCATAAAGGGTGCCCAGGTTACACTTAGGGCTGAGGTGGCCTGAATATTCCTCATAGATCCAGATGCTCTTCCCATCGTGGGATCACCCCTAGATACTCTCGATCGGACTTGACGCGCCCATCACTTCATATCGTTTTCCTTCTGACACTGTCTCCTCTGGAAAACCCTCGACATGACCTTGCTTCGGGATTTAGGGGCACGCTTAACTTGAGCATGCTTATATCCTCCGGGAACCCCGGGAGAGACAGAGGCGCTGACCTTTAGGCCGGCATACAACCTTCTGGCGTACGCCAACCCCTATGTTGCCCTCAACCCAGATAACTCGTCCTAGAGGAACTTGCACAAAAGAGACAGCGTATAGGTCATGCCGACATACAAAGTATGTCAGCCAAGTCTTGCAAGGTTAACACGGCTTGGGTATCTCGGCCTTAGTTAGCCAACCCATAATCATTAACCTTCGAATTGATCAACCTTATCTTTATACCTTAACTTGATCCTACTACGGGTCATCCCCCCGACATTAGTCCCCGAAGATGTTGCGGTCTTAGCAGTGTTACCTGAAAAGGCCACAATAGGTTCAACTTATGTGGATCATTTCTGGTATTGTCGACATATCTTGATGCCGGCTGGTCATGATTTGACTCGGCTCACCCCGTTGATGATTGCTCTCTTTAACCGACTTTTCCTAGCTCAAACCGAGATACATATTGCCTACCAGGCCACTTCTCACTAGTTGGGTTATTTTCATTAACCTCTCAATTTTCTTTACTTCCCATTATTCTGCGTTTTTTATTCTACGTGTCAGGCAATCATCATATTGCACCTAAATCTTTGGGCCTGTACACGATATGTCACACTATTCTCTTTCAAGCTGCACTAGTTATAACTGGCACCCATCACGTCGCCACGCAACTCCTTGTTTGCCGCTACGGTTCACACGATCTAGTTACTACCATCAGCATTGTAACTGTTCGTGTGACACGATCTCCCTTCACTTATTTTGCAAAATACATGCACGCACTGTGGCCATCGTGGGAACAACTAATCCCACGACCACGACACGCCGTGCTATTAAATAGGGGAGCGGAGGAACCCTTGTTTCACTTTCCCTTCTCCCCGCTTGATTTCCTCGCTGCGCTGCCGCCGCCACTGCATCTAGCAATCGAGCGACCACACCGCTCCTCTGCTCTTCTTGCACTGCCACCGCACTTGAGCACTGCTCTCCACCATTGCCACAGGAATGTGCTAGTCTAGGCTTGGCTCCGCTATAGATTTCACCACCGAATAAGATAATACCGAGCAGATGGATCCTTAGGATCTTGTCGCGGCTGAGAAGGAAGAAAGGGACCTCGCATCCGAGGGAGGCTCCTGGGAGGTTTCTAGTGTGATGAACATGGAGATAGATTGCCACATTCCTGGCGATGAATTTGTGCTAGAGTCCCTCGCCGGTGAGTTCGTCGTCTTTGTTTCTCATTTTGCTAGGGGATTTGGTCTTCCATTAGCGATTTCACCAATAAATTCCTCGAGACCTTCGGTCTATAACCCCATCATCTTCCTGCCAACGCCATTTCCTCTCTCTGCCTTTATCTCTTGTTGCAAGGGATATCTCGGCCTCTGGCCCTATGTAATCGTTTGGGCCAAGTATTTCCAACTTTGGTCCTAGGTTGTCCCTGACCTGGAATTTCCTCCTCGCGAGAACGCTCTGACCCAGTGCAGGGCTGCCTCCATTATGCCCCGAAGGAATTCCATATTTCCTCGTATTCATGCTTTGGATTCATGTAAGAAGTGGCAGCGGTCATTCTTCTATGTGAAGAATAACACCAATGAAGACATGATCCAGCTGCCAACCTTTGCCATTGGTGTTCCTGCCAGAGATAACTAGGACTTCAATCTGAAGACTAAAAACAAGTTTGTCAATGAGGTTCATGCTTATGTCAACGAGTTGAAGACTACGAGAATGTCGATCGACGATCTCCTGGCTACATTTATTAGCAGCTAAGTTTGCCCCGTTCAACTCTGCAGTCACAAGATATGTCATATGAATGGCCGATTTTACCCCAACCGGGTTTTCACCTCCAAGCTATCCAAAGCCCAAGTCTGGAGACAGGTTAAAGACATCTTCAAGACAAACATGACCGAGGAATGGGAGTGGGGAAAACCACCCTTCAGCCGAGAAAACCCAACACCGAAGGTAAAAAACTAAGATACCTTTGCCATCACTAGTTATGTCGGTGCATTATTTCATTTGACTTTTGTATGTTTCAATATGCAAAGATTTACTCAACAAATTGCCGAGGATAACAAGAAACCCCCTAGCAGTTCGGGTAAGGATCACGATACCTCGGATTCGAAAGACCCGGATTCTGAGGATTTCATGCCCATTCCTGACACCAGCTCCAGTTGATCCCAGGGTAAGACTCCCGTGTTTGAACCACTAAGGGAATGGCCGGATGATGATGATGATGATGATGATTGTCATATTCTTGAGGTATTTGATCCAATGCCACTTGCATTCACCTATCCGCTTCAATTTGCACCAGCTGACTCGGCTTGTCAGGTGCACGATATGCTCCCTGTTATCGTGGGAGGCTAGGGCACGATCAAGAAACATGTTACACCTGCTACCAAGTCCTCAGAACCCGTCATGACTACCAAGAGGCGCATAATGGGGTTCAATTTAGCACCAGGGTAAAACCAATACCAGAAAATCGCTTGTGTTTGTGCATCATCATGGCCACATGCTCATGTCATCATGCCACATTGCATTTGAGAATTGTCATGTCATGATGCATGGTTTGCCTAATAGTATTTTGCTAAAAGCCTATTTGTTTTCTAAATATCTCCTGTCTTTTATTTCAAACCATACCCCCACTCTCTTCCAGATATTTTGTTTATCTAAAAGATATTTACAAAATTGTTTAAAATAAATAAACAAAACAAAACTCCTTGTCAAATCGGGGAGGCAGCCCAGCCGTTAGGCCAGGCCACCTACAACCCGGCTCAACTAAACTAAACCCAGACCAGACACACCCCAAACCCTAAAATCTAGCTAACCCAAACCCCAGCCACCGCCACCCCCAACTACCACCCTGCTGCCACCAACACTCCACCACAACCCCACCCGAACCACCCTGTCACGCCTCTGGGCATCGACCGACAAACCCTGCCCATTATCTCCTGCTCACTTGGCCCCAACCTGGCTCCCCCGCGTGACGCATTCCCTGCTTGCTCCTCTCGTTCTCTCCTCTGCGCCTGTCAACACTCGAATTTTTAATTCCAGATGCCTGTTATGCCATACATCACAATCCCATGATTACCATTTTTGTGAGACATAACAGATTGGATATCACAGTACATCATCCATTACAAACCATGATAAGGTCTTACATGAATAAAGGATCTCATGATCCAGTCTTAATACAAACAAGCAGCGGAATAATAAGCGTAGCGATTGGCTCCATCTTCAGTGTCACAGGCAATGCTGACGATGGGAGATGATCCTAGTTGTCGTAGCCGTCCTGCTGTCCTTCTTTAGGGTAGTCCCCCTCATAGTCTAGCCACGGGAATAGCCAGGGACAAAGCCATGAGTACTCTTTAAGTACTCGCAAACTATGACTAACAAGTAAGGTAGTTCTAGTAGGAAAGCTAAGCTCTAAGTTTATTTGCAAAAGCTAGATTTATCTTAAGCTGAGTTCAGAAGTAAAGAAAGCTAATTTAAAGTTCTAAATCACCTAAGTGGGAAACTAGTTTCCAAGTTCACAACCCTATTGTGGTCAAGTCAAGTCACAAATCATTTCACAAGTCGTTTTGAAAACATCTGACGACAGAATAGTATGGCCACTCCAACTGTCCATGACCGCGGACGCGGCTATTCGAATAGTTTAACACTCTGCAGAGGTGGTACACTTTCACCACAAAATTCGATACATCCGTCAGGGATAACCCTGAATCATCATACTTAGTATGCGGATAATAAATCATAACCTTTCAATTACACACTCTAGTATAGGCACCTCTCATATGAGCTTGGCCTCCCAGCCATGGCCATCTGCCATCCTGGGCACTTCATAGGTGGACATCATCAAGAGGTAGCGTTAGCTCAAACCTCTCCCGCGAGGGAACCCATAATAATGCATATAAACTTCTGGCTAAGCCTTACCTAATTCAGGTATTGTGGTTGTACGGTAAAATTTGGATGGTATCGCATCTGAACCCAACCATCAGTTTTCATAAGGGGCTAAGGCTCATGCCTCAACATTTTCATCATCATAAACCAATTGTGTTTCTCAACACATGTCAAAACATCTCAATAGAATGAATCATCATTCCAAGGTTTTCATAAGCATTTTCACCAAGTATTCCCATCTAAAGTGATCAAGTTTTATGCTTAGCACTAGTCACTAAGGTTAAGAGTGTTCACTAAAGCGGGGTGCTAATCTTCAATCTCATGCCATAGAATGACATCTAAGTATGACTAGATAGGCCAACTTTTATACTCTTTATGCTATCTATAAGGAAAGTAAAGAACTTTGGTAAAGTAAAAGAAAGTAAAGCTTGCAAGTAAAACTTGGGATTGGTATAATCAAATATATAACCAAAGCATGCTTAAGGCATCTTGCTTGGGTTAACTTGCATCTAGTGGTGGCTTGCCTTGGTTGGTGCTGTGATTGAAATTCTCCTCGTCTTCTTTGGGGTAGAACTCCTCCTCCTCATAGACTTGGTCGGTACTATCGTCTATAAAGGAATACGGGGTACACAATCACCAAATAATACTTAACTAGTCTATTTAGCACACTAAGGCACACACGTCATGATCTAGTATCATCACAATCATCACAAGATTCAAAGAACTAGTTTCATTATTTTATTTGAGAAAAGTAATTTCTACTCATTGAAATTAATTAAGATTTAATATTCTCCAAATATAATATGGGATCATGTGGACACATGTCATCACCACACATTCTAATATATGGGAATGTGATTTAAAGTGTTGGGAACATTTTATAAAGTTTAAGTTTATTATTTAATCAATTTAAAGTGACTAGAAATGCCCTAATAGCATTCTTTTGGTACTAGTCCAAAGTCACTGCATGCAAACCTAAATATTTTTACATATTCAGATAGGTATAGTCAAATGTGATTTTTTAGAGTTGGAATCAACTCAAAAGCTAACATGGTTGATTTTTGAAAAATGTTTGAATGCAGAAAAGTCTCTGTCTCGTTATTTTTGCTATAGATTATCTCTAACTCCAAATGACTTAAATCCAACGGGCTTGGATAGATATTTTAATTATCTTTCTAAAAACAATTTTATGATGTCATTTGGTTAAGTAAATCTTTCTGAGTTGGTTTTTAAACAAGTGGGCAGAATCTAGTTTAAACCTAAATTGGAAAAATGTTTATTTAAATATGTGGGCTAGTGCGGGAAACTAAACGGGCCGGCCGAGTGGCGCTCCACGGTGCAGAGGGCTACTGACAGGCTGGTCCCGCATGTCAGCGGCACATCAAACATGAAGCAGTACGGGGCACTCTAGGCGCTACGATTAGAACGGATCGAATGGCTGTGGTTCTTCGTCTCCGGCGAACAGCTCCGGCGAGAACGAAATCTAACGCGGCATGGTGGGGGTATGTGGGGGCTTACCAGGCTCCAGCTAGACGTGGCGATGGGAGCGATCGAACTGGTGGACGACGGTGGTTCTAGGCGTGGTCGCGGCGGCTCCTGGTGCAGCTCCAATCGACGGTGCCTCTTCTCCTCTACAGCGGCAGCAAAATTCCGGCAAACTACGGCTCGATTGGCTGCGGGGAAGAGTGTGGGGTGGTCAATGGTGAGAGGGGAGTGAGGTGTTGTGAGGAATTAGGGTGGAGGAGGCCTCCTTTTATAGGCTCGACGAAGCAACCGAACGGGATGGGCTGGCGTCTCCGGCGAGGGCGGTACAACATGCTATCGGCGGTCGACGCGTCGCACGGTGGTTGCGGGTCAAGCGGCAACGAACAGGCATGTCCAGGCGGTTCCTGGGGTTGTGGCGAAGCGGTGCGCGCGGGCTGCGGTCGAGGCGCGGTGTGTGCACGCTTGTCGGGCGCGGCGTTTTGGCGCGTGCTCGACATGGCGCAGATACGATGGGTGCGGCGTGCTGGGGGTGGTCCATGGCTCGGATCTGCTCGGGGAGGGGACAAAGGGCAGCGTTGTGGCCTCGCCTACCTCCTAGGCATTGTGGGCAAGCTCGGGGCGGTCTGCTAGTTGATGTCCATGCTCGACCGGCGAGCATAGCGCTCAGTGGCTTGGCACTGGTGCAAGCGGCTAAGGGGTAGCCTGTTTATGGCCTGGTTGGAACTAGAGGGGACAAGAGGAGTGGATTGAGGCCTTAGTGGCACTTGATCACTGCTCTAAAACGGTAATAGTTAGGAAGTTAATTATGTGATCACTAGGTGTTTGATGAAATGGCGGAAAGAAAAATATATTTGAATTTTTGGCTCAAATTTGGTGGGTGATCTACACTTATGCTTGGCAGTCTGTGGTTGCTAGGAATTGTCAAGGTGAATTGGTTTGGTTGGTTTTTGAGAAATGATGATCTTAACACCTACACTTGATTCAATTTTCAAATGTTATTTAAATTACCTTGCTAAAGGTTTTTGTAAGTTTGTAAAGTGGGACTTGGTACATCTTTACTTGGTCTAGCTAGGGGTGCAAATATCTAGAATTGTTTCTGTTGGGAATTGACTTCTAGGAACACCTAAAGTGGCCTAGTGGATTAAAAGGGTCAAAATGACCATTTGCATTATTTAATCTTATTTGATTTATTTTTCTTTGGATTTTGTTTGTAAATGGTCTAGAGGATGTGGCATTCACCCTTAAACCATTTCATATCATTTAGAACAATCAAACGTGGCATTTTCAAACAATTCTACACTAATGCAAACACACATGCATTCACATTTCCTTTAATACTAAAAAGTTTTTGTTAACCCTAAATTGGGTGATTTGAACTTTGATAACCTTGATTAAAGTTTTGCGATGTTAAAAACCTTCCCCCCTTGAACAAAATCTCGTCCTGAGATTTAAGAAAAACTAGGAACTAAAGAGATCTAGGAACTCAGTCCTAATGTAATCTTCTCATTCCTAGGTGGCTTCTTCTTCGGTATGGTTGCTCCACTGAATCTTGAGAAACTTGATACTCTGGGTCCTAGTGGTTCTGTATGCTTCTTCCAAGATACGGATGGGCACTTCATGATATGTCAGGTATTTGTTGATATAAATGGCTCCGTGATCGATATTCTTGAAAACTTCGGTATTCTCCGGAACTTCTAAGCATTTGCAAAGTAACGAGATGTGGAACACATTATGGATGGCTGACATCTCCTCTGGCAGTTCCAGTTGATAAGATACTTCTCCTCGGCGATTCAGAATCTTGAAGGGTCCAATATATCTGGGGGCTAACTTTCCTTTTAGACTAAAACGTTGCGTTCCCTTCAATGGAGAAACCTTGAGATACACAAAATCTCCGACATTGAAAGTCAGGTCTCTACGTCTCTTGTCGGCATAACTCTTTTGTCTAGATTGGGTGGTCTTGAGGTGCTCACAGACTTTGTGAACCTTCTCTTCAGCTTCTCGTAGGATGCCGGGTCCGAAAAACTAACTCTCTCCTACTTGCGACCAATTCAAAGGGGTACGACACTTTCTTCCATATAAGAATTCAAATGGGAGCATTTGCAAACTAGCTTGATAACTGTTGTTGTATGAGAATTCTTCGAAAGGCAGACAATCTTCCCATTTTGATCCATACTCAAGCACACAAGCTCTCAACATATCTTCTAAGATCTGGTTGACTCTTTCAGTCTGTCCATCGGTCTGCGGGTGATAAGTTGTGCTGAAATTCAGCTTGGTTCCTAATCCTTCTTGGACTTTCTGCCAAAATCTCGAGGTAAATTGGGTTCCTCGATCCGAGACTATGGTCTTGGGGATTGCATGCAAACTGACGATTCTAGCAATGTACAACTCTGCTAGCTTCGAACTCTGGTAGGTTGTCTTGACAGGTATAAAATGGGCTACCTTGGACAGTCTATCAACGATGACCCAGATAGAGTCATTTCCCCTACTAGAAGTAGGCAAACTGGTGATAAAGTCCATTCTAACGGAATACCATTTTCATTCCGGAATCTGCAATGGTTGCAACAGTCCTGCGGGTCTCTGATGTTCCGCCTTGACTCTCTGACAGATATCACACTTGGCTATGTAGCTTCCGATTTCTCTCTTCATCTTGTGCCACCAAAATTGCTCCTTCAAATCTCGGTACATCTTCGTTCCTCTGAGGTGGATAGAATAAAGAGTATTATGAGCTTCTTGCATGATAACTTGCTTCAACTCCGAATCTGCTGGTACCGTTTTTCTATTAGTCATTGATCCGCGTTATAATCGTGTGGCCCAGATCGCTTGATACCGTTTCGGGTTTTAAGTCTCACTGACAAGCGGGACCAACCTGTCAGCCGCCCTCTGCGCCACTGAGCGTCACTAGGCCGACCCCTTTCCTTTCCCGCGCGAACCAGTTAATTCAAATATAGGTTTTTCTATTTTTGTTTAAACTCAATTATGTCCCTTAGTTAAAAAATCAATTCAGGAAGATTTACTGAACCAAATTGAGTGATTCCAATTTTGTTAGAAAGCTTCTGACAAGATCTATACAAGCCCGTTGGATTTAATTCATTTAGAGTTAGAGATCTCTCCTAGTAAAAATAACAAGTCAGAAGCATTTGAACATTCAAACATTTTTATAAAATCAACCATAATAGCTTTTCAGTTGATTCCAACTCTCAAAAATCACATTTAATCATACCTATCTGAATATGTAATAATATTAAGGTTTACATGGAGTGACTTTGGACTAGTACCAAATTAGTGCTATATAGACATTTCTAGTCACTTTAAATCATTAAATATTAAACTTAAACTTATTAAAATGTGATCCAACCTTTAAATCACATTCCCATATGTTAGAATATGTGGTGATGACATATGTCCACATGATCCCATATTTTAATTGGAGAATATTAAATCTTAGTTATTTTTAATGAGTAGAAATTACTTTTCTCAAATAAAAAGAATGAAGATAGTTAATAAAACCTTGTAATGCTTGTGATGATAGTAGATCATCAAACGTGTACCTTAGAGTGCTAAGTAGACTAGTTAAGTATTGTTTCGTGATTGTGTATACCGTATGTATTTATAGACGATAGTACCGACCAAGCTTTCGAAGAGGAGGAGTTCTACCAAGAGGAGGAGGAAGAAAACTTCAACCACTGCACTACCCAAGGCAAGCTAACTGTTGCAAGTATTATACTAGCAAGCCATAATTAACAGTGCAAGCTAGACCTTGCAAACTAGATAACCTAAGTAAATGCATTAGGCATGCTTTGGTTATACCCTTTGACTTATACCTACTCCAAATGTTATTTACAAGCTTTACTTTCGTTACTTTACCAAAATCCTTTACTTGTTTGAAGGTAGCATAAAAAGTATAAAACTTGACCTATCTACATAAACTCAGATGTCATTCTATGGCATGAGATTGATCTTAGCATCCCACATTAGTGAACACTCTTAACTTAGTAGCTTAGAGCTAAATCAAAACATGAGTCACTTAGATGGGAGTACTTGGTGAAAATGACTTGTGAAAACCTTGGAATGATGAGTCATTCTATTGAGATGTTTTGACATGTGTTGAGAACCACAAATGGTTTATGATGATGAAAATATTGAGGCATGAGCCTTAACCCTTTTACAAAACTGATGGTTGGGTTCGGATGCGATACCATTCCAATTTTACCGTACAACCACAATACCTGAATTGGCTAAGGCTTAGCCGGAATTTTATATGCATTAGTATTAGTTCCCTCGCGGGAGAGGTTTGAGCTGAGGCTACCTCTCAATGTTGTCCACCTATGCAGTGCCCAAGATGTCAGATGGTCAAGGTTGGGAGGCCATGCTTATAGGAGAGGTGCTTATACTAGGGCGTGTAAAGGAAAGGTTATGTTTGATTATCTGCATACTAAGTATGATGATTCAGGGTTATCCCTGACAGATGTATCGAATCTTGTGGTGAAAGTGTACCACCTCTGTAGAGTGTCAAACTATTCGAATAGCCATGTCCGCGGTTATGGAGAGTTGGAGTGGCCATACTGTTCCGTTGTCAGATGTTTTCAAAACAACTTATGAAATGAATGGTGACATGACTTGACCACAACAGAGTTGTGACTATGACACTAGATTCCCAACTTAAGTGATTCTAGAACTTAATTTTATCTTTCTTTGTTTCTGAACTCCGCTTAGGTTTCAAACTTAACTTACAAATAAATCTAGAGTTAGCATTTCCCACTAGAACTACCTTACTTGTTAGTGATAGTTTGCGAGTACTTAAAGAGTACTCATGGCTTTTGTCCCTGGCTATTCCTATGGCCAGACTATGGAGGAGACTACCAAGATGAAGGACAGCAGGACGGCTATGATAACTAGGACTATCTTCCATCATCAGCATTGCCTATGCCTCTGAAGATGGACCCCACCGCTACGCTTATTATTTATTCCGCTGCTTGTTGTATTAAGACTGGATCATGAGATCCTTTATTCGTGTAAGACCTTATTATGGTTTCTAATGGATGATGTACTGTGATATCCAATCTGTTATGTCTCGCAAAAATGGTAATCCTAGGATTGCGATGTATGACATAACAGGCATCTGGGATTAAAAATTCGGGTGTTGACAAGTTGGTATCAGAGCCATCCTAACCATAGGAGACCCTAGTAAGAATGGACGTCCGAACAAAAACTTAAATTCAAAACCAAAGTGAGTATTTATGAAAAACTATTTCCTCTCTTACCCTTGGGAATTCATTCTTTCTCAAAAATTCATGTTCCTCCAGTTCTTACATTACTACATAAAATTTGACACACTTGATCACTTCACTAACTTCCTTATCCTTAATTCTTGTAGATGGAGACTCAGTTCAGCAAGTTCTACCAGTTGGGCAATGGTGGCCAACTGATCTTCGAGAGGGATCTAGATTCACTGTCTGAGTTATTGGGACGCCCACATCCGGAGTTTCTTGGAGCTCAACTTCCTGTACCCCCAGGAGGATATTTACAATGGCTAGTGACCGCTGATCTTCGAGGAAGCATAGAAGCACCAACATCCGGGAGAATCCAGTTCTCCGTAAGAGTGAACAACTGGCTAGATGGATTAGCCAGGGCAATGCATGAAGCTCTTGCACGTCTATGTGCCCTCAGTGTCAACCAAATCCAAGGAACCCGCTTTGTTCACTATGCAAGGCGTTACTTCATGGGAATGCCAATGGAGATGCCAAGTCACCCGGAGTTGAAGCGTCAAGTGGAGAACCTTGACTTCCTGTTGTATGACCGTCAGAAGGAATTGGACAATGCTAGGGAGTTTGCCAACCACAACCTTGCCATTGCCGCCCAGAAGGCCCAGACTTTGCCACTGCTTGTCAAGGACCTTCAGTCTCTTCTCTGCCAGCGTGAAAAGAAGGAGCACACCATCGCCCATCTTCGTAAGAAGGTGGCCGACCTCGAGAAGACCATCAAGGAGCAAGAAGCTCAACTTGCAGCAAAGGAGGAAGAAGAGGAAGGTGAAGACATTCAGGGAGATATGGACTCTTACCTCAACAATGATGATGACTTTCTGGAGGAGGATGCCATGGATTTCCACACCGACGATGAGGACTCTGACTTCATCGATGATGAGTAGATGCACTAGAGCACTGTCGTAGCATGAGATGTATCGGTCCCATTGTATCATCGCTTGTAGAATGGTTCTTAAAACCATCTGTTTTCCTTTGTTGTTGTGGTGTGTGTGTGTGTTTGTATCGTGTGCTTGTTTGAAGGAATGACAAGAAGTTAGTTGCAAAACCTGAGTCAAACTCAAAGTTTTAGCTTTGAAACCAAAACCATGAACCTTAGAACTTTCCCTCTTACCCCTTTATCTACCTCAATCTTCAGATGACTCGTGGAAACTCCGGAGGGAGTAGCTCATCGCAAGACCCAATGCTGCAGATTATGCAGATGTTAGTTACAGACCATGAAGCAAGCAGGGCAGAGTGCCAAGCCAACTTAGCAACACTGCAGCAGATAGCCAGATGGCCCGAAACAACCAAGGGCATGGAAATCAGGATCATCAAGGATCCAAGCTGAAAATTTTCTAGAATACCAATCCCCCAATCTTTAGCACTTCGGAGAACCCATTAGATGCTGATGACTGGTTGCAGACGATGGAGAACAATTTGGAAGTAGCCAGAGTTGATGACAAAGAGAAAGTTCTCTTTTCCACCCACTACTTGGCAGGAGATGCAAGAGCCTGGTGGAACAGGATCCGCCTGATGAACCATGGTCAAGTGATGACATGGGAAGCCTTCAAAATCAAGTTCAGCCGCACCCACGTGCCATAGGGCCTAGTCACCAGAATGAGGGATGGATTCAGAGATTTGAAGCAAGGCAGAATGACTGTGGTGGAGTACCGTGATAGATTCCTGTCGCTTGCCAGGTACACACCTGATGAGATCAACACGGAGGCCAAGAAGAAGGAGAGATTCCTGAACGGACCGCATGACAAGATGCAGACTGTCCTCATCAACATCCGCTTCAAGGATCTCGAAGAGCTAGTCGACTCTGCCATTCAGATGGAAGGAAAGATTAACTAGGCAAACGACAACCGCAAACGTCGTATGATGCACCAAGCTAGATCCAACAGTCACCAGAAGTACCGTCCCAACCCGTCTGCAGGGTATGCACCAAGAAACAACTAACCCCCAATGTCTCGCCCAAGCTACCCCAACTGTAGCAGGGGCAATGTGAAGTCCGGAGGAAACAACAACAACCCTGGCAACATCAGCAATTTCAACCGTGCACCTCCCAAGAGCAACAACAACAACACTGCACCCAGAACTGGAAGCAGTGTTGTGCCTATTGCAGCAAAAGACGAGTCTCATATCACTTGTTTCGAGGGTGGAGTGAAGGGTCACTATTCTAATGAGTGCCCCAAGAAGACTGCCGCCACTGCCAATGTGAATGCCCCAGCTCAATAGCAGCATCGTGTTCAACCAGGAAGAAGATTTGCCCCAGGGAACCCTCACAATCGCAATGGTCGTCTCTTCCACATGAACGCCGAAGAAGCCAAAGAAGCGCCAGATGTAGTGCTGGGTATGTTTTCTGTCAACTCAGTTTTAGCAAGAGTGTTGTTTGATTCTGGAGCATGGCATTCATTTGTCACCGAAGAATTTGCATGCACTAGTAAGATTCACCCAACCAACTTGAAGCATGTCAGGATAGTTCAAATCCCCGGTTCAACTACAAAAGCTAGAAAAATTTGCAAAGCTGTGCCTATCAGAATACATGGGATAGATTTTTATTCTAATCTAATAGTACTTGGAACCAAAGGATTGGAAGTAGTACTAGGTACGGATTGGATGTCAAAGCATAAAGGACTGATAGACTATGCTAAGAAAGCCATCACCATGACCAGTAGCTCTGGAGTCAAAGTAGAGCATATATCTGAAACCTTACCTCGTCAATTCAAGTGCAACAAGAGTCTAGCCCTACCCACCATAGACCAAGTCAGAGTAGTCTGTGAATACCCCGACGTATTCCTGGATGAATTGCCAGGTATGCCCCCGGATAGGGATATTGACTTTATTATCGAACTAATCCCCGGAACCGGACCCATAGCCTAGAGACCCTATAGCATGAACCCCTCAGAGTTAGTGGAATTGAAGAAGCAGTTGGATGCTATGTTAGCAACAGGCTTGATTCAACCAAGCGCATCGCCATGGAGATCACCAGTGTTAGTCGTCGACAAGAAAGATGGAGGCAACCGTTTATGCACCGATTACAGGAAGCTGAATGACATCACCATCAAAAACAAGTACCCTTTGCCAAAGATAGAGGATCTATTTGATCAGTTGACCGGTGCCCAGGTATTCTCAAAGATTGATCTTAGAACTGGTTATCACCAACTTAAGATTCGTGCAACGGATATTCCGAAGACCGCCTTTACTACTCATTATGGTTTATACGAGTATAGGGTTATGTCTTTTGGATTAACCAATGCCCCTGCTTATTTCATGAATCTCATGAATAAGATTTTTATGAATTTCCTAGATAAGTTTGTCGTTGTGTTTATCGACGATATCCTTATCTACTCCAAGTCAGAAGAAGAGCATGAGTAACATCTGAGAATCATCCTCGAAACCCTGAGAGAGCATCGGTTATATGTCAAGTTCAGCAATTGTGAGTTTTGGCTGAAAGAAGTAGTAGTCCTAGGACATATTGTATCTGCCGGAGGAATCTCTGTTGATCCCGCCAAGATCAAAGATGTCGAAGAATGGGAAGCCCCTACCACTCAAACCCAAGTCCGTGCATTTCTCGGATTGGCAGGATATTACCACAAGTTCGTCGAAGGATTTTCGAGCATCGCCAGACCCATGACCCAATTGTTGAAGAAGGACAAGAAGTTTGAATGGACCAACAAATGTGAAGCCAATTTCCAAGAACTGAAGAAGAGATTGATTTCAGCCCCAATATTGATCATGCCAGATATCAAGAAGCCGTTTGACGTGTATTGTGATGCATCCAAGATTGGCCTCAGATGTGTATTGATGCAAGAAGGCAAAGTCATCGCTTATCTGTCTCAATAACTGAAGCAGCATGAGCTGAACTATCCCACCCATGATCTTGAGTTAGCAGCCGTAGTTTTGGCCTTGAAGACATGGCGTCATTATCTTATGGGTAATCGCTGTGGGATTTACTCAGATCACAAGAGCTTGAAGTATATTTTCACCCAGAATATGAGGCAAAGGAGATGGATAGAGTTAATCAAGGATTATGACCTTGACATTCACTATCACCCCGGCAAAGCCAACGTGGTAGCGGATGCTCTTAGCAGATTACCGTGTAAGCTAAACACCATGATCAACGAAAAGCAACCCAGTTTGTATGAGGAGTTGGAGCGGTTTAGAACTGAGATAGTTAGCCAAGGATTTTTAGCTAGCATTGAACTTCAACCCACTTTGATTAGCCAAATCAAGGAAGCCCAAAAGGGAAATGAAAGTATCAACGGAATCAAACGTCGTATTGGTACAGGAAAGGTACCTGGATTCACTGAAGACGAAGGAGTTATGTGGTACAAAGGCCGTATATGTGTGCCAGTAGATTCGGAGCTGGAGCAAGTTATCATGCAGAAAGCTGATGATACTCTTTATTCTATCCACCCCGGAGGAACGAAGATGTATCAAGATTTGAAAGAGCAATTTTGGTGGCACAAGATGAAGAGAGAAATCGGGAGCTACATCACCAAGTGTGACATCTGTCAAAGAGTCAAAGCAGAGCATCAAAGACCCGCAGTACTGTTGCAACCATTGCAGATTTCGAAATGGAAATGGGATTCCATCGGAATGGACTTTATCATCGGTTTTCCTACTTCTAGTAGGGGAAATGACTCATCATTGATAGACTGTCCAAGGTAGCTCACTTTACACCTGTCAAGACAACCTACCAGAGTTCGAAGCTAGCAGAGTTGTATATTGCTAGAATTGTTAGTCTGCATGGAACTCCCAAGACCATAATATCAGATCGAGGAACCCAATTTACCTCGAGATTTTGGCAGAAAGTCCAAGAAGGATTGGAAACCAAGTTGAATTTCAGCACCGCTTATCACCCGCAAACTGATGGACAGACTGAGAGAGTCAACAAAATCCTAGAAGATATGTTGAGAGCTTATGTGTTGGAATACATATCAAAATGGGAAGACTGCCTGCCTTTCGCAGAATTCTCATATAACAACAGTTATCTAGCTAGTTTGCAAATGGCACCATTTGAGTTCCTATACGGAAGAAAGTGTCGCACCCCTTTGAATTGGTCGCAAGTAGGAGAGAGTCAGATCTTTAGACCGGACATTCTCCGGCAAGCCGAAGAAAAGGTTCACAAGATCCGTGAACACCTCGAGACCTCCCAATCCAGACAGAAGAGTTATGCTGACAAGAGAAGGAGAGACCTGACTTTCAATGTCGGAGATTTTGTATATCTCAAGGTTTCGCCATTGAAGGGAACGCAAAGTTTTAGTCTGAAAGGAAAGTTAGCCCCAAGATATATCGGGCCCTTCAAGATTCTGAACCGTCGAGGAGAAGTATCATATCAACTGGAACTACTAGAGGAGATGTCAGCCATCCACAACGTGTTCCATATCTCATTACTTCGCAAATGCCTAGAAGTGCCGGAGAAGACTGAAGTTTTCAAGAACATCAATCACCGAGTTGTTGATATCAACAAGGACCTGACATATCGTGAAGTGCCCATCCGTATCTTGATAGAAGCTTATAGAACCACCATGACCAGAAGTATTAAATTTCTCAAGATTCAATGGAGCAACCATACCGAAGAAGAAGCCACTTGGGAGCGAGAAGATTACATTAGGACAGAGTTCCCAGATCTCTTTAGTTCCTAGTTTTCTTTCGTAAATCTTGGGACAAGATTTTGTTTAAGGGGGGAAGGTTTGTAACATCCCAAAACTCTAATCCAAGGTTATTAAGATCCAAATCATCAAATTTAGGGTTAACAAAAACTTTTCCATGTAAAAATCATTAAGTATTCATATGTGGGTGCATATAATTTAGGAGTTGTTTTGAATTACCATGTTTGAGTGATCCATTGGTTGTAAAATGATTCTAAAGTGAATTAAACAACATCTAGATCATTCCCAAGCAAATCCCAAAGAAAAACAAATCAAAAAGAACAAAATAAGCAAATGGTCACTTTGGCCATTTTAATCACCATGCCTACTTTGGCTATTCTTAGAACTCAAATCTTAACAGAAAAAATTGTGGTTCTTTGCACCCCTTACAAGTACAAGTAGTGATGTACCAAGGCCCACTTTGTTGCATCCCAAAAACTTTCAAACACTAAATTTAAATGACAATTGAAAATTGAATGTAGTTCATATGTATAGATCACACTAATTCAAAAACCACTCAAATGAACTCCATTTCAAAATCCCAAGCAAACCTAGAAGCTTAAGCATAAGTTACATCACTCCACCAAAAATCAGCTCAAAATTCAAATATTTTGTTCATGCGGCCATTGTGTCAAACACCTGGCAGGCATGAATCACACTCTAGTTCTAGCTCACTGTTTCTACAGGGTTTTGCCACCCATTCGACCTCAATTTACTCCCTTTGTCCCTCCTAGCTCTAACCAAAGCTTAATCACCACACCCCCTTGTCCCTAGCAGCAGTGCCATGCCGCCCCGACGCCATGCTCGCCGGCCAACCTTGCCAACGCCACAGCAGACCGCCAGCCCCTCTCCGCTGCTCCAGGAAGCACGACGTGACCTCACCGCCGCCCATGGTCCACCCCTCGATCAACCTCAGCTCCTGGACCACTCCCCAGCACTGCCGCCCTTTCTCTCTACGAGAAAGCCAGAGCGCGCCAGAGCACGATAGCCGCCAGCACACAGCAGACCACGCCTTGACCCCATACCGCGCACGCTGCTCCGCCTCGACACCAGCACCCTGCCAGACATGGCCGTGCACCGTCGCGCGACCCACAGTCGCCGAGCGCCGCGTCAAGCACCACCTCTGTCTCCTAGAGCGCGGGAAGCTCCCGACCATATGCCCCCGCCCCTAGCCACGCCATTGCGTCGTAGCTGACCGCCAGGGAACCGCCCACCATCCGCCTACCTCACCCACGTCGATAACCCCCTTATGTCGTCGTCACCGATGAGCTCCGTCCACACCTCTCGTTCTCACCATCACGCATATATAAGCAGGCCTCCCCAGCACAAATTCCTCATACCATTCCACTTCCCTCTCTCCCTTTGAACATTTCCCCCCTCTCGCCGGAGCCGCTCGAGCCGTAGTACGCCGGAATTACACCGGAGGAGCCTGCTATAGAGGAGGAGACGCTGTCGTCGATTCCGTCCACCGCAGCCCCTACCATGACCTCGCCTGAGTCCGCTGTCGCCGTCCAGTTAGCTGGAGCCATGGTACGTCCCCAGTAGACCCTCACCGGCCCTTTAGGGTTCGGTCTCGTCGGCGACGAGTCCGTCATCGTGAGCCATTGATCCGCGTTATAATCGTGTGGCCCGGATCGCTTGATATCGTTTCGGGTTTTAAGTCTTGCTGACAAGCGGGACCAACCTGTCAGCCACCCTCTGCGCCACTGAGCGTCACTAGGCCGACCCCTTTCCTTTCCCGCGCGAACCAGTTAATTCAAATATAGGTTTTTCTATTTTTGTTTAAACTCAATTATGTCCCTTAGTTAAAAAATCAATTCAGGAAGATTTACTGAACCAAATTGAGTGATTCCAATTTTGTTAGAAAGCTTCTGACAAGATCTATACAAGCCCGTTGGATTTAATTCATTTAGAGTTAGAGATCTCTCCTAGTAAAAATAACAAGTCAGAAGCATTTGAACATTCAAACATTTTTATAAAATCAACCATAATAGCTTTTCAGTTGATTCCAACTCTCAAAAATCACATTTAATCATACCTATCTGAATATGTAATAATATTAAGGTTTACATGGAGTGACTTTGGACTAGTACCAAATTAGTGCTATATAGACATTTCTAGTCACTTTAAATCATTAAATATTAAACTTAAACTTATTAAAATGTGATCCAACCTTTAAATCACATTCCCATATGTTAGAATATGTGGTGATGACATATGTCCACATGATCCCATATTTTAATTGGAGAATATTAAATCTTAGTTATTTTTAATGAGTAGAAATTACTTTTCTCAAATAAAAAGAATGAAGATAGTTAATAAAACCTTGTAATGCTTGTGATGATAGTAGATCATCAAACGTGTACCTTAGAGTGCTAAGTAGACTAGTTAAGTATTGTTTCGTGATTGTGTATACCGTATGTATTTATAGACGATAGTACCGACCAAGCTTTCGAAGAGGAGGAGTTCTACCAAGAGGAGGAGGAAGAAAACTTCAACCACTGCACTACCCAAGGCAAGCTAACTGTTGCAAGTATTATACTAGCAAGCCATAATTAACAGTGCAAGCTAGACCTTGCAAACTAGATAACCTAAGTAAATGCATTAGGCATGCTTTGGTTATACCCTTTGACTTATACCTACTCGAAATGTTATTTACAAGCTTTACTTTCTTTACTTTACCAAAATACTTTACTTGTTTGAAGGTAGCATAAAAGTATAAAACTTGACCTATCTAGATAAACTTAGATGTCATTCTATGTCATGAGATTGATCTTAGCATCCCACATTAGTGAACACTCTTAACTTAGTAGCTTAGAGCTAAATCAAAACTTGAGTCACTTAGATGGGAGTACTTGGTGAAAATGACTTGTGAAAACCTTGGAATGATGAGTCATTCTATTGAGATGTTTTGACATGTGTTGAGAAACACAAATGGTTTATGATGATGAAAATATCGAGGCATGAGCCTTAACCCTTTTACAAAAATGATGGTTCGGTTCAGATGCGATACCATTCCAATTTTACCGTACGACCACAATACCTGAATTGGGTAAGGCTTAGCCAGAATTTATGTGCATTAGTATTAGTTCCCTCGCGGGAGAGGTTTGAGCTGAGGCTGCCTCTCAATGTTGTCCACCTATGTGGTGCCCAAGATGACAGATGGTCATGGTTGGGAGGCCATGCTCATAGGAGAGGTTCTTATACTAGGGTGTGTAAAGGAAAGGTTATGTTTGATTATCTGCATACTAAGTATGATGATTCAGGGTTATCCCTGACAGATGTATCGAATCTTGTGGTGAAAGTGTACCACCTCTGTAGAGTGTCAAACTATTCGAATAGCCATGTCCGCGGTTATGGAGAGTTGGAGTGGCCATACTGTTCCGTTGTCAGATGTTTTCAAAACAACTTATGAAATGAATGGTGACATGACTTGACCACAACAGAGTTGTGACTATGACACTAGATTCCCAACTTAAGTGATTCTAGAACTTTATTTTATCTTTCTTTGTTTCTGAACTCGGCTTAGGTTTCAAACTTAACTTTACAAATAAACCTAGAGTTAGCGTTTCCCACTAGAACTACCTTACTTGTTAGTGATAGTTTGCGAGTACTTAAAGAGTACTCATGGCTTTTGTCCCTGGCTATTCCTATGGCCAGACTATGGAGGAGACTACCAAGATGAAGCACAGCAGGACGGCTATGATAACTAGGACTATCTTCCATCGTCAGCATTGCCTATGCCTCTGAAGATGGACCCCACCGCTACGCTTATTATTTATTCCGCTGCTTGTTGTATTAAGACTGGATCATGAGATCCTTTATTCGTGTAAGACCTTATTATGGTTTCTAATGGATGATGTACTGTGATATCCAATCTGTTATGTCTCGCAAAAATGGTAATCCTAGGATTGCGATGTATGACATAACAGGCATCTGGGATTAAAAATTCGGGTGTTGACAAGTTGGTATCAGAGCCATCCTAACCATAGGAGACCCTAGTAAGAATGGACGTCCGAACAAAAACTTAAATTCAAAACCAAAGTGAGTATTTATGAAAAACTATTTCCTCTCTTACCCTTGGGAATTCATTCTTTCTCAAAAATTCATGTTCCTCCAGTTCTTACATTACTACATAAAATTTGACACACTTGATCACTTCACTAACTTCCTTATCCTTAATTCTTGTAGATGGAGACTCAGTTCAGCAAGTTCTACCAGTTGGGCAATGGTGGCCAACTGATCTTCGAGAGGGATCTAGATTCACTGTCTGAGTTATTGGGACGCCCACATCCGGAGTTTCTTGGAGCTCAACTTCCTGTACCCCCAGGAGGATATTTACAATGGCTAGTGACCGCTGATCTTCGAGGAAGCATAGAAGCACCAACATCCGGGAGAATCCAGTTCTCCGTAAGAGTGAACAACTGGCTAGATGGATTAGCCAGGGCAATGCATGAAGCTCTTGCACGTCTATGTGCCCTCAGTGTCAACCAAATCCAAGGAACCCGCTTTGTTCACTATGCAAGGCGTTACTTCATGGGAATGCCAATGGAGATGCCAAGTCACCCGGAGTTGAAGCGTCAAGTGGAGAACCTTGACTTCCTGTTGTATGACCGTCAGAAGGAATTGGACAATGCTAGGGAGTTTGCCAACCACAACCTTGCCATTGCCGCCCAGAAGGCCCAGACTTTGCCACTGCTTGTCAAGGACCTTCAGTCTCTTCTCTGCCAGCGTGAAAAGAAGGAGCACACCATCGCCCATCTTCGTAAGAAGGTGGCCGACCTCGAGAAGACCATCAAGGAGCAAGAAGCTCAACTTGCAGCAAAGGAGGAAGAAGAGGAAGGTGAAGACATTCAGGGAGATATGGACTCTTACCTCAACAATGATGATGACTTTCTGGAGGAGGATGCCATGGATTGCCACACCGACGATGAGGACTCTGACTTCATCGATGATGAGTAGATGCACTAGAGCACTGTCGTAGCATGAGATGTATCGGTCCCATTGTATCGTCGCTTGTAGAATGGTTCTTAAAACCATCTGTTTTCCTTTGTTGTTGTGGTGTGTGTGTGTGTTTGTATCGTGTGCTTGTTTGAAGGAATGACAAGAAGTTAGTTGCAAAACCTGAGTCAAACTCAAAGTTTTAGCTTTGAAACCAAAACCATGAACCTTAGAACTTTCCCTCTTACCCCTTTATCTACCTCAATCTTCAGATGACTCGTGGAAACTCCGGAGGGAGTAGCTCATCGCAAGACCCAATGCTGCAGATTATGCAGATGTTAGTTACAGACCATGAAGCAAGCAGGGCAGAGTGCCAAGCCAACTTAGCAACACTGCAGCAGATAGCCAGATGGCCCGAAACAACCAAGGGCATGGAAATCAGGATCATCAAGGATCCAAGCTGAAAATTTTCTAGAATACCAATCCCCCAATCTTTAGCACTTCGGAGAACCCATTAGATGCTGATGACTGGTTGCAGACGATGGAGAACAATTTGGAAGTAGCCAGAGTTGATGACAAAGAGAAAGTTCTCTTTGCCACCCACTACTTGGCAGGAGATGCAAGAGCCTGGTGGAACAGGATCCGCCTGATGAACCATGGTCAAGTGATGACATGGGAAGCCTTCAAAATCAAGTTCAGCCGCACCCACGTGCCATAGGGCCTAGTCACCAGAATGAGGGATGGATTCAGAGATTTGAAGCAAGGCAGAATGACTGTGGTGGAGTACCGTGATAGATTCCTGTCGCTTGCCAGGTACACACCTGATGAGATCAACACGGAGGCCAAGAAGAAGGAGAGATTCCTGAACGGACCGCATGACAAGATGCAGACTGTCCTCATCAACATCCGCTTCAAGGATCTCGAAGAGCTAGTCGACTCTGCCATTCAGATGGAAGGAAAGATTAACTAGGCAAACGACAACCGCAAACGTCGTATGATGCACCAAGCTAGATCCAACAGTCACCAGAAGTACCGTCCCAACCCGTCTGCAGGGTATGCACCAAGAAACAACTAACCCCCAATGTCTCGCCCAAGCTACCCCAACTGTAGCAGGGGCAATGTGAAGTCCGGAGGAAACAACAACAACCCTGGCAACATCAGCAATTTCAACCGTGCACCTCCCAAGAGCAACAACAACAACACTGCACCCAGAACTGGAAGCAGTGTTGTGCCTATTGCAGCAAAAGACGAGTCTCATATCACTTGTTTCGAGGGTGGAGTGAAGGGTCACTATTCTAATGAGTGCCCCAAGAAGACTGCCGCCACTGCCAATGTGAATGCCCCAGCTCAATAGCAGCATCGTGTTCAACCAGGAAGAAGATTTGCCCCAGGGAACCCTCACAATCGCAATGGTCGTCTCTTCCACATGAACGCCGAAGAAGCCAAAGAAGCGCCAGATGTAGTGCTGGGTATGTTTTCTGTCAACTCAGTTTTAGCAAGAGTGTTGTTTGATTCTGGAGCATGGCATTCATTTGTCACCGAAGAATTTGCATGCACTAGTAAGATTCACCCAACCAACTTGAAGCATGTCAGGATAGTTCAAATCCCCGGTTCAACTACAAAAGCTAGAAAAATTTGCAAAGCTGTGCCTATCAGAATACATGGGATAGATTTTTATTCTAATCTAATAGTACTTGGAACCAAAGGATTGGAAGTAGTACTAGGTACGGATTGGATGTCAAAGCATAAAGGACTGATAGACTATGCTAAGAAAGCCATCACCATGACCAGTAGCTCTGGAGTCAAAGTAGAGCATATATCTGAAACCTTACCTCGTCAATTCAAGTGCAACAAGAGTCTAGCCCTACCCACCATAGACCAAGTCAGAGTAGTCTGTGAATACCCCGACGTATTCCTGGATGAATTGCCAGGTATGCCCCCGGATAGGGATATTGACTTTATTATCGAACTAATCCCCGGAACCGGACCCATAGCCTAGAGACCCTATAGCATGAACCCCTCAGAGTTAGTGGAATTGAAGAAGCAGTTGGATGCTATGTTAGCAACAGGCTTGATTCAACCAAGCGCATCGCCATGGAGATCACCAGTGTTAGTCGTCGACAAGAAAGATGGAGGCAACCGTTTATGCACCGATTACAGGAAGCTGAATGACATCACCATCAAAAACAAGTACCCTTTGCCAAAGATAGAGGATCTATTTGATCAGTTGACCGGTGCCCAGGTATTCTCAAAGATTGATCTTAGAACTGGTTATCACCAACTTAAGATTCGTGCAACGGATATTCCGAAGACCGCCTTTACTACTCATTATGGTTTATACGAGTATAGGGTTATGTCTTTTGGATTAACCAATGCCCCTGCTTATTTCATGAATCTCATGAATAAGATTTTTATGAATTTCCTAGATAAGTTTGTCGTTGTGTTTATCGACGATATCCTTATCTACTCCAAGTCAGAAGAAGAGCATGAGTAACATCTGAGAATCATCCTCGAAACCCTGAGAGAGCATCGGTTATATGTCAAGTTCAGCAATTGTGAGTTTTGGCTGAAAGAAGTAGTAGTCCTAGGACATATTGTATCTGCCGGAGGAATCTCTGTTGATCCCGCCAAGATCAAAGATGTCGAAGAATGGGAAGCCCCTACCACTCAAACCCAAGTCCGTGCATTTCTCGGATTGGCAGGATATTACCACAAGTTCGTCGAAGGATTTTCGAGCATCGCCAGACCCATGACCCAATTGTTGAAGAAGGACAAGAAGTTTGAATGGACCAACAAATGTGAAGCCAATTTCCAAGAACTGAAGAAGAGATTGATTTCAGCCCCAATATTGATCATGCCAGATATCAAGAAGCCGTTTGACGTGTATTGTGATGCATCCAAGATTGGCCTCAGATGTGTATTGATGCAAGAAGGCAAAGTCATCGCTTATCTGTCTCAATAACTGAAGCAGCATGAGCTGAACTATCCCACCCATGATCTTGAGTTAGCAGCCGTAGTTTTGGCCTTGAAGACATGGCGTCATTATCTTATGGGTAATCGCTGTGGGATTTACTCAGATCACAAGAGCTTGAAGTATATTTTCACCCAGAATATGAGGCAAAGGAGATGGATAGAGTTAATCAAGGATTATGACCTTGACATTCACTATCACCCCGGCAAAGCCAACGTGGTAGCGGATGCTCTTAGCAGATTACCGTGTAAGCTAAACACCATGATCAACGAAAAGCAACCCAGTTTGTATGAGGAGTTGGAGCGGTTTAGAACTGAGATAGTTAGCCAAGGATTTTTAGCTAGCATTGAACTTCAACCCACTTTGATTAGCCAAATCAAGGAAGCCCAAAAGGGAAATGAAAGTATCAACGGAATCAAACGTCGTATTGGTACAGGAAAGGTACCTGGATTCACTGAAGACGAAGGAGTTATGTGGTACAAAGGCCGTATATGTGTGCCAGTAGATTCGGAGCTGGAGCAAGTTATCATGCAGAAAGCTGATGATACTCTTTATTCTATCCACCCCGGAGGAACGAAGATGTATCAAGATTTGAAAGAGCAATTTTGGTGGCACAAGATGAAGAGAGAAATCGGGAGCTACATCACCAAGTGTGACATCTGTCAAAGAGTCAAAGCAGAGCATCAAAGACCCGCAGTACTGTTGCAACCATTGCAGATTTCGAAATGGAAATGGGATTCCATCGGAATGGACTTTATCATCGGTTTTCCTACTTCTAGTAGGGGAAATGACTCATCATTGATAGACTGTCCAAGGTAGCTCACTTTACACCTGTCAAGACAACCTACCAGAGTTCGAAGCTAGCAGAGTTGTATATTGCTAGAATTGTTAGTCTGCATGGAACTCCCAAGACCATAATATCAGATCGAGGAACCCAATTTACCTTGAGATTTTGGCAGAAAGTCCAAGAAGGATTGGAAACCAAGTTGAATTTCAGCACCGCTTATCACCCGCAAACTGATGGACAGACTGAGAGAGTCAACAAAATCCTAGAAGATATGTTGAGAGCTTATGTGTTGGAATACATATCAAAATGGGAAGACTGCCTGCCTTTCGCAGAATTCTCATATAACAACAGTTATCTAGCTAGTTTGCAAATGGCACCATTTGAGTTCCTATACGGAAGAAAGTGTCGCACCCCTTTGAATTGGTCGCAAGTAGGAGAGAGTCAGATCTTTGGACCGGACATTCTCCGGCAAGCCGAAGAAAAGGTTCACAAGATCCGTGAACACCTCGAGACCTCCCAATCCAGACAGAAGAGTTATGCTGACAAGAGAAGGAGAGACCTGACTTTCAATGTCGGAGATTTTGTATATCTCAAGGTTTCGCCATTGAAGGGAACGCAAAGTTTTAGTCTGAAAGGAAAGTTAGCCCCAAGATATATCGGGCCCTTCAAGATTCTGAACCATCGAGGAGAAGTATCATATCAACTGGAACTACTAGAGGAGATGTCAGCCATCCACAACGTGTTCCATATCTCATTACTTCGCAAATGCCTAGAAGTGCCGGAGAAGACTGAAGTTTTCAAGAACATCAATCACCGAGTTGTTGATATCAACAAGGACCTGACATATCGTGAAGTGCCCATCCGTATCTTGATAGAAGCTTATAGAACCACCATGACCAGAAGTATTAAATTTCTCAAGATTCAATGGAGCAACCATACCGAAGAAGAAGCCACTTGGGAGCGAGAAGATTACATTAGGACAGAGTTCCCAGATCTCTTTAGTTCCTAGTTTTCTTTCGTAAATCTTGGGACAAGATTTTGTTTAAGGGGGGAAGGTTTGTAACATCCCAAAACTCTAATCCAAGGTTATTAAGATCCAAATCATCAAATTTAGGGTTAACAAAAACTTTTCCATGTAAAAATCATTAAGTATTCATATGTGGGTGCATATAATTTAGGAGTTGTTTTGAATTACCATGTTTGAGTGATCCATTGGTTGTAAAATGATTCTAAAGTGAATTAAACAACATCTAGATCATTCCCAAGCAAATCCCAAAGAAAAACAAATCAAAAAGAACAAAATAAGCAAATGGTCACTTTGGCCATTTTAATCACCATGCCTACTTTGGCTATTCTTAGAACTCAAATCTTAACAGAAAAAATTGTGGTTCTTTGCACCCCTTACAAGTACAAGTAGTGATGTACCAAGGCCCACTTTGTTGCATCCCAAAAACTTTCAAACACTAAATTTAAATGACAATTGAAAATTGAATGTAGTTCATATGTATAGATCACACTAATTCAAAAACCACTCAAATGAACTCCATTTCAAAATCCCAAGCAAACCTAGAAGCTTAAGCATAAGTTACATCACTCCACCAAAAATCAGCTCAAAATTCAAATATTTTGTTCATGCGGCCATTGTGTCAAACACCTGGCAGGCATGAATCACACTCTAGTTCTAGCTCACTGTTTCTACAGGGTTTTGCCACCCATTCGACCTCAATTTACTCCCTTTGTCCCTCCTAGCTCTAACCAAAGCTTAATCACCACACCCCCTTGTCCCTAGCAGCAGTGCCATGCCGCCCCGACGCCATGCTCGCCGGCCAACCTTGCCAACGCCACAGCAGACCGCCAGCCCCTCTCCGCTGCTCCAGGAAGCACGACGTGACCTCACCGCCGCCCATGGTCCACCCCTCGATCAACCTCAGCTCCTGGACCACTCCCCAGCACTGCCGCCCTTTCTCTCTACAAGAAAGCCAGAGCGCGCCAGAGCACGATAGCCGCCAGCACACAGCAGACCACGCCTTGACCCCATACCGCGCACGCTGCTCCGCCTCGACACCAGCACCCTGCCAGACATGGCCGTGCACCGTCGCGCGACCCACAGTCGCCGAGCGCCGCGTCAAGCACCACCTCTGTCTCCTAGAGCGCGGGAAGCTCCCGACCATATGCCCCCGCCCCTAGCCACGCCATTGCGTCGTAGCTGACCGCCAGGGAACCGCCCACCATCCGCCTACCTCACCCACGTCGATAACCCCCTTATGTCGTCGTCACCGATGAGCTCCGTCCACACCTCTCGTTCTCACCATCACGCCTATATAAGCAGGCCTCCCCAGCACAAATTCCTCATACCATTCCACTTCCCTCTCTCCCCTGAACATTTCCCCCCTCTCGCCGGAGCCGCTCGAGCCGTAGTACGCCGGAATTACACCGGAGGAGCCTGCTATAGAGGAGGAGACGCTGTCGTCGATTCCGTCCACCGCAGCCCCTACCATGACCTCGCCTGAGTCCGCTGTCGCCGTCCAGTTAGCTGGAGCCATGGTACGTCCCCAGTAGACCCTCACCGGCCCTTTAGGGTTCGGTCTCGTCGGCGACGAGTCCGTCATCGTGAGCCATTGATCCGCGTTATAATCGTGTGGCCCGGATCGCTTGATATCGTTTCGGGTTTTAAGTCTTGCTGACAAGCGGGACCAACCTGTCAGCCACCCTCTACGCCACTGAGCGTCACTAGGCCGACCCCTTTCCTTTCCCGCGCGAACCAGTTAATTCAAATATAGGTTTTTCTATTTTTGTTTAAACTCAATTATGTCCCTTAGTTAAAAAATCAATTCAGGAAGATTTACTGAACCAAATTGAGTGATTCCAATTTTGTTAGAAAGCTTCTGACAAGATCTATACAAGCCCGTTGGATTTAATTCATTTAGAGTTAGAGATCTCTCCTAGTAAAAATAACAAGTCAGAAGCATTTGAACATTCAAACATTTTTATAAAATCAACCATAATAGCTTTTCAGTTGATTCCAACTCTCAAAAATCACATTTAATCATACCTATCTGAATATGTAATAATATTAAGGTTTACATGGAGTGACTTTGGACTAGTACCAAATTAGTGCTATATAGACATTTCTAGTCACTTTAAATCATTAAATATTAAACTTAAACTTATTAAAATGTGATCCAACCTTTAAATCACATTCCCATATGTTAGAATATGTGGTGATGACATATGTCCACATGATCCCATATTTTAATTGGAGAATATTAAATCTTAGTTATTTTTAAAGAGTAGAAATTACTTTTCTCAAATAAAAAGAATGAAGATAGTTAATAAAACCTTGTAATGCTTGTGATGATAGTAGATCATCAAACGTGTACCTTAGAGTGCTAAGTAGACTAGTTAAGTATTGTTTCGTGATTGTGTATACCGTATGTATTTATAGACGATAGTACCGACCAAGCTTTCGAAGAGGAGGAGTTCTACCAAGAGGAGGAGGAAGAAAAATTCAACCACTGCACTACCCAAGGCAAGCTAACTATTGCAAGTATTATACTAGCAAGCCATAATTAACAGTGCAAGCTAGACCTTGCAAACTAGATAACCTAAGTAAATGCATTAGGCATGCTTTGGTTATACCCTTTGACTTATACCTACTCGAAATGTTATTTACAAGCTTTACTTTCTTTACTTTACCAAAATACTTTACTTGTTTGAAGGTAGCATAAAAGTATAAAACTTGACCTATCTAGATAAACTTAGATGTCATTCTATGTCATGAGATTGATCTTAGCATCCCACATTAGTGAACACTCTTAACTTAGTAGCTTAGAGCTAAATCAAAACTTGAGTCACTTAGATGGGAGTACTTGGTGAAAATGACTTGTGAAAACCTTGGAATGATGAGTCATTCTATTGAGATGTTTTGACATGTGTTGAGAAACACAAATGGTTTATGATGATGAAAATATCGAGGCATGAGCCTTAACCCTTTTACAAAAATGATGGTTCGGTTCAGATGCGATACCATTCCAATTTTACCGTACGACCACAATACCTGAATTGGGTAAGGCTTAGCCAGAATTTATGTGCATTAGTATTAGTTCCCTCGCGGGAGAGGTTTGAGCTGAGGCTGCCTCTCAATGTTGTCCACCTATGTGGTGCCCAAGATGACAGATGGTCATGGTTGGGAGGCCATGCTCATAGGAGAGGTTCTTATACTAGGGTGTGTAAAGGAAAGGTTATGTTTGATTATCTGCATACTAAGTATGATGATTCAGGGTTATCCCTGACAGATGTATCGAATCTTGTGGTGAAAGTGTACCACCTCTGTAGAGTGTCAAACTATTCGAATAGCCATGTCCGCGGTTATGGAGAGTTGGAGTGGCCATACTGTTCCGTTGTCAGATGTTTTCAAAACAACTTATGAAATGAATGGTGACATGACTTGACCACAACAGAGTTGTGACTATGACACTAGATTCCCAACTTAAGTGATTCTAGAACTTTATTTTATCTTTCTTTGTTTCTGAACTCGGCTTAGGTTTCAAACTTAACTTTACAAATAAACCTAGAGTTAGCGTTTCCCACTAGAACTACCTTACTTGTTAGTGATAGTTTGCGAGTACTTAAAGAGTACTCATGGCTTTTGTCCCTGGCTATTCCTATGGCCAGACTATGGAGGAGACTACCAAGATGAAGCACAGCAGGACGGCTATGATAACTAGGACTATCTTCCATCGTCAGCATTGCCTATGCCTCTGAAGATGGACCCCACCGCTACGCTTATTATTTATTCCGCTGCTTGTTGTATTAAGACTGGATCATGAGATCCTTTATTCGTGTAAGACCTTATTATGGTTTCTAATGGATGATGTACTGTGATATCCAATCTGTTATGTCTCGCAAAAATGGTAATCCTAGGATTGCGATGTATGACATAACATGCATCTGGGATTAAAAATTCGGGTGTTGACAACACATATGCGTCCCTTTTACCACATAAGTCCTTCTTCATCTTCGGTGAATCCGGGTACCTTTCCTGTACCAATACGACGTTTGATTCCATCGATACTTGCATTTCCCTTTTGGCTTCCTTGATCTGACTGATCAAAGTGGGTTGAAGTTCAATGTTAGCTAAGAATCCTTTGCTAACTAGCTCTATTCTAAACTGCTCCAACTCTTCATGCAAACTTGGTTGGGCTTCTTTGATCATGGTGTTTAGTCTACACGGCAATCTGCTAAGAGCATCCTCTACCACATTGGCTTTGCCGGGGTGATAGTGACTGTCAAGGTCATAATCCTTGATTAACTCTATCCATCTCCTTTGCCTCAAATTTAGCTCCTTCTGAGTGAAAATATACTTCAAGCTCTTGTGATCCGAGTAAATCTCACATCGGTTACCCATGAGGTAATGACGCCATGTATTCAAGGCTAAAACTATGGCTGCTAGTTCAAGATCATGGGTAGGGTAGTTCTGCTCATGTTTCTTCTGTTGTCTGGGCATATGTGATATGAATTTGCCTTCTTGCATCAACACACATCCGAGACCAATCTTGGATGCATCACAATACACATCAAAAGGCTTCTTGATATCTGGCATAATCAAGATTGGGGCTGAAATCAATCTCTTCTTGAGTTCTTGGAAACTTGCTTCACATTTGTCAGTCCATTCAAACTTCTTGTCTTTCTTCAACAGTTGGGTCATTGGTCTTGCGATGCTTGAAAATCCTTCAACAAACTTGCAGTAATATCCCGCTAATCTGAGAAATGCACGGACTTGGGTTTGAGTGGTGGGGGCTTCCCATGCTTCAACATCTTTGATCTTGGCGGGATCAACAACGACTCCTCCTACCGACACAATATGTCCGAGGAATCTACTTATTTCAACCAAAACTCACATTTGCTAAACTTGGCATACAACTGATGTTCTCTAAGGGTTTCAATGACAGTTCTCAGATGTTGCTAATGGTCTTCTTATGACTTGGAATAGATAAGAATATCGTCGATAAAAACAATGACAAACTTATCCAGAAAATTCATAAAGATCTTATTCATGAGATTCATGAAATAAGCGGGGGCATTGGCTAATCCAAAATACATGACCGTATACTCATACAATCCATATCTGGTGGTAAAGGTGGTCTTTGGAATATCCGTTGCACGAATTTTGAGTTGATGATAACCAGTTCTAAGATCAATCTTAGAGAACACTCTGGCACCAGTCAATTGATCCAATAGATCCTCTATCTTGGGTAGTGGGTACTTGTTCTTGATGGTGACATCATTCAGCTTCCGGTAATCTATGCACAAACGGTTACCTCCATCTTTCTTGTCCACAAACAAAACAGGCAATCTCCATGGCGACGCGCTTGGTTGACTCAATCCTTTCGCCAGCATAGCATCAAGTTGCTTCTTTAGCTCCACTAGCTCTGATGGGTTCATACTATAGGGTCTCTAAGCTATGGGTCCAGTTCCAAGAATTAGTTGAATGATGAACTCGATATCACGATCTAGGGGCATACCGGGCAATTCAACTGGGAATACGTCGGGGTATTCACAGACCACTCTGACTTGCTCTATGGTTGGTAGGGCTAGAATCTTGTTGCATTTGAATTGACAGGGTATGGTTTCAGATATATGCTCTACTGTTACTCCAGAGCTACTGGTCATGGTTATGGCTTTCCTAGCACAGTCGATCAATCATTTATGTTTCGACATTCAATCCATTCCTAGTACTACTTCCAAACCTTTGGTTCCAAGTACGATTAGATTAGCATAAAAATCTATCCCATGGACTCTGATAGGTACAACCTTGCAATTTTTTCTAGCTTTGGTGGTTGAACCAGGTATTTGAACTATCATGACATGCTTCAAATTGGTTGAGTGAATCTTACTAGTGCATGCAAATTCTTCTGTAACAAACGAGTGCGATGCTCCAGAATCAAACAACATTCTTGCTAATACTGAGTTAATAGAAAACATACCCAGCACGACATCTGGCGCTTCCTGGGCTTCTTCAGCATTCATGTGGAACAAACGGCCGTGGCAGTTGAGCGAATTCCCTGGGGCAAATATTCTTCTGGGTTGAACACGGCGCTGCTGCTGAGCTGGGGCATTCACATTGGTAGTGGCTGCAAGCTTCTTGGGACACTCGTTGGAGTAGTGACCCTTCACTCCACATTCAAAGCAAGTAATCTGGGACTTGTCTTTGGCTGCAACAGGCACGGCATTGCTTCCAGTCCTTGGGGCAGTATTGTTGTTGTTGTTGTTGTTGGACTTGGGTGCTGCACGGCTGAAGTTGTTGGAGTTGCCGGGATTGTTATTGTGGTTTCCTCCAGACTTCAAATTTCCTCCGCTACGATTGGGGTAGCTCGGACACGACATTGGGGGTCTATTGTTCCTTGGGGCATATCCTGCAGACGGGTTGGGGCGATACTTCTGGTGATGGCTGGATCCACTCTGGTGCATCATTCTACACTTGCGATTGTCATTGGCTTGGTTTATCTTCCCTTCCATCTAGATGACAGAGTTGACTAGCTCTTTGAGATCTTCAAAACGGATGTTGATTAACACCGTTTGCATCTCATCAGGCAATCCATTCAGGAATCTTTCCTTCTTCTTGGCTTCAGTGTTGATCTCATCAGGTTCATACCTAGCGAGGGACAGGAATCTGTCATGGTACTCTACTACAGTCATCCTGCCTTGCTTCAGTTCTCAGAACTCATCTCTCATTCTAATGACTAAACCGTGTGGCACATGGGTGCGGCTAAACTTGGTCTTGAAAGCTTCCCACGTCATCACTTGACGGTGGTTCATGGTACGGGTGCTATTCCACCAGGCTCTTGCATCTCCTACCATATAGTGGGTGGCAAACAGTACTTGCTCATTGGCATCAACTCCGGCGACTTCTAGGTTGTTCTCCATGGTTTGTAGCCAATCATCTACATCTAATGGGTCTTCAGACTTGCTAAAGATAGGGGGATTAGTATTCTGAAAATTCTTAAGCTTGGATCCATGATGATCCTGATTTCCATGGCCTTGATTATTGTGGGCCATCTGAGCGATCTGTTGCAGGGTGGCTAGGTTGGCTTGGCGCTCTGCTCTACTAGCTTCACGGTCGGAAACTAGCATCTGCAGAATCTGCAACATCGGGTCCTGCGATCAGCTGCTTCCTCCGGGGTTTCCACGAATCATCTGAAGATTGAGATAGATAAAGGGGTAAGAGGGAAAGTTCTAAGGTTCATGGTTTTGTTTTCAAAAAGCTTTAAACTTTGAGTTTTACTCAGGTTTTGCAAACTAACAACTTCTCATTCATTCCTTCATTCAAGGCACACAATACAAACACACACACACCACAACACAAAAGGAAAACAGATGGTTTTAAGAACCATTTTGTAAACTAAGATATAGTGGGACCGATACAACTCATTCCTACGGTAGTGATCAAGTGGATCTACTCATCATCGATGAAGTCAGAGTCATCATCATCGGTGTAGAAGTCCATGGCATCATCCTCCAGGTAGTCATCGTCATCACTGAGGTACGAGTGAAGATCTCCCTGGATGTCTTCACCTTCTTCCTCTTCTTCCTTTGCTACAAGCTGATCTTCTTGTTCCTGGATGGTCTTCTCGAGGTCGGCCACCTTCTTGCGAAGACGAGCGATGGTGCGATCATTCTTCTCGCGTTGACGGTGAAGTGATTGACGATCCTTGACGATCAGGGCAAGAGTCTGGGCCTTCTGGGCAGCAATGGCAAGGTTGTGGTTGGCGTAGGCTCGAGTATTGTCCAATTCCTTCTGTCGATCATACAGCAGGAAGTCAAGGTTCTCCACTTGGCGCTTCATCTTCAGGTGACTTGGCATCTCCAATGGCATTCTTATAGAATCACGCCTTGCATAGTGAGCAAAGCGAGTTCCCTGGATCAAGTTGACATTCTGTCCACAAAGACGGGCAAGAGCTTCATGCATGGCCCTGGCTAATCCATCTAGCCATTTGTTCTCTCTCACGGTGAATTGAATCTTCTCTGAAAGGGGTGCTTCCATTTTGCCTCGAAGATCAGCAACTATCATCCATTGTAGATCTCCTCCAGGGTGATCATTGAGTTGAGCTCCGAAGAATTCCGGATGCGGACGCTCCAAATACTCCAACAAAGCATCAAGGTCCCTCTCAAAAATCAGTTGGCCTCCGTTGCCCAACTGGTAGAACTTGCAATACTAAACTTCCATCTACAAGAATTTTGGATGAGTAAGTCAGCAAAGTGATCAAGTCTGTCAATTTTTATGTAGTGATGTAAGAATTTTTGAGGAACATGAATTTTTTGGAAAGAATCAAGGATAAGAGTGGGAATATGTTTTTCAAAAATACTCACTTCATTTGTTTTTGAAACTAAGTTTTCGTTCGGGCATCCATTCTAACTAGGGTCTCCTATGGTTAGGATGGCTCTGATACCAACTTGTCAACACCTGGATTTTTAATCCGAGATGCCTGTTATGCCATACATCGCAATCACAGGATTACCATTTTTGCGAGACATAACAGATTCGATATCACAGTACATCATCCATTACAAACCATGATAAGGTCTTACACGAATAAAGGATCTCATGATCCGGTCTTAATACAAACAAGCAGCAAAATAATAAGCATAGCGGTGGGCTCCATCTTCAGTGTCACAGGCAATGCTGACGATGGGAGATGATCCTAGTTGTCGTAGCCGTCATGCTGTTATTCTTTAGGGTAGTCCTCCTCATAGTCTGGCCATGGGAATAGCCAGGGACAAAGCCATGAGTACTTTTTGAGTACTCGCAAACTATCACTAACAAGTAAGGTAGTTCTAGTAGGAAAGCTAAGCTCTAAGTTTATTTGCAAAAGCTAGATTTATCTTAAGCTGAGTTCAGAAGTAAAGAAAGCTAATTTAAAGTTCAAAATCACCTAAGTGGGAAACTAGTTTTCATGTTCACAACCCTGTTGTGGTCAAGTCAAGTCACAAATCATTTCACAAGTCATTTTGAAAACATCTGACGAT
Organism: Avena eriantha; assembly: GCA_910589775.1. NCBI lineage: Eukaryota > Viridiplantae > Streptophyta > Magnoliopsida > Poales > Poaceae > Avena > Avena eriantha. The sequence continues at coordinate 49,324,281 of OU342746.1, read as the reverse complement.
GGAACAATATGGCCACTCCAACTGTCCATGATCGCGGACGCGGCTATTCGAATAGTTTGACACTCTGCAGAGGTGGTACACTTTCACCACAAAATTCGATACATCCATCAGGGATAACCCTAAATCATCATACTTAGTATGCGGATAATCAATCATAACCTTTCAATTACACACTCTAGTATAGGCACCTCTCCTATGAGCTAGGCCTCCCAGCCATGGCCATCTGCCATCCTGGGCACTGCATAGGTGGACATCATCAAGAGGTAGCCTCATCTCAAACGGTAGCCTCATCTCAAACCTCTCCCGCGAGGGAACCCATACTAATGCATATAAACTTCCGGCTAAGCCTTACCTAATTCAGGTATTGTGGTTGTACGGTAAAATTGGAATGGTATCGCGTGCGAACCCAATCATTAGTTTTTATAAGAGGTTAAGGCTCATGGCTCAACATTTTCATCATCATAAACCAATTGTGTTTCTCAACACATGTCAAAACATCTCAATAGAATGAATCATCATTCCAAGGTTTTCATAAGCATTTTCACCAAGTATTCCCATCTAAAGTGATCAAGTTTTATGCTTAGCACTAGCCACTAAGGTTAAGAGTGTTCACTAAAGAGGGGTGCTAATCTTCAATCTCATGCAATAGAATGACATCTAAGTATGACTAGATAGGCCAACTTTTATACTCTTTATGCTATCTATAAGGAAAGTAAAGAACTTTGGTAAAGTAAAAGAAAGTAAAGCTTGCAAGTAAAACTTGGGATTGGTATAATCAAATATATAACCAAAGCATGCTTAAGGCATCTTGCTTGGGTTAACTTGCATCTAGTGGTGGCTTGCCTTGGTTGGTGCTGTGATTGAAATTCTCCTCGTCTTCTTTGGGGTAGAACTCCTCCTCCTCCTCATAGACTTGGTCGGTACTATCGTCTATAAAGGAATACGGGGTACACAATCACCAAATAATACTTAACTAGTCTATTTAGCACACTAAGGCACATACGTCATGATCTAGTATCATCACAATCATCACAAGATTCAAAGAACTAGTTTCATTATTTTATTTGAGAAAAGTAATTTCTACTCATTGAAATTAATTAAGATTTAATATTCTCCAAATATAATATGGGATCATGTGGACACATGTCATCACCACACATTCTAATATATGGGAATGTGATTTAAAGTGTTGGTAACATTTTATAAAGTTTAAGTTTATTATTTAATCAATTTAAAGTGACTAGAAATGCCCTAATAGCATTCTTTTGATACTAGTCCAAAGTCACTGCATGCAAACCTAAATATTTTTACATATTCATATAGGTATAGTCAAATGTGATTTTTGAGAGTTGGAATCAACTCAAAAGCTAACATGGTTGATTTTTGAAAAATGTTTGAATGCAGAAAAGTCTTTGTCTTGTTATTTTTGCTATAGATTGTCTCTAACTCCAAATGGCTTGAATCCAACGGGCATGGATAGATATTTTAATTATCTTTCTAACAAAATTTTAATCATGTCATTTGGTTAAGTAAATCTTTCTGAGTTGCTTTTTCAACAAGTGGACAGAATCTAGTTTAAACCTAAATTGGAAAAATGTTTATTTGAATCTGTAGGCTAGCGTGGGAAACTAAACGCGTCGGCCCAGTGGCGCTCCGCGGCATAGAGGGCTACTGAAAGGTTGGTCCCGCATGTCAGCGGCACATCAAACGCGAAGTGGTACGGGGCACTCTAGGCTCTATGATTAGAACGGATCGAACGATTGTGGTTCTTCGTCTCCGGCTAATAGCTCCAGTGAGAACAAACCCTAACGCGGCATGGTGGGGGTACGTGGGGGCTTACCAGGGCTCCAGCTAGACGTGGCGATGGGGGCGATCGAACTGGTGGACGATGGAGGTTCTAGGCATGGTCGCGGCGGCACCTAGGGCAGCTCCAATCGACGAAGCCTCTTCTCCTCTACAGCGGCAAGCTCCGGCAAAATTCCAGCAAACTACGGCTTGATTGGCCTCGGGGAGAAGTGTGGGGTGGTCAGTGGTTAGAGGGGAGTGAGGTGTTGTGAGGAATTGGGGTGGAGGAGGCCTCCTTTTATAGGCTCGACGAAGCAACCAGACGGGATGGGCTGGCGTCTCCAGCGAGGGCGGTACAGCGTGCTCTCGGCATGGCTGCGAGCGGCGGTCTATGCAGTGCGTGGTGGCTGCGGGTCAAGCGGCAATGACGGGCATGTCCGGGAGGTTCCTAGGGTCGTGGTGAAGCGGTGGGCGCAGGCTGCGGTCAAAGCGCGGCGTGTGCATGCTTGTCGGGCGCAGCGCTCTATCGCATGCTTGGCATGGCGCAGATATGGTGGGCACGGCGTGCTGGGGGTGGTCCATGGCTCGGCTCTGCTCGGGAAGGGGACAGAGGGCGGTGGTGTGGCCTCGCCTACCTCGTAGGCGTCGTGGGCGAGCTCAGGGCGGTCTGCTGGGAGCAGTCCATGCTCGACCGGCGGGCATGGCTCTCGGTGGCTTGGCACTGCTGCAAGCGGCTAAGGGGTAGCCTGTTTATGGCCTGGTTGGAACTAGAGGAGACAAGAGGAGTGGATTGAGGCCTTAGTGGCACATGATCACTGCTCTAAAATAGTAATAGGTAGGCAGTTAATTCTGTGATCACTAGGTGTTTGATGAAATGGCCGCAAGAAAAATATATTTGAATTTTTGTCTCAAATTTGGTGGGAGATCTACACTTATGCTTGGTAGTCTCTGGTTGCTAGGAATTGTCAAGGTGAATTGGTTTGGTTGGTTTTTGACAAATGATGATCTTAACACCCACACTTGATTCAATTTTCAAATGTTATTTAAATTACCTTCCTAAAGGTTTTTGTAAGTTTTTAAAGTGGGTCTTGGTACATCTTTACTTGGTCTAGCAAGGGGTGTAAAGATCCAGAATTGTTTCTATTGGAAATTGACTTCTAGGAACACCTAAAGTGGCCTAGTGGATTAAAAGGGTCAAATGACCATTTGCATTATTTAATCTTATTTGATTTCTTATTCTTTGGATTTTGTTTGTAAATGGTCTAGAGGATGTGGCATTCACCCTTAAACCATTTCATATCATTTAGAACAATCAAACATGGCATTTTCAAACAATTTTACACTAATCCAAACACACATGCATTCACATTTCCTTTAATACTAAAAAGTTTTTGTTAACCCTAAATTGGGTGATTTGAACTTTTATAACCTTGATTAAAGTTTTGGGATGTTACAGACCCGCGCCGCTCTCCTTTGCAAGCAACATCGCCGCGACACCTAGCGCCTCCCGCTCGGCTCCCCAGGCTCTGCGATGGTCGATGGAGAAGCTCTGTTCTGGCACCCTGTCGGGACGGGGAATTGGAGGAGATCATCGCCATCATCATCACCATCGCTTCTCCATCGACCATCCATGTTTCCCCCATCTATGAGTGGGTAATTCCCCGCTTTGGGCTATGGGGATGGTAGGGATTGGATGCGATCGTTCCTGTAATGGCATCAGATTGTTAGGGCATGGTACCTAGTATCTTCTATTAGTGCTTTATGACTTTGTTGCGACTTGTTATGCTTAATGCTTGTCACTAGGTCCCGAGTACCATGATTTCAGATCTAAACATGTTATTGATTCATTATGATAGTATTGTTTATGGTCTTACCTGCAAGTTGTATACACACGTTGCTGTCCGGATCCAATGGCCCCGAAGTGACAGAAATCGGGATAACCGGAGGGAATGGCTTTGATGTGAGGATCACATGTGTTCACAAAGTGTTAATGCTTTGCTCCGGTGCTCTATTAAAAGGAGCACCTTAATTGCCAGTAGTTCCCTTGAGGCCTCGCTGCAAACGGGCTGGCAGGACAAAAGATGTTGTGCAAGTTCTCATTACGAGCACGTATGACTATATATGGAACACATGCCTAGGATTATCTAGTACTTAGATGCTTTATCTTATTTATCTGCAATTGCCCTATGTTCTGATTGCTATGTGAATTGTATTGTCCATGCAACGCCCGTCCATCCATCCCTATGCCTACCGCACTTGAATCCTACTGTTTACTGCTATTATTACCGTTGTCTTTACCTTTAATACTGCTATTACTTTACTATTTCTACTGATATACTGTTGTGAGCAAGATTGTTTCCAGGTGCAGCTGAATTGACAAATCAGTTGTTAAGGCTTATAAATATTCTTTGGCTCCCCTTGTGTCGAATCAATAAATTGGGTTTCACTTCCCTCGAAAATACTGCGATACACCCCCTATACTTGTGGGTCATCAAGACTATTTTCTAGGGCCGTTGCCAGGGAGCATAGCTTTATTTATCAAGTTCACTTGGATTCTCTATTGTTCGCTGCCATCCATCCATCATGGGTAAGTCTCGTGATGGCAAGGTTCCTATTTTACCATCCACTACAAGAAGAGGTACGGTTCTGAACACCTCTGTTGCTCTTGATTCACCATCTGTTATGAGTAAGCTCGTTACACCACCACATACACATGCTACACACACTGCTACTACTACTGAATCTGAAACTTCTGATACTTATGATGCTGCTTCTACCGTGCTTGATAAGAGTGGTTCATTAGGTCCTTTCCTAGATGCTACGATTGCTAGAACTATAGCTGGAAATACTGAAACTCCTAATGAAGACACTACTACACCTGTTAGTTCACCTGAGTCTAGTGAAAGTTATGATGTTGAAGATGGTTATGTTGAGATGACCGATGAATTTATTAAAGAATGTAAAAACACCCATGATAGGAGCACTGCTAAGAGTCTCCTTTAGAGGTGTACTATTAGACCCAAATTGTCTCCTATTGCTAAGTTTGCTGCTTCTCCCATAAACATTAAAGATAAAGATTATGATTTCTCTCTCGATCTATCTTACATAGCTATTGTTGAGAAAGAACCTTTTTGTGGGACTAAGAATGAAAGTGCGGTAGCACATATGAATGAGCTCTCTACCATGAGTAGCTTGTTTTCTGATGATATTAAGATGTGTACTTACTTTGTTGCTAAGATTTTCCCCTTTTCACTGAAAGGAGAAGCTAATACTTGGTTTAGTAATTTACCTCTTGGATCTATTGATAGCCCTGATTGTTTGATTAGTACTTTCCTGTAGAAATATTTTCCTCCTAGTGCTAGACATGCTATTTTGTAGGAACTTTTTGATTTTAAACAGGGAGAAAAAGAGATATTGCCTAAATCATGGGCAAGGTTTTGTGCTTTGATTCATGCACAGGCTGGAAGTCCATTACCTAAGAATGAGCTTCTTGATATATTTTATAATGGACTAACTGAAGAATCTAGGACATACCTAGATAATTGTGCTGATTGTGTTTTGAGGAATAGGACTCCCAAGGAAGCTGAGGAATTAATGGCTAAAATAAGCAAGAATTATGAAGATTAGACTCCTCCTGAATCAGCTATACCTGAAGTAAGCATACCTGAACCAACTATTCCGGTGCCTATTCCAACATCAAAGAAGAGTGGAGTTATTGAATTAAATGATGAAGTAATGAAGGAAGCTAAGAAATGTCTTAAGGAGAAGGGAATTAAAGCTGCAGATGTCAAGAATTTACCTCCTATAGAAGAATTATGTAAACCAATTCCCCACTCATCCACTATTGAGGTACACTCTCTCCAACACTTTGATGAAGGTGATATCCCGTACTCTAAACCTCCCGATCGATGCTTAGAAGAATTCGATATCTTTATTGTTAAGCAAGATAATTTTAATAAAAAGGGTGCAAAATCATCTAATGGAAAACACTAGAGCTATTATTGAGTTGAAAGATATTGTGGAAAGAACCTCTAATGATGTTAAAATGATTGTTAAACACTTTCAAATGGTTCAAACTCAAATAGATCAACTCATTAAAGTGCAAAAATACTTGCTAGTTAATGCTGCTAAAGAAAAACATGCTTATGAAACTAGAACTAGAAGTGGTGCTGCTACCCAGGATCCACTATTTCCTGAGGGGCATCCCAAAAGAATTGAGTAGGATTCTCAACAAGCTGAAAATAGTGGTTCTACTCGTAAGAAAAGGAAAAAGAAACATAAAACTGTTGTAGAACCCTCTGAACCTGCTATAGATCCTAATAGTATATCTATCTCTGATGCTAAAATTGAAAGTGGTAATGAAGAAAATGAAGAAAAAGTTGAAGAAGAACCTGAAGAGCACACTAAGAATACTAAATACACTAAAGAAGATTTTGTTGCTAAGAAACATGGTAGTGAAAGAGAGCCTTGGGTCCAAAAACCTATGACTTTCCCTGATAAGAAACACAAGTCAAGGAAGATGAACACTGTAATAAGTTTTGTGAGTGGATGAAACCTTTATTCCTGCAAATTCCTTTGAGTGATGCTATTAAATTGTCTCCTTACTCAAAGTATATGAAGGATATTGTCTCGAATAAAAGGAAGATGCCTAATGAAGAAATTTCTACTTTTCTTGCTAATTATTCCTTTAATGGTAAGGTTCCTAAGAAACTTGGAGACCCAGGGTTTCCAACTATCCCTTGCTCTATTAAGAACAGTTATGTTAGAACTGCTTTGTGTGATTTGGGAGCTGGAGTTAGTGTTATGCCTTTCTCTCTCTATAAGAGGCTTCAACTTGAAAAACTGATACCAACTAATATATCTTTGCAAATGGCTGATAAATCTACCACTATTCCTATTGGTATATGTGAGGATGTACCTGTTCAAGTGGCTCATAATTGCTTGATATTAACTGATTTTGTTGTGCTTGAAATGCCTGAAGACGATAATATGTCTATTATTCTTAGGAGACCTTTTCTTAATACTGCAGGAGCTGTTATTAATTGTAATCAAGGAAAGGTGACCTTTAATGTTAATGACAAGGAACATACTATCTATTTCCCCAAGAAGATTGAAAGCACTTATGGTTTGAATTCAATTGAACATGTTGAGGGCATTCAAGTTGGAGAGATATATTGTCCCATACCAAGAGAAAATTTTGACACTATTATGATTGGGACCATTGCTATCAAGGTTGAGGTAACATAATCATTAGTGGATTACAAAGTTTTGTCTCATATGAAATTGTTTTGATAACAAGACCTGATCAACCTTGTTAACAAAAGGATTTCGTTGAACAAAACAATGTTTTCACTATGATTATCTCCGCTTACTTCTATTCTATCCATTTTAGTTTTTGTTTTCGTTTAGTTCTCCTTTTTGTTGTTAGTTGCTTGCATGTTAGAGTGTCTTAGAAATCGTGTAGTTCTAGCCTTGTGATAGCTCAATGCACGGCGCCCAGAAAAGTGCTTGGTGCGTGGTGTTGATGTAGAGCTCGTTGGGAACCCCAAGAGGAAGGTATGATGAGCATAGCAACAAGTTTCCCTCAGTTATGAAACCAGGGTTTAATCGAACCAGTAGGAGCAAGGAAACACCTCAAAGGTGTTACTAGCTGAGCTTTGGCAGGGCGCACTACCGGTGCTAGTAACAACGTGGAGACCTGCACAACACAACCATAGAACTTTGTCCCCAACTTGCGATGAGGTTGTCAATCTCACCGTGTTTTGCGGAAAACAAAGGATTAAACGTATTGAATGGAAAGAAGTAAAAGTTTGCAGAAAGTAAACACAAAGCAGTAAAAGATTCTAGATTGTATGTAAAATACAAGGATCGGGATCCATAGTTCACTAGAGGTGGCTCTCCTTAAGATAGATAAGATGATGGGTGAACAAATTACAGCGGGGCAACTGACAAACACCGAGAAAGCAATACATGCATATACTAATCATCTTGACTCCTTTGAGACTTGATTGGGCATTACAACATAATACATAGACCGTCATCCAACTGCATCTATGACTAATAATCCACCTTTAGGTTATCATCCGAACCCCCTCCAGTATTAAGTTGCAAGCAACAGATTATTGCTTTACGAACTGCGTGATAAGTAAACAATACGATTGTTCTATGAACAAAGGATTGTTGTTTTCTCCCTAGTAGCAACAGCTCATCTAGTACCTTAGAGATTTCTGTCACTTCCCCAGATTACTAGAGGCATGAACCCACTATCGAGCATAAATACTAACTCTTGGAGTTGCTAGCATCTACTTGGCCAAGATAGCTACTAACAACGAAAAGCATGCAAGATCTCAAATAACAAAGACATGATAGAATCAATAATCAATCTGAAATAGCATCTCAATATCCATCGGATCCCCGCAAACACAACATGCAGAATTACAAATAGATGATCTTCATCATGAACGGAGCTCACAAGATCTAAACATGAAAGCACAAAGGAGGATAACCAGCCATCTAGCTACTACATGGATCCGTAGTCCAAGGATGAACTACTCACGCATCACACCGGAGGCTTGCATGGTGATGAAGAAGGCCTCTAGGGTGAATTCCCCTCTCCGGCAGGGTGCCGGGAAGAGCTTTAGATCCCTCCCGATCTAGGGATGGAGATGACGGCGGCTACAGACTCTTTCGTGGATTTTTGATCGGGTACTTAGGGTTTCTGTCCCGAGGGCAATATATAGGCGGAAGGAGATGCCGAGGGCGTGCCGGGAGCCACCACACCACCCCCTGGCGCGGGCCCAGCCTGGCCGCGCGGCCAGGTGGTGTGGCCGGCCCCTGGCCCTTCTCCGTCTCGTATTCTGGCACTTGATGTCTTCCGAAAATAGGCACTTTAGCTTTTGACCTATCCAATTCCGAGAATATTCATTTTTTGACTTTCCTGGAACCAAAAACAGCAGAAAACAGGCAGCTGGCACTATGGCTCTTGTTAATAGGTTAGTCCAAGAAATCATATGAAAGTACTCCAAAGTTGGAACAAAACACAAGAAAGTGGATAAAACCAAGCATGGAACATCAAAAATTATAGATACATTTGCAATGCATCAACATCCCCAAGCTTAACTCATGCTCGTCCTCGAGTAGGTAAGTGATAAAAACAAAGAATGATTTTTGAGGTGACATGCACCATCAAAGAGTTGATCAAAGTATTTGCAAGACATTCAAAGCTGGGATCATAGTACTTCAATCATAACATGAATGACAAAGTTCTAGCAATAGTCAAAGAAACTATGATGCAACATGAAAAGGCACAAACAAAAGATTCATGAATAACAATCCTTTGCAAGACGTTTGTTTGTTTCACATAAATAAAACATAGCATAATAGTATTCAGCTTGTCCCTCAATAGAGTAGCAAATATAAATGCATAGGACACCTTCAAGGTTCATAAGAGTGACTAGATACAATAATTTAAAACGAGCAATATCAAAGTATGCATCAATCAACCAGTCTTCGGACAATGCACATAGAACTAAGAATGGCCACTATGCTCTCAAAGTAGGTGCATAAAGATAGAAGGTGGAGACTCAATGTAATGGTGGAAGAAAAGCCTTTGTAAAGGATGTAGGGATTCAAGTCTCATAAAGAGCTTCCAAAAATTATGGTACTTATAGCTTTCAGCTCTCATTGCCCCTATCATAAGCATCTTGAAGTGGTTAAGGTTAAAGTGACACAACTAAGAAGATATGCTTGACAAGATATAGACCAAAATCTCATGCCCCTTACTTACGAAGACCGATACTCATGCTACTCAACTTTAGTCACGAGTAAGCTCTTGTCATTGTAAGTACATGTGTATCATTAAGAACCGCCAACGGGGTACCCCTTGCACATGATATGGGAGCTTTCCCATAATCAAAATGACAAGGCAAGCAGACAATGAGCATCTCAGCGATCTTTTTATTTGCTATTTGCATAGGTGTTTATTGAGGATGCTTCATAGAGTGCTCATTATGGTGATGCTGCAAGTTTCCACCATGATTAGGCATGGCTTAGGCTAGCGGCCCAGGCGTTTCTCTAACACACATACAAACTCCATGATCTTACAAGTTCCACTTTTACTTCACACTGCCAGGATTCGTAAGCAAAAGAACATGATATCAATGGGGTACAAAGTACAAGTGCAATGTTGAAAGCGTTCCCCATGAAACATGGTTCTGCTAATTTCAACTTATAAAGCGCAAGCATATACGCAACAAAGAATGACCCAATGGTTCAAGTTTATTAGAGGCAAGTAAAGTAAAGTGTGCCATCAAGTTCGTGAGAGCTTTAATCACTAGTTTTCTCATAACAAGTTTAATTTGGAAGGTAAACAAAAGCATGAATATACTTGGATAGCATAAGCTAGTAGGTAGGTATGGTGGACTCTTTGGAATAACTTGGTTTAGGGAGTTGGATGCATGAGTGGAACTCATACTTTGTTGTGGAGGCTAGCAAAAGACTGGGAGCGACAAACTAAGAGAGCAATAATGGCCATAATCATGCAGAGCGACAAAACATCATTGATCAAAGCATAAAGTGATACTACAAGTTGAAAACTAAAGGATCATAAAGGCTATGGTGACTTGAGATAGTCATAACATGGTGTGAGCATGCGCCAAGTCAACCCAAATAAAGCATCAAAGGAGAATACCACTATACTATGCTTTAATATGCTAAAACAACGGATGATTCATCCAAGGCACATTAAGCAATCTCAATTGTTTATAACAAGTCATGCTACAGAAAATAATACTAAGCATAAAGCCAAAACAATATCAAGCATGGCATGAAAAAGCATAGGCCACAGTCAAAAACGAGCTCTTTTTACCACATAAGCATGAACTTTCCTACTCATTTCCAATCCAAACCAAACTATTTGCAAACCAATGTATAAAAGAGGGGGTCCAACCAATTTATTCAGAAAACTAAGCAAACCGAAGCAAATGAAAAACCAAAACGAAAACGAAAAAGAAGACGCTCCAAGAAAAACACAATTGTGCATGAAACAATAAAAAGAAGCGTTTGGAAGAAACCTGGGATTTTTATTGATGAAGAAGGGGATGCCTTGGGCATCCCCACGCTTTGACGCTTGTACTTCTTGGATATTTCTTGGGGTGACATGCGTGGCATCCCCAAGCTTGAGCTTTAGTCCATCCTTCATCTTATTACTCATTCCTTCCATACACCTGAAATTTTTCCTTCATACAAAACTTCACACAATCTCATTAGCAACATTAGTGCACTTAAGATAAATAAGTCTTAAGGTTCAGTTCTAACACCAAATAAACTTCCATTAGAACACTAGCTACTGTAGCACTTCCCTCAAAAAGCTCAATTCCCCAAAAGAACTCGAAAAGGAACTCACAAGAAGCAAATGCAGAAAAATGGCCGAAATCTGTCAAAACAGACCAGCAGGTAAAGACAAATTTTTTCGAAGACCTTCTGTTGCTCAAATCAAAAAGTGCTGAACTAACGAAAGTTAGATAACAACCTGGGGCAAAAGCACAAACATTTAAAGATCAATCCGACATACAGAGCTCTCTCACTAATTTTTACGATGAAGCACAAAAATCTGTTTCGGGACAGCAACTTTCCCAATCATTACTTCTCTCTCATTAGAGGTTACTCTTGGCACAAAAAGAAAATAAAAAGGATAAGTAGAGGTTATTACAGAGGTAATAACTTCCAAGACTCATCTAAAACTTTTGGGTTATCTCCCAATAAGTACTTTTCTTTAACGCCTTTAAGTTAGGCATAAGAAGCAAAGAAAGAATCAAGTGTTCTCAAATGAAGAAGCATTAAGACCAAATTTTGTTTTCATAGGAGAAGCAAAAGAAATCTTTTCTCTCTTTTTAGAGAAGTGTTCTATAACTTTCTTGAGTGGGAGTTGATATTTAATGGTGCCTTCTTTCATATCAATGATGGCACCAATAGTTCTAAGAAAAGGTCTTCCCAAAGTAATAGGACAACAAGCTTTGTATTCAACATCCAAAACATAGAAATCAACGGAGACATAGGTATTGTTAACCATAATAAGAACATCATTAAGACTCCCCATGAGTTTCTTTTTAACATTATCATCAAGTGGGACATTCAAATAGCAATCTTCGAGAGGAGGCAAATCAAGCATATCATAAATCCTTCTAGGCATAATAGAAACACTACTATCAAGATCACACAAAGATTTGAAATCAAAGTCATTCACTTTCATATTATTGATGGGTTCCCAACCATCCTCTTGTTTTATAGGAATAGAAGCTTTATGTTTCATCTTTTCTTCTTTAATCTTTATGAGAGCATCAGTAATGTGTTTTGTAAAGGCCATGTTCATAGCACTAGCATTAGGACTTTTAGCAAGCTTTTGTAGGAACTTAATAACCTCGGAGATATTGCAACCATCAAGATCAAAATCAAATTTATCATCTAAAGTAGTAGAACTATTACTAGCCTCAACACTGGTGGTGGTAATAGTAGAAACACTAATGTTTCTAGCCATTTCATCTTCTATTTCCCACTTACGATGTAATTCAGCTAATAGTCTAACATTTTCATCAATTCTTACTTGTATGACATTAGTAGCTGCAAAGGGATTATCATTAGTTTTAGGTTTAGCAGCCATTTTATTCAAAGTAGTTTGAGCTTCAGCTAAAGATGCTATATTTCTTTCAGCATTAGAGAGTTTTTCGTCAATAGTTTTATTAAAAGCAGTTTGTTTACTAATAAACTCTTTAAGCATAACTTCAAGTTCAGAGGGAGCACTCTTATTATTGTTGTAAGAATTTCCATAAGCATTACCATTGTTGGGAGGATATGGCTTATAATTGTTGTTACCAAAAAATTTCCTATAAGCATTATTACCATAAGCATTGTTGCCAAAATTGTAATTTCTTATGAAGTTCACATCAACTTGCTCTTCTTGAGCAACCAAAGAGGCTAAAGGAACATTATTTTGATCAATATGGGCTTTCCCATTAACAAGCATGGACATAATAATATCAATCTTATCACTCAAGAGGAGGTTTCCTCAACAGAATTTACCTTCCTACCTTGTGGAGCTCTCTCAGTATGCCATTCAGAATAATTAACCATCATCTTGTCCAAAAGTTTCGTTGCAGCACCCAAAGTAATAGTCATAAAAGTGCCTCCAGCAGCAGAATCCAATAGGTTCCTTGAAGAATAGTTCAATCCTGCATAAAAAGTTTGGATGGTCATCCAAGCAGTCAGTCCATCACTAGGACAATTCTTTACCAAAGATTTCATTCTTTCCCAAGCTTGAGCAACATGCTCATTATCAAGTTGTTTAAACTTCATTATTTCACTTCTCATGGATATAATCTTAGCAGGAGGATAGTATTTTCCAATGAAAGCATCTTTGCACTTAATCCAAGAATCAATACTATTCCTATTTAAGGAATTCAACCATTCTTTAGATTTTCCTCTCAAAGAGAAAGGAAACAATTTCAGCTTAATAATATCACCATCTATATCCCTATGCTTTTGCATCTCACAAAGTTCAACAAAGTTATTTAGATGGGAAGCAGCATCTTCATTACCAATACCAGAAAATTGTTCTCTCATAACAAGATTGAGCAAAGCAGGTTTTATCTCAAAGAAAGTATTTTCAGCTACAGGTGGAGCAATAGGTGTGCTCATAAAATCATTGTTGTTGGTGCTAGTGAAGTCACACAACTTAGTGTTTTCAAAAGTAGTCATCTTTTTGGGTTTTCAAATAAGAAAGCAAACAAGTAAAACTAATTTTTTTGTGTTTTTGAAAAAGAAACAAGCAAACAAAGCAAAAAGAAACTAAGAAAAACAAAAAAAACAAAGTAAAGAGATTGGTTATGAGGGACTCCCCTTTGTGAAGATGTCCTTGACTTCCCGGCAACGGTGCCAGAAAATCGCTTGATGGCTCAATCCACGACGCCCAGAAAAGTGCTTGGTGCGTGGTGTTGATGTAGAGCTCGTTGGGAACCCCAAGAGGAAGGTATGTGAGCACAGCAGCAAGTTTCCCTCAGTTATGAAACCAAGGTTTAATCAAACCAGTAGGAGCAAGGAAACACCTCAAAGGTGTTACTAGCTGAGCTTTGGCAGGGCGCACTACCAGTGCTAGTAGCAATATGGAGCCTGCACAACACAACCACAAAACTTTGTCCCCAACTTGCGATGAGGTTGTCAATCTCACCGTGTTTTGCGGAAAACAAAGGATTAAACGTATCGAATGGAAATAAGTAAAAGTTTGCAAAAAGTAAACACAAAGCAGTAAAAGATTGTAGATTGTATGTAAAAGACAAGGACCGGGATCCATAGTTCACTAGAGGTGGCTCTCCTTAAGAAAGATAACATGTTGGGTGAACAAATTATAGCGGGGCAATTGACAAACAGCAAGAAAGCAATACATGCATATACTAATCATCTTAACTCCTTTGAGACTTGATTGGGCATTACAACATAATACATAGACCGCCATCCAACTGCATCTATGACTAATAATCCACCTTCAGGTTATCATCCGAACCCCCTCCAGTATTAAGTTGCAAGCAACAGATTATTGCTTTACGAACTGCGAGTAAAGTAAACAATACGATTGTTCTATGAACAAAGGATTGTTGTTTTCTCCCTAGTAGCAACAGCACATCTAGTACCTTAGAGATTTATGTCACTTCCCCAGATTAGCAGAGGCATGAACCCACTATCGAGCATAAATACTAACTCTTGGAGTTGCTAGCATCTACTTGGCCAAGATAGCTACTAACAACGGAAAGCATGCAAGATCTCAAATAACAAAGACATGATAGAATCAATAATCAATCTGAAATAGCATCTCAATATCCATCGGATCCCCGCAAACACAACATGCAGAATTACAAATAGATGATCTTCATCATGAACGGAGCTCACAAGATCTAAACATGAAAGCACAAAGGAGGATAACCAGCCATCTAGCTACTACATGGATCCGTAGTCCAAGGATGAACTACTCACGCATCACACCGGAGGCTTGCATGGTGATGAAGAAGGCCTCCAGGGTGAATTCCCCTCTCCGGCAGGGTGCCGGGAAGAGCTTCAGATCCCTCCCGATCTAGGGATGGAGATGACGGCGGCTACAGACTCTTTCGTGGATTTTTGATCGGGTACTTAGGGTTTCCGTCCCGAGGGCAATATATAGGCGGAAGGAGATGCCGAGGGCGTGCCGGGAGCCACCACACCACCCCTTGGCGTGGGCCCAGCCTGGCCACGCGGCCAGGTGGTGTGGCCGGCCCCTGGCCCTTCTCCGTCTCGTATTCTGGCACTTGATGTCTTCCAGAAAAATAGGCACTTTGGATTTTGTCTTGTCCAATTCCGAGAATATTCATTTTCTGACTTTCGTGGAACCAAAAATAGCAGAAAACAGGCAGCTGGCACTGTGGCTCTTGTTAATAGGTTAGTCCAAGAAATCATATGAAAAGTACTCCAAAGTTGGAACAAAACACAAGAAAGTGGATAAAACCAAGCATGGAACATCAAAAATTATAGATACATTTGCAATGTATCACCTTGTTTTGTCATTGCAACATTTTCCGAAAAAATCTATCTGTCAGAAAATCATTCTTCTATGCCTGAAAATTGCCCAAAAATAAAGTGTCTCGAAAAATTCCAGAAAATTCATATTAAATTTTTACGTGAAAAAAGGGGCAGAGGAGTGCCTGGAAGGTTCCAGGGGGACCCACTAGGCAGGCACACCACCTGGTGGCGCGACCTTCCCTGGGTGGTGCCATGCCATGGTGTGGGCCACCCCTGGCCCTCCACTAACTCTCTCACCTGCCACTTTCTTCTCTCTCCCGAGCAAGCTCCAGTTCATTGCTAAAAATCGCGTTCTTGTTGTGCTTGCTCTCGATTTCTTTGATCTCCTTGCTCAGCCCATCTTTGTTGCTGAAATTTGGAGCATTTGTTCACCGGTATGTGACTCCTCTGCTTATCCAAGTAGATTTGTGTTTAGTGGATTATATCTTGATTATTTTGCTGCTGTAGGTGACAGCTTATGAGAGCTTGTAAGCTTGTTTGATTCTTAGAGATATAGTTTTGATGCATGTTTAGGCCTCTTACGAATCCCTATGAGTAGCACGAGGATGACTAGCACGAGGGCGTGCTCTGGAGAGGACGCGACGCGCGGCCCTGAGTGCAGGCAACATTCCGTCTTGCTCTCATTAGTCGCCACGTGGACACGCTGCTACTCTGCTCGTGTACAGTTATTCTGTTATTCTACGCGCGTTTCACAATAAATATCCACAATGAAAAATACAGTATATGCAAAAAAGAGCAGTGCACCGTGAAAAAAAAGAGAAAAAGAGAAAGGATTGTGCACTGCAATTGGGTCGTCTCGTGCACTATGATCGAAGGTAGTACAACACAGAGCACATCCAGGACATCGTCTCATCTACTGCAATCGAAGGAAGTGCAACGGAACACAAAAAAGCAGTGCACTGCTAGGATACCTGCGACCAAAGGTAGTGCAATACAATATAAATAGGCAGTGCACCCGACATTGTCTCGTGCACTGCAACCGAATGAATTGCAACACACCATAATAAGGCAGGATACCTCATCATGCACCGGGCCCAAAGGCAGTGCACCACAGTATAAACAGGTAGTGCACCGGCCGTGCACTGCCAGGACATCGTCTCGTGCACTGCGATCGAGGGCAGTGCACTAATCATGCACTGCCAGGATACCTCGTCGTGCACTGCGTTCGAAGGCAGTGCAACACAGTATAATAGGCAGTGCACGGCCAGGACATCGTCCCGTGCACTGTGTCCGAAGGCAGTGCAACACAACACAAACTGGCATTGCACGAGTAGTGCACTACCAGGATATTTTGTCGTGCACTGTGCCAAAGGCATTGCAATGTAATACAAAAAGGTAGTACGCAGGCAGTGCACCACCAGGACATCGTGCCGTGCATTGCCAACCAAAGGCAGTGCAACATAGGGTCAATAGGCAGTGCCAAAAAAAGTTCGTTGAAACCTATCAACATGGGATCTAGTTTTGTAGGTCTCGACACGACTAGTACAACTGTGAAAACGAATGTCGATTTGAATGATATGTTTAAAAGATATCGCATTTTTCGTATTTGAATCTAAAAGAGAAAGGGAAAAAGGAACGCAACCCTCTCTCTGCAGGCACCACGTGTCGCGTAGGGGAAGGGCCGGGATATCGTGAGAAGAACTCTCGGGACGCCACGTGCAGGGACATCAGAGATTGCGGGCCGAGCTCTATAACACGCGCGCTTTTTCTAGTGTTTCGGGAGTAGCACCCTTCATTATATTCACTTGGCAATCACTTGCTTAAAAGGTGTTTAAATTTCAGAATAGAAGATAAATGAGCATCAACTAAACCAACATGAACTATGGGTGCCTGAGGTTATGAAGGTCCACCGGGAAGAGGAAGTTTTTCCTTCCATTTATCCATGCTGAGTTCATGAGAGCTGTAGGAATTCTCCAAGATTTCCACACTTTGGTTTCTAATGCAGGATTGGAGCACTTTTTGGAAGATGAACCTTGTCAATTTGTGAAGCTCACCATGTCTGTGGTGCAGGACTTTCAATTTAGTTACTCTTTGCCTAACCCCATGGTCCACTACAAAATTTGCAATATTGTTGTCGACCTTTCTCTCGATGACTTCTGTGCAGCTATTAAGGTACCTCAGTGGGGATAATGTAGAAGGATTAAAGAGCGACCTGAACCACTCATGGATTTATACGCAGAAATTTGCCAAGGGAGCAGCTTCTCAAAGCAGAGTGAAAAAATCCGTAACATTCATCTCCCCTCCATTTGCTACTTTGCCTACTTTATAGCCAAGTGTGTTCTTGCTAGGAAAACTGCCAATAAGTTATCCTCTTATGATCTAGCATTTATCTCTGCTGCTCTTAAACGAGATAGGTCTTACAACTTGGGTGCTTTGATAGCTTTCCGTCTTGCCGCTAACCGTGAGAAAGGTGGAATTTGTGTGGGCCTCATCGCTTCTCGTTTACTAGCATTGCATGGTTTAGTGCCTCATCATCTAGACCTACAGTTTCCCATAGAAAGGCTTGATCTTAATTCTATGATACAACATAAATTTGTTTCCTCGTGGGCTAATTTGAGTGAGTTGTCTTATGAAATAACCTTTCTCAAAGCTGGTTGGAGAAAGAGCAAGTCTGAGTGTGTTGTTCTTTTGCATGCACCTGTTTTGTTTAACCTTGATAACAGGGTAGGATGGTCCCTCACTGAGGAGGAGCTTGACACGTACTTGGGAGAGCTCTCCCAACAGGAGCAGGATACTAGAAGGGAGGTCACGGATGATTCGGTCCAGCCCTCAAATGAGGGGGAGTCTTCATATCAGCAGCTTATCTATGATTGGGGAGCTTCTTCTTCCTCCCAAGGGCCCAACTATGACCATTCTTATCATGATCCTCCTGCTTGGAACCCTTACCCGTACCTGGATTGACACCCACTTAGGCCAAAAGCCTAAGCTTTGGGGGGAGGTACGCCGACATCGCACTCATCTCCTTATCATGTTGCGTCGGTACTTTGTGTATTCATGTTTCATTCTCCTTTTACTTTTCGTTCTTTCTTTGATGTTGCTTTATAAAACACAAAAAGACCAAAAATATTTCTGTTGTTTCTCTTTGGTTTGCTTCTTCTTCTTTTTTGCCTTGGTTTGCTTTTCCTTTTTTGCTTTGTTTGAACTATTCGAAAAACCCAAAAAGATTTTGCTTTTTTTGGTTCTTGTTTAAAAATCAAAAATACCAAAAATATTTGTTGTTCTTCTTTGGCTTTGTGAGTTTGTTGCAGGGTTCAACAGTCCTCAGTGGGATTTGGTTTCATATTATTATCCAAGCCACACAAGTGAAGGGCAATAATGAGGATTAATGACAACTTGAGGTGTGGTAAGAAGCTGGTAACGAACTCTACTTGTTTTCATTTTTGTACATATACTCATCATTGTGGGCATACTTAGCCTGTTCGTGTAGGGTGTATGTTATCTTTGGATGCTTAGTAGTTCTTTCTTTCGTATGATTAGTTCCAGTTTACTAATAGTTTGTAGCATGTCATATGAATGTTTGCTTGCATTACGCTATTCATAACTTGGTATGACATCGTGGTATCCTCCTCTGAATGTTTCATTTGAATTGACTTGGCACATGCTCATGCATGCATATGACTGAAATAATCAGTTAAGCCTCGATAAATTATTTTTCCTTGAGGATCTTGAATCACTTTCGTGCCATGATTAGTCCTGTTTTGTTGCAAGCATGATTATGACAGTTATTGCTCTCTGATGTGTCACTCCCTTACTATTGCTAGCCTTCACTTCCACTGAGTATTTTACTCATGTTTCCAACTCCCTAAAACCAAATATTGCCAAAGTGTCCACCATACCTACCTATTAACATCATTCGTTGTTCTGTGCATATTCAATATGCCTTGTTTTCTTCCGAATAAAATGTATGTTTGTTTTGGGAAAGTTAGTTAGTAAATCTCTCACGAACTTGATGGCACACTTTATTTTCTTGCACTTAATAAACCTGAACCATTGTGTCCTTCTTTGTTGCGTATATGCTTGCGCTTTATAAGTTGAAGTTAGCAAAACAATGTAACATGGGGAACGCTTTCAACATTCCACGGGTACTTTGTACCCCATTGATATCATGATTATTTTTGCTTATGGATCCCGGCGGTGTGAAATAAAAGTGGAACTTGTAAGATCATGGAGTTTGTATATGTGTTAGGGAAACGCCTGGGCCGCTAGCCTAAGCCATTCCTAATCATGGTGGAAACTTGCAGCATAGCCATAATGAGCATTCTATGAAGCATCCTCAATAAAAATCTATGCACATAGTAAATAAAAAGATTTTTGAGATGCTCATTGTCTGCTCGCCTTGTCATTTTGATTATGGGATAGCTCCTGTATCATGTGCAAGGGGTACCCCATTGGCGGTTCTCTATGATACGTATATACTTATAATGACAAGAGCTTACTTGTGACTGAAGTTGAGTAGCATGAGGATCGGTCTTCGTAACTAAGGGGCATGAGACTTCGATTTATAACTAGTCAAGCATATCCTCTTAGTTGTGTCACTTTAACCTTAACCATTTAAAGATTCTTATGATAGGGGCAATGAGAGCTCAAAGCTAACGAGTACCGTACTTTCAGCATTTGGAAGCCTTTCAAACTATTCAAAACCTTTTGCGTTTCCTTGTCGAGTCTCCACATATTCTATGAGCACCTTCTTGAGAGCATAGTTGTCATTCTTAGTGTAATGTGCTTGCCTCAAAACTTGATTATTTGTGTTATGACTTTGATGCTTGTATCTTTAACATCTTTACTTCTAGTCTTCACTTGAACTTCAGAGGTGCCTTAGATCAAAGGCAAGCGAGATACCACTCTATCATACCTTGTTATGAGCATTGTAATGTTGCGTATGTTTATGTTTCTTGCTACTTATCATTTGTAAGTTGGAATCTCTTCATAGCTTGCATTGCCTATTAAGTGAACTTAGTTGCATACTCTTTATTATGAATTGTCTAAGTAGTTGATCACATGCTGAGAATATATACATCATATGAAGCAAATGTGTTCGTGAAAGTTCTTTTATCGCACTTAGTTTTCAACTGAATTGCTTGAAGACAAGCAATAAGCTACGCTTCGGGGAGTTGATACGTCCAAAACGTATCTACTTTCCCGAACACTTTTGCTATTGTTTCTCCTCTAAACTTGTGTGATTTGGATGCAACTAACACGGACTGACGTTGTTTTCAGCAGAATTGCCCTAGTGTCTACTTTTTGTGCAGAAAATCAACTATCAGGAAAAATCCCGGAAAATATGCCGAAAATCCTATTTCACCAGAAGACTCTAGGAGCCAGAATACGAGACGGAGGGGGGCTGGGCCCAGGCCACACCACCTGGCCATGCGGGCTAGCCCAGGCCACGCTAGGGGGTGGTCTGGCCGCCCCAGACACCCCCTCGGTCTCCCTCTTCGCCTATAAGAAGCCTTCTGACCTAAAAACTCTAGGGTTCGACGTTTTTCTAGAAGGAGTTCCGCTCCGCCGCCACCACCATATTCCACGAAACAGCACCAGAAACTCTGTTCTAGCACCCTTCCGGGACGGGGAATTGGAGGAGATCATCGCCATCATCATCACCATCGCTTCTCCATCGACCATCCATGTTTCCCCCATCTATGAGTGAGTAATCCCCCGCTATAGGCTATGGGGATGGTAGGGATTGGATGAGATCGTTCATGTAATGGCATCAGATTGTTAGGGCATGGTGCCTAGTATCTTCTATTAGTGCTTTATGACTTTGTTGCGACTTGTTATTCTTAATGCTTGTCACTAGGGCCCGAGTGCCATGATTTCAGATCTGAACATGTTATTGATTCATTATGATAGTATTGTTTATGGTCTTACCTGCAAGTTGTATACTCACGTTGTTGTCTGAAACCAATGGCCCCGAAGTGATAGAAATCGGGATAACCGGAGGGAATGGCTTTGATGTTAGGATCACATGTATTCATGAAGTGTTAATGCTTTGCTCCGGTGCTCTATTAAAAGGAGCACCTTAATTGCCAGTAGTTCCCTTGAGGCCCCGCTACAAACGGGCTGGTAGGACAAAAGATGTTGTGCAAGTTCTCAGTGAGAGCACGTATGACTATATATGGAACACATGCCTAGAATTATCTAGTACTTGGATGCTTTATCTTATTTATCTGCAATTGCCCTATGTTCTAATTGCTATGTGAATTGTCTTGTCCATGCAACGCCCGTCCATCCATCCCTACGCCTACCGCACTCGAATCCTACTGTTTACTGCTATTGTTACCGTTGTATTTACCTTTACTACTGCTATTACTTTACTATTGCTACTACAAAACTGTTGCTACTGATAAACTGTTGTGAGCAAGATTGTTTCTAGGTGCAGCTGAATTGACAACTCAGTTGTTAAGGCTTATAAATATTCTTTGGCTCCCCTTGTGTCGAATCAATAAATTGGGTTTCACTTCCCTCGAAAATACTGCGATACACCCCCTATACTTGTGGGTCATCACCTACTCAAGTTCAGCATCGAGCCCAACATCGAACATCAAAGCTGGATCCCCAAGATCTCAGACATGGATCGCTAAGACCTTCCTCATGGATCCAAAGACCGGACTCGAAGTTCACCTCCCCGGACTGCAAAGACCCTAATCTTGGAGTCCGAAGACCGAACTCGGTGCATTCTACTTCCTCCCGGATCCGAAGACCCCGATCGAACTCTCAAGACCAAGATCACCGAACCTTGATGTGTGACCCTGATCCGAGCCCCCTATTTTATAAATCGCCATCTATTATCTTGTTGCATATAAATTGTACATGCTTGCATACATATTTTGTGGATTGGGGGTACTTAGTCGATTCACCAAATGATTAAATATGGAGTGCATATGCGGGCTATTCTAGTCTTATATCGGCTCTATTTAAATTTGTGTAGCGAACTGTTACCATGATTTGCCTTGTTAATGCAACAATTAAATTGTGGGGTGCCTAAACAAAGCCCCACCAACATACCGATGGAAGTATGTTAATTGATCTGGCAAAAAGGGTGGAAGTGTATGTGGAAACTTTGGTGCACCCCTACAGGGTTAAATCTTTTCGAAAAGCCGTGTCTGCGGTTATGGACGACTTGGAGCACAGTTTCTCGATCATAGACAACTATAACTAAAGTTTACTATCATAATTTGACTTGTATCTGATATGACTCGTAAGTTGGATAACCACCATGGAAAGAATGAATAAAATTGCCAACCGTGTGCGTTTCCTCGGCAGGACTTCCTCGTTTGGTATCGAGGGGGAAACACTAGGATGGGTATGTTTGGTGGTTGTATCAGGATGGTTCCGAATAGGTCTTTCTTATCTCTCTCTGATAGCCGACAGTTGTACCGCATCTCTATAGGTTGGTTAGTGCCTGCTGCGCTGCCGCTTCATTCCACCATACCTATGTAGGTGAGAGCCGCAAATTCTAGACTCTCCATGTACTGGCCTCAGTACTGACCGCTCTCTTTTTCCTTTGCCCTATGTCGGCACCCCTTTTGTTTTAGCAGGTTTGAGATCGATGTTGTTAGCAGGGTTACCCTTCCGGCTTGTTCTAGGTAGGGTTATGGACGCCATTGGTTATTTTTCAGGTCTCTCAGCCCCATTTGCATCTTATCCGTACTCGGATGTTGTATTGTTTTCAAGGTGATTTGGATCTTTGTACTGTATATTTGTATTCTCGACTCATAGAGTCATGGTTGTATATGTATGTCATGTGGGTTCCATCGTGGACTATTATGTAATGATATTACTTCATTTTCCACCCGCATGCAAGTGCATAGTGGGCATCTTTGAATCATTTCTACGCGGGTTTGGCGGCAATCGATCAAACTTACATAGGGCCTATTCGAGGGTGTTACATTCAAGAAGCTCCGGAAGGAACGACCAATCAGCTCCAGGTAAACCCTTTTTCTGAGATAAATTTATGATTTTGTATTTCTTGTTTCTCTCTTTCTTTTCCTCTATTTGACAATTTATTACCTCCATCTTATCACAAGACTACCTTGGATGCTTCCCAAACTACCTCTAGCAATGCCTCTCCAATCAATCTGCCACCTTCTCCTCCTCCTTCCGAC
This sequence comes from Avena eriantha, assembly GCA_910589775.1. NCBI lineage: Eukaryota > Viridiplantae > Streptophyta > Magnoliopsida > Poales > Poaceae > Avena > Avena eriantha. The sequence continues at coordinate 49,300,792 of OU342746.1, read as the reverse complement.
ACTTGGGTTCCCATCCTGGTTAGAGCTAGTACTCCTATGGCGCTAGATAAAAATCTTTCTCGTCCGGAGGGAGAGCCCAGGATTGGAGAGGGAGGTGGTACCCCAGAGGATTAGGCCATGCCGGATCAGAGGGACGATATCTCGGTCCCTGATAGAGAAGTTGAAGATTTTGGCACCAACAATATAGGTGCCGAGACAACCTCATCCGAGATTCCACTAATTCCGGAGGCAATTCATCCCCAAGTACAATAGCAAGCACAAGAGCCAGTCCAAACCCAGCAGCAACAAAATCAGTAGCCTCAGCAGTCCCAACCTCAACCAAAATCATCACAGCAGCGGGTAAACCCAACCGCCAAGCCGAAGAAACCAACTCAGGCGACTAAGGTAGTGTAGAAGAAAGTTGCAGCTGTGACCCAACAACCGTCAGTCACCGCCATGCTAAAGAAACCTAGTGTTGCGCCTGGTTCGGCTCAGGATAAGCAACTCACCTTGCATGTGAGCCCTACCATGGAAATGGCTGGTTCCAAGAAATCTATTGCTGGAAAATGTTTAGGCCTAACCCAGACTCTGAGTGAGCAAAGCCTTGGTTCCCTCACCCACTATGCTACAGACTAGAACAATGCCGAATATGGCGAAGTGACATCTAGGAACCCTGAGTAGCAGAAATTTGGCCCTGCTGATGTCACGCAGAGGATGTTTACTGCCAGGATGGCTCTTGCTAAAGCTGATAAGATTCTAGAGGTAAATATCTCGGTTACACTTTTCATACTTGCAATAGATATACATATTACCTAGTCCCCGAGCTTCCAGGTGAGCAGGATATTACTCGACCAGAAGCTTTTAGACCATACTTTCAACCTATAGATTTCTAGCTTCGAATTTCAGATTTATCCGAGATATGTGTTAAGTTACTATGACTTAGTCCAAATCAAAACTACATCCAATATCTAGGCACCGAGATTTGAGTCGATTTTACTCGGCTCAAATCTAGATTAGATCAAATATCTAGCCACCGAGATTCGAGTTGAGTTTACTCCGCTTGAATCTAGACTATATCAAATATCCAGCCATCGAGATTTGAGTCAAGTTTACTCAGCTTAAATCTAGACTAGATCAAATATCCAGCCACCAAGATTCGAGTTACGTTTACTCGGCTCGAATCTAGACTAGGACCAAATATCCAGCCACCAAGATTTGAGTCAAGTTTACTCGGCTCAAATCTAGACTAGGATCAAATATCCAACCACCGATATTCGAGTTGATTTTAATCGGCTCAAATCTAGACTAGGATCAAATATCCAGCCATCGAGATTCGAGTCAAGTTTACTCGGTTCGAATCTAGACTAGGATCAAATATCCAGCCACCAAGATTTGAGTCAAGTTTACTCGGCTCGAATCTAGACTAGGATCAAATATCCATCCACCGAAATTCGAGCCGAGTTTACTCGGCTCAAATCTAGACTAGATCAAATATGCAGCCACCGAGATTCGAGTCGAGTTTACTCGGCTTGAATATAGACTAGGATCAAATATCCAGGCACTAAGATTCAAGGCAAGTTTACTCGACGACTAACATTTTATCCTTTTCAGATCTCCTGCAACAAGCACATTGCGGAGTTCCAGAAACTACTCTTGGAGCACCGGAGCCTCTCTACCAAGGACACGAAACTTCTGCTTGATATGAAGAGTAAAGGTATGTCCCTGCTGAGGTTGAGGCCGGAGCCTCTCATTCTAGTTTTGGTATTTCATTTGCCGACATAACCCTTGATGCATTATTTGACAATCGAGGTTGAGGCCTAATGAGGAGCTAAAAAACGGTCTTGCCTACATTGAAGATATCTTCCTCTTGCACTTCATCTTGTACTTGCCTCATTAGACTTTCAATATAATATTTATCTCGACATAGCCGGGAAAATAGCTCTTGCAGTGGTTCATCAGGACTGTATATCCATGCCGGAACTGATGACTCATTTTCTTGAATAATTCAGGGAACATCAAGCTCAGCTTAAAAAGCAGCAAGACGAGATATCTCGGCTCCATACCGAGAATGAAGAGCTGAAGAAGACTCACAAGGTTGAGCTTGACAAGATTGATTAGGGGTATGCTGAGGAGAAGAGCCGACCGACCAGCCAAATTGAGAAAGACCAGCAACTTCTCAAAGATGTCGAGGTAATGATCCAGTTGCTTGGCTCTGAGCTGGATGAACTCAAGAGCAAGTCTCGCCAATGGCAGACCGAGCTTACCCAGATCAATCACATTATTGCCTGTAAGTTTCCTTTATTAGATTCACCTCTTGGCATTATATATATCTTATTCCATGTGTGCCCAACTGATTCGCTTGCTTTCTATTCATTCTTTTTCGGATAACTTTCTCGAGTTAAAATATCTCGCTTCTAGCGCTATGAAGAAATCTCATGCGAAGAGAGCCGAGTCTGGTCCTATCTAGGACGAGCCTAGCATTGATGATATCTTAGCCTCTCTTTCTGTCTGCCTTGAGATGGTTAAAACTTTTGGAGTTGATCTGCTTAACACTACCATCCGTGTATTCAAAGTGCTCTGGCCGAGAGAAACTACCCCGGAACATGTTGAGAAGCTGGGGGAGCGGTTGATGGAGTGGGAGATGAGGCTGAGTCAGTGGCGTGAATCCGCTACTCAGGCTGGTGCTGATGAAGCTCTGGATTTCATACTATCATGGTATGAGAACATTAACTTGGATATTCTCCAAACAATGTGCACCGCATCCAAGTGGACCACTAATCGGGAACTTGTCAAGCGGCGCCAAGATTGGGCTCACCAATTTATCCAATATGCCAAGACCCACTCTTGGACTAAAGGTCCGAGTTTCCTCCATGATGAGGATGACAAAGAAAATGTTGAAGAGGAAGGTGAAATGATGCGGAGGAAGAGGAAGACATAGAAGATGACACCGAGGCCGGGACTGCTGCCTCGGGTAATGAAACATCTTCTCCAGCTGTTGATGCTCCTGGTTCTGATCCTGCGGCCTCATAGGCTCAAAAACTTAAATTTGATTAAATCCCCGGTATGCCGGGTGCAGATGTAATATATAGTTTAAGTCCATTTGTTACTATCAAACTTTTATGTCGGATTTCCCTGGCCGGAGTCCCTGAGTTTGTTTTCTTGTTTACTCAATCTTATGACCTTGGCCCATTGAAATGGATTATATGGGCACCTAGAGGGGCGTGAATAGGTGCTACTCCAAATTTTAATTCTTTTTCAATTTTAGGCTTGACACCAAGGTTAATTATCTAGATATGCAACTACGGAGAATTTCCCTACATGTAAACCTAACTACTAAGCGGGTAAAGGCAAGTAAAAGTGAGGAACAAAGAAACCGTAGTGTAACATGTGGAGACACGGGATTTGTTTGACCAAAGTTCCTTCCTTGTTAAGGAAAGTATGTCTACGTTGGAGGGGTGGGCGGTACTAAGACCACCGCGCCACAATAGGCCTCACCCCGTTCTCTGATGGATCACGCCACCAAAGGCCTGATCCACCTTTCCATTATTGGTACCCTTTGAGGCAGGAACTAGTGCCTTTACACAACTAGTGGACACACATCCACAATTGAATTGGAGGCTACCATGATAACAACAAGCTGCCACAAGAACAAGTATAATCAATAACCAAAATAAGATCTAGATATTCCCAAGAAATACTAGATCGAGAATCCTCCAAGTGAATGGAGGGGAATTGATGCGCTTGATTGGTGTTGAGGAAGATCGAAGCCTCCTCCTTCGATTCCCCAAAGATCGGAGCCTTTGGGTGGTTGAAGAGGGAGATCTCGGTTTAGAGCTTGGAGAACAGTACTGCACTTTTTTGAATGAATGAAGAGTTCTGACATGAGTGGTAATTGGGTATTTATACCCCCTGTCAAAACTCAGCCGTTGGAGATTCTGGGGCTGGATTATCTGACCGGGACAAAAGCTCCGCCGTAGAGTCAGATTTTCCAGGGGAAAATCCGCCCCCTTACTACATGATGCGCCTTGTCTCCCTTTGCAAAAATTCTCGGGGGGGGCGTATTATCCAGCCCGGGCAAAAACTCCGACCCGGGCAGGACAATCCGAGGGAAAGTCTACCCCCCATACAGCATGACGCGCCTTGTCCACCTTTGTCAATTGAGATAGGGCGGATAATCCGGCCCTTGACAAGGGCAGATAATCTGCCCCCCAAACTCTATTTTGGCTACTTTTTATATGGTCAATTATCTATAGCACTCAACACACATTAAATATTCCTTGGTATTGTTATCTAACACAAAAAACACTAGAGATCATGAAATGTTCTTTCAGTCTCCCCCTTTTTGGAATAATGGTCCTACTAACAACATCATTTCAAGAATGAAAAAGACTCCCCCTAAATGTATGCATATAAGGAATTTGCGTTTGAATACAAATACATAGATGTAGGTACAAGGCTTTTCAATGAATTGGAAACTACAAACAAATGATGTGTTAGACATAACATCATACCACCGAAGGGATGAAGTCCTCAATAATATATAGATAGCCAATATAATAATCACTTATTGAGACTCCAAAGCATAATACCATTTGGAAGCATCCATAGAGATAATACCATAATTCCATAGCATCTAGATGGATTCATACTTCCCGAGAGATAAATCCATAACAATAATTCCAATGATGACCGAGATAAATCCAAAGTGCCGCACAAATCACATAGTCTCATACAAACCAAATAGCAAATTTAAAGTTCAATGCTAAAATGGCACAAGCAAGAATAAAATGAAACGATAAAAAGTGCAAATGCTTGCGCCCAACCCATGCAAATCCATGATAGCCTAATAGAACTACTTCTCCCCCTTTGGCATCGAAACACCAAAACGGAAGAAGAGTGATGCTAACGCCCCAAGGAAACACTCCTCGTCCTCATCCTCGCGATCATCATCCTACTCCTCTTCATCTCCTCATCATCATCAGCCGGAGGAGTAGACTCCCTCTCAAACGTGGGGAGCAAGTGACGCTCAAGCTCTCCATAGTTAGTAGGAGGAGGGTCTGATGCCCCTGAGACATGGTGGGGTATGACCTGCTGGGTGTGAGCTATATCATGGTGCTGCATGTAGGCCTCATACTGCACCTTGTGAGTGTCTATACCCATGCATAGAATGTTTTGCTAGAACCAATTGAGCTGCTTCACCTCACGGGCAGCAAACAGCACTAGGGGCCTACTCCTACTAGAACGAGCATCTCTCATGAAACCCTCTGGAGCTGAAGAGGAATGGGAGGTCTTCCTAGAATTGTTATAAATCTTCTTCACTTTATGCTCACCATCATAGTTGAAGTTCTCAAGAGGAAGCAGGTGCTTGATAAGCATCATGATGTAAGGAGCATATGGAATGGAGAGCTTGTTGAATATGGCATCAGTCATCTCATGGTAAATAAAAGCCATCACATCCAGCCAGTAATTCACATGAGGATCTTCAGCGTTGGCACATCCATGAGCAAAAGCAAGCAGTTGACAAGGTGGCCATAGATGCTGTCATTGTTGCCCCTACTAGGCATGATGGAGTCACGAAAGACACTAACCATCTGAGCGTAGAGAGGTTGGAGACTTGCAACCTTGCCCACAACACCATTGTGACCACAGCAGGGAGAGAGCAACATATCCTTGTTTGGCTTGATGGGAGTAATGATGCAATGTCCACAAGCATGATCACTGCCATTGAAAGGATAGCCAAGCACCTAAGAGAATACCCAGAAATCAGCCTAAATAAGTGTACCAGTACACCACTTCATAGTGCATTGGTCATCACCACAAATCACAAGAGTGGACAAGAATTGCTTCACCACTACGGAGTCATAGGAGCACTAAAGAGTCATAAGATGGTGCAGTCCCATCCGATCAGTCATAGCTAGAGCATCAAAAAGTTGTGGATTCTCCTTTGCCTCAGACATAACCATGGGATGCATAGGTCGGATCTTCAGAGTGGAATAGACGTCCTCAAAGATGAATTTGTGATCAGTGCACCAAAAGCGGGAATCCCCAAGATCTTCATCACACCCAGCCTCATCATACAGATTATGGTGGCAAATAGAAGAGTAAGTAATACTATCCATCTTCTTATAGTTGACCCTGGTTTGCTTACCCTTCCTCTTGCAACATGCCCCCGAGTGGCCTTTTCTTTCTTTGCACGTTCAGCCATACTTTCAGCCTCTCTCTTGCGCCTGCGCAACTCAACCTCGTCAACAAGACCTCCTTCACCGTCGAATCTGAAATAGCGAGCACGAGGACAACGCTTGTATGTTCGAGTAGCACGAGAGCCACATGTGAAGTGAATAAGATGGATATCTAGTAGATAAGCACACACACAAGTCCAGGAGGAATGCTAAAAACAGTAGAAAAATAATCCACAGCCCAAAACTACATGATACTAGAATCTGTGAAATCCTGATCCAGGTTCAAACCTTCCAGGCCGGATAATCCGGCCTGGCCAGGGGCGGATAATCTTGTTGGAGATATGCCCAAGAGGCAATAATAAAGTGGTTATTATTATATCTTTATGTTTATGATAAATGTTTACATCCCATGCTATAATTGTATTAACCGGAAACATTAATACTTGTATGTTTTGTAAACATAAAAGAGTCCCTAGTAAGCCTCTTGTTAAACTAGCTTGTTGATTAATGGATGATCATGGTTTCCTGATCATGGACATTGGATGTCGTTAATGACAAGATCATATCATTAGGAGAATGATGTGATGGACACACACCCGTAGTAAGCATAGCATAAGATCAAGTCATTAAGTTCGTTTGCTATAAGCTTTAAAATACATAATAACTTAATCCTTCGACCATGAGGTTATGTTAATCACCATCACCGGATGGGTACTTTGATTACATCAAACACCGCTTCGTAACTGGGTGGTCATAAAGGTGTCATTGGGTATTCTAAAAGTATGTGTCGAAGCGCATGGACCAAGATTGGGATTTGTCCATCCATATGACGGATAGATATGCTCTGGGCCCTCTCGGTGGAATGTCATCTGATTAGCTTGCAAGAATGTGACTGGGTCACAAGGTATGACATATCATGGAACGAGTAAAGAGTACTTATCAGTAACGAGGTAGAACTAGGTATGGAGATACCGACAAGCAAACCTCGGATAAGTATAGTATCGCGTGACAAAGGGAATTGGTTTCGTATGTAAATGGTTCTATCGATCACGAAGTCATCGTTGAGTATGTGGGAGCCATTATGGATCTCTAGGTCCCGCTGATGGTTATTGATAGGAGATGTGTCTCTGTCATGTCTGCATATTCACGAACCGTAGGGTGACACACTTAAGGTTCGAAGTTGTTTTAAGTAGATATGGAATGTGCGTTGGAGACCGAATGTTGTTCGGAGTCTCAGATTGGATCCGGGACATCACGAGGAGATCCGGAATGGTTCGGGGAATAAGATTCATATATTGGGGATCATTTTCTGAGTTAGGAAATGTTTCGGAGTATTTGTATGAGGGTTCTAGAAGGTTTCGGAATGTTCCGGAATGTTCTGGAAGGTTTCTTGGAGTTTGCTTGAAAACCAAGGAAGGGATCAAGGAGTCCTGGTGGGTCAAGACTAGGAGTCGTGGGGAAGGAGGACTCCTCCCCCCACTCCCCAATCCGCCGGCCCTAGAGGAAGGGGAGTCCTACAAGGACTCCCCCTTCCATGGCGCCTCACCCCCCTTAAATAGAGGGGCAGGGGCACCCCCTCCACCCCTCCTCTCATAACTCCCAACCTCTGCCGCCTCTCTCCTCCTCCTTTCTTCTGCGTAGGCATAGGCGAAGCCCTGCAGAATTCTCTACTCCACCACCACCACCACGCCGTTGTGCTGCTAGGATTCCGTGGAGAAGATCTACTACCTCCGCTGCTCGCTGGAACGGGGAGAGGAAGGTCTGCTTCGACTCCGCACGTGTGACCGACTGCGGAAGCGCTGCCGAAACGCGGCGCCGGAAGGAGCGTGCACTTGACCGACTGCGGAAGCGCTGCCGGAACGTGACGCCGGAAGGATCGTCCACACGATCTTGAGATCGGCAAGTGATCGACTACATCAACCACGAGATCTAATCTCGTTAACGCTTTCGGATCTACAAGGGTTAGTTCCCATCTATCTCGTTGCTCATGTCTAATAGATTAGATCTTGGCTTTTATCTAGATTAGATCTGGGTTTTGTTTGTTCTTGCGGTAGAATTTTTTTGTTTTTCCATGCTACGAACCCATCAGTGGTATCAGAGCCGTATCTATGCGTAGATCTGTTGCACGAGTAGAACACAATGTTTTTGTGGGCGTTGATACTTTTGTTGTTGGTGTCTTAGCGTGTACTTTGCATCTTGCGGCATGGTGGGATGAAGCGGCTCGGGCTAACATTACATGTCATCGCACATGAGACTTGCTCCACGCTTGACATGCGACTTGCTTTGCACAAGTGGCTTTGCGGGTGTCTGTCTCTCCCACCATAGTTAAGATTCAATTTACAATGAGCATCTGAAAACACTTGTATCAACGTTGTGGTCCTTGTTCGTAGGTAAGATCGGTCTTATTCAAAAGCCCCAAGCCACGTAAAACATGCAAAGAAGATTAGAGGCGTCTAACTCGTTTTTGCAGGGGTTTTGTGATGTGATATGGCCATTATGTGATTGTGATTATATTTGATGTATGCAATGATCCTTATTGTAATATGGCAACCGGCAGGAGCCTAATGGTTGTCTTTAAATTTTGTTTAAGACCTGCGTGTCTATTCATCATGTAATAGCTTTATTCCAAGTAGTTGTAATAGTTGCTGTTGGTGATGGACAACCATGAAGCGGCGCCACGGACCTTGACGCCACGCTGGTGATGATGGAGTTCATGTCCATGCTTTGAAGATGGAGATCAAAGGCACAAGAAGAAAGGCCATATCATATCACATATTATGAATTGCCTGTGATGTTAATCCTTTATGCATCTTGTATTGCTTAGATCGCGATGGTAGCATTATAAGATGATCCCTCTCACTAAATATCAAGTAATAAAGTGTTCGTCCTTAGTTGGCACCGTTGCTAAGACTCGTCGTTTCGAAGCATCTCGTGATGATCGGGTGTGATAGACTCTACGTGTGCATACAATGGGTGCAAGCCAGATTTGCACATGCGGAAACTAAGATTGACCTTGACGAGCCTAGCATGTACAGACATTGTCTCGGAACACGGAATACCGAAAGGTAAAGCATGAGTCATATGGATGATATGATGAACATGTTGATTGTTCGCCTTTAAAGCTACATCATCTCACGTGATGATCGGACTTGGTGTAGTGGATTTGGTTCATGTAATCACTAAAACAACTCGAGGGATGTTGTTTTGAGTGGGAGTTCATTTGTAATTTGGATTAGTCGAACTCAATTTATCATAAACAAATCAAAGTGAATTTGCATAGTTTGTTGTAGTCATTGGCATCCGTTCACCACCTTACACTTAGTTATAGTTGAGATAGTGGAACTATAGAAATTCTGGATATTTACTTTACAAACTGGTATCGTATTGTTTTGAATGTCAATTTAAAGTTTATAAGTCCTATTGCAAACTTTCAGCAAACTCTATTTACTCCATGAAGTTTAATAAGTAGTATTAAATCAAGAGTAAGAATTCCAATGTTAGTATCTAAAGTATCATGTTTGCCTCCATGATTCTTGATACTCAAAAGATTGTTTTTTAGTATCAAGTTTATCTAAGAGCTGAAAGCAATGTTTCAGGAACCATCATATGTGAAAGGTATTGCGATATCTGAAACAATGTGTTGGTTACAACATGATAGAGTATACGTCCTCATATTTAATGAGAATTTGTGAAGGTTGGAGACGCTAGTCGTCCTAATCCTCCAAAAGGTTTTGAAAAAGAAACATTATACTCGCAATTCACCTTTATAAGCTATAGCAGCTTGATCATAAAAGTTATCATGATAAGGATGAATAGAAGATGTAAGTAAAATGTTTACTACACTAAAAGATTACTAAAGAATGGATTTTTGAAAGAACACCAAACATTTGATGATGGTGATCCACTTCAAAGTGCAAGTCCAAAGGTATTGGTATTTGACTATACACACTTTGTACTATGTGTCATGTGAATGACATCACTATTGATGTTGATAGATTCTTTTAAAAGAAAAGGAATTGCTGAAAGAGAATCTATAAAATATTTGGCAGAAAATAAAAGGTTGGAGATGTCCAACTTAGGCATATAGAAGATATACATGTTATGGTTGTATTCCTTGCTTGTTAAACAATGTGGTTCTCCGGTATTGGATACCGAATTAGTTGGTATGAAGTGTCATACAGGACAACACAATTCATGAACTACAATGGCCTAAGTAACTAGCAAGAGAAAATGTGATGATGTTCATCGAAAACAAACAAAGGGTTGTTGTGTTGCTCTTTAACATCAAAGCTTGCCTTCAAGATTTGTTTCAATAATTGTTATTTTGATCAGGTATTATGACGACAAAAGGTTGTTCAAATAATTACCATATTCCATAATAGATGGGTGATATACAAGTCTGGTTGGAGAAATAACGACCATAAAACTAATGCTAAAATGTCGCAAGACAAATGATTGAAAGATCACTTATGAAGTGACATCGCTGTTTAAATTATATTTGAAAGAAAACATGAAGAAACTCCATGTTGATGGAATTTTGGAGTCTTTTGATTTTGATCAATTGACGCATGTGAGACTTTCCTCGAGATAATTGAAACTCCGTCCATGGGCCAGAGAAGAACGGATGACTAGCTTATTGGAAATTGAGCATGCTGATGTGCATAGTCCATTATGTGTAGCCATATGCGACGGATCTTTTTGCTTCATATGCTTTCTCCGAAAATTTGAGTGAATATATCTGTATATTTACTTAATAAAGAGGAAGTATGAAAACATTTGAAAGTTGTTCAAAGCTTTCAAGATGAAGTTGAAAATCATTGTAACAAGAAAATAAAGAGTTTATGATTCGATCATAAAGAAAGATGTTTGAGTTACAAGTTTAGCAAAACACCTAAGATTTGAGGAATCGTTCCATGGATTTGCATTTCCCAAAACACCATAGGAGTATGGAGTGTTCAAGATATGTAATGAAACCTTGTTTGACATGGTAAGATCAAAGGTGTCATTTATAAAACTGCCATTATATATTAAAGATTAAAGCTTTAGTGACTACCGCTTTTACACTGAAAAGAGCTCCATCGTGATCCGTTGAAATGACACCATATAAGTCATGGTTTGGGATAAAACCCGAATTGTCCTTTCTTAAATTTTTGGTATGCTAGGCATAAGTAAAATGTTTACAACCAAAGTCGGATAAGCACGTCTTTGTAGGTTATCCCAAAGAATTTGTTGGGAATTTCTCCATAACACCGAGGACAAAAGAGTTTGTTACTTGGAACGTCAAGTTTCTTGAGAAGGAATTTTTGTGAAAAGTTAAGTGGGAGGACAATAGAACTTTCATAAGGTTGTTGATCCTTAGCTATATGTGCTAAGTAGCGCAGCGCCGGAAAGTGTCCCGGTGGCGGCCACAATGCTCATGGCTCTCGTGATTACAAAAGGTGTGATCTCGGAGATTAGAGTTCCTATAGAACCGTGTGGGTCAGTAAGAATCAAATAGTAAGATTTGATAAGCAAGTCGTTATTGTTTTGACAATAATGAACCGACTACATGCAAAGAAGCGATGATGGGCCCTGACTCCATAAAATGACTAGAAGTCATAGAATCCGTGATAGTATCCATACACGAGAAATCAAGTTTCTGAACTTGGAAGACCCTCCGGAAAGGCGTGAAGCCGATCGGTCGTGTTTGGATCTATAAAGAAATAGACATGGTTGTTTCAAATCTATGAAATAGTCGACATGTCGAAAAGTGTTTACGACAATGTTCAAGGAATTGACTATGATAAGATTTGATCTTTCATAGCGACATATAGCCTTGACGGATTAATGTAGCAACCACTACATATATTTTGGTATTTGTAGTTGAACAAACAAAACAAGTTCTTCTAATAGAATGGTTAACTAGGACGTGTACATGACACGATCCAAAGGGTTTTGTTAATTCAAAGGATGCTAAAAGAGTATGCAAAACTTCAATGGTTGAAGTGAGCATCGCGGAGTTGGAATCTTCACCATGATGAAACTGTTAAAAGAGTTTAAATTCATCGGAGATGATGAAGATGCTTGCATTTTGCAAGAAATTAAGTGGGAGCGCTAAGACATATTTCTAATGCATTATGTAGAGGACATATTGTTTATTGGAAATGATGTATCTTGTATTGACACAGGTTAAGAATTTCATTTTGATGAAAGACTTAGGCATAACCCAAGAATTAGGCATCAATGTCTATATGAATGTATTGAGGTGCTAATATGGTTTTGCCAAATGTACATAGATAAGATGTTGAATGAGTTCAATATGGAAACAACAAGAAAGGTTCTTGACGCACGGAAAGGACTAAATCAAGATTCAAGTGTGTTGACACGAGATTCAAGTGTTTTTACACTTGGTGAAATCACAAGAATATTTTGATCAATCATTCTTTGAGATGTACACATCCAGATATGTCCTATGCTCTAAATGTTATGAGAATATACCAGAATGATTTATAAGATGATCATTGGACAATAGTAGGGATATTCCTATGATCTTTGGAAGAACTAAGAATATATTATTTATATAGTGGTGAAAAATAGTTCATTGTAAATTGTTACATTGATACTAGTTTTGTCACAAATTAAGTTTATCTCAATTTAAACTATGGGTGGCACAATGTAATGGAAAGGAAGTTCCATAACGGATTTGGTTGAGTACCAAAGTTAAAACATTGTGACAGATACTACAACAAAAGGCTAAGTATATGACTACTATTGTAGCAGTAAATGAGGGCATTTGCGTCAAGTAGTTTGTTATCAAACTAGGTGTGGTTCCTAGCGGAATAATACTATGAAGATACATTGTATGACAATTGTATCAACATGATTTAATCCCAAGGAACTAAAGGTCTCACCAAAGGACCAAATTTATACAATGCCATCTCATTGGAGAATGAGTAATGCGTAGAGACGCAAGGACATGCAAATACACACGGACCTGGAAGTGTCAGATCCGAAGATTATGTTTACCACTAGCAATAGTGTCTATACAACACCAGAAAGCCATAGGCGTTGAATGCACAAGTTTTTAACTAGATTATTGACTCTAGTGCAAGTGGGAGACTGTTGGAGATATGCCCAAGAGGCAATAATAAAGTGGTTATTATTATATCTTTATGTTTATGATAAATGTTTACATCCCATGCTATAATTGTATTAACCGGAAACATTAATACTTGTGTGTTTTGTAAACATAAAAGAGTCCCTAGTAAGCCTCTTGTTAAACTAGCTTGTTGATTAATGGATGATCATGGTTTCCTGATCATGGACATTGGATGTCGTTAATGACAAGATCATATCATTAGGAGAATGATGTGATGGACACACACCCGTAGTAAGCATAGCATAAGATCAAGTCATTAAGTTCGTTTGCTATAAGCTTTAAAATACATACTAACCTAATCCTTCGACCATGAGGTTATGTTAATCACCATCACCGGATGGGTACTTTGATGACATCAAACACCGCTTCGTAACTAGGTGGTCATAAAGGTGTCATTGGGTATTCTGAAAGTACGTGTTGAAGCGCATGGACCAAGATTGGGATTTGTCCATCCATATGATGGATAGATATGCTCTGGGCCCTCTCGGTGGAATGTCATCTGATTAGCTTGCAAGCATGTGACTGGGTCACACGGTATGACATATCACGGAACGAGTAAAGAGTACTTATCAGTAACGAGGTAGAACTAGGTATGGAGATACCGGCGATCAAACCTCGGATAAGTATAGTATCGCGTGACAAAGGGAATTGGTTTCGTATGTAAATGGTTCTATCGATCACGAAGTCATCGTTGAGTATGTGGGAGCCATTATGGATCTCCAGGTCCCGCTGATGGTTATTGATAGGAGATGTGTCTCTGTCATGTCTGCATATTCACGAACCGTAGGGTGACACACTTAAGGTTCGAAGTTGTTTTAAGTAGATATGGAATGTGCGTTGGAGACCGAATGTTGTTCGGAGTCTCAGATTGGATCCGGGACATCACGAGGAGATCCGGAATGGTCCGGAGAATAAGATTCATATATTGGGGATCATTTTCTGAGTTAGGAAATGTTTCGGAGTATTTGTATGAGGGTTCTAGAAGGTTTCGGAATGTTCCGGAATGTTCTGGAAGGTTTCTTGGAGTTTGCTTGAAAACCAAGGAAGGGATCAAGGAGTCCTGGTGGGTCAAGACTAGGAGTCGTGGGGGAGGAGGACTCCTCCCCCCACTCCCCAATCCGCCGGCCCTAGAGGAAGGGGAGTCCTACAAGGACTCCCCCTTCCATGGGGCCTCACCCCCCCCCCCTTAAATAGAGGGGCAGGGGCACCCCCTCCACCCCTCCTCTCATAACTCCCAACCTCTGCCGCCTCTCTCCTCCTCCTTTCTTCTGCGTAGGCATAGGCGAAGCCCTGCAGAATTCTCTACTCCACCACCACCACCACGCCGTTGTGCTGCTAGGATTCCGTGGAGAAGATCTACTACCTCCGCTGCTCGCTGGAACGGGGAGAGGAAGGTCTGCTTCGACTCCGCACGTGTGACCGACTGCGGAAGCGCTGCCGAAACGCGGCGCCGGAAGGATCGTGCACTTGACTGACTGCGGAAGCGCTGCCGGAACGCGACGCCGGAAGGATCGTCCACACGATCTTGAGATCGGCAAGTGATCGACTACATCAACCACGAGATCTAATCTCGTTAACGCTTTCGGATCTACAAGGGTTAGTTCCCATCTATCTCGTTGCTCATGTCTAATATATTAGATCTTGGCTTTTATCTAGATTAGATCTGGGTTTTGTTCATTCTTGCGGTAGAAATTTTTAGTTTTTCCATGCTACGAACCCATCAAATCTGGCCCTAGCAAAAAAATTCAGAACTGCCCCAGATTAATAGCAACAACGCAGATCGGGCAAAGGAATTGCTAGTCTATGGTTCCTAGCATGCATATGAAACAAAAGGGCAACTTCTAGACCAAGTTGCACCAACAATGAATCAACATCTATACAAAAGATGATAGTGAGGGATTTACCCTCACTCATTGGAGGAAGAACACGGAGGAGAAGGTACATGGATGATTGGGGAAGAAGACCTGGGGCAGGGCCGGAGAATCCGGTTGCCGGAACGGCACTGGGGAAGGTTGCGATGGCAGGCGGAGGCTAGGGAGAGGCAGGGGTCGGGGTTGAAGTGCTGCTCTATTTGAGCCCTCCCCCCATCGCCCTACCCTTATTAGACGAAAACCGCCAGGGGCGGATTATCTGGCCCCCACTAGGGGCGGATTATCCGACCATTCTCTAAAATTTCTGTTATACATAGATTCACGCCAACACATCCCAAACAAAAACCCCTGCAAGTGAAGCAAAAGACTTGTGTGCAAGAAATAGATGGCTTGGGAATGGAGAAAGGCTTAGGATTAGACAACCAAACTGAGATGGTACTACACACCCAAAATTGCAAGAGGTAAAAAAATAAAAGCCAAAATTGGGTGTGTTTTCCATAAGAACACAAGATATGCAAGAAAATCGAAAGATATCCACAAGGAACCAACTCTTCTCAAGGAAGAGAGCGGTGGCTAAAGCCACCATGTTGGAGTGGATGGTATGACACCGCGAAGATATATCTTGGGTTCATGACCAATACTCATCAAATAAGCTCACATATCACAAAATGATATTAAGATAGATGATTTTTCTTGCTTTCAGCATTATGGGGGAAGGGTTGGCCCAATAAATTAGGACCACACTCCCCCCATGTATATGCCCACACCTAAACCAAATAAAGGAAGAGAAATAAGTGAATATGTAAGGGTAATCAAGCCAAGCTCCTTGAATCTATGATATTTAGCTCATTCCTCAAATAACAAAAACTTGATTCATCAAGTGGCTTCGTGAAAATATCAGCAAGTTGGTTCTTCGTGCTCACAAAATATAAGTCAATATCACCACGAGCAACATGATCCCGAATGAAGTGATTACGAATCTCAATATGCGTTGTCCTTGTATACTGCACCGGATTATAAGCAATTTTGATAGCACTCTCATTATCACATAAAAGAGGCACTTTGTCATAATTGACACCGTATTCCTTTAAAGTTTGCCTCATCCATAGTAATTGAGTGCACACACTAGCATCAGCCACATACTCAGCTTCGACGGTGGATAGAGATATACTATTTTGTTTCTTCGAAGACCAACACATACCAAAGATCTTCCCAAGAATTAACAAGATCCAGAAGTTGACATCCTATCATCCTTATCACTAGCCCAATCGGAATCCGTATAACCACATAAGGAGAAATTAGAGCCCTTAGGATACCATAGACCAAAATTAGGGGAATGAACCGAATATCGGAAGATTCTCTTGACTGCCACCAAGTGTCTTTCTTTAGGAGCTTCTTGATACCTTGCACACACACACACTCAGCACAATATCGGGTCTAGATGCTCAGAGGTAAAGAAGAGATCCAATCATGGACCTATATACCTTTTGGTCCACATCTTTACCATTGGAATTGAGCTCAAGATGGCATTTAGTTTGTATTGGTGTAGCAACGCAATTTAGATCCGTCATCTTGAACCTCTTGAGCATGTCTTGGATGTACTTTGCTTGATTTATGAAGGTTCCTTCTCTAAGTTGTTTGATCTCAAATCCTAGAAAGAACCTTAATTCCCCCATCATAGACATCTAAAACCTGTCAGTCATAAGATTTGAAAATTCATCATTAAAAGCTTGATTAGTATAGCCAAAGATAATGTCAGTAGAGGACCATTAAGAAAAGCACTCTTAACATACATTTGCTGTAATTTAAAGTTATGATGAGCTGCATAAGCAAGAAGGATACGGATGGACTCAAGTCGAGCCATGGCAGCATAAGTTTCACCAAAGTCGATGCCTTCCACTCTAGATAAACCTTGTGCTACCAATCTTGCCTTGTTTCTTACGAAAATTCCATTGTCATCTTGCTTGTTCTTGAAAATACACTTGGTGCCAATAACATTGTGGCAATCTTTGGGCTTCTCCACTAATTTCCAAACCTTGTTGCGCTCAAAATTATTTAGTTCTTCATGCATAGCAACAACCCAATATGGAACTTCAAGGACTTCAAGGACCTTTTTATGTTCCACCATATATATATGAGCTTCATGATCACTAAAGCTTGCAAGATCCCTACTTGTGTACACCCTTCTTCTTAGGTCGCCTACAACTTTATCGAGTGTATGCCCTCGAAGTTCAAGATTTCTATCGGCCTGAGCTTTGCGACGAATTTCAATCTCCTTGTTGTTTCTTGGAGGGATTTATTCATCAATAGAGTCTTCGTCTTGACCTTGATCAACCGTATGTTCAGCACGGATAGGTGATGGAGAAGCATTCCCTTGATCTTGATCAATAGCCATAACAGGAGGCTGATATAGAGAGTTCTCAGGGCCGGATAATCTGGCCGAGGGAGGGGCTGGATAATCCGGCCTGGGATTTTTTGCTCCCCCTGAGTTTCCTGGATGTTCCTAGTAATTGATGGCGTTGGGCCGGATAATCCGGCCTCGGGTGGAAAATCTGGCCTAGGATTTTCTGCCACTTCCTGAGCTTCCAGCTCCTTCCTGGAAATTGATGGCGAAGGGTCGGATAATCCAACCTGCGGCGGATAATCCGGCCTAGGACTCCCATTTTCTTCAATTGAATGATGAACTTCAAGAGTTTATTGTGTTGGTGCAGTAGTTTCTCCAGCAGGTGGAGCTTGTCGATCTTATGAAGATGAGGGATCTACTTGAGTAGAGCATTGTCCTTCCCGATCCGCCACAAGGGGTTCCTCAATGGGGCAGAAAAATCCCATGCCAATTCTTATTATGGCATCTTGGGGTATTTCAACATATGCATCACAAACATCAACTTGCCCCACATGGGAGCCATCATTTTTCTCGAACCCCACACTACAAGATTCTACAACAGTTCTGGAGAGCTTATTGTAGACTCTATAAGTGTGGGATTCGGCACCATATCCAACAAAAATACCTTCTAAAGCCTTAGACTCAAATTTAGATAAACGAACTCCTTTAGTGAGAAAGAAACACTTACAACCGAACACTTGGAAATATGAAATGTTGGGCTTGTTACCGATAAGTATCTCATAGGGTGTGTTGTTCAAGATTTTGCAAAGGTAAAGCCGATAAGATGAGTGACATGTTGTGGATATAGCTTCATCCCAAAAGTTGTATGGTGACTTGAATTCAGCCAACATAGACCTTGCCATGTCCATGAGAGTCCGGTTTTTCCTCTCGGCAACACCATTTTGTTGAGGGGTGTACGCAGCGGAATATTGGTGTCTTATCTCCTCTTCACTTAGGAATTCATTCAGAGTGTAGTTCTTGAACTCGGAGTTGTTGTCGCTTCTAATATCCAATATAGGGACATTGTGTTGACGCTGAACCTCGTTGGCAAAGTCAATGACTGTTTGTTGAGTCTCACTTTTTAGCTTGAAGAAGTATACCCATGCATATCTTGAGTAATCATCGACAATAACGAGACAATATTTCTTCCCACTGAGACTTGCATGAGATGGTGGACCAAAGAGATCCACATGTAGGAGTTCCAAAATCCTTTTAGATGAAATAATCGTCTTCCTTTGATGGCGAGAGTCATGCATTTTTCCTTCAACACAAGCCCTGTAAACACGATCTTTGGCAAAGGAAACATTTTCTTTTAGTACAAGAATGTGGCCACCCTTGTGAAGGCTTTGCAAAGTTCTCATATTGATGTGGGCTAGACGGCGATGTCATAACCAACCCGTGTCAGCCTTTCTGAATAGACACATCGGACCCATAGTGGTTTTCCCTAAAAAAGTCCACCACATACAAGTCATTTTCGACGTATCCAATGAAAGAGACCTATAGAGACTTGCTCCACAAGAGTACCACTAAATCATCATCAATGAAAACTACAAAGCCCATCTTACCAAGAGAATGAACATAGAGTAAATTGTAACCAAGGGTCTCAACAAGCATGACATCCACGAGTGAGATATTGTGATCAACCACAACCTTGCCAAGACCCAATACCTTTGACTTTGATTTATCACCATAGGAGATGGTTATTTGATCATGATTAGGCCTCATCTCCATGATTATATCCTTGCTTCCAGTCATATGACTTCTGGAGCCACTATCGAGCAGCCATTTAGATCCACCGGAAGCATAGCTCTACAAGAAAATTACTTCTTGGTTTTACGTACCCATTTTTCAATGGGTCCTCTCATGTTAGTTATAAGGGTCTTTGGGACCCAAATAGACCAGGCAATATAATTATCAAAAGGACCAACATAGCTAGCATATAAATCACCATAATGATCACGAAATAACTCATAATGAGAATTGTTAGACCCTGCAAAACCATAATAATTAGTTTTGTCCTTCATGATGTTCTTTTCTGCGGTAATTGTCTTTGCTTGAACACTCTTGGCCTTCTTCTTCTTGTTCTTATTCTTCTTGGTCTTAGGGACATAACCAAGTCCCTCTTTTCCATTGTTTATCCTTTGCTTACCAAGGACCTCATCTAGAACTTCCTTACCTTTGGGTAGGGATCCCTTGGCAAGCTCATCTTTCAACCTAGCATTTTCTTCAAGAACTTCTTCATGTCCACATGTTGGTGCAGACGTGCTAGGAACATCATAATTGTTCAATCGAGTTTGGAGCTGATCATGAGACTCATTGAGAATAGAGTGTTCACTCTCCAATGCCTTGTGAGCAATGTCAAGTTTCTCTAATTTCTCGGAGAGTCTAGCATGAGCATCCCCAAATTCAATATTTTCTTTCTTTAATTTCTTTACCTTGGAAATTGCATTATCACGTTCATTTATGAGCTTGGCCATAACCTCGTCATGTGACTCCTTGATACGTCCATTTTGCATCACTATTCTATGTCATAATTCACTGTTATTCATTGATATATTTCGTATTGAGAGGTGATACTTATGTTATTTCATCTATTTTTGCATGGTTGATGACTTTTGGAGCATGGATCGCTGCAGTCAGGATTCTGATGGAAAAGGTGCTCTTTGGAGGCAAAATTCGCGAAGATCAGAAAATCCGGGAAAATATACAGAAAATCCTATTTTTTCTAGAAGACGAAGGAAGCTAGAAGGGAGGCTGGAGATGGGCCACAGGGGGCCCACACCACCCCCTGGCGTGGGCCAGCCTAGGCCACGCCACCAGGTGGTGTGGCCGCCCTAGTCCACCCCTAGCACTCCCCTCTGGCGTATTATCCTCCCAAAACCCTAAGACTCGGGGGCGGCCACAGAAAGATTCCGCTGCCTCTGCGGGGCGGAAAACACCGTAAGAGAAAGATCTCTCCGGTAGACAGATTTCTGCCGGGGGAATTCCTTCCCGGAGAGGGGAGATCGTCGTCATCAACACCACCATCAAGCTGGACTTCATCGGGATCATCATCATCATCACCACCGTCATCACCATTAGCACCCTCATCACCATCTCCATATTGCTGTAACAATTGCGTTGAATCTTGCATAGTTCTTAGGGGAAACTTTCCCGGTGTTGATTACTCTTTGTAGTTGATGCGATTGAGTGAACCATTGAATTATTGTTTATGTTCAGATTGTTATACATCATTAGTCCATCTCTGATCATGATCCATATGATGTCTTGTGAGTAATTCGTTTTGTTCTTGAGGACATGGGAGAAGTCATGTTGTTAGTAGTGGAATTGTGTTGAGAAAGATTCAATAGTTTGATATTTAAGTTGTGGTGTACTTCTTCTAGTGGTGTCATGTGAACGTCGACTACATGACACTTCACCTATATGGGCCTAGGGGAATGCAGTGTGTATTTGGCTACTAATCGTAGGGGTTGCCAGAGTGATAGAAACCTGAACCCCGGTTAGGAAACCATTGAACAAGGGACGTAAGGGTCTTAGAGTTTAAAGTTGTGGTTACGTTTCTACCTTAATTACTTTCTTGTACTTACGGATGTTTGCAAGGGGTATAATCACAAGTATGTATTAGTCCTAGGAAGGTCGGTACATTAGCACAGGTTCACCCACACAACACTTAGCAAGCTAAAGAAGATTAATCAACTATATGAAGCGAAAGCACTTGACAGTCTTCCCATGTGTCCTCGAGAACGTTTGGTCATCTTAAGTAATACAACCGGCTTGTCCTTTGCTGCATAAAGGATTGGGCCACTTGTTGCATTTATTCCTACCGTCTTTTATTTACTTCTACTTTGTTTACTTGCTTTATCAAAAACCCATAAAAACCGTTTGATAAGTATTTGGAGAGAATTCCTGATCCATACCACTAGCCAACACCTTCTGCTCCTCGTTGGGTTTGACACTCTTACTTATCGAAAATACTGCGATACACCCCCTATACTTGTGGGTCATCAAGACTATTTTCTGGCATCGTTGCCGGGAAGTGAAGCACTATTGTAGAGTGGAACTGGTAAAGGAAACTTCTACTGTGAGTATTGTTTACTTCTGCTAGTTGCTTTATTTTCGTTATGGATAATTCGCTGAGTTTCTTATTTGGTAATGCTACTACCACCGTTAAGGTATTAGATAAGCCACCACCTGCTGAGAATGATGCTTTTAAAATACCTACAAGAATTATTGATCGTGTTATGGATAACTACTATGTTCGGGATGGAACTGTCCATCCCGGTGATCATTTACTCTCTATACACAAATTATGCGGGTTGTTCAAGTGTGCAGGTATTACTACAGATCAAGTTAAGAAGAAGTTATTCTCATTATGGCTGAAAGGAAGAGCTGAGGAATGGTATAAGCTGCTGAAGAATGGTCAAGCTCTGGAATGGGAGGAAATAGTGCCTCTCTTTTATTCAAAGTTTTATCCTCCTAGTGAGATTCATAAAGATCGGAATCAAATATACAAATTTTGGCCTCTTGATGGAGAGACTACACCTCAATCTTGGGGGAGATTGAAGTTACTAATGCTCAAATGTCCCATTCATGAGCTCCCCAACAATATTATTATCAATAACTTTTATGCAAGGCTTTCTCTTCATGATAAGGATTTATTGGATGCTTCTTGCGCTGGATCATTCACTCGCATGGAAGAAGAAGCTAAATGGGATCTTCTTGATCGTATTCAAGACAATGCTGAAGCATGGGAGAATGACAAAGGTAAAAATTCAGGTATAAATTATGATTATGAATGCATGGAATCTTTTATGAGAACTGGTGACTTTCAAAATATTAAAAATGCTTATGGTCTAGAATCTCAAGCTATTGCTTCTTATTTTAAGGATTTTGCTTCCTACATTGAAGTGCCTAAAAAGAAGTGGAATAAGTATCATGAACCTTATAAAGATATTGCTAAGAGTGTTCCTACAAGAAATACTGAAGTTTATACTGCTAATCATGTTTTACCTGAACCTTACATTGAGAAAATGCCTTTCCGACTTAAGATAAAGGAACATTCTATGATAGCTAGTATGGTTGATGAAAGTGCAAATAAAGCTGTTGAACCTGATAAACAAATGGTTGATGAACCTATAATAGCAAATGTGAAAGACTTTGTTACTAAATATGAAAAAGATGGACACACTATCCTTTGTAAGGATACCTCTAATATTGTTTCACATAGTAGTGTTATGAGACCTAGTATTCCTGTGTTTTCTGTTAGAATAAGTGATCATTGTTACGATGGTCCTTGTGATAGCTATATTGTTAAGTTTATCCATGATACTGAAAGTTACTATGAGAGAGGGAAAAGTGTTCTTATGCATCTCAATAATATCTAGTTTTCTCGGTTTATGATGAAAGTTTTTATATATCACTTATTTTGCCTTCCTATGCTTTTAGCCTCTGGTTTCAACAACTTGTTTGTTTACAAAATTCCCTTGCATAGGAAGTGGGTTAAACTTAAATGTGTGTATTTTTGCTTCTTAATGCTCTCTTTCACTTCAATTTATATCCCTATGTGAGCATCTTCAAAATTATCATGCCCATCTTAATGGCTATAAAGAAAGAGCTTTTTAGGAGACAACCCAATTTATTTTTGCTTTTAGTTTGTTTTTGTTTCTTTGAGTCTTGGAAGTTATTACTTCGTTAATAACCGCTCCTTATCCGTTTTGTTTGGTTTTGTGTCAAGATCAACCTCTAATGAGAGAGAAGTAAGATTTGGGGAAGTTGCTGTCCCGAAACAGATTTTTGTGCTTCACCGTAAACATTTGTGAGAGATCTCTGTATGTCGGATTGAGCTGTAATTTTTTGTTCTTCTGCCCCAGGTTGCTATTTAACTTTCGTTAGTTTTGCACTTTTTTATTTGAGCAACAGAAGATTTTCAAAAAAATGATCTTTACCTGCTGGTCTGCTTTGACAGATTTTGCCAATCTTGCATTTGCTTCTTTATTCAATTTCCTTTTTGAATTCTTTTTGGGTTTTCAGAAGGAGTTGCTACAGTATCTTATGTTTTGATGGTTTTCGGTTGAAGTTGGACTGAAATGGTTTTATCACTTCACTTATACTAATGTTGCTAATGAGAACTGCGTGAAGTTTTGTGTGAAAAAATTTCCAGGTAGTGGAGATAATGGTGTAATGAGAAAGTGAATGGTTTCACGACTCAAGTAGTAAGTGTATGAAGATGAAGATATTGATATTATTCAAGTGGTGACTCCGGAAGAATCTACTAGATACCAAATTCAGAGACCTGCAGAGTCCGCTTCCAAATAGGTGACAATTCTGGTAAGAAAAGTTCCGCGAAAATACTATCCAACTATATTTTTGCAATTTTCAGTCAATAAGGAAAGCTACGAAGCGAAAGAGGGACGGAAACGGAGCCAGGGTGGCTCACACCACCCTATGGCACGGGCCCTCCCCTGGCCGCGCCACCAGGTGGTGAGTCCACCCCGGACTCCGCCTCCGACCCGTTTTCTCCTAGTACCTTCCTTTCGTCATGAAACTTCGTAATATATAATCCCCCGGATCTCCCGAGGTTCGTATATCGTGTTTTCGTTTCGATCTGTTTCTGACAGGTAGAGTCCCTGATTTGGAGCTACAATGTCTTCCTCTGGACCAGCCAAGGAAGATTCCTTAGAGGATATCATTAACCCATACATGAGAGAGTTGAAGATTCATTCCAAGGAGTTGTTGCTTGAAGATGGGGAACTCCGGATAAAAGAGGTTCGAGGCCCTAAAGGTGAAGGAAGTCTGGAGGACAGGATGGAAGCACTGGAGCAAGAAGTCTTTAGGTACAAGAAGATGGCGGAGCGCGAAGTGGATATCATCCATAAGATTTGTTCCGAACTCATCGCCGAGCACCAAAATGAGACTGTTGAACTCAAGGATGAAGTCCTCTCACTCCGCCAAACAACCAACGAACTGCAAGCACAGTTCTATGACGTTCAAAATCAAAACTGTGAGTATGAGGTTAGGTTTAAATGCATAAGTGCTGCTGCAAGTTTTAGGATGCTGGAAACCACGATGTCCTTTGTTGATGGGAAGCCCTTACATTGGAAGTCAGACGAAGATGAGAGGATAACACCACCACCTAAGGAGTAATTCGTCAACAGGTTTGGCATCCCCTTGGTTTGTTCCAAGCTTGGGGGAGTGTCGCGGTATCACATCACTATCTTCTATCTTTTTACCTTATTAGTAGAGTCATATCATGAATAGAGAAGTTATTATGTAGGATGTTTTGCATTATGGGAGTGTCCCCTCTCTCGTTAGATATGTATCCCTTGGTGTGAGTTGCTGTTATGGAATATTATTGAGAAGTTCTATCATTTACTCTTTTGCATAGCTTATATTAGTTTTCAATTCATGGTTATATGATTAATCTTGTTGTTAGTATTGGTATCACTTTGGGATCATTGAGTTAATTTAGCTGGTTTTGGCAAACCTGGCTTGGTCAGTAGCAACACTATTTTGAGAGTTGAATGAAAAGATAAAATAAAGAAAAAATAATTCCATCATCTTCCTTTCTTGATTTTCTCATAAGTCCAGTATTCTCTAGTTAAGATGTTTTGTGCTTCCAAGGAAGATTGCATGTTTGTTTTCATCACTTGTATGTTTGTTTGTTTCCTTCAACTCTTATACTTGCTATCTAGCCTTGCTAGCCAAAAACCTGTACTGAGAGGGAATTATTCTCGTGCATCCAATCCTCAAAACCAAAACCTTTACCATTTGTGTCCACCATACCTACCTAGTAGCACTATCGCTATTCCAAGTAAATTCTTGTTTTTATCTACCTTCCAAATTAAACTTGTTATGTGAAAAGTAGTGATTAAAGCTCTCACGAACTTGATGGCACACTTTACTTTCTTGCACTTAATAAACTTGAACCATTGTGCTCACCTATGTTGCGTATATGCTTGCGCTTAGTAAGTTGTGAATTAGCAAAACCATGCTATCATGGGGAACGCTTTCAAC
Source organism: Avena eriantha (assembly GCA_910589775.1). NCBI lineage: Eukaryota > Viridiplantae > Streptophyta > Magnoliopsida > Poales > Poaceae > Avena > Avena eriantha. Next base: position 49,275,229 of record OU342746.1, on the reverse strand, counting down.
ATTGCACTGGTACTTTGTACCAAGTTCATATCATGTTCTTTTGTCTATGGATGTCGTCGGTGTGAAATGAAAGGGGAGCTTGTAAGTCCATGGAGTTATACATGTGTGTTAGAGAAACGTCTGGGCCGTTGGTCTAATCCATGCTGACATGGTGGAAACCTGCAGAGTAATCATAACGACTATCTATGAAGCATTCTTCTTATAAAAAAAAGAGTCTGATATTGAAAAAAAGAGAGAAAAGAGAAAAAAGATATTATGAAAAGAGGAAAGAGAGAAAAAAGCACAATATTCCCATGGTAAATAAGAAGATTGCTGAGATGCTTGTTGTCTGCTTGCCTTGTCATTTTGATATGGGGATTCTTCCGTATCATCGGGCAAGGGGTACCCCGTTGGTAGTTCTCTATGATACACATATGCTTACGATGACAAGAACTTACCGGTGACTAAACTTGAGTAGCATGAGGAGCGGCCCTCGTATTCAAGGGACATGAGATTCTCAATTTACAACTTGTCAATGCATATCCTCATATTTGATCACTTTAACCTTAATCACCTAAAGATGCCTATGATAGGGGCAGTGAGAGCTGAAAGCTAGTAAGTATCATAATTTTTGGGAGCTCTTTATGAAACTTGCAATCCCTGCTTCCCTCTTTGAAGGGCCTTTCTTTTACTTTTTAGTTGAGTCAGTAAACCTACTCCCTTCTACCTCAGCAAGTATTTTGAGTTGTTGTGTTTCATTCATTCATATGATGATTTATTCAATCATGTTTCTTATGTTCCTTGTTTTGCACTTTTCTCTTATCTTGGTGTTTACTACTTTGAGAGCTATCATTGAAAACCAATTATTTGTGAACTCCAGCAAATTATAAACTATTCTTCGACCAAGAGATAAGTTTGCCATTACCAATTATGATTTACTTCATGTATCTTTATTGTGTTTCCTTTACCTATTACAAGTTGAGTTATATAATAGTGAGTTGTCTTCTATTATGATCTATGTATTTGATGAATGTGATGCTTCTTGTCCGTATTCTTTTACCGACTCTTCACTCCATAAACCTGAGGCCATGTTTATTGTGCTCAGTTTCGCTTGGGGACAAGCGAAGTCTAAGCTGGGGGGAGTTGATACGTCCATTTTGCATCACTATTCTATGTCATAATTCACTGTTATTCATTGATATATTTTGTATAGAGAGGTGATACTTATGTTATTTCATCTGTTTTTGCATGGTTGATGACTTTTGGAGCATGGATCGCTGCAGTCAGGATTATGATGGAAAAGGTGCTGTTTGGAGGCAAAATTCGCGAAGATTAGAAAATCCGAGAAAATATACAGAAAATCCTATTTTTCCAGAAGACGAAGGAAGCTAGAAGGGGGCTGGAGATGGGCCACAGGGGGCCCACACCACCCCCTGGCGCGGGCCAGCCTAGGCCACGCCACCAGGTGGTGTGGCCGCCTTGGTCCACCCATGTCACTCCCCTCTGGCGTATATTATCCTCCCGAAACCCTAAGACTCGGGGGGCGACCACAGAAAGATTCTGCCGCCTCTACGGGGCAGAAAACACCGTAAGAGAAAGATCTCTCCGGTAGACAGATTTCTGCCGGGGAATTCCTTCCCGGAGAGGGGAGATCGTCGCCATCAACACCACCATCAAGCTGGACTTCATCGGGATCATCATCATCATCACCACCACCATCATCACCATCAGCACCCTCATCACCATCTCCATATTGCTGTAACAATTGCGTTGAATCTTGCATAGTTCTTAGGGGAAACTTTCCCGGTGTTGATTACTCTTTGTAGTTGATGCGATTGAGTGAACCATTGAATTATTGTTTATGTTCAGATTGTTATACATCATTAGTCCATCTCTGATCATGATCCATATGACGTCTTGTGAGTAGTTCGTTTTGTTCTTGAGGACATGGGAGAAGTCATGTTGTTAGTAGTGGAATTGTGTTGAGAAAGATTCAATAGTTTGATATTTAAGTTGTGGTGTACTTCTTCTAGTGGTGTCATGTGAACGTCGACTACATGACACTTCACCTATATGGGCCTAGGGGAATGCAGTGTGTATTTGGCTACTAATCGTAGGGGTTGCCAGAGTGATAGAAACCTGAACCCCGGTTAGGAAACCATTGAACAAGGGACGTAAGGGTCATAGAGTTTAAAGTTGTGGTTACGTTTCTACCTTAATTACTTTCTTGTACTTACGGATGTTTGCAAGGGGTATAATCACAAGTATGTATTAGTCCTAGGAAGGTCGGTACATTAGCACAGGTTCACCCACACAACACTTAGCAAGCTAAAGAAGATTAATCAACTATATGAAGCGAAATCACTTGACAGTCTTCCCATGTGTCCTCGAGAACGTTTGGTCATCTTAAGAAATACAACCGACTTGTCCTTTGCTGCATAAAGGATTTTGCCACTTTCTGCATTTATTCCTACCGTATTTTATTTACTCGTACTTTATTTACTTGCTTTATCAAAAACCCCTAAAAAAATCGTTTGCTAAGTATTTGCAGAGAATTCCTGATCCATACCACTAGCCAGCACCTTCTGCTCCTCGTTGGGTTCGACACTCTTACTTATCGAAAATTATGTGATACACCCCATATACTTGTGGGTCATCACTCCTCAGTTGACTCAAGTCTCTCCTCTAGAGAGACTCGAATCTATTCTTCTTCTAGAGCATTCTTCAAAGATGCAATTTCCATTGCTTTCTCTCTTTCAATTCTGCCCTTTTCTTCGAGGAGCTCTTTAGAGTGAGCAAGTTGACCCATGAGAGCCTCGAAATATAGTTTGTGCTCACCTTGCAAGTTAGTGATAAAATAATCCAAAGCAATAACTTCTTCCTTAACTTTAAGACTAGTGTGATCATCCATATCAACATTCATAGTAGTCTTAGGAAAGGAAGAGATGGAAGGTGATACCTCGGAACCTCTTTCCATAAGGCAAGTGACATTCTTGTTGATGACATTATCGTTAGGAGAGCCAAAGGGAGACGTAGGTGTAGATGTGGTGGCTATTGCAGCCACCTCTCGTGAGCTATCATCATCCTCTTTGTCTTCACTTGCGGATGAGTACTCCTCTTGTGCTACCAAAACAATATTTGGTTGCTTCTTGTAAGGAGCATTTTCTTGACAAATGACTTCTTCCGTGGTGCCTTTGACTTTTCTTTGAGAATGAGCCTGCCCGCATTATCTTCTGTACTTTGATATGGACATTCAGCTATAAAGTGCAAACATCTCCACAATTGTAACAAGTTCTCAGCTTTGGACTGTTTTCCTTTCGCCCATTTGACCCATTCTTGCGCTCAAGTTTAGATTTTGCTTTGGCTGGGTTCATGGAGATAATGTCAAAACCCCTATCATCTTCCTCTTGATCAATGACATTGGCCTTCAATGCTACGTTCACGCCTTTTTGTATTCCAATTGCTCAAGCACGAGCATCTTCGACGTTCTTTGCTGCAACTTTGAATGCAGCCATTTCTTGCATGACTTTGTTAGAAGTCATTTGGTGATAGTTGTGTCGACCTTGTAAGCTGTTCAAATCAGTGGGCTCAAATGGCATAGGAGCACTCACATACTTCCTCTTGATCCACGTATCATCAACATGTGTGGCACCATGCTTTCTAAATGTAGTGGCAATGCCTTTGAGCGTTATATACATGTCTTCATGATCCTCACCATCCAGCACATAAAACCCTTCGGCTTCATTGCTTATAGCATCATACATATTTCTTATCATGCTCTCATTTCCAATGAATAGGTCAGTGAGTGCATCCCACGCTTCCTTGGCGGTGTTGAAGTGTTCAATGTGTGGCATGTCCTTGGGACCCACACCAAGCTAAATCATGTGAAGAGCGGTCACATTGAGTTGGCTATCAATGACTTCTCTTCTTGTCAAGTTGTTGGAATCTCCAATATGGAGGCCATCTTCAATGATCCTCCAAAGCTCAATGGACGAACTGCACACATGAGATTTCATTAAGATTTTCCGTTGATTAAATGAAGATGCAATAAGCTTGGGTAGATCACCCCTATTATTTATATGATGGTGAGGGATTGGTGGGTCGAGTGAATATAAGTGAGAGACCTCACTATAGTCCTCCTTACCACTTCCCTTTTTGGAGGAGGAGCCAGTATTTTTATCACTCACCAACTCGTCTTCCTTGGATTTAGCATTAGCTTTCTCCTTAGAGAGCGGAGTGGTAGCCTCAGAGGTAGATGGAGGTGGGGCTGTAGATGGAGAGAGATGAGCAATCGTTAGATTCATCTCTTCCATTTTGGTCTCTATGGATTTCAGCAAGGTTGTTTCCAACGTCTTGAGATCATCCATAGTGACCTTGTCCACAGCCTCACTACCATCTCCCTTAGTACCCATACTCTCTTAGGCGGTAAAGCCCGGATAAAGAGCCAAGGCTCTGGTACCAATTGAAATGGATCGTATGGGCACCTAGAGGGGGTGAATAGGTGCTACTCCAAATTTTAATTCTTTTTCAATTTTAGGCTTGACACAAAGATAAATTCTCTAGATATGCAACTATGGAGAATTTCCCTATATGTAAACCTAACTACTAAGCGAGTAAAGGCGAGTAAAAGTGAGAAACGAAAAAACCATAGTGGGGCACGTGAAGACACGGGATTTGTTTGACCGCGGTTCCTTCCTTGTTAAGGGAAGTACGTCTGCGTTGGAGGGGTGGGCAGTACTAAGACCACCACGACACAATAGGCCTCACCTTGTTCTCCGATGGATCTCGCTACCAAAGGCCTGATCCACCTTTCCACTATTTGTACCCTTCGAGGCGGGAACCGGTGCCTTTACACAACTAGCGGGGCACACATCCACAACTGAATTGGAGGCTCCCGTGATGACAACAAGCTGCCACAAGAACAAGTATAATCAATAACCAAAACAAGATCTAGATATTCCCAAGAAATACTAGATCGAGAATCCTCTAAGTGAATGGAGGGGAATTGATGCGCTTGATTGGTGTTGATGAAGATTTAAGCCTCCTCCTTTGATTCCCCAAAGATCGGAGCCCTCGTGTGGTTGAAGAGGGTGATCTCGGTTTCGAGCTTGGAGAAAAGTAATGCACTTTTTCGAATGAATCAAGAGTTCTGATAGGAGGAGTAATTGGGGTATTTATATGCCCTGTCAAAACTTAGCCGTTGGAGATTTTGGGGCCGGATTATCCGGCCCAAGTGGGGGCCGGATTATCCGGCCGGGGCAAAAGCTCCTCCCCAGAGTCAAATTTCCGGGAGGAAATCCGCCCTCTTCCTGCATGACACTCCTTGGCTCCATTTCCAAAAATTCCTTGGGGGGGGATTATCCGGCACAGGCAAAAAGTCCGGCCCTAGCCGGACAATCCGAGGGAAAGTCCGCCCCCATACAGCATGACGCGCCTTGTCCACCTTTGTCGACTGAGCAAGGGCTGATAATCCGGCCCTTGACAGGGGCGGATAATCCCCCCCCCCAACTCTGTTTTGGCTGCTTTTTATATGGGAAATTATCTGTAGCACTCCACACACATTAAATATTCCTTGGTATTGTTATCTAACACACAAAACACTAGAGATCATGAAATGTTCTTTCACCCATGTCTACCATCTTTCGGCCTTCGACATATGAGTCACAAGGTCACAAAATTAAATTAACAATACTCGAAACAATCAAGAAATTAGCTCAAAGATATTCAATATTAGAAACAATAATTGAAAAACAGGGGTTAGTAAGTATGGTATCGCTTATTTTTCTTTCCTTAGTCGTTTTTCATGTGTGCAACACTCACCATCTTTTGCTCTTTCTTGCCATGAAGCCGGGTTTCGGACAGCAGCAAGTCGAAGAGTGGGCCTTTGGTGCCAACACATTACTAGCCCGACATAAAGGATAAGAAACTTAAGCCAGCCGGCATAAAAAATTAAAGTTTTGAATTAACAATTGCGATGAAGGTAGTCCCCAAGTTTCTGCTTGGGGTGCCGAGATTCCATTCATAAGATCATTACCAGTATACACATCCAATATGTGAGAGTTCTAGATACATACACTTTTTCCTAAGTGTAAAATGGACAGAGTAATGCCACAACCTTTTACTTTCTTCACCAGACCTATCCACCTTGTTCTTCTCCTGTGCTTGAGCATCTACTAGATAGTATGCATCATTGTGCAGAGCTTTGCTCACAATAAATGGCCCTTCCCATGGAGGCAATAATTTGTGTGCATGCTGGCAGTGTGTTGCACTAGCGGAAGCACTAGACCCCCTTATCGAAATACTCGAGGGTTTACTTTCTGGCTATGGTAGCATCGGAGATTTTGGTGATATATAGTAGATCTGGACAATGCCAATTGTCGTGCTTCTTATAGAAAATCGACATCATTTTCTCGGGCTTCCTTTACCTCGACCTTTGTATATTGGGCGACTCTTGGCGAGTCATCCTCTATGTTAGCTGGTAATACAGTTTCTGCCCCATATACGAGGAAAATGGCGTATAGCCAGTTGAGCAATTTGGAGTTGTCCTTAGACTCCATTGTTGGGAATATGCCCTAGAAGCAATCATGTATGCTGTTATTTCCAATGTATTCATAAAGTTATTGTCCATGTATGAACTACTAATATATATCATTGAATATGTGATTCGATTGTGGAACTATATATTCTTGTTGTTTATACTAATTGTCCTTGGTTGTTGAGGTTATGCTGGACACACAACTTAGACTAATGTGAAAGTCGGTTGATGACTCGGTTCCACTTCCCATGGGCATAGAGATGCTATTCCGACTTACACGGATTCGGCTAAAGAGTTTAGCGAGTCGGACTAACCCATATTAAGATACAATGAATAAGTCGTCATTTGTATATCACAATCAATGTAATCCTTAGACCTGAGGTTATTGCACAATCCGAGTTGAGGATCACCGACTTAGGTTCTATCAAACGATGTTCCATCACAGGGCAGTTATAAAGGCGGAGTTTGGGTCGTCTTAGAATCAAGCTGCGTGATGTGAATAACCAAGATGGGATTTTGCCCCGCCGTCTGGAGAGATATTCTCTGGGCCCTCTCGGAAGATATGATTCAGAAAGCATGGCCATGCATGACTCGGTTAAGTGTTAACCGAGGCGATCGACTAAGAGTTAGTTGGATGAATCACTTATCTCGGATCGAGAAACAGAGTCGAACTATTTAAGGGGTGACGATTATTTGCCTATAGTTCGACAAGGTATATCGTGAGGCAAAAGGGAGTCGGATGAAAGTCGCATTGGAAGGTATGTCGTCATGACTCTTTGGTACTTGGGAGTTGGCACATTCTACTAGGAGCCGCTACCAACTGATCGGTCACGAGTGAGACTCGGATCATGTCCGAGTCACCATGAGCCTGTCGGGTCACACACTTAAGAGCGGGAGCATATTTGGGTTGGACCCAAAAAGGAAACGGACTGAGTCGGTGAGTTGGACTCGCAGTGACTAATATAGGGCTTTTAGTGAATGGGCCACAAGTGAGTGGAGCCCACTTTCACTCCCTATATAAGCTAGGTCGCAGGTGCTTAGAACACACGGTTAGGTCACTCCATGTGTTGGAAACCCTAGCTCTAGTCCAGTCTAGTCATGTCGCCGCCGTACCGGAGCTAGCAGTCCATCGCCGGTGCTCCTCCTCGTACGTGTGGATACTGGCGGAGGTGTTGTACGTTCAGCACTTCGGCGATCGTGGATTGGAACGGATCGTGAGGATCGGAACGGATCGTGAGGACTTCACTGCACCAAGTGACATGCTTCATCGATTTCGCAACCGCGCGTCTAGTGGTAATTCTCGTGGCCTACTACCTCATCTAGATCTTGGGATCACCGCGTAGGAAAAAATTGTTTTTCTCTACGTGGCCCAATAGTGGTATCAGAGCGTTAGCTTCTGGTTTTAGGCTCGAGATCGTGCATATGTGATATGCGGTTGGCGTTAGATTGGATCTAATTGCAGTTTTGGTGGTCGGTCTATGAGATAGATCGGTTTTGTACGAAGTTGATTGGATCAACTGTACTCGGGAAATGGATGATCTGGTTTCCGTGATCTAACTACTAAGGTCATGGAACGACATACCCCTACTGGTCAGATTCCGCCATCAGGGTAGACTGTGACACGTAAATCCGGATGCGGTGATCGAAGATCAAAGAGTTTGGTCGAATCGCAGTCCGGATCAGATTTGGATAAAATTGTTTTATCCAATGAAGAAATCCATGTCCAGAATGCAGATGAGATCTGCGTTTTTAGAAAAATCGACAGGTGTTGCCCGCACCCACGAGGGGTGCTGCCCCTTCAATCCCCGCCCGCTATACGGCTAGCGGGACCGCCGGCTTTGCCCTGTCGTAGCGCCTTAGATGTCGTTACGAGTTTCACAACGCTGGTAGATATCATATCTATGCATAACTTGTTTTTGCAGGATGATGTTGTGAATGGTATGGCTTATGTGCATGTGATGTGTGTAATCCATACGTGATCTGCATATCACGGTTTTTGTCAGCCGGCTGGAGCTAGGTGCTATCATTTTATTATATAATGACCTGCGTGTCGGAATCTCTATGTATTTTTCTTTACAAGCTAGTGTAGCTGTTTGGAGAACCCGGATGGCATGCAAATCGATGTACAAGTCGGCTACATGGTGTAAGGCGGCACGTGACAAGAGTTGACACGAGTCGAATTACAAGCTTTGTGGAGATGGAGATCGCCATGAAGAGAGTCATACCATTTCACACTATAATTGCTTTGTTTTGTGCTATGTTTATGTCTCTGTTTTACCTCTATTAGATAGTTGGTAGAAAGTAATCCCTCAAAGAAGGTCTAGTCGGTTTCCCCGCCAGTGCTGCACCATCACAAGTCAGACATTTTTGGTAGTGGGCTCATAAAATTGAGGTGCTATCAATTCTTTTCGACTAGGTGGGTTCGAGTTGGACTCTAACAGCGGAAGCACTCGGTAATCTAGACGGGTCTATCACAACGGTTGTGGGACTCGGGGAAAGGTCGGATGGGAGCCGGGGCATGTGATCCCACCCATCCAACAGGAGTCATATGAGATGCGATTGACAAGGAGTTGTCTACCTAGATCACTTGACGGCTAGCGGTGATGCTAAAGCTCACTAGTGGACTTTCTTGTTTAGGGTCCTGAATCACTAAGCAACCATCAGATGGATGTTGGTTCTAGTGGGAGCATAATATTAAAGTGTTTAATATGCTTGCTCTTTTATGGATACATGTCTTAAGTGTTTTACATATTTTTTCTGTTGTAGATCAATGGCACCTAGCAGTCTCCCTCAGATTTCCAGTTTTTCTTTGAGAACCATCTTAGAGAAACATAAGCTAAACGGAACTAACTTCACCAACTAGTATCGTAATCTGAGAATTGTTCTCAAACAAGAAAAGAGGGACCATGTCCTAGACAACCCACTTCCAGATGAGCCGAATGAGAATGCGACAATCGCAGCCACCAATGCCTACCATCGGATTTGTGATGAATCCACGGAGATTAGCTGTCTTATGCTTGCTCACATGGAACCGGACTTGCAGCAGAAATTCGAGAATGTTGAGGCCTATGATATGATCGAAAGCCTCAAAAGCATGTTCCAGGCTCAGGCAAAGACTAAGAGGTATCAAGTCTCTCAAGCTTTGTTGAGCTGCAAGCTTAAGGATGGCGATCCACTGAGTCCGCATGTGATCAAGATGGTTGGTTACGTGTAGTCTCTGGAAAGGTTGGGCTACCCCATTAGCGAAGACTTTGCTACGGACATAATTCTAAACTCTCTTCCTAGTGCGTATGATCAGTTCTTATCGAGCTACCACATGCATGGTATGGATAAGAAGCTCACTGAATTGCATGGGATGCTCAAGCAGGCTGAGGTGGATCTCAAGAAAGGTGCCAGTCAAGTGTTGATGGTGCAGAATAAGGCTAAGTTCAAGAAGAGTTCTTGGACTAATAAGAAGAAGGCAAAGTCGGGAGGTAAGGCTGAGGACCCGGTCCAAAGCGCTTCCTCAGGTACTAAGCCATCTCCTGCAGCCGAATCCACTTGCTTCTATTGCAAGGTGGATGGCCACTGGAAGAGGAATTGCAGCAAGTATCTGGCTGATAAAGCCAAGAGTGGAGGTGTGACTTCCGGCTCAGGTACGCTTGTTTGCAATGTTATAGACATTTATCTTGCTGATGCACCTGGTAGTTCTTGGGTATATGATACCGGATCAGTTATTCACATCTGCAACTCGTTGCAGGGACTGGTAAGAACTAGGAGCGTGGCAAGAGGCGAGGTTGACATTCGAGTCGGCAACAAAGCGAGAGTCGCTGCGTTGGAAGTCGGCATGATGCAACTTCATTTACCTTCTGGATTCTTAATGGAGCTGAATAATTGTTATTATGTTCCAGTGCTTAGTCGAAACATTATTTCTGCCTCATGTTTGATGACACAAGGCTATGAGTCGAATATTGAGAATAATGGTTGTTCTTTATATTTGAATGATATGTTTCACGGCTTTGCACCCGTCCAGGATGGGTTATTTATTTTGAATCATGATGGTGAATCTGTCTATAATATAAATACAAAAAGGTTGAAACCAAATGATCTGAATATGACTTACTTTTGGCATTGTCGGCTCGGTCACATAAGTTGGAAACGCATGAAGAAGCTCCATGATGATGGACTCCTAACTTTGTTCGACTTGGAGTCGTTTGAGACATGCGAATCATGCCTACTCGGCAAGATGACCAAGACACCTTTTGCAAAGAGTTGTGAAAGGGCGTCCGACTTATTGGGACTAGTACATAGTGATGTATGTGGCCCAATGAGCACGACAGCCAGAGGTGGTTATGAGTACTTCATTACCTTCACTGATGATTTGAGTAGGTATGGATATATCTACTTGATGAACCATAAGTCGGAAGCCTTTGAAAAGTTCAAGGAATTCCAGAATGAGGTACAGAATCAACTCACCAAGAAAATGAAGTTTCTTCGGACAGACCGAGGAGGCGAGTACATGAGCCATGAGTTTGATGACCATCTGAAGAGTTGTGGAATAGTTCCCCAGCTCACTCCTCCAGGAACGCCGCGGAGAAACAATGTGTCAGAAAGGAGGAATCGGACCTTGTTGGACATGGTACGGTCAATGATGAGTCGGGCAGATCTACCTTTATCATTTTGGGGTTATTGTCTAGAAACTGCAGCGTTCACACTAAACAGAGTACCATCAAAGTCGGTAGAGAAGACACCACATGAGATGTGGACTGGCAAGAAGCCGAGTTTGTCTTTTCTTAAGATTTGGGGTTGTGAAGCTTTTGTCAAGCGACTTTAGTCGGACAAGCTTACAGATAAATCGGATAATTGTATTTTCGTGGGGTATCTAAGGGAAACCTTGGGTTACTACTTCTACAACCGAGAAGAGGGCAAAGTGTTTGTCGCTCGGAACGGTGTCTTCCTTGAGAAAGAGTTTCTCAGTTGGGGAGTCAGTGGGAGCACGGTGCAACTCGAAGAAATTCGAGAGGCACCGGTTAGTAGCGAGTCGGCAAAAGCCTTGGAGGTTGAGCCGGTCATGGAACCTGAGCCGGCAACAACACCGACACTGCAAAGATCGTCCAGATTGCGAAGTGTTCGTGATGTGTTACTATTGCACAGTGATGAGCCGGCAACTTATTCGGAAGCGATGGTGGGTTCTGATTCTGAGTCATGGCTTGGAGCCATGAGATCTGAGTTAAAGTCCATGGATGAAAATCAAGTTTGGAACTTTGTTGATCTGCCAGGTGGTGCAAGACCCGTCAAGTGCAAATGGGTCTTTAAGAAGAAAACTGATATGGATGGAAATGTTTCTATCTATAAGGCATGGCTTGTCGCGAAGGGGTTTCGACAAGTTCAAGGAGTTGACTATGATGAGACTTTCTCTCCCGTGGCGATGCTTAAATCAGTTCGGATCATGTTAGCTATAGCAGCCTATTTCGACTATGAGATATGAAAGATGGATGTCAAGACGGCTTTCCTTAATGGAAATTTAACCGAGGACGTGTATATGATACATCCCGAGGGTTTTGTCGATCCGGCTAATGCTGACAAGGTATGCAAGCTTCGGAAATCCATTTATGGGTTGAAGCAAGCATCTCGGAGTTGGAATATTCGCTTTGATGAGGTAGTCAAATCATTTGGCTTCATCAAGAGTGATCATGATTCTTGTTTATACAAGAAGTTTAGTGGGAGCAAAGTAAACATTCTGATCCTATATGTGGATTGCATATTACTGATTGGAAATGATGTCCAGATGTTGCAAGAGACCAAGGAGTCATTGGAAAAGAGTTTTTCGATGAAAGACTTGGGTGAGGCGACTTACATACTAGGAATCTGGATCTATAGAGATAGATCAAAGCGGCTCATTGGATTGAGTCAGAGTACATATTTGGACAAAGTGTTAAAGAAGTTCAACATGGAATCGTCTAGGAAGGGGTTCTTACCGATGTCCCATGGCGTAAAACTTAGCAAGACTCAATGTCCTTCGACAACTGATGAGCAAAGTCGGATGAGTGCGATTCCGTATGCTTCTGCAGTCGGATCCATCATGTACGCTATGATTTGTACTAGGCCGGATGTTTCCTATGCTCTAAGTGTTGTGAGCAGATACCAGCCTGACCCTAGAGAGATCCACTTGGCAGCGGCTTAAAATATCCTCAAGTACTTGAGAAGGACTAAGGATATGTTCCTGGTTTATGGAGGTGAGGATGAACTCAGCGTAAGGGGTTACACAGATGCGAGTTATCTCACTGACTCGGATGATTCTCGTTCGCAATCCGGATATGTGTTTTTGATAAATGGAGGGGCTGTGAGCTAAGAGTTCCAAGCAAGAGATGGTGTCTGCGTCTATGACAGAGGCTGAGTATATTACTGCCTTGGAGGCAGCAAAGCAAGCCGTTTGGATGAGGAATTTCCTCATGGATCTTGGTTTGGTTCAGGGCTTGTCCAATCCGTTAGACGTGTATTGTGACAACAATGGTGCTATCGCACAAGCCAAGGAACCTAGACAACACCAGAAGAACAAACATATACTCATGCGGTACCACCTTATTCGCCAGTTCGTGGATCAAGGTGATATCAAGTTATGCAAGGTACACACGGATGCAAACATTGCGGATCCGTTGACAAAGCCACTTCCATAGCCGAGGCATGAGGCACACCTGAGAGCATTGGGCATTAGATGCCTAGACATATGATGTCGGATGGTTGACTCTAGTGCAAGTGGGAGACTGTTGGGAATATGCCCTAGAGGCAATCATGTATGATGTTATTTCCAATGTATTCATAAAGTTATTGTCCATGTACGAACTACTGATATATATCATTGAATATGTGATTCGATTGTGGAACTATATATTCATGTTGTTTATACTAATTGTCCTTGGTCATTGAGGTTGTGTTGGACACACAACTTAGACTAATGTGAAAGTTGGCTGGTGACTCGGTTCCACTTGTCATGGGCATAGAGATGCTATTCCGACTTACACAGATTCGGCTAAAGAGTTTAGCGAGTCGGACTGACCCATATTGAGATACAACGAATAAGTCGTCATTTGTATATAGACCAGAGGTTCTTGCACAATCCGAGTCGAGGATCACCGACTTAGGTTCTGTCAAATGTTGTTCCATCACTGGGCAGTTATAAAGGCAGAGTTCGGGTCGTCTGAGAATCAAGATGCGTGATGTGAATAACCAAGATGGGATTTTGCCCCTCCGTCTGGAGAGATATTCTCTGGGCCCTCTCAGAAGATATGATTCGGAAAGCATGGCCATGCATGACTCGGTTAAGTGTTAACCGAGGTGATCGACTAAGAGTTAGTCGGATGAATCACTTACCTCGGATCGAGAAAGATAGTCGAACTATTTAAGGGATGACGATTATTCGCCTATAGTTCGACAAGGTATATCGTGAGGCAAAAGGGACTCAGACGAAAGTCGCATTGGAAGGTATGTTGTCATGACTCTTTGGTACTTGGGAGTTGGCACGTTCTGCTAGGAGCCACTACCAACTGATCGGTCACGAGTGAGACTCGGATCGTGTCCGGGTCACCATGAGCCTGTCGGGTCACACACTTAAGAGCGGGAGCATATTTGGGTTGGACCCAAAAAGGAAACGGACTGAGTCAGTGAGTTGGACTCGCAGTGACTAATATAGGGCTTTTAGTGAATGGGCCACAAGTGAGTGGAGCCCACTTTCACTCCCTATATAAGCTAGGGCGCAGGTGCTTAGAGCACATGGTTAGGTCACTCCATGTGTTGGAACCCCTAGCTCCAGTCCTGTCCAGTCCTGTCGCCACCGTACCGGACCTAGCAGTCCATCGCCGGTGCTCCTCCTCGTACGTGTGGATACTAGCGAAGGTGTTGTACGTTCATTACTTCGACGATCGTTGATCAGAACGGATCATGTGGACTTCACCGCATCAAGCGATGTGCTTCATCGATTCCGCAACCGCGCGTCTAGTGGTAATTCTCGTGGCCTACTACTCAGCTAGATCTTGGGATCACCGTGTAGGAAAAAGTTTTGTTTTTCTTTGTGTGATCGAATTGTTTTCTTTATCCTTGATTGTTCTTCGCGTACTCTTTTTCTTTTGGTGGATTAGATGAGCTCACCAGATTATGACGCGCAGGTGCATCATGGAGCAGACTAAAAATGTCTTTTTTTTGTTTAAGCACATCATAAACTAATGCCACCCTACTTCGCTCCCATGTGCCCCCCCCCCCCCCCAGGTCACAGTGGGGTGCCCATATAGCTGGTAATATAACGTCTGCCCCATATACGAGGAAAATGGCGTATAGCCAGTTGAGCAATTTGGAGTTGTCCTTAGACTCCATAGTACTATCGGGAGTTCAGCAATCCGGCATCCAGTTGATCGCTGTAGCGGCTCAATGATCTAAGGTTTTATCTTGGACAGTACCAGTCCATTGGATCTCTCCACTTTCCCATTTGATTTGAGATGTGCGATCGATGCTACATTGAGTCTTATCCTCTTATCCATGCAAAATCGAGCAAAGGCTCCTTCGGAAAAGTTCGTGCCATTATCCATTATAATGTTGTGCGGATATCCATATATCAAGATTATATCTTTCAGGAATGATACAGCCGTGGGCCCATCACATTTTCTTATTGTTTGAACTGAATCCATTTGGTGAATTTATCAACCATGACCAAGATATGAGGCATGTTTCCACGTGCCGTCTTAAACGTTCCCACCATATCCAAACACCACAGTGCAAATGGCCAAATGATTGGCATGGTTTTGAGTGCAAAGGCCGGCATATGAATCTTGCTCGAATACCTCTGACAACCATTACATTTTCTTACTAAGTCTTCAGCTTCTTGTAAGGCACTTGGCAATTAAAATCCATGTCGGAATGCCTTGGCAACTAGGGCTCTTGATGAGGCATGATGCCCACATTCTCCTTGATGGATTTCCCCGAAGGATTTCTATCCCTTATTCGGGGTCAACACATCGCTAAAGAACATTAGTTACACTTCTTTTGTATATCTCGCCATTGATAATGGTATAGGCCTTCGCCCTTGTCTACACTTGTCTGGCTAAGATCTCATCACTTGGCAAACTTCCATATTTCAAAAATGACATAATCGGTTATGCCCAAGCTGGTACAACACGAGCCGGGAAAACAACTTCATCAATCAACATTGGTTCCACTGACATAATCTCTGTCGGGTTTGGCTGCACACTCATCGAGTTCTGCAAGGCAGTCCCCGGGTTTTCCGAAGAAGTCCCTGGGTTACTCGAAACACTCCCCATATCTATATCCATAGGGACAACCTCTGACTCTGGATTGGCCGGGATAAAGATTGACTTGGATTCAGGTGATGGTTTGATGGATGGTTTCTGGAGATGTTCGAGAGCTATGCCCGGTGGGATTGACTGTCGGGATGAACCCAGTTTGGATAACACATTAGTTTCTTCATTCTCGGCGTGAGGTACGTGATGGAATTCACATCCCTTGAAGTACCCACTAATTTGCTAAACGTGAAATATGTACAAGGCCATGTTAGCATCAAGTGCATCCCAATTACCCGAAACATGTTGTATTACAAGTTCTGAATCACCAAAGCATTGAATCCGGTGAATACCAATTTCTTTTGCTACCTTGAGCCCATGCACAAGTGCCTCATACTCGGCTACATTATTTTATGCTGCAAAGTGGATCTGTAGCACATATCTGAGCTAATCTTTGGGTGAGGTGAGACTATGCTGGCACCTAACCCAGTTTTCATTTTGGATCCATCGAAGTGCATTCTCCAATAGTTGGAGTCAGGCAATGGTGGCTCATATTGCATTTCAGCCTAGTCGACAAAAAAAGTCGGCCAATTCCTAAGATTTGATGGCATCTCTCCTGTCGTACTGCGGTGCATATGGTGCTAACTCAATGGCCCATTTGGCAACCCAGCCACTCATATCTTTATTACCCATGATCTCCTATATAGGAGCTTCACATATTACTATTATAGGATGCTCTTCAAAGTAATGTTTGAGCTTTTTGGCCGCCATATAGACATCATATGTCATTTTATGATAGTGTGGTTATTTTTCTTAGATGCTAAAAGCACTTCACTTAGGTAATATACTGGCATTTGCACCAACTTACCCTCCTCGTCATGCTCCACCACTACCATGACACTTATGACTTGGTTTGTCACTACTATGTAGAGCAACATCGACTCTTTGGACAGTGGTGAAGCTAACACTGCTGTAGAGGCTAACATCTTTTTTTAGTTCATGAAATGCGCTATCTGCCTGAGGTGTCCATATGAATTTATCAGATTTTTTCATTAATTGATATAAGGGCAGTGCCTTCTCCCCCAGCTGACTAACAAAGTGACCTAATGATGCCAGGCAACCAGTAAACTTCTAGACATTGTTGAGACACTTTGGTAGTTCCATTCTCTCAATGGAACTGATCATAGTCGGGTTCACTTTGATACCTCGGCTTGACATGAGGAAACCGAGTAATTTTCTGACTGGGACACCGAATGTGCACTTTTTCGGGTTTAATTTCATTCAGAATCTTTTCAAGTTTGCAAATGTTTGCCTTACATCATCCAAGATAGTATGACTCTCCATGGTTTTGATGACCACATGATCAATGTATACTTGCACATTTTTACCAATTTGATCATGCAGACATTTTTGCATACACCTCTGATATGTTGCACCTGCATTTCTGAAACCAAAGGGCATGGTGCGAGAGCAATAAGCCCCATACGGGGTAATAAAGGTTGTCTTTATTTGATCAGCTGGGTTTAAAGGTATCTGGTGGAAACCAGAATATGCGTCTACAAATGATAACAACTCACACCTAGTAGTAGAATCAATCACTTGATCGATCCTAGGCAAAGAAAAAGGGTCCTTTGGAGAAGCCTTGTTCAGATTTGTGTAATCGATACACATTCGCCACACCACAACAACATTTGGGTCATCCTTCTTCTTATCGACTAAAACCAGATTGGATAACCTATCCGGGTGCAACACTTCCATAATAAACCTAGCTACGAGCAGCCGAGCTATCTCATCACCAATAATTGTTCTCCTATCTTCGGCGAAGTGCCGAAGAGGTTGCTTCACCGGCCTTGCATCTGGCCTGACATGCAGAGAGTGCTCGGCCAGCTCCCTCAGAACACCCAGCAGGTCCTGTGTCGACCATGCAAAGATATCCCAATTCTCATGGAGGAATCTGGCAAGATTGCTTTCCTATTTGCCGGTCAAGCCAGCACCAATTGTGACGGTGCACTCCAGGAACTAATCATCGATCTGAATCTTCTTAGTCTCCTTGATTGCCTCGCCAGCATATTCAGCTGAGCCGACTGAGCCAATGAAATAACATCATGGATCTTCTTCTTCTCTTGAGCGATCACCAATGACTCGGCCAGAGTGGATCAAACCGAGGCACATTGCATGGAGCTCCTGAAATTTCCTGCAACAGTTATGACCCCATTCGGCCCTGGTAAGTTCATCTTCAGATAGCTTATATGGGTACTAACCATGAACTTCGATATTTCCGGCCTGCCAAGCAAAGCGTGATAACAACTTGTGAGATCCACAACCACGAACAACAGATTTTCTATCTGACAATTCTCCCTTGTGACGAATAAAATATCTATCTGGACTTTGCCTATCAGCTCACACGACAAACCCGACGCAATGCCATGGAAGGTGGTATTTGTCGGCTGAAGCATATTCTCCGTTATGCCCAACTTGTGCATTGTATCCTTGTACAATATATTGATACTTCTGCCGCCATCGATCAAAACCTTAGAGAATTTGACATTTAGGTTGGGCCCAATGAAGGTCGGGTCTAACACCAAAGCATATTCCCCTGGACTCAGCATGATCTTGGGGTGATCCTTGATGCTCCAAGTGATTTCCTGGTCAGACCAGTACATAAATTTTGGCACTGCCGACATTACTGCATTCACTTCCATCTAGCGCATTTGTAGGCTCTGCTTGTCTTTTACTTCTATTGTAAAGACGACATAACTTTGGTGATGTTCTCTGTACTAGTTCCGACCTCCATGGCCGACATTGCCGTAATCTCCTTAATTCTGGTTTCCAACTTGATGCACTTCCCTTCTTTCTAGGTTCTCATATCTCGGCGGTGGCGGTGGTAACATCAACGCCTGAGCATTTGCTCCTATAAGCGATGGTGGGTGAGATGCTAGAGGTGGACCCATTTCTCCCTTTCCCGTTCATTGAAATCAAATGCACTGCCAGATTGTATGATTCACCGGCTTACTCGGATTTGGCATGTGAAACTTACAAGGCTGATCCAACATCATCTCATAAGTATACTTCGGCCTCTCTTGCCACAGTTTCTTTTGCTCATTACTCCATTGTTTCTTGCCATCAGTCTTCTGTGTCCATTGCTATCCACTACTTTTTTTGTGCTGGCTATTGCTGGCACTGGGCTGATCCTGGTTCACTGCTGCCACCTGATTTGACCCATACCGGTAATCTGTCATCTCGTCTCTTCTTTTCCCACCAAAATCATTTCTTCTGGATGACCCGACCCCACTCGGGAGTAGTACTCCTCATTCAGCTCTACCGACATAAGTAAGGGCTAGGTCAGATCACCCAAAGCATATGAATCCGCTATCTTGATTGTCTCGACCAAAGTAGTTGGCATATCTCTCTGCAATCTTTGCCATAGCACACTTACAAGCTGGAAACCCTATGCAAACCATGCTATGGCTTGCGACTCAATTATCCCCTTACGGGAGTTACGCATATTATACCACCTGGCCAGAAACTCTCGGTCGGTCTGATTGGGTCTTTGCTTACACATTGCTAGCTGCTGAGGTCTGTTTGTCCTCTTATAAGTACTGGTGAAGTTGCTGACAAATACTTCCTCAAAATCTAACCAACTGTTTATGCTTCCTACTGGCAGATTGTTCAACCATACTCTGGTTGGTCCCTCCAACATTTGCGGGACACATCTCACTGCCCATCTGAGGTTCCCTTGTGCAATGTGCACAGTGGCGGCATTATCTATCATCCAATCCGCTTGGTACTGCTATCATATGTCTTTGTTCCCCTTGCCGAGTGAAAATTTGGCACTGGTGGTTCCCTCAGAATCCGAAGTCCAAAACATGCTAGACCCAGAGGACCCTGTCCTTCCATTATTTCTAGCATATAAATTCTATCCAATTTCAACCTTGCATCATCCGGCTACAAGTTCCTGTTTCCCATCTGAGATCCCAATGGGTTCCCCATCAACTGATGTTTCGGCCTCGAGAACCCGGCATTGGCCATGGCTGAATAACCATCATTGTACTGATTCTGCATTGGGTGAGCATTTTGGTGCTACACAACTAGTCCCTTAGTTTGCTGCTGCCGAGGTGGGTTCTGCACTTGATACTGAGGCTGATGTTGCTGCTACTACCCCCACCAGCTGAGTGATGACCTTGATGGTTTGGGTTATTCTTCCCGGCATTGCCGTGCCTAACATTCCCCTGAGTCACATTACCTTGGCCAGAATTTCCTTGGCCAGCATTCGCACATCTGACACTTCCTTGCCCGACATTGCCTTTCTCGACTACATTCGGGTCATAAGCCACCAACTACTTTTTATTTTGCTGGAGTTCACGCTCCCTTCTCTCCTAGGAGCTATAGGGGGCGCATGAGGTGATGATGCTGCCCCGACAGATTTTGTAGGAGCGCCCCCAGCCAAATGAACAACATGGGAGCCACCAGCTCTAGCCAGGTCTGCTCTGAGGAGATCCTCATTCTGCTGGTCTGCGATGCGCACCAACTCATTGATCCTATCATGCTGCCTACACCGGGCCTCACTGGACAAGGCTAGTATCTCGGCTGCTGCTGCATCCGCGACTCTGAGGTTCTTAGCCTGACTGCTATATTTCGGCACACCTATCGACAAAGGGTTACCCGATGTTGCAGACTTGGTTCTACACTTCTTATCTATCTCAGTAATGAGGTTCTTTCCCCTATTCCTCACACCATCTAAACAAGTTGGACTCGTAGTAAACTTATGAGACTTATTGTACTCGCGGAGAGTGATATTCAACTCCTGCCGACCACAAGCCACCTGCATTGCCCCCTCGAGAACACAATTCCAGGTCTGCTCTAGCTCAGCCTATGCCTGAGCCGGATGTACTATAGGAGATTATATCATTGTCAGCTTCTCTATGGCCCGCTGAAGAATGTTCTAAGGCTTTTCCAATGGAGGACCCCCTTGATCTGGGAGCCTTGGGAGTTGTCTCCACCTCCTCCACAGGATCTTTACCAGCATCGGCTCCTGGCGCCAACATCATCACCTCCATGCTTCTAGCAGGGTGATTAGTATGCCAGTTGTGAGCCGCGCAGAGAGGAGGATCCGCAACAACGATGACCCGTTGTGGTAACTTGCATGAGATGTCGACCGCAACATAGACCTTGTGCATGACGACGCTGACGAACTTGTCATTGTGTGGGAAGGGTCGGTTGCCGAAGTTGCTGACGTTGTCGCTGATGAAGTGCAGCGAGCCAAATCGCTAGACTAAGCCGGAGACGACGTGCTCGCTAGAAGCGATGAGGTTTCCCGTCTGGATGAACACACCAGCTAGAGCTATTGCTGGCCCCACGGTGGGTGCCAACTATCATGGTGGTGTCATGGCAGATGCCATAGGATGGCTAAATTTGGGGCTGGATGGACACTAGTGGATCCCGAAAGGGATAGCACAATGGATACCACACACAAAACACATGATATACCTAGATTTAGGTATCATCTATTGAGATAAATTCCCCCCTACTCATGCATGCTAGATCTCATAATATGATTAACACAAACTACAATGCTTCCTTGAGCTGTATCGAGAGGAAGAAGAAGAAGGAGCTGTTGGCTCTCTCTACTACTCACTCTCAACTAGTACGCAAATGAACCGACCCCCTTCTAGGAGGTCCTGGTGCACCTTATAAAGGGGTGCCTAGGTTACACTTAGGGCTGAGGTGGCCCAACTATTCCTCATAGATCCTGCACCGATGGTGCACAAAGTCGTTGCCTAGGCCCAGATGCTCTTCCCATCGTGGGGTCACCCCTGGATACCCTCGATGGGACTTAACGCGCCTATCCCTTCATACCATTAGCCTTTTGACACTGTCTCCTCCAAAAAAAATGCTACAGGACCTTGCTCCAGGATTTAGGGGCACGCTTGACTTGAGCATGCTTATCTCCACCGGGAATCTCGGGAGAGATAGAGGCGCTGACCTTAAGGCTATGATAGACCCAAATGGCATATGCCAACCCCTATGTCGCCCCCAACCCAGATAACTTGGTCTCGAGGAACCTATATAGAAGAGACATCGTATATGTTATGCTAACATACAAAGTATGTCGGCCAAGTCTTGCCGTGTTAACCTTGCTTGGGTATCTCGGCCTTAGTCGGCTAACCCACAATCATTAACCTTACTCTTGGTCAACCTTATCTTTATACCTTAGCTTGACCCTACCGGGGGTCATCCCGCTGACACCCTCGCTCTAGCGCATGTGTTTTTCTCGGCTACTCTTCCCATCATAAGGGTTATCGCTGCATGGACCTTACCACTCGTCACATTGTTATTTCTCATCATGGTTTTTTTGATGAGATGACTTTTCCTTTTGCATCTCCATAGCCTCCAACAGCTTCCACGTACAACTTTCTCGATGACGAGGACACCCCACCTATGACAATACCTTCCACCCTACCTGCAGTGCTTGCCCCTTCCTCACCATGCGCACCTCCCTCCCTGCCTGCCCTTACCTTACCGTGTGTGCCCTTGTCGCCCGCCCCTCCTTCCCTGTTTGCCGCGCCCGCACCTCCTCATCGCACTTGCAGCACCTCTGGCATCCACAACGGCCCCCACGAGCGGCTTAACCTGCATGTTTCATCTTTAGCAGGTACTCACTGGTTCCCACCTTGGCACATGCGGCTCTCAAGGATCCCAATTGGCTTGATGCTATGACCACGGAATACCATGCTCTCCTCAGCAACAACACTTGGGATCTCATGCCTCCTCCTAGGAACGCCAACATCGTTACCGGCAAGTAGGGGTGGGCATATAAACCGAGGAACAAAAACCGGACCCAAATTAACCGACACGGAAGCCAAATTAACTGAAACTGAGAAACCAGTCGCTAACTCGGTTCTCAATTTCTAGAAACTGAATATGCTTCGGTAGTTTCGGTTTTAGGCCTCAGTTGACCGCAGTGACTATGTGGACCGAATATACATGCAAATATGATTTGCAGCCCATCCTAGTGCCTAGTCCCTAGTCCCTAAGGCCCATCAAGCTCCTAACCACCCAGCAACCCCACGATCTCATATCTCCAACCTCACATTAGCAACCAAGCGACCTAGTTGTCGTATGTCCTGATCCCCTAAATTTTTGAACCACTCCTTACTTTCTAACCCTAGGTGCCACCCCAATGCACGCGCACCACCGATGACCTCTACTCTGATCCACTCCACCCCCGTTAGGAAACCATTGCACGAGGGACGTAAGGGTCTTAGAGTTTAAAGCTGTGGTTATGTTTCTACCTTAATTACTTTCTTGTACTTACGGATGTTTGAAAGGGGTATAATCACAAGTATGTATTAGTCTTGGATGGGGTAGTACATTAGCACAGGTTTACCCACACAACACTTAGCAAGCTAAAGAAGATTAATCGACTATATGAAGCGAAAGCACTTGATAGTCTTCCCATGTGTCCTCGAGAATGTTTGGTCATCTTAAGAAATACAACCGGCTTGTCCTTTGATGCATAAAGGATTGGGCCACTTGCTGCATTTATTCCTAATGTCTTTTGTTTACTCGTACTTTGTTTACTTGCTTTATCGAAAACCCCTAAAAATCCGTTTGCTAAGTATTTGCAGAGAATTCTTGATCCATACCACTAGCCAGCACCTTTTGCTCCTCGTTGGGTTCGACACTCTTACTTATCGAAAATACTGCGATACACCCCCTATACTTGTGGGTCATCAAGACTATTTTCTGGCGCCGTTGCCGGGGAGTGAAGCGCTATTGGAGAGTGGAACTGGTAAAGGAAACTTCTACTGTGAGTATTGTTTACTTCTGATAGTTGCTTTATTTTCATTATGGATAATCGTTGAGTTTCTTATTTGGTAATGCTACTACCACTGCTAAAGTAGTAGATAAGCCACCACCTGCTGAGAAAGATGTTTTCAAAATACCTACAATAATTATTGATCGTGTTATGGATAACTACTATGTTGGGGATGGAACTGTCCATCCCGGTGATCATTTACTCTTTATACACGAATTATGCGGGTTGTTCAAGTGTGCAGGTATTACTACAGATCAAGTTAAGAAGAAGTTATTCTTATTATCACTGAAAGGAAGAGCTGAGGAATGGTATAGGCTGCTGAAGAATGGTCAAGCTCTGGAATGGGAGGAAATAGTGCCTCTCTTTTATTCAAAGTTTTATCCTCCTAGTGAGATTCATAAAGATCGGAATCAAATATACAACTTTTGGCCTCTTGATGGAGAGAGTACAGCTCAAGCTTGGGGGAGATTGAAGTTACTAATGCTCAAATGTCCTATTCATGAGCTCCCCAATAATATTATTATCAACAACTTTTATGCAAGGCTCCCTCTACATGACAAGGATTTATTGGATGCTTCTTGTGTTGGATCATTCACTCGCATGGAAGAAGAAGTTAAATGGGATCTTCTAGATCGTATTCAAGACAATGCTGAAGCTTGGGAGAATGACAAAGGTAGAAAGTCAGGTATAAATTATGATTATGAATGCATTGAATCTTTTATCAGAACTGATGACTTTCAAAATATTAAAAATGTTTATGGTTTAGATTGCCAAGCTATTGCTTCTTATTTTAAGGCTTTTGCTTCCTACATTGAAGTGCCTAAAAAGAAGTGGAATAAGTATCATGAACCTTATAAAGATGTTGCTAAGAATGTTCCTGCAAGAAATACTGAAGTTTATACTGCTAATCATGTTTTACCTAAACCTTATATTGAGAAAATACCTTTTCCAGTTAAGGTAAAGGAACATTCTATGAAGGCTAGTATGGTAGATGAAAGTATGAAAAAAGTTGTTGAACCTGATAAACAAATGGTTGATGAACCTATAATAGCAAATGTGAAAGACTTTGTCACTCAGTATGAGGAAGAGGGACACACTATCCTTTGTAAGGATACCTCTAATATTGTTTCACATAGTCGTGCTACGAGAGCTAGTATTCCTGTGTTTTCTGTTAGAATAAGTGATCATCGCTATGATGGTCCTTGTGATAGCTATATTGTTAAGTTTATGCATGATACTAAAAGTTATTATGAGAGAGGGAAAAGTGTTCTTATGCATCTCAATAATATCAAGTTTCCCCGTTTTATGCTGAAAGTTTTTATGTTGCACTTATTTTGCCTTCTTATGCAAGTTGCCTTTGGCTTCAGTAACTTGTTTGTTTACAAAATCCCCTTGCATAGGAAGTGGGTTAGACTTAAATGTGTGTGTGTGTTTTTGCTTCTTAATGCTCTCTTTTACTTCAATCCATATCCCTATGAGAGCTTCTTCAAAACTATCATGCCCATCTTAATGGCTATAAAGAAAGAGATTTATGGGAGACAACCTAATTTGTTTTTTCTTTTAGTTTGTTTTTGTTTCTTTGAGTCTTGGAAGTTATTACTTCGGTAATAACCGCTCCTTGTCTGTTTTGTTTGGTTTTGTGTCAAGATCAACCTCTAATGAGAGAGAAGTAATATTTGGGGAAGTTGCTGTCCCGAAACAGATTTTTGTGCTTCACCGTAAAAATTCGTGAGAGATCTCTGTGTGTCGGATTGAGTTGTAATTTTTTGTGCTTCTGCCCCAAGTTGTTATTTAACTTTCGTTAGTTTTGCACTTTTTTATTTGAGCAATAGAAGATTTTATAAAAAATATATATTTACCTGCTGATTTGTTTTGACAGATTTTGCCACTCTTGCATCTGCTTCTTTATTCGATTTCCTTTTTGAATTCTTTTTGGGTTTTTGGAAGGAGTTGATACAGTATCTTATGTTTTGATGGTTTTCAGTTGAAGTTGGACTCAAAAGGTTTTATCACTTCACTTATACTAATGTTGCTAATGAGAACTGTGTGAAGTTTTGTGTGAAAGAAATTTCCAGGTAGTGGAGATAATGGTGTAATAAGGAAGAGAAAGGTTGTATGACTCAAGTAATAAGTGTATGAAGATGAAGATATTGATGATATTCAAGTGATGACTTCGGAAGAATCTACTAGATACCAAATTCAGAGACCTGCAGAGTCCGTTTCCAACTAGGTAACAGTTCTAGTAAGAAAAGTTCCGTGAAAATACAATCCAACTATATTTTTGCAGTTTTTAGTTAATAAGGAAAGCTACGAAGCGAAAAAAGGGACGTAAACGGAGCCAGGGTGGCTCACACCACCCTTTGGCGCGGGCCTTCCCCTGGCCGCGCCACCAGGTGGTGAGTCCTCCCCGGACTCCGCCTCCGACTCGTTTTCTCCCAGTACCTTCCTTTTGATATGAAACATCGTAATATATAACCCCACGGATCCCCCGAGGTCCGTATATCGTGTTTTCGTCGTGTTTTCGTTTCGATCTGTTTCTGCCAGGACATACTCTTTGAAAGCCTAGAATCACAATGGTGTCCGCCAAGGCTAAAGGGAAGGAGCTTATGGAGGAAGACCTCCAAGACCCCAAGCAGGGGCTGGTACCTTTTGTTACTTGCCCTGCATCAACGGAAGCCCTACGAGTCACTAAGGAGTTCTGCGATAAGTACCGAGACTTGCAGAGGAAGGTGGGCATGCTTCAATGGTAGAATAATAGGCTTCGCAAGATGCTGGAAGATTACCTCACGTCAACTAAGAAAATATTACCACCACCATCGAAGGAGTAATTTGTCATCAGGTTTGGCATCCCCTTGGTTTGTTCCAAGCTTGGGGGAGTGATGCGATATCATATCACTATCTTCTATCTGTTTACCTTATTAGTAGAGTCATATCATGAATAGAAGAGTTATTATGTAGTATGGTTTGCATTATGGAAGTGTCCCCTCTCTCGTTAGATATGTATCCCTTGGTGTGAGTTTCTGTTATGGAATATTAATGAGAAGTTCTATCATTCACTCTTTTGCATAGCTTATGTTAGTTTTCAATTCGTGGTTATATGATTGATCTTGTTGTTAGTATTGGTATCACTTTGGGATCATTGAGTTAATTTAGTTGGTTTTGGCAAACCTGGCTCGGTCAGTAGCAACACCTTTTTGAGAGTTGAAAAGAAAAAGATAGAAGTACTCTAGAGAAAAATAATTTCATCATCTTTCTTTCTTGATTTGCTCATAAGTCTAGTATTCTCTACTTAAGATCTTTTGTGCTTCCAAGGAAGATTCATGTTTGTCTTTATCATTTGTATGTTTGTTTGTTTCCTTCAACTCTTGTACTTGCTACCCAGCCTTGCTAGCCAAAAACCTGTACTGAGAGGGTATTCTTCTCATGCATCCACTCCTTTAAACCAAAACCTTTGCCATTTGCGTCCACCATACCTACCTAGTAGCATTATTGCTATTCCAAGTAAATTCTTGTTTTGTCTACCTCCCAAATTAAACTTGTTATGCGAAAATTAGTGATTAAAGCTCTCACGAACTTGATGGCACACTTTACTTTCTTGCATTTAATAAACTTGAACCATTGTGCTCACCTATGTTGCGTATATGCTTGCGCTTTGTAAGTTGTGAATTAGCAGAACCATGTTGTCATGGGGAACGCTTTCAACATTGCACTGGTACTTCGTACCAAGTTGATATCATGTTCTTTTGTCTATGGATGTCGTCGGTGTGAAATGAAAGGGGAGCTTGTAAGTCCATGGAGTTATGCATATGTGTTAGAGAAACGCCTGGGTTGCTGGTCTAATCCATGCTGACATGGTGGAAACCTGCAGCGTAACCATAACGAGTATCTATGAAGCATTCTTCTTATAAAAAAGAGATTGAGAAAAAAAAAGAAAAAAAAAAGAAAAAAGAGATTATGAAAAGAGGAAAGAGAGAAAAAAGCACCATATTCCCATGGTAAATAAGAAGATTGCTGGGATACTTGTTGTCTGCTTGCCTTGTCATTTTAATATGGGGATTCTTCCATAACATCGGGCAAGGGGTACCCCGTTGGCGGTTCTCAATGATACACATATGCTTACGATGACAAGAACTTACCGGTGACTAAACTTGAGTAGCATGAGGAGCGGCCCTCGTATTCAAGGGACATGAGATTCTCAACTTACAACTTGTCAATGCATATCCTCATTTTTTTATCACTTTAACCTTAATCACCTAAAGATGCCTATGATAGGGGCAATGAGAGCTGAAAGCTAGTAAGTATCTTAATTTTTGGGAGCTCTTTATGAGACTTGCAATCCCTGCTTCCCTCTTTGAAGGGCCTTTCTTTTACTTTGTAGTTGAGTCGGTAAACCTACTCCCTTCTATCTCAACAAGTATTTTGAGTTGATGTGTTTCATTCATTCATATGATGATTTATTCAATCATGTCTCTTATGTTCCTTGTTTTGCACATTGCTCTTATCTTGATGTTTACTACTTTGAAAGCTTTCATTGAAAACTAGCTATTTGTGAACTCCAGCAAATTATCAACTATCCTTAGACCAAGAGCTAAGTTTGCCATTACCAATTATGATTCACTTTATGTATCTTTATTGTGTTTCCTTTACTCATTGCAAGTTGAGTTATATAATAGTGAGTTGTCTTCTATTATGATCTATGTATTTGATGAATGTGATGCTTCTTGTCCGTATTCTTTTATCGACTCTTCACTCCATAAACCTGAGGTCATGTTTATTGAGCTCAGTTTCGCTTGGGGACAAGCGAAGTCTAAGCTTGGGGGGAGTTGATACGTCCATTTTGCATCACTATTCTATGTCTTAATTCACTATTATCCATTGATATATTTCGTATTGAGAGGTGATACTTATGTTATTTCATCTATTTTTGCATGGTTGACGACTTTTGGAGCATGGACCGCTGCAGTCAGGATTCTGATGAAAAAGGTGCTGTTTGGAGGAAAAATTCGCGAAGATCGGAAAATCCGGGAAAATATATGGAAATCCCTATTTTTCAAGAAGACTAAGGATGC
Organism: Avena eriantha; assembly: GCA_910589775.1. Lineage (NCBI taxonomy): Eukaryota > Viridiplantae > Streptophyta > Magnoliopsida > Poales > Poaceae > Avena > Avena eriantha. Next base: position 49,246,561 of record OU342746.1, on the reverse strand, counting down.
CAGAAGATGGAGTGGAGGTGGGCCACAGGGGGCCCACACCACCCCATGGCGCGGGCAGGCCTAGGTCGCGCCTGGAGGTGGTGTGGCCACCCTGGCCTACTCCAGCCTCTCCCCTCTGGTGTATATCATCCTCCCGAAACCCTAAGACTCGGGGAGCGACCACAGAAAGATTCTGCCGCCTCTGCAGGGTAGAAAACACCAAGAGAGAAAGATCTCTCCGGCAGACAGATTTCTGCCGGGGGAATTCCTTCCCGGAGAGGGGAGGTCGTCTCCATCAACACCACCATCAAGCTGGACTTCATCGGGATCATCATCATCATCACCATCATCATCACCATCAGCACCCTCATCACCATCTCCATATTGCTGTAACAATTGCGTTGAATCTTGCATAGTTCATAGGGGAAACTTTCCCGGTGTTGATTACTCTTTGTAGTTGATGCTATTGAGTGAACCATTGCATTATTGTTTATGTTCAGATTGTTATACATCATTATTCCATCTCTGATCATGATCCATATGATGTCTTGTGAGTAGTTTTTTTTGTTCTTGAGGACATGGGAGAAGTCTTGTTGTTAGTAGTGGAGTTGCATTGAGAAAGATTCAATAGATTGTTATTTAAGGTGTGGTGTACTTCTTCTAGTGGTGTCATGTGAACGTCGACTACATGACACTTCACCTATAAGGGCCTAGGGGAATGCATTGTGTATTTGGCTACTAATCGTAGGGGTTGCTGGAGTGACAGAAACCTGAACCCCCGTTAGGAAACCATTGCACGAGGGACGTAAGGGTCTTAGAGTTTAAAGCTGTGGTTATGTTTCTACCTTAATTACTTTCTTGTACTTACGGATGTTTGAAAGGGGTATAATCACAAGTATGTATTAGTCTTGGATGGGGTGGTACATTAGCATAGGTTTACCCACACAACACTTAGCAAGCTAAAGAAGATTAATCGACTATATGAAGTGAGAGCACTTGACAGTCTTCCCATGTGTCCTCGAGAACGTTTGGTCATCTTAAGAAATACAACCGGCTTTTCCTTTGCTGCATAAAGGATTGGGCCACTTGCTGCATTTATTCCTACTATCTTTTATTTACTCGTACTTTGTTTACTTGCTTTATCGAAAACTCCTAAAAATCCGTTTGCTAAGTATTTGCAGAGAATTCCTGATCCATACCACTAGCCAGCACCTTCTGCTCCTCGTTGGGTTCGACACTCTTACGTATCAAAAATACTACGATACACCCCCTATACTTGTGGGTCATCAACCAACGGTGAGCAGTGGAGAAGCCAGTGTAGCCGCGCCTGTTTAACTCGTAGCCATGTTGAGCGCATGCCAGAGCACCAAAGCCACCTCGTTCAGCCACACCGCGCCTCTCTCTCTCTCCGCGCGTACCCGCACTCGCCGCATCACCAACCACCTCCCAGACACGACCATTTGCCGCCACGCGCCCCATGACCACCGTACTCGATGACGAACACTGTTGTACCCGCACAAAGCACGGACCTCTCCCGACCAACTGAGACCGCGCCTTGCCGCGCCACTACGCCCGTGACGATCACCGCAGTCCACTGCATCGACCCATGCCATCCGCCATGCCTATCGCAACCTGTAGCAACATCGCCGATGAGCCTGAGCCATGCCGCCCTGCCTCTCGCCGGTGTATAAATAGGACCCTTCCCAGACCTCAAACGGCACATCATTCCACTCCCCTCTCTCTCAGAAACAACCCAGACCCTTCCCCAGAGCAAGACGAGAACCACGTCGCCAGAATTTCGCCGGAGCCCACCGCTGCAGTGAAGGAAGGGCGTCATCGATTGGAGCCACCCTAGGAGCCGCCGTGACCACCAATCGACTCGTCGTCATTGACCGGCCCATTTGCCCCCATCGCCGGACCTAGCTGGAGCCCTGGTAAGCCTCCGATGACCCCCACCGTGCCGCTAGATTTAGAATCTCGCAAGCCCTCTATGACGTAGACGACGAACCTCAGTCGTCGATCTTGTTCTAATCGTAGCGCTGAAAATTGTTGATACCGCTCCGTGTCAGATCTACCGTTGACGCATGGGGCCAGCTTGTAAGCAGCCCACTGCGCGCGCACTGTGTAGTTGGGCTTGCCCAAGTTCTTTCCCGCGCATATCCCAGTGATTCAAACTTAGTTTTATTTTATTCAAAACCCTGTTTTTGTAGTTGTATTCAAAATTGAATTCAAGGAGATGTCATGAACCAAATTGCATGATTCCAATTTTGGTAGAAAGGTATTGAAAATATCTAATCACTCCTATTGGATTCAAACCAATTGAAATTGTAGATCACCTATAGCAAAAATAACAAGACATAGACTTTTACCACTTCAAACATTTTTATAAAATCAACCATGAATGCTTTTGAGTTGATTCCAACTCTCGAAAATCACATTTTCCATGGTCTACATGAATATGTAAAAAGATTTGGTTTTACAAATATTAAACATGGATTAGTATCAAAAGAATGCTATATAGGCATTTCTAGCCACTTTAATATTATTAAATAGTAATATTAAATCTTGTAATATATGACCACCACTTTAAATCACATTCCTGAGTGTTGGAATATGTGGTGATGACATGTGTCAATATGATCCCATATTTTAATTGGAGAATATTAAATGTTAAGTATTTTTCAATGAGTAGAAATTACTTTTCCCAAAATAAGATAAATAAGAATGTGTCATTATCTCATGTGATGATTGAGATGATGCTAGATCATCTAGTGTGAGCATTTGTGTGCTAAATAGAAGTAGTTAAGTGTTGTTTGGTGATTTTGTACCTCGTGTGTATTTATAGAAGCTAGTATCGACCCGCGCTACGACGAGGAGGAGTACTTCGAGGAAGAAGAAGAGAACTTCAATGACTGCATCCAACAAGGCAAGCTATCCATGAAGGCTAACTAATGCAAGCCATCCATACAAGATAACCCAGGAAAGATGCATTAGGCATGCCTGGTTATGCAATCTTAATTATACCAATTCCCAATTTTACTTGCAAGCTTCATTCTTTTCCTTTTACTAAATTTCCTTACTTAGTTAATGAATTGTGATTAGTGGAAAATAGGATGGATACCATCAAGACCATAGAACTAGTCTTGGATACTTATACTTGATTAGCACCCCTCAATAGTGATACCCTCAACACTAGTGGCTAGTGCTAAGCTAAAACTTGATCACCTTAGATGGGAACACTTAGAGAAAATGATTATGAAAACCTTGGGATGATGATTCATTCTATTGAAATGTTTTCACATGTGTTATGAAACACAATGGTTGGATGATGAAACAGAATGAGGAATGAGCCTTGACTTTGACAAAAACTGATGGTTGGGTTCAGATGCGATATCATTCCAATTTTACCATACAACCACAATACCTGAATTGGGTAGGGCTTAACTAGAAGCTTATATGTCTTAGTATGGGTTCCCTTGCGGAAGAGGTTCAGCTGAGGCTACCTCATGAATATAAATGTCCACCTATGCAGTTCCCAGGATGGCATATGACCATGGCTGGGAGGCCAAACTCATAGGAAAGGTGCCTATACTAGGGTGTGTAATTTTTTTGAAAGGTTAGGATTGATTATCTGCATACCAAGTATGATGATTCAAGGTTATCCCTAACGGATGTATCGAATCCTGTGGTGAAAGTGTACCACCTCTATAGAGTGTCAAACTATGCGAATAGCCGCGTCCGCGGTTATGGACAGTTGGAGTGGCCATACTGTTCCATTGTCAGATGTTTTCAAAATGACTTGTGACTTGAACAATGACTTTGACTTGACTACAACAGAGTTGTGGACATGAAAACTAGGTTCCTAGTTAAGTAATGTAGAGAACTAAATTAGGTCTTTACTCTTAAAGTCCTTCTGGAATAAACCTGGCGTTTTGCAAACAAAACTAGAGCTTAAGATTCCTACTAGTTTTACCTTACTTATGTTAGTGATAGTTTGCGAGTACTTAAAGAGTACTCATGGCTTTGTCCCTGGCTATTCCCATGGCCAGACTATGAGGAAGACTACTTGGAAGATGGACAGCAGGAGGTCTATGATAACTAGGATCATCTCCCCTCGTCAACATTGCTTGTGACCTTGAAGATGGAGTCTACTACATTTATTTCCACTGCTCTGATTTGTATTAAGACTTGATCATGAGATCAACTATTTGTAAGACTATTATGGTTTCTAATGGATGATGTACTGTGGTACCAATTATGTTATGTCTTGCAAAATTGGTAATCCTGGGATTGCGATGTACGGCATAACAGGCATCTGGACTTAAAAATCCAGGTGTTGACAAGTTGGTGTCAGAGCCATCCTAACCATAGGAGACCTTAGTTAGAATGGACGTCTGAAAAACCTAGTTTCAAAACAAAGTAATTGAGTATTTATGAAAACCTATTCTCCCTCTTATCCTTGAGATTCTTTCAAACAGAGTTCACATGTTCCTCAAAATTCTTACAATTCTACATAAAATTTCACACACTTGATCACCTCACTAACTTACTCATCTTAATTGCTTATAGATGGAGGTCAAATATAGCAAGTTTTACCAGTTGGGCAATGGAGGGCAACTTATCTTTGAGAGGGATTTGGATCAGCTCTCGGAGTATCTTGGACGCCCGCACCCGGAGTTCTTCGGAGCACGGCTCAATGACCAACAAGGAGGGGAAATACAGTGGCTGATAGTTGCGGATCTGAGAGGCAAAATGGAGCCACCTCTTTCAGAGAAGATTCAGTTCAGCGTAAGGGAGAACAACTGGCTAGACGAACTAGCCAAGGCTATGCAGGAAGCTCTTGCATGTCTGTGTGCACAAAACATCAACCAGATCAACGGCACCCGTTTTTCCCACTATGCAAGGCGTGACTCTAGTGGACAGCCTTTGGCCATGCCGGCACATCCAGAGTTGAAGCATCACGTGGACCACCTGGATTTCATGCTACACGAGACTCGGAAGGAGTTGGACAACGTCCGTGCCTACGCCAACCAGAACCATGCTGAAGCTACTGAGAGGAAGCAAACCCTCGCCATCCTCGCCAAGGAGTGCACGTCACTATGTCGCCAGCGTGACAAGAAGGATCGCATCATCGCCCGTCTTCGTCAGAAGGTGGCCACCCTGGAGGAGACTATCCACGACCAGGAGATGCAGCTTGAGGAGAAGGAAGAGGAAGGGGAAGATATCTGTGAGGATATCCACTCTTACCTCAGCGATGATGATGACTATCTGGAGGATGTCCCCATGGAGTACCACACTGACGAGGATGATGCCGACTTCATTGATGACGAGGAGCCCGACAGTCCTAATGATGAGTAGTCACACCTGAGCACTATCGTAGGTGTGAGTTTGTACCCGGTCCCACTATATCGTAGCTTCATAGAATGGTTCTTAAAACCATATGTTTTCATAGTTGTGGTGCCTGCTTGTATTGTGTTCTTGGAATGAATGAATGAATGAGAAGGAGTTGTTAGTGTTCAAACCTTAGTCATACTCAAAGTTTAAAGTTTTTTGAACCATACCCATAAACCGTAGAAATTTCCCTCTTGTCTTATGATCTATCTCAATCTTCAGATGACTCGTGGAAACCCCGTGGGAAGCAACTCATCCTAGGACCCAATGCTTCAGATTCTACAGATGTTAGTTTCATATCGTGAAGCTGGTAGAGTAGAATGCCAAGACAATCTAGCCACTCTTCAACAGATAGCCCAGATGGCCCATAACAATCAAGGTCATGGAAACCAAGATCACCATGGATCCAAACTCAAGAACTTCCAAAACACCAATCCTCCCATGTTTAGCAAATCAGAAGAGCCCTTAGATGCCAATGACTAGCTGCAAACTAGGGAAAACAACTTACAAGTGGCAGGAGTAGATACCAATGAGAAGGTACTGTTTTCCACCCACTATCTGGCAGGCTATGCAAGATCATGGTGGAACAGCACCCGTACCATGAACGGAGGACAATGATGACTTGGGAAGAACTCAAGCTCAAGTTCATCAGGACCCATGTGCCCACAGGTTTGATCAAGAGGATGAGGGATGAATTCAAGGAGCTGAAGTAGGGAAGAATGACTGTGGTAGAGTAGCGTGAAAAAATCCTGTCTCTAGCTAGGTATGCCCCTGATGAGATTAACAATGAAGCAAAGAAGAAGGAGAGATTCTTGAATGGCCTGCATGATGAGATGCAGACAGTGTTAGTCAACATTACCTTTGATGACCTCGAAGCTTTAGTGGATTCTGCTATCCAAATGGAAGGAAAGATCAACCAAGCCAGTGAGAACTGTAAGCATCGTATGATGCACCAACCTGGACCCCACCATACCCCGAAGTATCGCCCCAACCCATCTGCAGGATATGCACCCAGAAACAAAAAAAACCTATGACTCGTCCAAACTATCCCAATCGTGGCGGAGGAAACCTGAGGCCCGGAGGCCACAACAACCATAACAACAACCCCGGCAACCCCAATAACTTCAATCGTGCACCACCAAGGTCCAACAACAACAACAACAATACTACCCCAAGAACTAGAAGCAATGTTGTGTATTTCGCAAGGAAAGACAAGTCAATGATAAATTGCTTTGAATGCGGAGTCACGGGTCACTACTCCAACGAGTGCCCCAAGAAGTTTGCCGCAGCAACCAATGTTACTACACCTGCCCAACAACAACGGCGTGTCTAACCTGGAAAGAGGTTTGCCCCGGGAAACCCGCACAACCGTATCGGTCGTCTTTTCCACATGAATGCGGAAGAAGCCCAGGAAGCGCCAGATGTCGTGCTAGGTATGTTTTCTGTTAACTCAGTATTAGCAAGAGTGTTGTTTGATTCTGGAGCATCGCACTCGTTTGTTACAGAAGAATTTGCATGCACTAGTAAGATTCAACCCACAAATTTGAAGCATGTTATTATAGTTCAAATACCTGGTTCAACCACCAAAGCTAGAAAATTTGCATGGTCGTGCCTATCAGAATCAATGGGATAGATTTGTATGCCAATCTAATAGTACTTTGAACCAAAGGTTTGGAAGTGGTACTAGGAATGGACTGGATGTCGAAACATCAAGGATTGATAGATTGTGCCAAGAAAGCCATAACCATGACCAGTACCACCGGAGTATCAGTAGAGCATGTATCTGAGACGCTACCCCATCAATTCAAGTGCAACAAGAGTTTAGCTCAATCGACCATTAACCAGGTCAGAGTAGTCTGTGAATACCCTGATGTGTTCCTAGATGAACTGCCCGGTATGCCTCTAGATCGGGATATTGAGTTTAGTTCTTGGAACTGGACCCATAGCTCAGAGGCCATATAGTATGAACCCATCTGAAATAGTGGAGTTGAAGAAGCAACTTGATGATATGTTGGGAAAAGGTTTGATACAACCAAGTGCATCACCATGGAGATCACCTGTTTTATTTGTGGATAAGAAGGATGGTGCCAACCATTTGTGTACGGATTATTGGAAGCTGAATGGTGTCACCATCAAGAACAAGTACCCATTGTCGAAGATAGAAGATTTGTTTGACCAACTGACTGGTGCCAGAGTGTTTTCTAAGGTTGATCTTAGAACTGGTTATCATCAATTGAAGATTCACGCAACAGATATTCCCTAGACCGCCTTCACCACCAGATATGGATTGTATGAGTATAATGTCATGTCTTTTGGATTAACCAATGCCCCCGCTTATTTCATGAACCTCATGAATAAGGTTTTTATGAATTTTCTGGATAAGTTTATCGTTGTTTTTATCGATGACATTGTGATCTACTCCAAGTCAGACGAAGACCATGAACAGCACCTAAGAACCATCCTTGAAACCCTTAGGGAGCATCAGTAGTATGCCAAGTTTAGAAAATGTGAGTTCTGGTTAAAGGAAGTAGGATTCCTAGGACATATCTTGTCGGCAGGCGGAGTTGTTGTCGATCCCGCCAAGATTAAGGATGTTGAAGAATGGAAAGCCCCAACCACCCAAACTGAAGTCCGTGCATTTCTTGGATTAGCCAGATATTACCGCAAGTTTGTTGAAGGATTTTCAAGCATCGCAAGGCCGATGACTCAGTTGTTGAAGAAAGATAAGAAGTGTGAATGGACGGACAAATGCGAAGCAAGTTTTCAAGATCTTAAGAAGAGATTGATTTCAGCCCCAATTTTGATCATGCCGGATATCAAGAAGCCTTTTGATGTGTATTGTGATGCATCCAAGATTGGTCTCGGATGTGTGTTGATGCAAGAAGGCAAAGTCATATCACATATGCCCAGACAACTGAAGCAAGATGAGCAGAACTATCCTACACATGACTTAGAGCTGGCAGCCGTAGTTTTAGCCTTGAAGACATGGTATCATTATCTCATGGGTAACCGTTGTGAGATTTATTCGGATCACAAGAGTTTGAAATATATTTTCACCCAGAAGGAGCTGAATATGAGGAAAAGGAGACGGATAGAGTTAATCAAGGATTATGACCTTGACATTCATTATCACCCCAGCAAGGCCAATGTGGTAGCGGATGCTCTTAGTAGATTGCAGTGTAGGTTAAACAGCATGATTAAGGAAGACCAGCCAAGTTTGCATGAGGAGTTGGAGAATTTTAGAATGGATCTAGTTAGCGAAGGATTTCTAGCTAGCATAGAACTTCAACCCACTTTGATCAGTCAGATAAAGGAAGCCCGGAAAGGAAACGCAAGTATTGATGGAATCAAGCGTTGTATCGGAATAGGGAAGGTACCCGGATTCACCGAAGATGAAGAAGTAGTTTTGTGGTATAAAGGATGTATCTGTGTGCCAGCAAACTCAGAGTTGAAATAAGTCATTATGCAGGAAGTCCATGATACCCTTTATTTTATTCATCTGGGAGGAATGAAGATGTATCAGGATCTGAAGAAGAAATTTTGGTGGCACAAAATGAAGAGAGAAGTCGGAAGCTACATAGCTAAGTGTGACATCTGTCAGAGAGACAAAGCAGAACATCAGCGACCCGCGGGCCTTTTGCAACCATTACAGATTCCGGAATGGAAATGGGATTCTGTTGGAATGAATTTCATCACCAGTTTACCTACATCTAGTAGGGGAAATGATTATATTTGGGTCATCGTAGATAGACTATCCAAGGTATCTCATTTCATACCCATCAAGACTACTTATCAAAGCTCAAAGCTAGCAGAGTTGATTGCTAGAATAGTCAGTCTGCATGCAACCCCCAAGACCATAGTGTCGGATCGAGGAACCCAGTTTACCTCAAGGTTCTGGAAGAAAGTCAAAGAAGGATTAGGAACCAAACTGAACTTCAGCACCGCGTATCACCCATAGACCGACGGACAAACAGAAAGAGTAAACCCGATACTAGAAGATATGTTGAGAGCTTGTGTGTTAGAATATGGATCTAAATGGGAAGATTGTCTACGGTTTGCAGTGTTCTCCTACAACAATAGCTATCAAGCCAGTTTGCAAATGGCCCCATTTGAATTTTTGTATGGAAGGAAGTGTCGTACCCCCTTGAATTGGTCGCAAGTAGGAGAGAGTCAGATATTCGGACCCAACATCCTACGAGAAGCCGAAGAGAAGGTTCACAAGGTCCGTGAACACCCCAAGACCGCCCAATCCAGACAGAAGAGTTATGCTGACAAGAGACGTCGAGACCTGACCTTCACTAGGTTCCTAGATACTTGCCTGTTATCTCTCATTCTTAACAACCTCATCTACATGGAGTTTGGTTGTGAACTTAAGTTGGCTTTGGAACTTGTAGAATATTTGCCGGTTGTAGATACTCGTTGCTTGTATCTCAATCTCACTACAAAAATAGTAACTAGGGATAATTGTCCTTGTAATTGAGTCCTGCTCCTTTTCCTTTTCCTGAATTCCTTCACAAATCCTCTGGTACTCGCCCAAGAAACTAATCACACTATATGTTGCACCTACATTGTCTTTGGAAACTGAATTAGTGCCTTCACTCCTAGCTGTTGAGTGTATGAAAGGGAAAAACTCCTTTTTGAAGTAAACAGGAACAAATCTATGCCTGTTATCCCACATAGCTTTGAAATATTTCAGGTGTTCAACATCATATTTCTGAATCATCTGCAGCCATAACATTTCAAATTCTTTCACAGTCAATGAATTGCACAAGATATCCGAGAAATCTGCATGTAGGTCCTTCTTGGTAGAAAATGATCTTCCACACTTTTCTTCGGCTTTCTTTCTTATATGGAAAAAGCAAAATCGATGCACTATGTTTGGGAAAACAGCAGAGATTGCTTTGCTCATCGACACACACTGATCTGTGATAATTGTAATAGGATCCTTGTTTCCCATACATTCCCGAAATGTTTGAAACAACCATGTAAAAACATCAATTGTCTCATTCTGAACAAATGCACAAGCAAACAAGCAATTATTCCCATGCCCTGTTACACCTACAAAAGGTGCAAATGGAAGGTTGTATCGGTTTATATTGTAGGTTGTGTCAAAACTAACACAATCTCCATATAGCTCGTACATCTTCCTTGAATTTTCATCTGACCAGAATATACTTAGAACCTTATTGCCAGGTCCAAGTTTGAATGTATAGTAGAACCTAGGATCAGCTTCTTTCCTTTTCTTGAAATATTCCAACACTTGGGTCATGTCATTTTGCCGGCATTCATTTCTTATTGCTGTTCAGACATTGCTGACATACTTTTTGGTGTAAGGAAGAGCACCAACACCACCTCTTAGGTATGCCAAGATTGCCATTATTTTCCTTGTAGGTAGCTTTACTGAATTGAATGTACGAATGAATAGTTTCTCTTGATTAGTCATGTGCTTATGAGACCTAAGAAACTTCGACTCGTCTGGTGGACTCAACTCATGATTGTGCTCAAGATCAACTGAAATGACAAACCACTTATCATTCCTTAATGAAACCACCATCTTAGCCAGGCAACCTGTTATTTCTACAAGGTTTCCCCTTCTTTTTCTCTGTGATTCAAATGGCACAACCCCTGCTCTCTCTTGTCTCCTTTGCTGCTTTTTTTCCTTCTTGCTTCCAAAGTCTCTTCATCAAGAATCTTGCCCGAACGGTTGCATAAAAATGTGGCTCGTGTATGTCCACTACTGCCTGCCTTTTTTGCATGATAATTTCCAGCCTTCTTTATTAAAAATCCACATATACCAGCATACTCATTGTAAAACTGGTAAGCTTCTTCATCCGAATCAAAAATCATGTCAAGATGTGGAGTATGACGACGACGGACTTCTTGGCTGCAGGTTTCTACATTTTCGAGCTCCAAGAATGTTTCTATATCTTCCTGTGAGAGATGCTCAACCGGACCTTCATGTTCAACATTATGTCCCGCTAGAACACTGGGTGGTTGATCTGTAGGAGCACTTGGTGGATGATCAGAAAAGGCAGTTGTTGCATCTTCAGTAGAAGAATTTGGCATATTATCACCAAAAATAGCATATTCAGGTGCTGGATCGTCCCATTCTCCATCTAAATTTTCTTGATTTTCGGGTGCACTGTTGTCAAACAGCCAAGTAGATTCTTCCCCTTCATGTGAGGTGTTTTCCGCATCCATTGAATTCTCATGTTGTTGGTAATAACCTGGTTCTTCATCTTCTTGCATATTATCATTGCCATCTATCATGAATAGTTTATTCTGCATTTTTATTTTTAAAACAAGATGAGAATAAAAACTAACAAAACAGATACAAGGATATAGATATACAATCTGTTTGTTTACCTCATCACCCATTGGACATTGTAGAAAATCATTGTAATATTCTGCTTCAGCTGACCTCTCAACTCTAAACAACATATCTGTGTAGGACAAGCCCTCTTCTTGCAAACAGTTCAGCTGCTAAAAGTAGTTATGCTTTGTTAGTTACTGCAAAAATGTAATAATCTTATATTGAATAAATGCATGTTCACTCTATACCTTGTTAGAATCATATTCATTATGGTAAGAAGCATTACTGAACATAAATCATGTTATGCACCCACATCATAATTACTATCATGAGATTTTTCCTAAGGTATTTACCTGATTTGTTGCTGCATTGGAAATTTTGAAAACTTGAACTAGCTTCTAAAATTCCAGAACCTGTATTATGTTGTTCAACCTGAAACATGTGTGCATCAAATATGTATATTCTTAGAGACCTTTTCAGCAAAACATCAGATTGCATCATGATAACAATACTCACTGTTGGTGTAGCTGATAAATGGGAGGGGAATGCATGCCGATTCATGAAATTTTGACGCTGCATCGCACTAGCCAATTGCTGAAAACAACAACAGACTAATAGGTGAACAATAAAAGTCAACCGAACATATCAATATTTTTTGACATTAATTTTTGCTTGCCTGATTTTGCATCACACTGTTATTTTTCTCTCCTTGTGCACTCATTGTTTCTAGCTGTGTTCGAAACAAGAAATCACCATAGTTGTGCATAATCTCTGCAAAAAGTATGTACTTTTTACTATGATGTTTTGCTTAGAGAATCAAATGCAACACATTATATGTGCTTGATGATTTTTCTTATGGACAGGTCACCTTCATATGTGCTTGATGGTCCTAAATCAACAACACCTATACAAAAAGTACAAGTTTAACAGATTTAAGGACAAGGAGTAACAGGAAGATAGAAGGAGTAAGATAGGTTTTCCATGGGAGAGCAGATAAATTTTGCACATACTGGATGTTCCTGTATCCATAATCCCTGCAGAAAAGTAGAACAGTATCATCCCTCCTTTACCTTACTATATTGATTTTCGTTTTCAGGCCAAAAACAGTATCTTGAGATTCTGAGAAGGTGCAATAAAGCAGATCTATGCTTGAGGATTTAATAAGGATAAGATGCTAACCAGGTGGTGTTTTTGAAGTTTCTCTACTAGTGAGATCTGGTCTTGTTCCCTGGAATCCTTCATTGTTCATGCTTTGATTCTTCCTCATTTTTTTTCCATGGAGTTCCCCTTCGCCTGGGTGGTGGCCGTCGTGAGAGGAAGGGAAGAAGGGAGAAAGAGAGTTGTTGAGGGCAAAATCCATCGGATGATAGTTATCCCGTGTGTGTTCTGATCCTGGAAGCTTCTACACAGTAGAAAACAGCCCAAAACCGGGTACAAGAGGAAACACAGCCCAAAACCGGGTACAGGAAATAACACAGCCCAAAGCCCAACAACAACAACACATACATGAGCTACAGCCCAACAAAAACAATACAACATGAAAGATAGAAACGACAGACAAGTCAAATCGCTGATGACATCAGCCGACTGAGAACTAAGTAGTTCTCAGTCTACTGAGCCCTAGGCATGCCCATGATTTATGGTGTGATCTTCTCACGGCTACATAAACAATTGATCGAAACTAAATATCAAATCGATTGTCTACTGTCTATGCCATGATTTAGCTCATAATCAAATCTATAACAAACACATGGAAACGTGAATTAAAAAATGGAAAGGAGATCAAATTGTTTTTCTACATATATAGCAGCTAATAGCAATAGTCTGCCACAGTATGCGGCCCTACACGACGACGGGTCTCTCAAACGCATGGAGACAAAACAGCTCTCATCGACAGGCGACAGAGGCCATCAGCGCCAAGAGATGGCGATTAACTCCGGGCCGGCAGTGGGAGCAGCGCCCGGTACAGCGGGCGCCACTACTACCGGAGAGAACACTGTGCCATGGTAGCACCATCCATAGCTCTCTCGCCCTCAAGACAAAGGCATAACCCTCTAGCACTTCAGCGGCATTGCCAGCTATTGCTCGCTGGCGTCCTCCAACACAACCCGGTGGTAGTTCAGGGGCACGGCAAACCCGGCGGTGGTGCGCTCACGCTCAGCCGCGTGGCAACGAAACCCCTGGTCAAGAGACCTCCAGCACTATGCCTCTTGGCATGGCCCGTCCAGGCGTTCCTCGTCAGCGGCCTCCAACGCAACGCGGCAGTGGTTCAGGGACACGGCAAACCCTGCTGGCGGTGCGCTCACGCTCAGGTACGTGGCAACGAACCCCCGGTCGAGAGACCTCCGGCACTACGCCTCCTGGCATGGAGTGATGGAGCTATTATTTAGGCAGGAGTTTGTCGCAGAAACATGCACGCCCTAGCCTAACCTCGTCAGTCTTCAGGTGACGCTCCGATGAGCCTTTAATTCCTTCATCTTATAGCTAGTGTAATCCACCGTACGCACTACCATCTTTTTTTTCAAGAAATCGTCAATGTCATGCTCGCTGTACATTGAATTTTGCTTCAGATTGAATCGCTTTTATCCTGTAGTGCATGAAGGAAGTGTAATTCTTTTAATCTAGTTTGTCATGGATCAAGGATGGAAATACAATGTTGTTGTTCCTTAATTCCTGCATGCACATGTCGCATGTTAACCAAATGCATGACAAAATAAGTACACGAATTTAGTCGAGAATCTACTGAATCAAACCATATCATGCAACGTGAAGAAGGTAAAACTCACCTCGACATTATCTGCTAGTCATCGCGATCCCGCCCACCTGCGCGTGTTTCACTATCGGTCCGCGCTCATTGCCGTAACCTCGCGACTTTGGATTGGTAGGCTGGTCCTCCCTGCTAGGGCCCAAAAGATTCTCCCCCAACACCAGCAATGAGTACCGACCGTGTGTCCTCCACGGTGTGCCGTCTATTAACATTATACAACCAAAGCGATGTCAGGTACTATGTACTGTCAATACCTGGATTTTCCATATACCTGTTATGCCGTACATCGTAATCCCAAGATTACCGTTTTTGCAAAACATAACAGAATTGGTACCACATTACATTATCCATTACAAACCATAATAGTTTTACAAATAGTTGATTACATGATCAAATCTTAATACAAATCAAAGCAACGGAAATAAACGTAGTAGACTCCATCTTCATGGTCACAGGCAATGCTGACGATGGGAGATGATCCTAGTTATCGTAGACCTCCTGTTGTCCATCTTCCGGGTAGTCTTCCTCGTAGTCTGGCCATGGGAATAACCAGGAACAAAGCAATGAGTACTTTTTAAGTACTCGCAAACTATCACTAACATAAGTAAGGTAAAAGGAATCTTAAGCTCTAGGTTTGTTTGCAAAAAGCCAAGTTTATTCCAGAAGGACTTTAAGAGTAAAGACCTAATTTTGTTCTCTACATTACTTAAGTGGGAACCTAGTTTTCATGTCCACAACTCTATTGTGGTCAAGTCAAAGTCATTGTTCAAGTCACAAGTCATTTTAAAAACATCTGACAACGGAACAGTATGGCCACTCCAACTGTCCATAAACGCGGACGCGGCTATTCGAATAGTTTGAGACTCTACAGAGGTGGTACACTTTCACCACAAGATTCGATACATCTGTCAGGGATAACCCTGAATCATCATACTTGGTATGCGGATAATCAATCATAACCTTTCAATTACACACCCTAGTATAGACACCTCCCCTATGAGTTTGGCCTCCCAGCCATGGCCATCTGCCATCCTGGGCACTGCATAAGTGGACATTCATATTCACGAGGTAGCCTCAGCTCAACCTCTTCCACAAGGAAACCCATGCTAAGATATATAAGCTTTCAGTTAAGCCCTACCCAACTCAGGTATTGTGGTTGTATGGTAAAATTGGAATGGTATCGCATCCGAACCCAACCATCAGTTTTTGTCAAAGTCAAGGCTCATGCCTCATTCTGTTTCATCATCCAACCATTGTGTTTCATAACACATATCAAAACATTTCAATAGAATGAATCATCATCCCTAGGTTTTCATAATCATTTTCTTCAAGTGTTTCCATCTAAGGTGATCAAGTTTTAGCTTAGCACTAGCCACTAGTATTGAGGGTATCACTATTGAGGGGTGATAATCAAGTATAAGTATCCAAGACTAGTTTTATGATCTTGATGGTATCCATCCTATTTTCCACTAATCACAATTCATTAACTAAGTAAGGAACTTTAGTAAAAGAAAAGAATGAACCTTGCAAGTAAAACTAGGAATTGGTATAATTAAGATTGCATAACCAGGCATGCCCAATGCATCTTGCCTAGGTTATCTTGTATGGATGGCTTGCATTAGTTAGCCTGCACGGATAGCTTGCCTTGTTGGGTGCAGTCGTTGAAGTTCTCTTCTTCTTCCTCGAAGTACTCCTCCTTGTCGTAGCCCGGATCGGTACTAGCGTCTATAAATACACACGAGGTACACAATCGCCAAACAATACTTAACTACTTCTATTTAGCACACAAAGGCTCACACTAGATGATCTAGCATCATCTCAATCATCACATGAGATAATGACACATTCTTATTTAGGGAAAAGTAATTTCTACTCATTGAAAAATACTTAACATTTAATATTCTCCAATTAAAATATGGGATCATATTGACACATGTCATCACCACATATTCCAACACTTGGGAATGTGATTTAAAGTGGTGGTCATATATTACAAGATTTAATATTACTATTTAATAATATTAAAGTGGCTAGAAATGCCTATGTAGCATTCTTTTAATACTAATCTATGTTTAATATCTGTAAAACCAAATCTTTTTACATATTCATGTAGAGAATGACAAATGTGATTTTCGAGAGTTGGAATCAACTCAAAAGCATTCATGTTTGATTTTATAAAAGTGTTTGAAGTGGTAAAAGTCTATGTCTTGTTATTTTTACTATAGGTGATCTACAATTTCAATTGGTTTGAATTCAACCGGAGTGATTAGATATTTTCAATATCTTTCTAGAAAAATTGGAATCATGCAATTTAGTTCAGTACATATATTTGAACTCAATTTTGAATATAGTTATAGAACATGGTTTTGAATAAAATAGAAAAACTAAGTTTGAATCACTGGGCTATGCGCGGGAAAGAACTTGGGCCAACCCAACTACACAGCGCGCGCAGTGGGCTGCTTACAAGCTGGTCCCACGCGTTAGCGGTAGATCTAACGCCAAGCGGTATCAGCAATTTTCAACGTTACGATTAGAACAAGATCGACGGCTGAGGTTCATCGTCTATGTCGCAGAGGGCTTGCGAGATTCTAAACCCAGCGGCACGGTGGGGGTCGTCGGAGGCTTACCATGGCTCTAGCTAGGTCCAACGATAGGGGCGAATGGGTTGGTCGATGACAGCGAGTCGATTGGTGGTCGTGGCGGCTCCTGGGGTGGCTCCAATCGACGACGCCCTTCCTTTACTGCAGCGGCGGGCTCCGGTGAAATTCCGGCGACGTGGTGCCCGCCTTGCTCCGAGGAAGGGTCTAGGATATTTCTAAGAGAGAGGGGAGTGGAATGGTGTGTCGTCTGAGGTCTGGGGAGGGTCCTATTTATACGTCGGCGAGAGAGGCAGGGCGGCATGGCTCAGGCTCATCGGCGATGTTGCTACAGGTCGCGATAGACATAGAGGATGGCATGGTTCGACGCGGTGGACTGCGGCGATTGTCACACGCGTAGTGGCGTGGCAAGGCGCGGTCTCAGTCGGGCAGGAGAGGTCCGTCTCTGCGCGGGTACGACGGTGTTCGTCATCGAGTACGGTGGTCACGGGGCGCGCGACGGCGAATGGTCATGTCTGGGAGGTGGCTGGTGACGCGGCGAGTGCAGGTTCGTGTGGAGAGAGCAAGGCGCGGCGTGGCTGCGCGAGGCGGCTTCGGCGCTCTGGCATGCACGAGGCATGGCTGCAAGTTAAATGGGCGCGGCTGCGCTGGCTTCTCCACTACTCGCCGTTGGTCAAGGGGTGGACAGAGGGGTGCGGTGAGGTCACACCTGTCTTCTCGTGGTCGTGGGAGAGGGCGATGTGGTGTGTGGTGTTGTGTCCATGGTCGACCGACATGGACATGCTCGGGTATGGCGACGCTGGTGCAAATGGCAAGTGAGGGCTGCTCCATTGCACGGCTAGGTACTGGGGATGGTCGTGGGTGAGTAACCGAGGCTGAGTGGAGTACAAGAGTGATCACAAGATTGATTCAAATAGTGTATAGTTGTTGAACTTGTACTCTGTTTGCTAGGTGTTCAATCAAATGGCCACATGAACTAATTATTTGAATTTTCAAATTATATTTGGTGGGTGTGTTGGTCACATGCTTGAGTATCTCTGGTTTCTAGGGATTTCCAAGTGGTGTTGGTTTGAGTGGTTTTTGCAAAATGGTGATCTATATACCTACACTTGATTCAATTTTGAATTGCCTCTCAAATAGATTTGAAATTGGTTTCTGCAAGTTTGTAAAGTTTGCTTGGGCTCATTTTTACTTGGTCTAGAAGGGGTGAAAATAAATAGATTTGTTTCTATTGGAAATCTTTTACTAGAGATGCCCAAAGTGGGCTAGTGGTTAACTTTGGCAAAAATGACCATTTGATCATTATGCTTAGAATTTGATTTTCTTTTCATTTGGCTTTGTTTGAAATTGACCTAGATGATATTGTTTTCATCTTTAAACTAAACCTTATCATTTATAGCAATGAAACATGGCATAGCAAGCATTCATGCATTAATAGAAATCACATATGCACTCATATGGGTTTAGGAATAAAAGTTTTTGTTAACCCTAATCTTGGGTGATTAGAACTTGATAATCTTGTTTAATATTTTTGGGGTGTTACAAACCTTCCCTCCTTAAACAGAATCTCATCCTGAGATTCAAGAAAAACTAGGAACTAAAGAGATTGGGAAACTCTGTCCTAATATAATCCTCTCGCTCCCAAGTGGCTTCATCTTTAGTATGGTTACTCCACTGGATCTTGAGAAACTTGATACTTCTAGTCCGGGTGGTCCTGAAGGCTTGTTCCAAAATACGAATGGGTACTTCACGATAAGTTAGATCCTTGTGATATCTATGGCTCTGTGATCAATGTTCTTTAAAACTTCGGTCTTCTCCGAAACTTCTAGGCATTTCCAAAGTAACGAGATATGTAACACATCATGTACGGCTGACATCTCCTCAGGCAGTTCTAGCTGATAGGATACTTCTCATCGGCGATTTAAAATCTTGAAGGGTCCGATATATCTGGGGGAAAGCTTCCCTTTCTGGTGAAAACGCTCATTCCTTTCAAGGGTGATACTTTGAGATACACAAAATCTCTGACATTGAAGGTCAGGTCTCGACGTCTCTTGTCAGTATTGCTGTTCGGACATTGCTGACATACTTTTTGGTGTAAGGAAGAGCACCAACACCACCTCTTAGGTATGCCAAGATTGCCATTATTTTCCTTGTAGGTAGCTTTACTGAATTGAATGTACGAATGAACAGTTTCTCTTGATCAGTCATGTGCTTATGAGACCTAAGAAACTTCGACTCAACTCATGATTGTGCTCAAGATCAACTGAAATGACAAACCACTTATCATTCCTTAATGAAACCACCATCTTAGCCAGGCAACCTGTTATTTCTACAAGGTTTCCCCTTCTTTTTCTCTGAGATTGAGATACAAGCAGCGAGTATCTACAACCGGCAAATATTCTACAAGTTCCAAAGCCAACTTAAGTTCACAACCAAACTCCATGTAGATGAGGTTGTTAAGAATGAGAGATATGAAGTTTACAAAACAAGGATGCTGGCAGAAAAAGAATTTAGGCCTCGGCGCTATGTTGTCCTTGTTAATCTAGCTCAACAAGATTTCTCTTGCATTTGTTGCAAATTCCAGAAAGATGGAATAGTTTGCAGCCACATACTTAGGGTTCTTGTGAACCTTAACATGTCAGAGTTGCCAACAAAATATTTTCTTGAGAGGTGGAAGCCAAAGGAAAGAAAAACAATACGAGATTAGAAATTCAATGTGCCGATGCAGCTCACAGCAACAGACCATCACCTAAGGTTCAATCTTCTGTCGAATAGACTTATTGACATAGCATCTGATGGTTCTAAATCAAATGAGAGATATCTAATGGTTGTTGAAGGTGCTAAAAAAATAGAGGAAATGCTAGATGCAATGACTCTAGCCGAGGAGAAAGAAGAATTGCTAAGAAAGCAGGGCTCAAAGACAACAGCTACACATTCTGCGATAATTGATGATGGCTATGGGGATAACCTTGAGAATCCTGATGTAGCTAAACCAAGAGGGCGACCTACTGCAGCTGGGCGGCAAAAAACTTTAGCTGAAGAATTCAGAACAAAACAGAAGATAACTTGCAGCCATTGTGGTTCGCATGAACACAATTATGCTACATGCAAATCCAAACATTTAGATAAGTCTACTTTCCAGAAGAAAACTTCAAGCAAGAAGGCATCAGGTAGATACTTCTCATTGCAAGTTTAATTAACAATTAAGAACTTATGTCTACTTATTTTGATGTAATTATGTTGTATTTGTACTGCAGGTTCTAGCGCGTCTAAGCAGAGACATAGTTCTGGGATTACTGATCAAAGCAAAGGAAAGAAAAAAAAAGTACCAAGCAGTCATATGGATTTGTGAAAAATGAAATTAGATGCAATTCAAAAGACAAAAAACCAAATATGTTTTGTTCTGGTGAAGTAGCTTTGTAACTGGAATAATGTTAAAGCTATTGCTTAGGCTGTATTGTTTTATTACAAAAAAAATATTGAAAAGATATGACATATTCTTCATTGTGTACCTTTGTTTTGAGATGCAAGCTTACTCTGCATTCTGTCATCATCAAAAAATGTGTATCCTTTGTTCCGATATATCCTTCCTATCCAGCATTAATATTTATCTGGATGAAAAAATTCCATATGAATACAACATTATAAAGGATACATGAAGGAACATTTTCTACTACTGGGAGAAAATAGAACAAAATGCTGACTAATATGTACCTTTCTATTGTTCTTCATCTAAGCGAGATATCACAAAACAGAATTCCAAAAAATGCTATTTAGAGCATGAAAAAAGAATTCCAGAAATGCTTTGGCCTGTTAATGAGAACATGCAGAAATATGTACTAGAAAAGGTAAAACACACACACAGGTAACATGAAGCTCTCAACGATTTAGGACATGTTTATATCATACTAAACTTGTATCTGAAAATCAGTTGCATATTGTTTTTACGTATTCGTAACATCATAAAAAGCACACAAAAACGAAAAGCTTCCCTCATGTCCATCATACTACAAACAGCTTCCCGCATGAGTGTACTTTATAACACTAGTTTTGGAGGTACATAAAATCTGAAACTTTTTCTTTGACTTGATAACTGCTCCTGCTGTAAGGTGGAACCTCTACGCTGGTTCTTTTCCTTGGTACACTGCAAACAAATACATTTGTGTTAGTAGAAAAATATGTTTTTGGGTTTGTAGAAATATGTTCTTAAATATATTGTTTACCTTCTATAAGTGCAAAAGAGGCTTTCAGTGGCCAGTGCTCTTGTTTTTGTAACCCTAATAAAATAAAAGAGAAAAACAGGGAGTTTAAATGAAAAAGTGAAAAAACCTTATATAAAAACATAGCTTCAGTTATTCAATAAAAAGAAATCATCCGTTCCCTCTTCCCTAATTAAACAATGAAATGATTACCTGCAGATCAAATTTTCTAATGAAATCCATTTCTTCGACTTCTGAGTTGTAGTCGTTAAAGAGAGTGTCTACTGCAATCCTAACACGAGACTCTGGTATGTCTTCTGCTGAAAATGAGCACGACTGTGGGTTCCTTGTGCAGTACTTCTGCATGTACTTAATAGTGAAGACTCCGCAATCATTGCTGTGTTGAATCAGATTTATTAATGAAGTTAAGGACAATTATATAGCAAGGTGAAATCATAAAAAAGGAGATACATAAAAAGTGATGTACCCAGTTCTTTGTTTTGGCAAATTTGGAAACAATCTCCCAAAGTTTTCGAAATGCATATCCTTTAAATTGCACTCATTCCATGTATTTCTGAAATTTGTAATCTACAGCAGCAATGAGAATAATAAGAAGTCAGAAAAATATCAAAAAGGAATTAACCTGCAGCAGCAATGGGGATAAATTTAAAAAGACAACATACCGGCATGTTATCTACTTGTTGATGCAGCGCACTAGTTTCTCCATATAGTGAGTCCAGAAATATGAAATTGCGTGTCTTCATATCAACAGCAAACACGAACCAGTGTTCGTCATACAAAGCTGGAAAGTTTAGCTACATTTTTTTGCCAAAAAATGTTTAAAAATTTAGTTGGCTCAAGAAAGTAAAATGATCATCTTGTAAACAAAAATTGCAAATGCAAAAAAGAAAAAGATACCCTTTCAGATAGGTGCAGCTTTCTTGCTGAATCAGCAGCCTTGAAGTTTTTAATAACATTCTTGTTCCAAATGGTCTTCATGTATTCATTAGGCCATTTTTCTAGGAAATATTCATGTTTGCCAAAAATATAAACATTAACATATTAAGTACCAACTGCATGTGAGCAAGAAAAGTAATATGCAAGCAAAAAGATATCCAAAAACTTACTGCTGAAGTGTGAAAGAAGAAATGTTTGTTCGAATATCTTGGATGAATATCCTTAAAAATCTTGCGGCAACAGGCATTAATTACCCATGCTTCCACCCATCCATTTTGTTTCATTGAACTTCCAAGTTGCAGTAGTGAGACTCTACAGTTGTTCATGTTTATAATCCATCTACTGTTTTAATTCAGGAAAAATAGAGAAGAACCAATTACATAGTTAAAATGATTGAAAAAAGAAAAATAATATTAGGACACAATAAATTTGCATAAAATGGAGTAACAAAAAATTAGAGTATAGTTGCTTACTCTCGGTATTTTGGGTGATCGCATAGTGTTGTTATTGTTTCATAGATTATCATCTCATGTGGTTGAATTATACTTCTGGTATTGTTCTCGAATGGTGATCTTATGAAATGACTGGGTTTAACAACCCGCTTTGGGGGTACATTTTCCTTCCCAGTTGACACACTACTGCTGCTCCCTAATGTCAATCCTGCATTATACAAATCATCGGTCCTCGTAGCCATGTCAATTCATACATTGTTGAATACATTTTGTCCCAAGTACTGGACTTCTGGCGAAGTTGCCACAAGTCTGTTTGATCTTTCTCCTAAGAATTGTACTTCAGGAGACAATGTCTTAAGTTTTTCACACAGAAACTCTACTTCAGGTGAAGACATCTGCTACATCAATAGAGGTTGAGAAATAGTAATTATTATCAGATTATAGAAAAAATTGTTGCTATCTACATTAAAAGAAAAAACCTATAAGTAGCAAAACCTAGATGCAATAAAACTAGAAAAAACTAACAATTATATTGATAATTTTGGCAGCATCTGCCACATGAATTTTTTCTAGTATAGAAGGTACATTGTAGATATAGCTATTCTTAATTTGAGAGATATAAAACCATTAAGAAAACCTATAATGAAGTAGAGTTTTCATGTTGCATTTTCATGTTGCACAGAAATATAAAAACTTGAATCTGTTTAGTACTTAAACTTGCATAGAAGATAGGTGCATTAGTGATACTAAAAAACTTGTAATGGTACTAAAAAAGTTAGTACGCTCACAGGTTTTTTTAGCTTCTGATTTTTTGATATAGGAGTGATGTCAGAATCATCTTGAAACAATTTTCTTCCTTCTATATTCCACCTTTTTGTGAGTTCTTTGTTTGACGAAGGGTGTGATGGTTCAGAAGGCTGATAACATAAAAAGATAGTTGTTAGAAAACATATGAAGCACAAAAAAAAATAAGAAATGTGAAAATTATTTAAATGAGAGCATAGAAAAATTTAAAATGATCTCACATCTAGGTCAATTAATTCTTGTGTTTCTCTTTCTGTTGCAGGCTGTTGTTTTGTGTACTGTTGGGAAGTGCAATTATGTTGTCGTTGAGCACACTGTATCGAACTAAATTGAAACTCGCTGCTTGGAGTTGTCTGCAATTTGTTGAGATTTATTAAAGAAGAAAGAACATTGATAGCACCAAAAAACAAAGAAAAAGGAGAGTGTATGGTTGAGAGTGTAATACTAAACGTGGTAAGCATAGGAAACAATATAGGATATAAACAAAAACCTTGAAGGCTGGAGATTTGACCTTAGTTGGAGAACAAACATAACTTGCGTTTTCCTTAATAACAAGGAGAGGATGCGTAAGTAAAGTGGTGTATGTTCTGAAAATAGAAAAATAATAGGTGGAAAATGCAAACCTCCATCTGATTGATCTGCAATGGTAGTTTTAGTTCTTCTCCATTCATATAATCGTTCTGTAAAACCAGAAAGAAGAATTACACAATGAATTAGCTTACAAGGCCAATAAAATTAGTCGCATAAAAAGAGATAATGAAAGAAAGATCTATAACAAAAACCTCATATTGATGAACTTAAGCTAGTCCCACTGGTCTCCATAGTTCTGGTTCATCAATGTATTTCCCATTGTCGTCATGGAACTCACATACTCTGAATGATGGAACTGATGAATCGTGGAAGTAATACTTCTTCCTTGCTTCTTTTAGATAATCCTCTCTGCTAACATGTTTACTTGTTTTTGAATCTGATTCACCATATTCTTGAGCTATGTTAA
Source organism: Avena eriantha (assembly GCA_910589775.1). Taxonomy (NCBI): domain Eukaryota; kingdom Viridiplantae; phylum Streptophyta; class Magnoliopsida; order Poales; family Poaceae; genus Avena; species Avena eriantha. The sequence continues at coordinate 49,222,105 of OU342746.1, read as the reverse complement.
GAACAAGGAAGAAGAAATGAATTTTTTTTTACTATAAGTACAAAAGGAAACAATATTGAAAGCTTGAGAAATTACCAGTGCATGCTAAGCTTGGTACTCCCAATGCTTTCTTCTTTATTTCACCACTAGATATATCTGTAACTATCTCGTCTCTTTCTTCTTCAACTTCATTCATATCCACTTGATTAGAGTTCTGCTCAGTGTTACCTGAGGAGCGAACCACAATGAAACATAGAAAATCAAACCATCATGAAAAAACACTAAAATATATTGTACATAAAAAAGAGAAAGTTCGTTACCATCATTTGCTTGTTCTTTTTCTGGCTTGCAAACTGATGAAGTAGGTCCATCATCTTCAGGTGGTGTGTGGTTTAAGCTAATACTTTTCTCACGACGTGAAGTAGAAGCTACTTTTCTATGTGGTGAGTTGTCATTCTTTGCATCTTGATACTGTATTGAAGCATGGAAAATGGTCAAAACAAATATAATAATGAAAACCAGCAGTTTTTTTGCTTTCTAAGTATAACGAAAACAACTTATATTTCATTAACATATACCTTGTGCTGATTTGGCTCTCTTTCGTTTGATTTCAGATACGCAAGTGCATCAGGAGAATTCGAGGAATGCAAAGTCTGGTCTTCCTTTATAGCACATCTCCTTTTTCTATGAATCAAATCTGATATAAGAAAAAACATAAAAGGAGAATGAGTGGGTTACAAAAGGAGAATGAGTGGGTTACATAAAAGGATATACCAAAAAAGGAAAGTAATAAGTGTACAGGAAACACGAAACAAATTATAGTAATATCCATAAAAAATTTAAACACAAAATTGTTGATAGAACTTAATACCTTGTTCAACATCAGGCTCGTGTGTGCTGTCTTGAGTTTCCAATAGTTCAGTTGTTTCTGACATTGGTTTGCTGCTACCTTCACCTATTATAATTTTCAGAAAATCTATGACAAGCTTTTGAGCATTTGAATAAGATTCTTTGTCTGCATCAACCATATGACTCTGGAATGAATTAAATATGTCATCCTTGACCTACGAAAAATAGAAAGAGCAATATGAATCAATAAAATTAAAAATAGAAAGTAAAAATCAGCAAACTAAGAAAACAAATATGCATTAAGAAAAACAGTAATATATATAAAAATAGAAACACAACAAACCTGCTTCGTCAGATATTCCCCCACAATTTTCTCAATATCTGCCTTAAAGAGAGGATGATCCCTTGCCATTTGGGCACTATGGATGGCAGCAGCTCCGTAGCAAGTTTCAGACACGTCTTTTATCTGGTTTGTCATAGCAAACATAAGGTAAAATAAGAAATTCAGTCAAGTATATCTGTACGAACATTTCAAAAACTTTAGCTGACTATACATACATAGTAGTAGGAATAATTTGCAAAAAATATAAGGATCAGAAATAATAATGGTACAGAATAGTAGATGTCTTACAGTATGAGCTCCATAGTTCCCGTCTTTTTTCTTATCCATCTCACTGAAGTGTTTTATTAGCTTGCCTCTCCATACATGAATCCTTGGAATAGTTGAAGGCAATTTTATAGAACCAAACTTGACGAAGTCGAGGTATCGTACCTTTTTACATGAAAAAATAAATTATCAATTAGCAAGCGATATCATGATTTCAATTAAAAAAATATAAAGTATTTGCATTAAAGCACATGATTATACTATGGTAGAGAACACAAACACATGATGGCATGATATGATCTACTTATTCATCTGAATGAAACAACGTAGCTGAAAGCACTTCAGCGATGTTTCTTGTAGGCAACAAAACAGAAATAAGAAATGTGGCTCAAAGCAGCAGTTTCTGTTATGTAGATTTGGGCGTGTAGCATATACGTTTATACACTGTCAGGGTTTGACATTTTTCAACGTTAATCAAGACTGCAGCGGAAGACTGAAATGCAGGGAAACAAAATTTAAGCAACAAGCTGATGTTTTAACTAAGCAAACAGAATAAGGCCGGTTGATTTGAGCATGTAACATACAAGGTAAACAATTTATATCCTGCCAGGATTTGACATTTTTCAACGTTTATCAAGAATAGGCAGAAGACTGAATAACAGAGACAAAAAATAATTGAGCAATGTGCTTAGGTTTAAACTAAGCAAACAGAATAAGGCTGGTTGACTGCCCCTATTTGACTTTTGCTGAAGTAGCTCTTATGTCGAACAAACAGTGGCTGGATTCAGAGGAGAGATTCCTATTACATCAAAGTATAGCAGAGAAACTTGTGTACACTGAGGTATCATACCATTTTACATGAAAAAATAAATTATCAATTAGCAAGCGCATATCATGATTTCAATTAAAAAATATAAAGTATTTGCATTAAAACAGGAAAGGCAAAAAATATAAGGATGCACAACAAGTAATACAACAAAAAGGAAGCAAAAGATATTTTAACGCTAGGTGATAGATGCATCCACCCAGTGTTACTGTGCCCTTGGTTTGCTTTGTCTTTTCTTTGAGATACTTAGTCACATAGCAGATAAACCAGTCATAAGCAAACTTTGCCCAGTTTCTGTCTTTGATTTTATCAACATCAATTAAGGCACCCATGTACTTTGTGCTTGGTCTTGTGGAGGAGTTAGGACATATGAAAGCCCCAAGCACGACTGACATGAAACAGCGACAGAACTCTGCGTCTAGAAGATCTTTGTCTTCTATGATCTTGTCCCCAAAGAACCTTATAGTTGGTACCTCTGATAGTCCAAAGAGCTGAAGAAAACAAGCTTTCCCTGCCATTTCATCAGTTTCAACAGGCAGCTCTCCTGCGGGAATTCCCAATACTTGCTCAAACGAGTTTGGGCTGATAGGTATTGACTTCCCCCCAATCATGATTGTTCCTGATTCTGGCATTGTGTTATCAGCAATCCACTGAGCAAATGATCTTGGTACATTGCAATCATCAAGATCAAGCAAGTGTTCAAAACCCATCTTCTTTACAAGGGCTTTCCTATGATCTGAACAGATAATACTCTGGAAAACCAAGTAAACATATGGTATACTGCATCTGCTATATGATTTAGTGTCATCTCCACTTCCTTCTTCTTCATCCGCTAAAATCTTATACCCCTATTTAATAAAACAAATTAGGTACACAATATCAAAATACTTTTATTTTTATAAGAAAAAGGAAAAGGTAGAACAAAGAAGAAGAATATAATGAATGAAGTAAAATCTTGTGTGTTGGATATACCTTTCTTTTTCTCTTTCTCTTGTTAGTAGTTCTTCATTTTACTCTTCTTTCAATACTATTCTCAACCTACAATAAATACACAGAATAAAAATGATGAGAAATATAAAATATCATTAACACAATTTGTATTGAGAATTTAATGTGATATAATTACCAAATTCTTGATCTCTTCAAGCAACTCTTTTTGAGACATTTCTGTGTCAGAAATATATCCATGATTTTGACCAATATCTTCATCTTGTTGAGATTCAATTATATCCATTGCAGTATGATCTGGAAAAGATATTGTCAAGATAATTTCCATTGTTGATTAAATGAATCAAAGCATTAAAAATAACCAACAGGAGCATAGCTTCTTAAACATTCAGAGGTTTAAGTAAACTTGAACTGTAAATGTGTATTGCATATCACAAAAGTATAGTGCTGGTGTGAAAATTGAAGACATGCCTGAAATCTAAATCACTTCACATAAGAAAAAAATAATTTATATCAGTATTGCCCACACACGATGTTCTTTCAGTTTTGTTGCAAATGAAGAACAGGTTTTATACTTCAAAACTAAAGAGGATACTGCAAACATCAACATCCGTTGTACCGCAGATGTGTAGTTCTTGTCATAGATTAGGTGGTGTGAAATCCAAGGCAAGCCTGAACCTATTTTTCAAATCAACATAATCAAAAACAGAATTCATAGCAGTGGACTACACGGTTTGGTGATATCTCGCAGGACTGACAACAAAGACACGTTGAGAAAACAGGAAAATAGACATTAGAAAACTTCAATGTCATCATCCCATCCTCCTTGCCCTCCCCCTACAAACACATCAGTAGCAGGTCCTTTTATTTCCGTAGGAACTGTACGGGAATTGGAAGCCAATGATGAAACAAGCAAAAAATGAAGAATCCTAACACAATAGTGAATAAATTAGGATTTTCTGTCTCCAGCACAAAGTGAGAAGCGACATGGATACTACCGTAACAAAGAAGTTGGCGCCATGAACTCGGTGAACGAGTGTTCTCTGCGCACCTTCCCGACATACACATGTCGATGGCTCGCTAACAGAATCATGACCACACATGAAAGAATAATCCAAAACCAGTCAACTTCTATAAGGTGGTCCAAGTAATTTTGTCTAGTAACCTGATTTTTGGCAAAGCCATGGTAGACACACCGACAGAAATGACTACAAATGAGCCAAAAACATGGTAGATACACTGACAGAAACGAAAATAATATGCAAAATTTGGCAAGTACTGTACGTACTACCAGATTAATTCGACTTGGTTGACTACCAGATTAATTTGACTTGGTTGTTTCATATTTCGACTTGTAAAAGGGTCTGTGTAACTATACATCTGGTTGGAGAGGGGATCGACCAACCTACAGGAAAATCTCCTCGAACAAAATACTTGCACAAGTCATTAACCAACCTACATGAATTGCTATTCCATACTCGTATGAACCGTGGAGGCGGCGAGCGCATCTGTTATATCGGATTGTCCACAGAAGTTGGAACGTATCGAGCCGCAAATGTTCCCGCAGAGGAAATTTCGGTACAGCCCAAACAAAAACATCGAAAACTCACTGAATCCCTTGACAAAACTTCGACCTAGCTCTATTATCTCTGAAAACGAATGAATCAATCGGGATCTAGCGTTTATTCAGCTGGAGACGCGAACCACGATTGATCGGAAAAACGCTGAGTGCGGGTGGGAGGAGGGGGTGGAACTAGGAGCGTACCAGCTATAGTCGCCGGCGGCTTGACTTGTTGAGAGCAGTCCGCCGTTGTAGTCGCCGCCTCCGCGGCGACCCCAGCGTCTTCTTCCCTCATTTCTCTGTTGCGCGTCGGTCCTTCTCCCTGTATCTTCTTCCTCTCCTTCCTAACTTTCAACACTTGTAAAAATCCTTCACCCCGCGTCTGTGAAAAATGCTACGGATACCCCCAAAGACAAAGTGTCCCAGAAATGTGGTCCCACAACAAACAATAGTCTCATTGAAAAACAAATTATTTGCTAGTGTTCATGTGAATTAAAATCTTGATATGAAAATGATTATTAGTACGATTTTATTTGCATAAAAATACACTATTATGGGATAGAGTATCCTGCAAAAGAAATTTAACTGTAAAATGCAAAAATACACTTGTTTTATGTGTTTTTTATTTTTTTCCCTACTCCCTCCAATCTTATTTATCTTCTCAGATTTATCTAGATTCGGATGTGTCTAGTCATATTTTAGTGCTAAAATATATTTGAATCTGATGGATTCGTAGCATGGAAAACAAAAAAATTCTACCGCAAGAACGAACAAAACTCAGATCTAATCTAGATAAAAGCCAAGATCTAATCTATTAGACATGTGCAACGAGATAGATAGAAACTAACCCTCGTAGATCCGAAAGCGTTAACGAGATTAGATCTCGTGGTTGATGTAGTCGATCACTTGCCGATCTCAAGATTGTGTGGACGATCCTTCCGGCGTCGCGTTCCGGCAGCGCTTCCGCGGTCGGTCAAGTGGACGATCCTTCCGGCGCCGCGTTTCGGCAGCACTTCCGCAGTCGGTCACACGTGCGGAGTCGAAGCAGACATTTCTCTCCTCGTTCCAGCGAGCAGCGGAGGTAGTAGATCTTCTCCACGGAATCCCAGCAGCACGACGGCGTGGTAGTGGTGGTGGAGTAGAGAATTATGCAGGGTTTCGCCTATGCCTGTGCAGAAGAAAGGAGGAGGAGAGAGGCGGGATTGGGTGTTGTGGAGTAGGGGGTGGAGGGGGCGCCCCTGCCCCTCTATTTAAAGGGGGTGAGGCGCCATGGGAGGGGGAGTCCTTGTAGGACTCCCCTCCCTCTAGGGCCGGCGGATTGGGGAGGGGGGAGGAGTCCTCCTTCCCCACGACTCCTAGTCTTGACCCACCAGGACTCCTTGATCCCTTCCTTGGTTTTCAAGCAAACTCCAAGAAACCTTCCAGAACCTTCCGGAACATTCCGAAACCTTCTAGAACCCTCATACAAATACTCCGAAACATTTCCTAACTCAGAAAATGATCCCCAATATATGAATCTTATTCTCCGGACCATTCCGGATCTCCTCGTGATGTCCCGAATCCAATCCGAGACTCCGAACAACATTCGGTCTCCAACGCATATTTCATATCTACTTAAAACAACTTCGAACCTTAAGTGTGTCACCCTACGGTTCGTGAATATGCAGACATGACAGAGACACATCTCCTATCAATAACCATCAGCGGGACCTAGAGATCCATAATGGCTCCCACATACTCAACGATGGCTTCGCGATCGATTGAACCATTTACATACGAAACCAATTCCCTTTGTCACGCGATACTATACTTATCCGAGGTTTGATTGTCAGCATCTCCATACCTAGTTCTACCTCGTTACTGATAAGTACTCTTTACTCGTTCCGTGATATGTCATCCCTTGTGACCCAGTCACATGCTTGCAAGCTAACTAGATGACATTCCACCGAGAGGGCCTAGAGCATATCTATCTGTCATATGGATGGACAAATCCCAATCTTGGTCCATGCGCTTCAACACATACTTGCAAAATACCCAATGACACCTTTATGACCACCCAGTTACAAAGCGGTGTTTGATGTCATCAAAGTACCCATCCGGTGATGGTAATTAACACAACCTCATGGTCGAAGGATTAGGTTACTATGCATTTAAAAAGCTTACAGCAATACGAACTTAATGACTTGATCTTATGCTACGCTTACTATGGATGTGTGTGTCCATCACATCATTCTCCTAATGATATAACCTTGTTATTAATCACATCCTAATGTCCATGATCAGGAAACCATGATCATCAATTAATCAACAAGCTAGTTTCAACAAGAGGCTTACTAGGGACTCTCTTATGTTTACAAAACACACATGTATTAGTGTTTTCTAATAATACAATTACAGCATGGGATGTAAACATTCATCATAAACACAAAGATATAATAATAACCACTTTTATTATTGCCTCTTGGGCATATCTCCAACAGTCTCCCATCCCTCCGACCCATATTAGTTGACTCAAATTTATCGAATCAAGTTGCAACTTGCCCCTTGACGGGGGCCCAATTGCAATCAACTTGCAACTGGACACTCGACGGGGCCCTAGTTGTCATCAAGTTGCAACAGGCACCTCGGCAGGGGCCTAGTTGCATTCAAGCTGCAACTGGCCGTCGACGGGGCTCAGTTACAAGCAGGTTGCAATCAAGTTGCAACTGGGCCCCTCGTTGTAGTCAAGTTGCAACTAGCCCTCGGCGAGGGCTCAGTTGCCATCAAGTTGCAACTAGCCCCTCGATGGGGCCTAGTTGCAATCAAGTTGCAACTAGCCCACTCGACGAGGCCCTAGTTACAATCAAGTTGCAACTAGCCTTCAACGGGGCCCGAGTTGCAATCAAGTTGCAACTGGCCCCTCGACAGGGCCCAGTTGCAATGAAGTTGCAACTAGACCCTCAACAGGGCCCTAGTTGCAATCAAGTTGCAACTGCCCGCCTTGACGAGGCCCTAGTTACAATCAAGTTGCAACTACCTCCCTCGACGAGGCCCTAGTTGCAATCAAGTTGCAACTGCCCCCCTCGACGAGGCCTGAGTTGCAATCAAGTTGCAACTAGCCGCCTTGACGAGGCCCCAGTTACAATCAAGTTGCAACTGCCCCCCCTCGACGAGGTCCCAGTTGCAATCAAGTTGCAATTGGCCCCCTCGACAAGGCCCAAGTTGCAATCAAGTTGTAACTGGCCCCCTCAACGAGATCCGAGTTGCAATCAAGTTTCAACTGACCCCTTGATAGGGGCCTAGTTGCAATCAAGTTGCACCTGGCCCCTCAACGGGGCCACAGTTGCAATCAAGTTGCAACTAGCCCCTCGTTGCAGTCAAGTTGCAACTAGCCCTCGACAGGGGCTCAGTTGCAATCAAGTTGCAACTAGCCTTCGACGGGGTCCTAGTTGCAATCAAGTTGCAACTGGCCCCTCGACAGGGGCCCAGTTGCAATCAAGTTGCAACTAGACCCTCAGCAGGGCCCTAGTTTCAATCAAGTTGCAACTGGTCGCCTTGACGAGGTCCCAGTTACAATCAAGTTGCAACTGCCCCCCTCGACGAGGCCCCAGTTGTAATCAAGTTGTAATTGGGCCCCCTCGACGAGGCCCGAGTTGCAATCAAGTTGCAACTGGCCGCCTTGACGAGGCCCCAGTTACAATCAAGTTGCAACTGCCCCCCTCGACGAGGTCCCAGTTGCAATCAAGTTGCAACTGGCCCCCTCGATAAGGCCCAAGTTGCAATCAAGTTGCAACTGGCCCCCTCGACGAGATCCGAGTTGCAATCAAGTTGCAACTGACCCCTTGATAGGGGCCTAGTTGCAATCAAGTTGCACCTGGCCCCTCGTTGCAGTCAAGTTGCAACTAGCCCTCGACAGGGGCTCAGTTGCAATCAAGTTGCAACTAGCCCCTCGAGGGCGCCTAGTTGCAATCAAGTTGCAACTAGCCTTCGACGGGGCCCTAGTTGCAATCAAGTTGCAACTAGACCCTCAGCAGGGCCCTAGTTTCAATCAAGTTGCAACTGGTCACCTTGACAAGGCCCCAGTTACAATCAAGTTGCCACTGCCCCCCTCGACGAGGCCCCAGTTGTAATCAAGTTGTAACTGGCCCCCCTCGACGAGGCCCGAGTTGCAATCAAGTTGCAACTGGCCCCCTTGATAAGGCCCAAGTTGCAATCAAGTTGCAACTGGCCCCCTTGACGAGATCCGAGTTGCAATCAAGTTGCAACTGACCCCTTGATAGGCGCCTAGTTGCAATCAAGTTACACCTGGCCCCTCGACGGGGCCCCAGTTGCAATCAAGTTGCAACTAGGCCCCTCGTTGCAGTCAAGTTGCAACTAGCCCTCGACAGGTGCTCAGTTGCAATCAAGTTGCAACTAGCCCCTCGATGGGGCCTAGTTGCAATCAAGTTGCAACTAGCCTTCGACGGGGCCCTAGTTGCAATCAAGTTGCAAATGGCCCCTCGACAGGAACCCAGTTGTAATCAAGTTGCAACTGACCCGCTCGACGAGGCCCTAGTTACAATCAAGTTGCAACTAGCCTTCAACGGGGACCTAGTTGTAATCAAGTTGCAACTGGTCCCTCGACAGGGGCCCAGTTGCAATCAAGTTGCAACTATACCCTCAGCAGGGCCCTAGTTGCAATCAAGTTGCAACTGGTCGCCTTGACGAGGCCCTAGTTACAATTAAGTTGCAACTGCCCCCCTCGACGAGGCCCCAGTTGTAATCAAGTTGTAACTGGGCCCTCGTCGGCCCTAGTTGCAATCTAGTTGCAACTGGCCTTCGACGGGGCCCTAGTTGCAATCAAGTTGCAACTAACCTTCGACGGGGCCCTAGTTGCAACTGGCCCAACCATTCATATAGAGGGTGAGTAGCGACTAAAGTTGTAACTGACTTAAGTCACAAAGCCAAACAAATAGAGGGTCTGTTGCGAACAAGTTGCAAACTAACTTAAGTCATAAAGCCAGACAGATAGAGGGTTAGTTGCAAGCGAGTTTCAACTAGATTAAGTCACAAAGCCATACAAATAAAAGGCCAGTTGCGATAAAGTTGCAACTAGATTTGGTTGCAAGTTTGTTGCAAATGGCTTTAAGGTTACAACCAGGTTGTGATAGTATTAAGTCATAGGAGGCGTAGGGGTGTGGAGAGCTTCAGATTGTTCAAATAATTGGGTAAAAAAGAGCAACAACAGATGGGGTAGAAGAATAAGAAGATTCAGGTCGCCATCAACCAATCCCTTCCTCGTTCACCTCTTTCTCCTTAGGTCCTGACCAATGAACATCAACATACATGACTCTACTTAGCCATTTCATATCACCGGAGTCTAACAAGACAAATGGCAAAAAGCATGACAAGTGCCGCCACCATCGATCAACAAAACAAAAATCAATACAAAAAAATACAATGCCATCGGCGACAATACCAGCTCGAAGCATACAAAACAATAAAAAACACAAAAAAATGACAATATATGATCATCCTACTCTCTATATTTAACTCCGCATACAAAACAAAAAATAGACTATGACAAGTTTTGGGTCTTATCACCCCTAGCAATAAACAGTGACAACTATAAAAAATCAAGGGAAGAAACATTTAGAAAAAAATATAATAAGAAGATACAAAAATCCAAGAAATTGACAATAGAACTTACAATTTGATTGAAATAAGATGAATTGCCGGCGTGAGTGGTGAAGCCAATGTCACCTTCACATATTTAAAAGCATCAAGAAAACCAATTAAAATTCCATGCCAGTCTTGTTTCGTATAATTATGCCGCCGCTGAAATAATAAAATGAAAAAAAATGTATGAATCGTCGCTCACAAAAAACAACCACAAAATCAAGTACTCGGTTTTATCCGACTCAAATTAGTTGACTTGATTTTATCTAGATTCGAATGTATCTAGTATTAAAATAAGACTAGATACATTTAAATCTAGACAAATCTGAGTCAACTAATTTGGATCACAGCAAGTACAAAGACAAATCGCTTCAAAAAGAAGTACAGAGATAAAAAGAAAAAGCTAACAGCGAAAAAAACAGATAAAAAAGCCGGCCCTACAGCGAGGCCTCCGCCTGAGCTGTGTTCATTTTTTTTTAAGAATCTGAGCGTGTTTATTCAGAATGTATGAACGATCGATGCCTACATGCCAGATTGGTGATGTACTAAGAAAAGCTCAATCTCCAAAAGCCCACAGAACAGCCCACAGAAATATACACAGAAACACAGCCCACCGATAAAACAAGGACGAAAATACAGCCCGATGGAAACAGCCAGACAAACACATAGCGATACACAGCCCAACGCCGGTTTGCACAGATCCTAAAGTATATGATCCAATGGTATAACAGGTGACTGAGAACTAACTAGTTCTCAGACGCCTAAGAACTAGCAAATCCGATAAATCATAACATAGCTCAACTTTAGAGTTATAAATTTGATGCATGTGCAAATATTTGACATGTTCAGGGTTGCTGCCTACCAAAATGAGTTGATGAGTTGTAGAAGCACATGGCCTTGTGATTTTTTGGCATGCGGTTGTCTATGTTTTATGAGCATCCTTTTTGTTTTGGTCTAATCAGGTCGTAGTTGTATCTTGGTGTAGAGGAAGAGTGGCAGTGCAGTAATTATTTGATATTGCTGGAGTAATTTGGAAATTCAATTAAATATCTTTGTATAATTTCGAATTTGAATCCATTCTATAGTGTATGCTTATCAAATGTTGTTTTCCTCATCTTAATGTTTTGTTAACATAACAGTTTTGTTCCGTAAGGAAGCTAGCTACAGAGTCATCTAACTGATTAGAGAATGCATCGTCCACAATATCTCATGTTTATATTTTGGTTAGTCAACCATTGCTCAACAAGCATTTTTTTTCAAGTTTATTTTCTGGCTTACGGTAATGGAATGGTAATTACAAATATATGCGTTAAGGCAGTATAATGATTCAAGTAGAACTAAATAACTAGCTCATGTCCTTTTTGTTGCATAGAATGATCATAATATTTATTAACACAACAGTCAACAGTTCACTTTGGACGGTCTTTTTAGAATGTACTTAGACCTGTTATTATTCAACTGAACACAGGATATCTCGTCTATATGGAAACATGATTCTATTGAGTTTCAGTTAGGAGTTGTCTTCGGTGTCAGCTTGATTTGCTTGTTCGTGGCAAAGGGACTATAGGCATCGTCCATCTAAGAACATGGACGTCCCATGCTGGTTCTAATGTTTCAATTGGCTTTGTCCCGTGATCTCCGTTATTGCACTTCCAAAATTTATGTTCTTGTATTTTTACTATTGCACAATACAAAAGAGAGGTTAGTCAAGGACTCCATCAATTTGGATTCGACTGATGTGTGGATTTAACAGCTCAGTTGTTATTCATCAGATTCAATCATATTCATTGTGGCGTCGTAGCAACGCACGGGTTTTGTGCTAGTAACTCCAAAAATTTGGATTATGTCACCTGCACTTTTTCCTATATACAGCGACATCATGCCAACAAAAAAGAAGACGATGGGGACATCAGTCAACAAAACTACTTATATTTGTTAGAAGGGGAGGAGGAGATCTGTGAAGTGTAGAAGATTTTGAGAGTTGAGCGCCGTCTTCGAAATAGGCTGAGCATTGGTAGCACCAGTTTTTCTAGGGTTTTCCTAATGCTCTGGGGATTGGCGATCTAGGAACTTCGTGGCTTTGTCTAGTGCCCACAAGTCCATCTCGATGGTGCATCTAATCATGGCATGTATTCTCCGATTCACCGCATCTCCTCATCCCTGTTGTTCTCTCTATGGTTTTGGATTCATATTTGTCCAGGGTGATCCAGGGGAAAACCTTGCTTTTTTCCCACCCTTGGCGACGTGTGGATCCGATCTTGGGAGTGGGACAATGGTGGGTGATCAGAACACGGTCGGAAGGGATGGATCTGGTGCTAGGTCTAGAAGCAATTCGGGAACGGCGATCTCTGCAGCGGAGGCTACAACGAAGGGAAAGCAATCTAAGGAGACGGACATCCCCGAGTCCAGCACTAATGATGGTGTTGAAGCAATGATGAACTGCCTTCATTTGATGGCAAAGAAATCAAAAACATTCGTACTAACGGAGGAGATGGATGATGCTCATGGCTGTCCGAAGTGGACGATCGGGGGGAAAGTTCTTTCACCAAATACCCTGCACGTCAAGATGATCAAGGTGGTTATTCGCTCTGCATGGGGAAACACTAGAGGTATGAAGTTGTGATCGTGAGGTCCTAACACGTTTCTTGTAGAGTTTGCATCAATGAATGATATGATGGGCGTCATGAATGGATCACCTTGGGCTGTGGGGAAGAATGCGATCTTTTTGAAGGAGTTTGATCAAAAAATGAAACCTGCAGATGTGATTGACCGACTTCTACTAGGGGTTAGGATTTACGACCTCCCTTAGAGCATCTCTAGTAGATACCGCATCCGGCCTTATCCTGCAAATTAACCGCCAGTTTGTGGTACGAGGCGGAAATAGTGGCCATTCTAGATACCCTAAAATGTCCTGCATCCGATTTTTTTTGCGGTTCACCATAAAAGCTCGCTTATATGTCGCATATTTCCCGTACCAAGAGTTGCGGATGCGGTGAACCGCATCCTACCTTTCGCATGGCGCCAGGGGCATTTCCGCCCCTATCGCCAACGCCGCCACCACCACCACCATTTTCCGATCTCCTCGTCCTCGTGCCTCTAGCCTTTCCCCACCGCACCGCCGCCCACCGCTGATGTCATGAACACTCCCCAGCCTCAGCTGACAGATTCCACGGAGGAAGCCTAACCGGCAACCCCTCCTGTCGCGGATGTCATCGATTACATCCTTACACTTGCGCTGGTGGCGAAACCTGCGAGGAAGTGACTAGGAGCGCATCCTCACGCTGCCGGTGGTTCGATTGGACCCATACAACCCTCCGGCGATCGGGAGAAAATCATCCAAGCTTCCCTTTGGCCCAAATCTGAAGAGAACCGTCAGCCGGAAGCCCCTCTCGGCATGCACGCCGGTGTCGGTGCCTCTCTCACGACCGGCCACCCAATTCACCCTTGTTCCTGGAAGGTATGTTTCCGTGTAGATTTGATTACAATCAAATTCTCCCTAGATATGCCGCAAATGCCGTGTAGAAATTAATTTCCTGAAAATCACCATATTTTGGGTGTTGTTAGCGAGGACCTTCTCTCGGTTCCGTGTTCGTTCGTTGACATGTTGAACGATGCCCGGGTGAACATCAACGGAGGTCTGTCCCTACCTGACAAGCCTAGTATTGCTGCTTCCGGTAACGGTGGCAAGGAGGAAGGAGTTCGAGAGACCGATGACTGGGAAGACGATGAACTAGAAGAGGTGGACAAGGAGGCGTTCGATGCTGCCCAAGAGAAGGTGAAATCTAAGAGATCTGCCAACTACACCATGGACGAAGACACGACATTGATCCGAGCCTTGGGAGGGTGTGTCCATGGATGCTGTCACCGGGAGTTACCAGTCTCGAAAAAATTGATGGGGTTCATTGCATAGAAAACAAGAAAATTCCTACAGTTTGCAACTGCCAAGATCGATTCTAGGCAATACTTTGTAATGGTTACAGATGGACTCACCCTCGTAGACCATAAGAGGGATAACGTCCCCGCAAAAAAACATGGTTGATGTAGATGGTACACGATTGTCCTCAAGGACGTGCAGACGATCAACGTCATAGATGGGCAGTGCCTCCGTAATCGCTCACACGTTCGGTGTGCCGACGACTCCCGATCCCTTGCTCCAGCCGGGCAGCGGAAGTAGCAGATTCCCAGGAACTCCAATAGCGCTACGCCATGCTAGTGGTGGTGGAGGGGAAGGTTTAGAGCAGGGCTTCGCTGCGCACCTTTTTTAGTGGCAATGGATAAAGCAAGCAAGGGGGAGATGATGCCAACCTTGGGGCATATGAGAGAGCTTGTGAGAGTGTGTATGGAGAGGAGGAGGAGGCCACCTCCTTTTATAGGCGCCATGGGGCTGCCCCCTCCCCTCCTCTCATTCAATCTCCATTAAAGCACTTTAATTCCTTTAAAGGTATGTCCATTAAAGCACTTTAATTCCCTTAAAGGTTGTTCCATTAAAGCACTTTAATTCCATTTTAATGCAACTCAATTTAATGAACACTTCATTTAATGAGTACTTCATTTAATGAACACATTAACATTTTTATCTCTTGCTTTGTTTTGATAACCTGAAACTATTTCGGTAGAATCGGTAGAACAATTTTCTGCAGCAGAACATTTTTCTGCGATGTCCATTGACTTCCGATGTGTTCCTTATCCGCTCAAACGCTTCGGTTAACCTTAAGTGTGTATCCCTACAGGTTCGAGAACTATGTAGACATGATCGAGACTTTCTCCAATCTATAATCATTAGCGAGACCTGGAGATCCATAATGACTCCCACTAGTTCCACGCAAATCAGATGATCGTCTGAACCTCTTTCGCTGCAATCAAATTCCTTTTGTCTTGCGATATATTATTTGTCTGAGATTCGATCACTCGGTATCATCTATACCTTTCTTAATATCATTCCCGACAAGTACTCTTTTTCTCGTTCCTGTGAAATAACATTCTAGTGATCTAATCACTTTCTTGCAAGGCTATGTCAATGTGATATCACTGAGAGGGCCCTGAGTATATCTCCCCATCATCCGGATGGACAAATCCCAATCTTGATCCACGAGCCTCAACTGACACTTTCCAAATACCTGATGACACCTTTATAACCACCCTGTTACAGTGTGACATTTGATGTAATCAAAGTAATCTTCTGGTGAAAGTGATTGACGTGATCTCGTGGTTTAAGGACATTGAGTTACTACGAATGCGATAGCAATTTAAACTTGATGACGTGATCATATTGCTACATCTACTGTGGGTGACTGTTCATCATATCATTCTCTAATTATATGACCCTGTTATTAACAACATCCAATGTTCATGATGAGGAAACCTTTGATCATCTATTAATCAACAAGCTAGTATAAAGAGATGCTTTACTAGGAACCTTATCTATTTATAGTTCACACATGTATTACCGTTTCCTTATTAATACAATTCTAGCATGAAAATAAACATCTGTTATAAACCTGAAATAGCATAATAACCACTTTATTATTTCCTCTCAGGCATATTCCTTTCAGTCTCCCACTTGCACTAGAGTCAATAATCTAGTTTACATAGTCATGAGATCATGTTTTTCCCTTGGGAGATCTTTAGTCAACAGATCTGCAACATTCAGATCCGTATCTACTTAGCAAATATCTACATCGTCATCCTGAACATGTTCCCGGATGGAGTGAAAACAACGCTTTATATGCTTGGAATTCTTGTGAGACCTTGGTTCCTTAGCATTGGATATGGCACCATTGTTGTCACAATAGATCACCATAGGATCCAAAGCACTTGGAACCACACCCAGTTCGGAAATGAACTCCTTCATCCAAACTGCTTCTACCACTACTTCCGAAGCAGAGATATATTATGTCTCCGTTGTAGATCTAGCAATCACTGGTTTCCTGGAGCTCCTCCAACTCACCGCTGCACCAATCATCAAAAATACATATCCGGATTGTGACTTAGAGTCATCAGGATCGGTGTCGAAGCTAGCATCAACGTAACACCTTGCGGCGAGCTCTTCTTCGCCTCCATATACGAGAAACATGTCTTTAGTTCTTCTTAAGTACTTAAAGACATCCTTGATTGCCTTCCAGTGTTCTGAACCTGGATCAGATTGGTAACTGCTTGTCAAACTAATAGCATGTGCCACATTTGTCCTTGTACATAACATAGCATACATAAGAGAACCTATGGCTGAGGCATAGGGGACACGGTCCATTATTGCTCTATCTGTTGCTGTCGCTGGACTTTGAGTCTTACTCAAAACCATTCCTTGCAACATCAATAAGAACCCCTTCTTACTTCCATCCATTTTGAACTTCTTCAAAATCTTGTCAAGGTATGTACTCTGTGGCAATCCTATTAAGCGTCTTGATCTATCTCTATAGATCTTGATGCCTAATATGTATGCAGCTTCACCAAGATATTTCATTGAAAACATACTATTTAAGTAATCCTTTACGCTTTTCATAAGTTCTATGTCATTTCCAATCAACAATATGTCATCCACATACAAGAATATAAATACAATAGAGCTCCCACTCACTTTCTTGTAAATACAAGCTTCTCAGATGGTTTGGACAAATCCAAAACCTTTGACTACTTCATCAAATCGGAGATTCCAACTTCGGGATGCTTGCTTTAGTCTATACATGGATCGCTAAGTTTGCATACCTTGTTAGCATCCTTAGGATCGATAAAACCTTTTGGTTGTATCATATACAACTCTTCCTCAATGTTTCCGTTAAGGAACGTTGTCTTGACATCCATCTGCCAGATTTCATAATCAAAAGATGCAGCAATTGCTAACATAATCCTAACAGACTTTAGCATCGCTAACGATGAGAAAGTCTCATCGTAGTCAACTCCTTGAATTTGTCGGAACCCTTTCGCGACAAGTCGAGCTTTATAGACGGTCACATTACCGTCAGTATACGTTTTCTTTTTGAAAATCCATTTATCCACAATAGCCTTTCGGTCGTGAGGTAAGTCTACCAAAGTCCAAACTTGGTTATCATACATGGATTCCATCTCGGATTGCATGGCTTCTAGCCATTTTTTGGAATCCGGGCTCATCATCGCTTCATCATACGTCGTAGGGTCATCACTTCCATCTATCATGAAATTGAGGACTAGATCACCGTATAGTTCCAGAGTTGTATGTATCTTGCCCGACCTGCAAGATTCGGTAGTACTCTCTCTTGGAGTTTCATGAGGAGGGGTGGGTACCTCATCATCATTTCCTTCCTCCATGGGTGGAGTCAACAATAGAACAGATTCTGGTGATGTGCTACTTGCCACTTCTAGAAGAGAAGGTTAAATAACCTCGTCGAGTTCTACCTTCCTACTACTCACACCTTTCAAGAGAAACTATTTTTCTAGAAAGGATCCTTTCTTGGCAATAAAAACTTTGCCTTCAGATTGGTGATATAAGGTGTACCCAATTGTTTCTTTTGGGTATCCTATGAAGACGCATTTTTCCGCTTTGGGTTCGAGCTTATCAGGTTGAAGTTTCTTCACATAAGCATCGCATCCCCAAACTCTTAGAAATGACAACTTATGTTTGTTACCAAACCATAATTCATATGGTGTCATTACAATGGATTTTGATGGTGCCTTATTTAAAGTAAATGCAGCAGTCTATAATGCATGACCCCAAAATGACAATGGAAAATCTATAAGGGACATCATAGATTGTACCCTATCTAATAAGGTTTGATTACGACGTTCGGATACACCATTACACTATGGTGTTCTAGCGGGAGTGAGTTGTGAAACAATTTCACATTGTCTCATGTGTATGCCAAACTCGTAACTAAGTATTCTCCTCCACGATCGGATCATAGAAACTTGATCTTATGGTTATGATGATTTTCTACTTCACTCTAAAATTCTTTGAACTTTTCAAATGTTTCAGACTTGTGTTTCATTAAGTAAATATACCCATATCTACTTAAATCATTGATGACCCACAAGTATAGGGGGTGTATCGCAGTATTTTCGAGGAAAGTGAAACCCAATTTATTGATTCGACACAAGGGGAGCCAAAGAATATTTATAAGCCTTAACAACTGAGTTGTCAATTCAGCTGCACCTGGAAACAATCTTGCTCACAGAAGTTTATCAGTAGCAACAGTTTTGTAGTAGGAATAGTAAAGTAACAGCAGTAGCAAAACAAAGACAGTAGTAACAAAAGCAGTAAACAGTGGGATTCGAGTGCGGTAGGCATAGGGATGGATGGACGGGCGTTGCATGGACAAGACAATTCACATAGCAATCAGAACATAGGGCAATTGCAGATAAATAAGATAAAGCACCCAAGTACTAGACAATCCTAGGCATGTGTTCCATATATAGTCATACGTGCTCGCAATGAGAACTTGCACAACATCTTTTGTCCCGCCAGCCCGTTTGCAGCGGGGCCTCCAGGGAACTACTGGCAATTAAGGTGCTCCTTTTAATAGAGCACCGGAGCAAAGCATTAACACTCCGTGAACACATGTGATCCTCACATCAAAGCATTTTCCTTCCGGTTATCCCGATTTCTGTCACTTCGGGGCCATAGGTTCCGGACAACAACGTGTGTATACAACTTGTAGATAAGACCAAGAACAATACTATCATAATGAATCAGTAACATGTTCAGATCTGAAATCATGGCACTCGGGCCCTAGTGACAAGCATTAAGCACAACAAGTCGCAACAAAGTCATAAAGCACTAATAAAAGATACTAGGCACCATGCCCTAACAATCTGATGTCATTACATGAACGATCTCATCCAATCCCTACCATCCCCATAGCCTATAGCGGGGAATTACTCACTCATAGATGGGGGAAACATGGATGGTCGATGGAGAAGAGATGGTGATGATGATGGCGATGATCTCCTCCAATTCCCAATCCCGGCAGGGTGCTAGAACGGAGTTTCTGGTACTGTTTCGTGGAATCTGGTGGTGGCGGCGGAGCGGAACTCCTTCTAGAAAAACGTCGAACCCCCCGAAGTTTTTAGGTCAGAAGGCTCCTTATAGGCGAAGAGAGAGGCTGAGGGGGTGCCTGGGGGCCCACACCACCCCCTGGCGTGGCCTGGCCTGGACCGCGCCACCAGGTGGTGTGGCCACCCCAGGGCTCTTCTCCGTCTCGTATTCTGGCTCCTGGAGTCTTCGGGTGAAATAGGATTTTTGGCATATTTTCCGGGATTTTTCCTGATAGTTGATTTTCTGCACAAAAAGTAGACAACAAGGCAATTCTGCTGAAAACAGCGCCAGTCCGCATTAGTTGCATCCAAATCACACAAGTTTAGAGGAGAAACAATAGCAAAAGTGTTCAGGAAAGTAGATACGTTTTGGACGTATCAACTCCCCCCAAGCTTAGCTTATTGCTTGTCCTCAAGCAATTCAGTTGAAAACTGAGTGCGATAAAAGAACTTTCACGAACACATTTGCTTCATATGATGTAAATATTCTCAGCAATGTGATCAACTACCTAGGCAATTCATAATAAATAGTATGCAACTGAGTCTACTTAATAGTCTTGGCAAGCTATGAGGAGATTCCAACTCAAGAATAATAAGTAGCATGAGGCACAAACATAAGCAACATTACAATGCTCATAGAAAGGTATGATAGAGTGGTATCTCGCTTACCTTTGATTATGAATGCCAAGGCACCTCTGAAGTTCAAGTGATGACTAGAAGTAAAGATATCAAGGATACAAGCATCAAAGTCATAACACAAATAATCAAGTAATGGAACAAACACAAAGAATGACAACCATGCTCTCAAGAAGGTGCTCAAAGAATATGTGGAGACTCAACAAGTAGAAGAAAAGGTTTTGAATAACTTGAAAGGCTTCCAAATGCTGAAAGTACGGTACTCGTTAGCTTTGAGCTCTCATTGTCCCTATCATAAGCATCTTTAATGTGGTTAAGGTGAAAGTGACACAACTAAGAGGATATGCTTGACAAGTTATAAATCGAAGTCTCATGCCCCTTACTTACGAAGACCGATCCTCATGCTACTCAACTTCAGTCAGAAGAAAGCTCTTGTCATTGTAAGTATATACGTATCATAGAGAACCGCCAACGGGGTACCCCTTGCACATGACACGGGAGCTATCCCATAATCAAAATACAAGGCAAGCATACAATGAGCATCTCAGCGATCTTTTTATTTACTATGTGCATAGATTTTTATTGAGGATGCTTCATAGAATGCTCATTATGGTTATGCTGCAAGTTTCCACCATGATTAGGCATGGCTTAGGCTAGCGGCCCAGGCGTTTCTCTAACATACATACAAACTCCATGATCTTACAAGTTCCACTTTTATTTCACACCGTCGGGATCCATAAGCAAAAGAACATGATATCAACTAGGTACAAAGTACCTATGAAGTGTTGAAAGCGGTCCCCATGATACATGGTTCTGCTAACTTCAACTCATAAAGCGTAAGCATATGCACAACAAAGGACGCAATGGTTCAGGTTTATTAAGTGCAAGAAAATAAAATGTGCCATCAAGTTCGTGAGAGCTTTACTAACTAACTTTCTCATAACAAGCAAACATTTTATTCGGAAGAAAACAAGGCATATTGAATATGCACGGAGGTAGCAAATGATGCTAATGGGTAGGTATGGTGGACACTTTGGAAATATTTGGTTTAGGGAGTTGGAAACTTGAGTAAAACATACTCAGTGAAAGTGAAGGCTAGCAAAATTAAGGGAGCGACAAACGAGAGAGCAATAGTTTTCATTATCATGCTTGCAACAAAACAGGACTACTCATGACATGAAAGTGATTCAAGATCCTCGAGGCAAAATAATTCATCGAGGCTTAACTGATTATTACAGTCATGTGCATGCGTGAGCATGTGCCAAGTAAATTCAAATGAAACATTCAGAGGAGGATACCACGGTGTCATACCAATTTATGAATAGAGTAAAGCAAGCAAACATTTATGAGACATGCTATAAACTATTAGCGAGCTGGAGCTAATCATAAGAAAGCAAGAACTATTAAGCATCCAAAGAAAACATACACTCTTCATGAACGGACTAAGCAAGCTCACAATGATGAGTATATGTACAAAAATGAAGACAAATAGAGTTCGTTACCAGCCTCTTACCATGCCTCAAGTTGTCATTAATCCTCATAATTGCTCTTCACTTGTGTGGCTTGAATAATAATATGAAACCAATAATCCACTGAGAACTGCTGAACCCTGTAGCAAACTCGCAAAAACCAAAGAAGAACGACAAATATTTTTGGTGTTTTCGATTTTTAAATAAGAACCAAAAGAGAAAAAACAAGCAAAGCAAAATCTTTTTGGGGTTTTCGAAAAGTTCAAACAAAGCAAAACGGGAAAAGCAAACCAAGGCAAAAATAAGAAGGAAACCAAAGAGAAACAACAGAAATATTTTTGGTCTTTTTGTGTTTTTAGAAATCAAAAGCAAATAAGAAGGAAAACTAAAAAGAGAACGAAAACATGAATATACAAAGTACCGACGCAACATGATATAGAGATGAGTGCGGTGTCGGCGTACCTCCCCCCAAGCTTAGGCTTTTGGCCTAAGTGGGAATCAATCCCAAGCCGGCCAGGATGAAGTGTCACCGTGGTATGACGAGGAGGTACCCTCGTCCTGGTGCGAGCTCGAGTACATCCCTCCGTAGTGCACAGAGTAATCGTAGGAGGGCACATCCTCCTGGTGCTGCTCGTGGAACCCCAGCAAGCGAAGCTGCTCGTCCACCTCCTCCTTGGAGCGCGACCACGGTCTCCTGTCAACACTAAACAAAGCAGGATGTGGCAAAAGGATCTCCCTTTCATCCCCGTCAGTGAAAAGCATCCTATATACTAGATTGTTCAAATCAGAGGTAGCAGTGACAAAGAGATGAGTTTTCATGGCAACAAGGTTGAGCCTCTGTGGTGCTAGCATAGCATCATCGGGATCCATTGAAAGACCTAATGCATTGACTACGCGTGAGGCAATGATGCCCCCATAGATAGGCCCCTAGCAGCTAGGCGGCGAGCAATAAGCGAGCCAAGATTGTATCGGGTATGATTGTTAAGCGCAGCAGCAAGGAATGCTAAATGATAGTTGGAGATATTACTAGTGTTCTCCCTACCCAACACACTAGTAGCAAGATAATATGCAAAGTATCTAGAGCAAGGAGTTGGATATTTCTTATCTTTCCGCGCTGCGCCACACGGACATCATCATTGGTCACCCCTCGGTATAGCTCCAACAAATCAGCGGGTCGCCCTTGAATTTTCTTCATGGTCCCTGTCATACGCACACCTACAATACTGCAAAATCTCTCCAAAGGCATGGTGAAGGGCATATCATAGATTTTAAAAGAGACAGTAGATTGATAGGGTGTGTTAGTAAATGAGAAGCTCTCAACAAAAGTTTTGTTGAGCATAGCGTATTGTGCACTCTCATCTTGCATATAAGAGGTCAAACCAACCCTCTCAATCAGTAGCAAGAAATCATCAAGAATACCTGTAGCTTGCAAGAAAGTAAAACAAGGAAAAGAAGATGGGTGAGCGTCTCCATCATCCCTTTCACTGCCAATGCTTGTTGCAATGAGGTCTTCATTGTATGATGGCCTAGCTTGAGAGGCTGTTCTTGAGGGCCTCAACCTCCTGGGTGCATCACTCTCAAATATCTCCCCAAAAGTACGGTTGTTCATGCTTGGTAATCTGAAATTTAAACACCTATTAAACAAGTGATTGCAAAGTAAATATAATGAAGGATTCTACTCACAGGGACTTGCAAGAGGCCTAAACATGCATCAAAACTATATCTCTAAGCATCAAACAAGATTACAAGCCCTCATAACCAGTCACCTACAGCAGCAAAATACTCAACATATAAACCACTAAACACAAATCTACTTGGACAAGGGGAGGAGTCACATACCAGGGAACAAATGCTCCAAATTTCAGCAAGAAAGATGGGCTGAGAAAGGAGATCAAAGAAATCGAGACCAAGCACAGAAAGAACGCGATTTTGAGCTATGAACTAGAGCTTACTCGGGAGAGAGAAGAAAGTGGCAGGAGAGAGAAGTAGTGGGGGGGGGCCAGGGGTGGCCCACACCAGGGCATGGCGCCACCTAGGGCTGGCCGCGCCACCACATGGTGTGCCTGGCTGGTGGGGCCCCCTGGTACCTACCAGGTACTCCTCTGCCCTTTTTTCACGTAAAAATTTAATATGAATTTTCTGGAATTTTTCGAGACACTTTATTTTTTGGCAATTTTCAGAAATAGAAGAATGATTTTTCTGACAGACAGATTTTTTTTCTTTTTGAAACATGATGCAAGGACAAAACAAGGCTAGAACTACAGAAGTTCTAACATGCAAGCAACTAACAACACAAAGAAAACTAAACGAAAGCAAAAACTAAAATGCAAAGGATAGAAATAAACGGAGATAATCATAGTGAAAACATTGTTTTGTTCAATGAAATCCTTTTGTTAGCAAGGTTGATCAAGTCTTGCTACCAAAACAATTGCATATGAGACAAAACTATGTACTCCACTAATGATTATATTACGTCAACCTTGATAGCAATAGTCCCAATCATAATAGTTTCAAATTTTTCTCTTGGTATGGGACAATACATTTCTCCAACTTGAATGCCTTCAACATGTTCAATTGAATTCAAGCCATAAGTCCTTTCAATCTTCTTGGGGAAATAGACAGTATGTTCCTTGTCATTAACATTGAAGGTCACCTTTCCTTGATTACAATTAATAACGGCTCCTGCAGTATTAAGAAAAGGTCTCCCAAGAATAATAGACATATTATCATCTTCAGGCATTTCAAGCACAACAAAATCAGTTAATATCAAACAATTGTGAGCCACCTGAACAGGTACATCCTCACATTTACCCACAGGAATAGTGGTACATTTATCAGCCATTTGCAACGATATATCAGTTGGTATCAGTTTTTCTAGTTGAAGCCTCTTATAGAGAGAGAAAGGCATAACACTAACTCCAGCTCCCAAATCACACAAAGCAGTTCTAACATAACTGTTCTTAACAGAGCAAGGGATAGTTAGAATCCCTGGGTCTCCAAGTTTCTTAGGAACCTTACCATTGAAGGAATAATTAGCAAGCAAAGTAGAAATTTCTTCATTAGGGATCTTCCTTTTATTCGAGACAATGTCCTTCATATACTTTGAGTAAGGAGGCAATTTAATAGCATCAGTCAAAGGAATTTTGCAAGAATAAAGGCTTCATCCACTCACAAAACTTATTGTAGTGTTCATCTTCCTTTGACTTGTGTTTCTTATCAGGGAAAGACATAGGTTTTTGGACCCAAGGTTCTCTTTCACTACCATGTTTCTTAGCAATAAAATCTTCTTTAGTGTATTTAGTATTGTTAGTGTGGTTTTCAGGTTCTTCTTCAACTTTTTCTTCACTAGGAACTTCATTTTCTTCATTACCACTTTCAGTTTCAGCATCAGAGATAGATATACTATTAGGATCTATAGCAGGTTCAGAGGGTTCTACGACAGTTTTATGTTTCTTTTTTCCTTTTCTTACGAGTAGAACCACTATTTTCAGCTTGTTGAGAATCCTGCTCAATTCTTTTGGGATGCCCCTCAGGATATAGAGGATCCTGGGTAGCAGCTCCACTTCTAGTTCTAATTTCATAAGCATGTTTTTCTTTAGCAACATTAACTAGCAAGTCGTTTTGCACTTTAACGAGTTGATCTATTTGAGTTTGAACCATTTGAAAGTGTTTAACAATAATTTCATCATTAGAGGTTCTTTCCACAATATCTTTCAACTCAACAATATCTCTAGTGTTTTCCATTAGATGATTTTGCACCCTTTTATTAAAGTTATCTTGCTTAACAATAAAGATATCAAATTCTTCTAAGCATTGATCAGGAGGTTTCAAGTAAGGGATATCGCCTTCATCAAAGTGTTGGAGAGAGTGTACCTCAATAGTGGGTGAGTAGGGAATAGGCTTACATAATTCTTCTATAGGAGGTAAATTCTTGACATCTGCAGCTTTAATTCCCTTCTCCTTAAGACATTTCTTAGCTTCCTTCATCACTTCATCATTTAATTCAATAACTCCTCTCTTCTTTGATGTTGGAATAGGCACAGGAATAGATGGTTCAGGTACAATTACTTCAGGTATAGCTTGTTTAGGAGGAGTCCAATCTTCATAATTCTTGCTTATTTTAGCCATTAATTCCTCAGTTTCCTCAGGAGTCCTATTCCTGAAAACACAATCAGCACAACTATCTAGGTATGTCCTAGATTTGTCGGTTAGTCCATTATAAAATATATCAAGAAGCTCATTCTTAGGTAAAGGACTTCCAGCCTGTGCATGAATCAAAGCACAAAACCTTGCCCAAGATTCGGGCAATACCTCTTTTTCTCCCTGTTTAAAATCAAAAAGTTCCTGCAAAATAGCATGTCTAGCACTGGGAGGAAAATATTTCTGCAGGAAAGTACTAATCAAGCACTCAGGGCTATCAATAGATCTAGAGGTAAATTACTAAACCACGTTTTAGCTTCTCCTTTCAGTGAAAAAGGAAAAATCTTAGCAACAAAATAAGTATGCATCTTAATATCATCAGAAAACAAGCCACTCATGGTAGAAAGTTCATTCATATGTGCTACCGCACTTTCATTCTTAGTCCCACAAAAAGGTTCTTTCTCGACAATAGCTATGTAAGATAGACCGAGAGAGAAATCATAATCTTCATCTATAATGTTTATGGGAGAAGCAGCAAACTTAGCATCAAGAGATAATTTGGGTCTAATAGTACGCCTCTCAAGGAGACTCTTAGCAGCGCTCCTATCATGGGTTTTCTTACATTCTTCAATAAACTCATCGGTCATCTCAACATAATCTTCTTCAGTATCATAACTCTCACTAGACTCAGGTGAGCTAACAGGTGTGGTAGTGTCTTCATTAGGAGTTTCGGTATTTCCAGCTATAGTTCTAGCAATCGTAGCATCTAGGAAAGGACCTAATGAACCACTCTTATCAAGCACAGTAGAAGCAGCATCATAAGCATCAGAAGTTTCAGATTCAGCAGTAGTAGCAGTGTGTGTAGCATGTGTATGTGGTGGTGTAACGAGCTTACTTATAACAGATGGCGAATCAAGAGCAGCAGAGGTGTTCAGAACCGTACATCTTCTCGTAGTGGATGGTAAAATAGGAACCTTGCCATCACGAGACTTACCCATGATGGATGGATAGCAGCGAACAATAGAGAATCCAAGTGAACTTGATAAATAAAGCTATGCTCCTCGGCAACGGCGTCAGAAAATAGTCTTGATGACCCACAAGTATAGGGGGTGTATCACAGTATTTTCGAGGGAAGTGAAACCCAGTTTATTGATTCGACACAAGGGGAGCCAAAGAATATTTATAAGCCTTAACAACTGAGTTGTCAATTCAGCTGCACCTGGAAACAATCTTGCTCACAACAGTTTATCAGTAGCAACAGTTTTGTAGTAGGAATAGTAAAGTAACAGAAGTAGCAAAACAAAGACAGTAGTAACAAAAGCAGTAAACAGTGGGATTCGAGTGCGGTAGGCATAGGGATGGATGGACGGGCGTTGCATGGACAAGACAATTCACATAGCAATCAGAACATAGGGCAATTGCAGATAAATAAGATAAAGCACCCAAGTACTAGACAATCCTAGGCATGTGTTCCATATATAATCATACGTGCTCGCAATGAGAACTTGCACAACATCTTTTGTCCTGCCAGCCCGTTTGCAGCGGGGCCTCTAGGGAACTACTGGCAATTAAGGTGCTCCTTTTAATAGAGCACCAGAGCAAAGCATTAACACTACGTGAACACATGTGATCCTCATATCAAAGCCTTTCCCTTCCGGTTATCCCGATTTCTGTCACTTCGGGGCCATAGGTTCCAGACAACAACGTGTGTATACAACTTGTAGATAAGACCAAGAACAATACTATCATAATGAATCAATAACATGTTCAGATCTGAAATCATGGCACTCGGGCCCTAGTGACAAGCATTAAGCACAACAAGTCGCAACAAAGTCATAAAGCACTAATAAAAGATACTAGGCACCATGCCCTAACAATCTGATGCCATTGCATGAACGATCTCATCCAATCCCTACCATCCCCATAGCCTACAGCGGGGGATTACTCACTCATGGATGGTCGATGGAGAAGCGATGGTGATGATGGTGGTGATGATCTCCTCCAATTCCCCGTCCCGGCAGGGTGCCAGAACAGAGTTTCTGGTACTGTTTCGTGGAATCTGGTGGTGGCGGCGGAGCGGAACTCCTTCTAGAAAAACGTCGAACCCCCCGAAGTTTTTAGGTCAGAAGGATCCTTATAGGCGAAGAGAGAGGCCAAGGGAGTGCCTGCAGGGCCCACACCACCCCCTGGCGCGGCATGGCCTGGCCCGCGCCACCAGGTGGTGTGGCTACCCCAGGGCTCTTCTCCGTCTCGTATTCTGGCTCCTGGAGTCTTCGGGTGAAATAGGATTTTTGGCATATTTTCCGGGATTTTTCCTGATAGTTGATTTTCTGCACAAAAAGTAGACAACAAGGCAATTCTGCTGAAAACAGCGTCAGTCCGCATTAGTTGCATCCAAATCACACAAGTTTAGAGGAGAAACAATAGCAAAACTGTTCGAGAAAGTAGATACGTTTTGGATGTATCAATCATTTGTGAAGGTTACAATATAATGATATCCGCCACGTGCCGACACACTCATCGGATCATATACATCGGTATGTATTATTTCCAACAAGTCAGTCACACGTCTCCATTGTTCCGGAGAACGGAGTTCTAGCCATCTTGCACATAAGTCATGGTTCACATGTTTCAAATGATTCATAATCAAGTGATTCAAGCAGTCCATTAGAATGGAGCTTCTTCATGCGCTTTACACCAATATGACCCAAACGACAATGCCACAAATATGCAGCAATATCATCATTCAACTTAATTCTTTTGGCATTCACATTATGAATATGTGTACTACTAATATCAAGATTCAAGACAAATAAACCATTCAACAAAGGTGCGTGACCATAAAAGATGTTATTCATATAAAATGAGCAACCATTATTCTCCGATACAAATGAATAACCGTCTTGCATTAAACATGATCCATACATGATGTTTATGCTCAACGCAGGCACATAATAACAATTATCAAGGTTTATTGTCAATCCCGATGGTAGATGAAGTGGCAGCGTCTCGACGGCAATCACATCAACCTTCCAATCCATTGCCTACGCACATTGTCACTTCATCCTTAGCTAGTGGTCGACTATTTGTTAGTCCCTGTTTCAAGTTACATATATTAGCAACCGAACCAGTATCAAATACCCAGGTACTACTTCGACTACTAGTAAGGTACACATCAATAACAAGTATATCGTATATACCTTTGTTCACTTTCCCAGCCTTCTTATCTGCCAAGTACTTTGGGCAGTTCCTCTTCTAGTGACCAGCCTCCTTGTAGTAAAAGCACTCAGTATCAGGCTTAAGGCCTCCCTTGGTTTTCTTCTCAGGCGCAGCAATAGTCTTGCTGTCCTTCTTGAAGTTACCTTTGGGCTTGCCCTTTTCTTCAGAGTTCGTAATCTTATTACCCATCAACTCATGATGCCTTTTCTTTATGTCTACTTCGGCAGCCATTAGCATGGCATCGAGTTTAGTGAGCAATCTAATCGCATCATTCATCTTGTAATTCAGCACAAACTCTTCAAAACTGGTTGGGAGCAACTGCAGAACTCTATCCATCGCAAGATCAACTGGGATATCACATCCTAGTGCCTTAAGGCGTTGAACATAGCCTATCATCATCATGACGTGCTCGTTCACAGAGCTGTGTTCCTTCATCTTTGCACTAAAGAACTTGCCAGAAATCATATATTTCTCAGCACGGATCTGGCCCTCGGACATAGTTTTGAGTTCCTTCACCATAGCATCAACATTGCTAAGTTGAAAGCGCTTTTGGAGTTCAGCCTCCAGCGACTGAAGGATCGCACACCACACAAGAGTGTAGTCATCACGCTTTGTGCCATACACATTGCGCTCATCCTGAGATACAGTATTTACTGGAGCGTCACCTAGTAGACCATCCAACACACAGGAATTCTTTATGCCTATGAGGAAAATCCTCAAGTTGCGATAGCAGTTGGTGAAATTAAACCCATTGTCTAGTGGTTTTTATTTCTCAAGGAATGCATTGAAATTGAATGCAGGGGGTGCCATGATCTACAAAGTATTTTCAAAGACTATTTAGACTAGGTTTATAATAGATAGAGTTCAAGCTAATTCAAAATTACTTATGTGAACTCCCACTCAAAGTGACATCCCTCTAGTTAGTGATTACACGGACCAAATTCACTACACCATGACCGATCATCATGAGTGGTGGCGCAACTCCAATGGCGAGCATCATATGGGTCATCATATCTCCATATGACTCGTGCTTTACCTTTTGGTTCATGTCCTGAGGCCATGTCTATACATGCTAGGCTCTTCAAGTAAGAACCTTAGTATTCGCGTGTGTAAAACTGTCTTACACCTGTTGTATGCAAACGTAGAATCTATGACACCCAATCATCACGTGGTGCTTCGAGATGACGAACTTTCTTAACGGTGCATACTAAGGAAGAACATATTATTATCTTGATATTTAGTGGGAGGGATCATCTTTAGTGCTACCAAGTCAATCAAATACTACCTAGGCGATCAAATCAACGCAAAATAAGATGCATCAAAGGATAAACATCACATGCACATATAATGTGATATGATATGGTCCTTCTCGCATTCGATCTCCATCTCGTGCGTCATAGCATGATCTCCATCAGTCCACCGGCGTGTCATCAAGGTCCATGGCACCACCATCAAGGTTGTTCGCCACTAATCTAATTAAATGGATTTCCATTTTCTAGCACGCAAGCCATAAAATAAAATAACAACCATATGGCTCCTACCGGTTGTTTTACAATAAAACACATTTCATACAATAACATTTGTATCACAGACCATATCACATCACATGCCCTGCAAAAACAAGTTAGACGCCTCTAATTTATTTTTTCATATTTTACGCGGTTGTGGGCTTTCTAGGATAGAACCGTTCTACCTACGAACTTCAGCCACAACGGTGATAACCAAGTTATTAAGAAGACCGTTGTAAATCAGATACCGACTATAGTGGGAGAGATAGACACCCACTAGCCACTTATGCAAAACGAGTTGCATGTCAAACGTGGAACATGTCTCATGTGCGAGGACATGTAAAGTTTGTCTGGGCCACTTCATCCCAATATGCCACCAATATTCGAAATACAAGAGATTTGCAATAAGAAGACTTATCAACGCCCACATCTCCATGTGTTCTAACCGTACAAAGCATCTACGCATAGACATAGCTCTGATACCACTGATGGTGTTCGTTGCATAGAAAACAAAAAAATCCTACGGTTTGCAACTGCCAAGATCGAATCTAGGCGATACTTTGTAATGGTTATAGATGGACTCACCCTCGTAGCCCGTAAGCGGAATAACATTCTCGCAAACAAATGTGGTTGATGTAGATGGTACCCGACCGTCCTTAAGGACGTGTAGACGATAATCACCATAGACAGGCAGCGTCTTCGTAACCGGTCACACGTTCGGTGTGCCGACGACTCCTAATCCCTTGCTCCAGCCGGGCAGTGGAAGTAGCGGATCCCGAGAACTCCAACAGTGCTACGCCATGGGGTTTAGAGCAGGGCTTCACCGATCACCTTTTCTAGTGGCAATGGACAAGGCAAGGAAGGGGAGATGATGCCAACCTTGGGGCATATGAGAGAGCTTGTGAGAGAGTGTGTGGAGAGGAGGAGGAGGCCATCTCCTTTTATAGGCGTCATGGGGCCGCCCCCTCTCCTCCTCTCATTCAATCTCCATTAAAGCACTTTAATTCTCTTAAAGGTCTTTCCATTAAAGCACTTTAATGCCATTAAAGCACTTTAATTCCCTTAAAGGTTTTTCCATTAAAGAACTTTAATTCCATTTTAATGCAACTCAATTTAATGAACACTTCATTTAATGAGTACTTCATTTAATGAACACATTAATATTTTGATCCCTTGCTTTGTTTCGATACCCTAAAACTATTTCAGCAGAATCGGTAGAATAATTTTCTGCAGCAGAACAATTTTCTGTGATGTCCATTAACTTCCCATGTGTTCCCTATCCGCTCAAACGCGTCGGTTAACCTTAAGTGTGTCTCCCTACGGGTTCGGTAACTATGTAGACATGATCAAGAATTTCTCTAATCAATAATCATTAGCGGGACCTGGAGATCCATAACGACTCCCTCTAGTTCCACGAAAATCAGATGGTCGTTTGAACCTCTTTCACTGTAATCAAATTCCTTTAGTCTCACGATATACTACTTGTCTGAGATTCGATCACTCGGTATCATCTATACCTTGTTTAATCTCGTTACCGACAAGTACTGTTTTTCTCGTTCCTGTGATATGACATTCTAGTGATCTAATCACTTTCTTGCAAGGCTATGTCAATGTGATATCAGTGAGAGGGCCATGAGTATATTTCTCCGTCATTTGGATGGACAAATCCCAATCTTGATCCTTGAGCCTCAATTGACACTTTTCAAATACCTGACGACACCTTTATAATCACCCTGTTACTGTGTGACGTTTGATGTAATCAAAGTACTCTTTTGGTGAAAGTGATTGACGTGATCTCATGGTTTAAGGACATTGAGTTACTACGAATGCGGTAGAAATTTAAACTTGATGACATGATCATATTGCTACATCTACTGCGGGTGACTGTTCATCATATCATTCTCTAATGATATGATCCTGTTATTAACATCTAATATTCATGATCAGGAAACCTTTGATCATCTGTTAATCAACAAGCTAGTATAAAGAGAGGCTTTATTAGGTACCTTATCTGTTTATAATTCATACATGTATTAACGTTTCCTTATTAATACAATTCTAGCATGAAAAATAAACATATGTTATAAACCTAGAATATCATAATAACCACTTTATTATTGTCTCTTGGTGAAAGGGCATGTATGCCCCCATGTGTAGTTTTGGTAATTAATGACAATCCCTATGGACTAATGTGCAAATTGAGTTTCACTTGTAGGTTTGTCCATTGGCATCGCTTGGACCATGTGTTGGTTTCAAGGATGAAAAAGAAGAAGCATCGTCCAGGGGCTTTGTGCCTATTGGAATCAAGTAGAAGAAGAAGAAGATCAAGTTTGCCTTGAAGAAGAAGAAGAAGAAGAAGATGGAGTTCCTCATGGGTGATGAAGACAAGGTCAAAGAAGTGGTTTTCCCATGGAGTATGGGGGAGCCATTCGCAAGTCTTCATCAAGCAAGGGCAAGCAAGAGCAATCAAGAAAGGTGTTCCATCTTGAAGGTGACAAGATCGTCTACATCAAGCTCAAGTGGGATGCTCAAGGCAAAGGTATGATCTTGATAGGGTTTCTATTTTACCGGTCTCGTGTAGTGTTGGGAGACCGGGTTTAGGATAGATAGCCGTACTATCAAGGGGGGCTCTCGAGTGGGTGACTCGTTCGTATCTTTCGGAGAGAGCTCAAACCTTTGCATACATAGCATCATCTTTCTTGGTTATTGTTTGGTTCTTGTCCATGTGAGGATCTAGAGCTTGTGGTTATCTTCATAACAAGCACTAGTTCATCAAAAATGGATTTCCCTTGCATATCTCATTGCGTTTTGATCTTGTGGGTTTTCCGGCTCCACACCTTGGGAGGTATCTCACGTTTTTGTTGGATTCTACACGTCGTTATCTTTCCAACAAAATTGGTTTCATCTCGTTTGGAGTTTGGATGCAAAAGTTGTGGCAGTTCTGGTTCTGAAGTTTTTGCCTGACCGGTAGTTCCGGTGGGCCACCGGTAGTACCGGCCAGACGCCGAAAGTACCGCTCGGGCATAAATGTCGTCGGTAGTACCGGTGTTAATTCCGGCCCAACTTCCGGCAACCCAAATTTTGGTTCAGTACCCTCTCTGCCTGGTTTGCGCTATTTGACGGAACTTGGATCGGATTTTCAGGCGGTAGTACCGTTAGGATATTCTTGCCACCGTTAGTTCCGGCGAAGCAGCGGTAGTTCCAGCCAAGCTCGCGTTTTTGATCTTTGCCTCGCTGTTTTCTGAACGTTAGCTGGGTGCCACCGGTAGTACCGGCCACCCACCGGTACTACCGGCCGTGCGCGGTTCTGTGGGTAACGGGCAGATCGGGGAGCCCCTTAAAAGGAGCTCCCCTTTCCAACTGGTTCTTCTTGGTTCTTGCTCTCTCTCTCTCTCCTCCATTGTTGACCTTGAAGAGCTTGCCCTCTCCCCTTTCCCCTCCTATGATTCTTGCATCTTTTTGAGGGATTTGAGAGAGGAGATCTAGATCTACAAGCCCCACCAAGCAAAATCCCTTCTTTGTGAAGGAATCATTGGGATCTAGATCTTGGAGAGTTTTGTGTTCTCCTCTTGTGTTCTTCCTCCCTTATTCCCCCAATAGCTTTTGTAGCTTTGGTGGAATTTGAGAGTGAAGGACTTGCCTCTTGCATTTGGTGCATAGGTTTGAGTTCTCCTCGGAGATTCGGTGAGTTCAGTCCCTTGGGATTGTTTCTCTTGGGTTCTTGGAACCCTAGACGGTTGTGGTTGGATAGTTGACCTTTTGTGGTCTTGTAGCCTTTTGTGGCCTTGTTGCCTTTTGTGGCTTTGTAGCCTTTGTGGCATTGTTCTTAGGGCTCCAATTGAGTTGTGGAGGTTCCCCAAGCTTGTAGGCCTTTTGTGGCATTGTGGAGCCTTTGTGGCGTTTCTTAGGAGCCCTCCAATTGAGTTGTGGAGATTGCCCCAAGCCTTGTACGGGTTCGATGACCGCCCTCAAGTGTCCCATAGTGGAACGTGAGTAGGCCTTTGTGGCGAGCTCACGGGAGAATAGGGTGAGCCTTTTGTGGCGTCGGTGAGTTGCGTGACTTCGCATCCTTGGTGAGGCCTTTTGTGGCGTTGGGTGAGCATCGAGCCACCACACCTCGAGGTGAGCCATTTGTGGCGTTCGAAGTTCATTGCGCCCCCGCACCTCTCCAACGGAGACGTAGCTTCTTTGGAAGTGAACTTCAGGAAACAAATCATCGTCTCCACGTCCATCGGTTATCTCTCAACCGAACCCCTTTACTTATGCAATTGACATTGTGATAGCCTTCGTGCTTGAAGTACTATATCTTGCTATCACATTGTTGCTTGTCTTGCTTAGCATAGGTTGTTGGTGCACTTAGTGAACCTAGTTGATTTAGGTTTGGCTTGATAAATTAAACGTTAAGTTTTTATTCCGCATTTATTAGAGCCTAAACCGTAATATTTTTAAAACGCCTATTCACCCCCTCCCCTATGCGACGTCCATTTCCCTTTCACTTGGGCATATTCCTTTCAAGAAGTATTGGCAGCGAATTGAGGACAATTTTTTCAAGCTTGTGCCGAAAGGAAACACTCGCACATTGAGATCTCTCCAAAGCTAGTGGGATATAATAAAACAGTCTTCCAGTCATTGGAGTGTCGCCTACGAGCAAGTGAAGACTCATCCCCCAAGCGGTGTCAACATTGACAAATATGACAAGATTGCACAATTTAGGTACAAGGACATGGCCGCATCGAGGAACAAACGATTCGACCTCCATCACTGCGGGGACTTTCTCTAGGACAGTGAGAAGTGGAGGGTACGGGATCGAGAGGCACCACCTCCGAGAAACAACTCGGCAATAAACTTGGAGGAAGAAGATGAAGAGGAAGACGATGAACCGAAAGCCAGAAGAAAAAGGGCAGATGGTACGAAGATGGTGAAAGAAGAGCTGAAGAGAAAGGTTGAGCACAAAAAGTTGAGGGACAAGATGGATGAAATGATGAAGCACAAGTCGCTAATAGCGCAACAACAAATGGAAACCAAGCTCAAGATGGCTGACAAGAGAGAAGATACCAAGATGAAAATATGGCTTGCAACTCATAAAGATGAGAAGCACAAAGCTAATTTTGAGGAGCGGAGGATTCGCTTCGAAGAGGAAAAGGCTAGGGAGGTAGTGATTGGCGATGAAACACGAGTGATGACTATGGATCCTGACAAGATGGATCCGATCATAAAAGAATGGTGGGAAGATATAAGGTTGGAGATCCTAGAGGCAAGAAAAGCTCGTAGAGCTGCTGCAAGTGCTGCTACGAATGGTGGAGCCGATCATCAAGAAGCCTAGTATGTTTATTTTCCGTTCGTTTGTGCTGTTGTAAATTTTGAAAATTCTGAATTGGTTCGAGATGTTGGTTTGTAGAATCTGATTTGCGGTATACGTTTTTTTGCAGTACACGTGACGGGGCGGAACATATGCCGCATAACTGAACCGTAAAATGGAATATTCCATTTTGCGGTACAACTATATGGCATCTGATCCGCCCCACCCTTTTTCGCACCGCGAAGTTGAGTTGCGGTTTACCGCGTACGCATTTTGCGGTATGGAGGGATGCGATATCTACTAGAAGTGCTCTTACCCCTTCATGAATGCTGAAAGGGGTACTCCGCTTGCTGAGTTGATTGGGGTTGTTGACCACTTGGATGTGGATGAAACTGGATGGGCTTGGGGTATTTACCTTCGAGCTCGTATCAATTTTGAGGTTAATGAACCTTTAATGCGATTTATCACTGTGGAGTCATCTGGTCTGAATAATATGATCTACTATGAAGTGAAATATGAGAATCTTCCCATGTATTGTTTCTCATGTGAGATGATATGACACTCATCTCTAGTATGTGCTACACTGGCAGAGAGGGATGTTGAAGGCAAACTACCTTGGCATAGTGACGGGGTTTGTGTTCCTGAGGCGCGGTCCTGTTTGTCCATGGGTCAAATTCTGGATAAGGATCTCTAATCCTGCTGCTAAAGAGAAAAAAGAGTGGGGAGGTCACCTCTCCTACCAAAACTCGTAAACCTAGAGCGATGAAACAACCTACAGTGGTAGGGAAGGATAGTTCCGCATGAAAGGATATTGTGCCTACTGATGGTGTTCGGTCAGTGGGTCAGAAACACAAGCAAATCTTAGTGTATGGCACTAGCCATCGAGAACTCTCCTGCTAGCAAATCTTGGTGTATGGCACTAGCCATCGAGAACTCTCCTGCTGCCATGACTACCCCGTCTCATGACGCTGTCGAGGTGGATATTGGGAGGGAGGCTTCTAGTGATGATTCTAACAAGCAGAAGGATAGTGAATTTGGTTCTACTTTCCGATTGGTGGATCTGGCAAGGCTAGCGACCAGCCCCGCCATTCGCAATGGTCGGCGTCAATGTAATGAGTCTGGCACATATCTTAGCCGGGGAGAATTTTATTTCTTCTACCTTTAGAAACTTTGTTCCAGAGTGTATCCGGAAGACTTTATATTATGATTTGCTGTGATCAATAAAGTGGCGTATTCCCTCAAAAAAAAAACACAGGCTGAGCATTGAACTAGAAAGAAAATCATAGAGTAGTTCCTATAAGGTTTCCTTTGTACATTCAGGAGGAGATAATTACAGTTTTGTCTGGTAGTGTGGTACCAATCAACAAGGTCGTCAGTACCACGAGTACCACCCTGAAATTACTGAACATACGCTACAGCAACTCCATGCAGTACACACGATGTTAATTCTGAACTCAGATCAAAGCACATGGGCATGGCTACATTCTGTCGTAGTTCTGCAAATTCTATATATCCTCAACTCCATATACAGTTACGGTTTTGTGCAAGCACGACCAGGATTCAGCTCACAATCCATCAAGCTTTCCTCGCTGGAAGCTGAAATTTGTTTTTTCCAGGTCCAGCTAGGCCAGGGCTCAAAACCTTTGGCTCTCACTAACGATCTGCACCGTTGATGATCAATGACCGATAAGGCACTCTTTTGATATCAACGAATGTCGAATACTCGGCACTCAGTGGTTGCTTCCATGGCTCCCCATCCATTTGCATGTATGCATCCCTCCATTGGCCACCTTTGATCTCTAACCGGATTGCTGCTGCCTGAAATAGCACATTTTGAACAATTATAACACGAAGTCAACAGGGTGTGGTCAACACAACAATAGTGATGCCA
Source organism: Avena eriantha (assembly GCA_910589775.1). Taxonomy (NCBI): domain Eukaryota; kingdom Viridiplantae; phylum Streptophyta; class Magnoliopsida; order Poales; family Poaceae; genus Avena; species Avena eriantha. The sequence continues at coordinate 49,184,533 of OU342746.1, read as the reverse complement.
ACGTGTGTTTCTTCCTTCAACTTTTTATTTGCATCTTCTTACAGGAGTAAAAGTAACACACCACTGTGATCACATATTTTCAGTGTTAACGGAGTTGGAATTGAACTGTACTGCGTAGTTAATCATTTGGCATTAATTTTATGCTTTCAAAGTTTCGGGTGTTTAGTCAATTCTGAAAGCTTGGTGTAGCTAGAGTTTTGGTGTCATGTATCCATGCAGCATTAACCTGTCACCGTGATAATATGCCAAGTTGTTTTCTACTTAGCAGCTCTACATGCCACAAAACCATATTTTTCTGTAGCGATCAACAAAATGTATCGGAAGCTATTCCAATAGATATTCATCATTTCATATGAGTATCCGTACTAATTTTTATGTACAGAAATACCTGAGCAATGTGTTTGGCAGATATAAGTTCAACCATCACGAGGGATGCATGCCACCCTTGCTTCAACCCGAATATTTCAAGAAGGCCATCATCTGATTGGGCTTCGACAAATCCTTTCTATAGACATAAGGGCAAAAATGTTTGTAAACAGAAAAAAAAAATCATATTAATGTATTCATCGCACCTTTTCCAAGTATTCAGATTTCAAATTTCCCCATGGGTTCCTTCCACTCGCATAGTTGTGAAGGTTTAACGCAACAATAGCCCTCACACTGCATCACAACATTTTTCTGAATTGTAATTACAATGAATATATTTGTGCTAAGAGTGATATCTAGTAACCTTGACACAATGCATATTAGTTTTGCCGAAACATATGTGTCCATACTTGTCTCAGATATACCACGGCTAATCCTGGGGATGGTTTTCATTTAACCGGGTGTCTTGGTTCTGGTTCTGCATGTGGGGGTGTGGGCTTGTTTAGTTTAGGTATAATGGGCTTAGGCAGGGAACAGTCCAATTTAGTTTGGTTTTGTCTAAATATAGTTTGGGTGTGGTTAGGTCTGGCTCGAATCGGGTTCAGTTCCAAACAGGCTGGAACTGTGGTTTCCAAGCGGTTCGTGAGATTGGTTCCTAGGCTCTCTTCCCATTCCTCTGTGTCCCGTGAAGCCGCCTCTTTCTCTATGACCGCAGCCGCCGCAGCTCACGGCTCACCTTGCCAGCCCTCGTGGCAGCAACCACACTGTTTGTAGCTCTACACACACGCCCTCGTGACAGCTTCGTCCACCGATCGCCTCAACCTTGCCTAGATCTCTGACGGTCTCAAACATGGTGGCTTCGCCATGTCCGCTAGAAACGCCACCGCCTATCTCGTCAGGCTGGAGACTGTCTGAGGCGGCGAAGTGCCGGCATGTGCGAGCCACGGTGTAGATGTGCTACGGAAGTAGTGGGAGCGGCACGTCGCGAGGCGGCGTGGCATCTTCACGCAGGCGCCTCTGCCATTGACGCGGTTGGCTGATCTGCCGTTTTTGTTCGAGCCTCAACGCCATTGACCACGTCCCAGTCGCTCTTTCCATGAGCTGCAGCCGTTCTGGTTAACAATACACAAAAACGAGCTAGCCTGTGCACGATAGGAATTTGACTTGGTTTCAACCCAAAAATAGGAACCGGGTTGAACCCATAGATCCATGAGTGGTTTTGGTTTTGGTTTGGGTGGACAAATCATACGGTTTGGTTTAGTTTTGGTTATGCCGGACAATTCGTGGTGTGGTTTAGTTCTAGTTCTGAACCTCACGTTGACTGGATATGGTCCAGGTTTGGTTTAGTTTTGGAACCACTGCCAGGTTTAACCATGGCAATTCATCACACAATCATGTTTGCAAAAGGAGAAGAGTAATGTATCTACCTTTTGGTGTGATGGTCCCAATGTTTCCTATAACTAAGTAGTGCTGAGATCAATTTCAAATATGCAAACCAAAAATTTTCCACTGATAGCAAGAAACTGTCAACTTGCCTTGATGGTACAGGGATGTGCTCCCACTCAGAACTGTCCATCTTCTTTATTGATACACGGATAATGTTCGTCAATCCCCTGATATGACAAACAATGGACATAATAAGAGGCTTCCACACTTGTGTTATTCTAGCCTGAGCGTTAATCTGCAGATGACTGAAATCCTTATCTGGAACCCTATGGGTTAACCACTACTTTACTGCTCTAATCTAGCTTAGAAAAATCCACAGTTAAGGATGAGTTTGACTTTGTCATTTGGACATTTCATAATAGAATCAGAGAAACTGAACAAAACTAAAATAAATTCCGAAATAATAAATTTGCAAAACTGGAGCAGCGGTGAATGACTGCTATAATTATGGGCATTTAAACTCTAAACTCAACCAATCAGTTACTGCCTGTAACTGGATACTAATTGATACTGGCATTTACTGTAAACTAGCATAATGTTTCCAAAACCATGTTCTTGAATCACATACGTAACCATTTTAAAATGCTGATCTTTGTACAGAAATCACATTATATACTTATTGGCTCATTTTTTCAAATGAAAGCAGATAGCAGAAATATGAAAATAATCACTTGATTGATGGTGTTCACAGATTTCCAGATATTAGTAATAGACATCATACTAATGTAAGTAAAGTATATTGTACCGTAGTTCAGGGTCGCTAATACACTGCGTAAAGAACCATCCTTGCTTGCAGGTATATCCTGCGTAAATTAACTGTCATAAAATCAGCTAATCAGTAATTTAGTTATCGGGGTTCACTCTAAAATCTTGTTACAAGAACTATAGGTAAGTATGTTTGTTAACTAGACTAGATTCACAAACTTGAAACTATCATCATCCCCTACAAAAATAGAACTATCCTCTAGTAGTTAAAGTATTCATCAATCTATGCAAGAAAAAATAAATTCTGAATTATTTCTGTAGCCATAAAGCCACCCATTTTAGGTTTTGATGCAGTTCACAGACAATTAACCAAATGTTTTGTAAATAATAGCTTGCAAAAACAGAAGCAACCTCCCTTATTCGTTTGTTTTTCCTTTTTCTCATAAAAAAGTTGTATCACCAATGGTCGAAACTTTAACTATAAATAACAGCTTCAGAAGATGTCTTGTAGTCTCTGGACAGTAACGATGATTCTACTCCAAGTCAACATTACGAGTATAGAACCAAAAACGACATAAAACTTGAACAGACAAAGCTACATCAGAGAGTTTAGGCCAGAGAGCTACAGAATTCTTATTATCGAAGGAAATGGCGTCAGTAAGTTGCATACCTTATTAGATAAAGGACCACTAGCAAGGAATGGCTTGTCGTCACGTAGCTGATGAAATCCATAAGCCACTTGAGCATCCATCCCTGCATTTCATATCAAGTGCACAGTGAAGGCCTATTTTTTTTTGGAATGATCCTACGCACTAGAAAAATTAGAAACAACAAGACAAGCTCCATGTATGCACATTAGGTTCTATGTATCATTTTGTCTGACGCTGGTATGAATGCTGGGGGTTGACAAAAATAACTCCATAGAGATGATTCATGTCATTATTTCCAAGGTAGTACAAACAAATGTGTTATTACTTTCCTTTAATTATTATAAATAGCATAAAAGCGAACAAACTTATCACCCAGGAACACTATAAAGAAATATACTCGAATTTTTAGAAGACAGTGAGCCAAGGAGTTTGCTCAAGTTTAGAACGATTTGTAACATGTTTGTTATATATATATATATATATATATATAGGACATATTCGTACTACACCCGGGTGTAGTTACACCCACGTGTGTTTCACATCATCTACGCAGTATCTATCATACCGGAGAGTATGTACGTGTAGTATGAAGTATTATAAGACTATTTGGTAGTATATATACTACTTTTGAGGTAGTATGTACAAGTTTTTCACATACCTCTTCTTTTACGTACAAATATGAAGGCATTTCCGATATATAGTGCAAACTATTGCTATATTTGAATTTTTTCGCGTAACTTAATTTGAAGTATATTAGATATAGTATATGAATATACTCAAACCAATAAAGTATCACGTATACTTCCGTATGATGGTATATTAGACGTGGGTGTAACTACACCCAGGAGTAAGAAGGATTTTTCCTATATATATAGGAAAATACTTCTTACTCCCGGGTGTAACTACACCCACGTCTCATATACTGCCTTACGGAAGTATTTGTAATACTTTATCTATTTGCGTATGTTCATATACTTTATCTAAGATACTTCCAAGCAAGTTAGGTGAAAAAATTGCAAATGCACCCATAGTTTTCAGTATATATGTAAAATATCATCATATTTGTACGTACAAAAGGATTATGTGAATAAAAATTACATACTACCAAGAAAATAGTATATATGCTGCTCAAATATTCTTATATACTTCATACTACCCATATATAGTCTCCTGTATGATAGATACTGCCTAAATTACGTGAAACACACGTGGGTGTAACTACACCCGGGTGTAGTATGAATATCTCCTATATAGGAAAATATATAAATAGATAGGAAGATGGATAAAGTGAAATAAGTTTCTTTGGTACTCTTTCACCAAGAAGAAGACACTGTAAAGATATAACCAAGATTATTCCAACAAGAGTCCATCTATTTTTTTTATTAGGAGATACTATCAAATACGTTCTTAAGTAATGAAGACAAAATACAAGCAATGCAACTACAAGTTGACATGTCAAGAAAGAAAGTACCTATACTGAAGTAATTATAGAAGACGCCATCAAAGCATAAAATAGTCTCAGGCAACTCTCCCTCAGCAGTGCCGTCCTGCAGGACAGATTATTACATTCATGTGGAGTGTGGGCTGCACTGTGTTAAACATTGCTATAATAGAGTCCATAAGAAGTACATCATAAAATGTACACTCTCCAAGGTGCCTAAGGGAGTGGGGAAGATCCAGTTCTTGTTCTTCCTCTCCTTCTGGCATAGAAACAACGACGTGCCAACTGCAAAAGGCAACTATGCTACTAAACAACTGAAGTGACCAATTCTGGAGGTATGAAATATACCTACTAAAGAAGGAACTTGATTAAATAGTTCTGCAGCTATAGTGCTATAGCTGGCACACACACAAAATAACACATCATGCAAGAACAGTGGATGAACACAATGTACCAAGTTCATTGACCAGCTATACTGATGGCATAGGTCACTTGAAGCATGAGCATCTTTTGTACAAAGGAAACCTTAATGGCATTAATATGGACACGGAACCTTTCAGGATAGCTATGATGGTATGGATTTTCAGTTACTGCATGCTCTGTTAAACAACAGCAACACCTCTAAAGCCGATGCATATTATCAACAGCTGCAGTGGCTACCATAAAACAAGACCATCTGATATACAGACCTGACAGATCACCAGGATCATATTCCTCTTAACATGAGAGATTCCATGAAGATGAGCACATGTAGCACTTAGTGGAGTTGATATTATTTGGATTAACCATTAGTATAATTAAGTCCAAACTCCAAAATACTATATATCACAGTTGCTACAATCGTACACCTAGGGCCAGCAGACGGTGCCCCACATGACAGTAACTCCCTCATTTCCAAATAGATGTCATTCACAAATGGTGTAATCGAAGTTTTATAACTTCATTTTAAATATGAAATTAGTAGATTTAACGTCAAATGTACTTGAAGTAGTTTTTCTTCTTGTAACTTCTGCTAACATGGAAGTAGGAAAATGTAATGGTCAAATGTGTGTTTCGGAGATCACCTTCATGTCTGAAACGGTACACATTTGGACAGACCCTATACATTTCAAGGACAATGCTAGTCCTTGTTTGTTATGGGCGCGTGGCTAGCTAAGGTGTGGGCCCTGAAGTAATGCACAGTCAGCCATGGGCAGCTATCTTTTAAATCAGGTTTAGGATTGCTTTCGCTGCAGACTAAATTAGTTAATACTCCTACTTAATACATATGCATCACATTTACTAAATTAAAATCAGAATGTGCATAAAGATCTTAACAACTTTACTATTAGATCAACAAGAATAACCTGTCTAAACAAGAAACTGTGCCCAAAATAGCCTTGTAGAGAGATCGTTTAGCAGCTGCTTTCCATGAGAAAGGAAATGAAGCACCCTGAAAATAACTGTTAAGTGATGAAAACTTGCAGTAACTATCATTGGGTGACTAAGAACGAAAAAAGAGATCCTTTTACCCAACCAAAGCTCCTGGAAAGATCATTTCCTGTTCCAAGTGGTATGACAGCAACAGGCGGAACAGGTTCCCGGTTCTGAACATATAGTTCTCCTAAGCATCCCAACACCCAACCTACTGTACCATCACCTCCTGCTACCTAGTTAGGTAAATCACAGAAAATATTTAGAAGCTTTCGAAGAATATAAAAGGTTGTTGCCAACTACTGTGTGTGTCATTGGATGAAACAGTGAAACAATATACTTCTTGTCCATAATTTAGTCAGAATACCTATTTCTAAATTCAAAATACTTAGCATCAACTACTATAATAATAACTGCAAGGTAGTGATGTCACTACTCAGTAGTACCTTCAAATGCATAAACTAAAGGAAAACTAAGAGAAAAGCATACCCAAATGATCCTTGCTGTTTACAGTTACTGCATCTAACAAAATTAGTACAAACATACCATGATTCTCAGGTTATGGCGAACTGATCTTGCACTATGATCCCCAGAACCAGCAAGTTGCTCCAAACAACCCAGAGCATACTCCACAAATTCAGAAGGCTTGACGACCGTAATATCAAAAACCTGGAGTCGAAAAAGCTGGTGTCAGTAACAGGCATTTACTGGTAAAATCTCTCTCTATCTTTTAAAAATAGAATGGTCAAAAAAATTAAAGAAATGGCATGTTGATCAACACTCCCACACTTCATCTGAATATAAGTACAAAGAGTGCTCGTATAAATTACAGTAACAGAGGAAGACATGTACAAGATCTATTTGGGACATCCACAGGACTAAGAATGCTAGAATCTTCGATGTAAATCCTAGTCTGAATTCTTGTTCCTGACAATTTCGGCTACACCCTCTTCCCCTCTCTTAATAAAAATTTACTGCCGAGGCCTCCCCTACAGCTAAGATCATCTCCACTAGCATTCCCAGGAAGGCGATCCCAGGCCCATTTTTTCATCCGGACGGCGAAAATTCGCCCAGCCGCATTCCCAGGCGCCCACTCATCGCAGCCGTGGCGCTGCGGCGATGCCGGCCAGGGCAGCACTCGTCCTCCGCAGCCGCCCAGCGACGACGGCGCACAGGACGCCGACTACACGTCGTTCTACCGCCACTTCGGCATGTGAACGGCGTCGGGCGGCATCGGCATCGCGTAGTAGTTAATTCTATGTTTTTTTTAAGTTTTTTAGCCTACTGCAGTCAAAATTCGGGTATATGTCCGAATTTGACATAATATGTATGAAATCGCCTATATTTTAATGAAATCGCCTATATTCGTTTAAATTTCGCTGTGTTGTTTAAATTTTGGCCAAACACGGAACTCGGCCTGGGAACGCGAGTGGGAAACTGGGCGTTCCCAGGCCGAATGTTACATCCGTCCGGCGCTAAAAAGCGCCGGAATTGGGCCTGGAACGCCGAACGAGTGAAGTTGCCCTAAAGAAGAAGGAACTGGAAAGGTGAGTTTTCTAATTTGAGTGATATCCTGCCACTTTATACTCTGACAAATTTCTTTGTTCCCTGTAAATAAGGGACAGGTAGTAAGTAAGACTTTGCACAACAGAGCTAATTCAGATTTATATGAAATAAAACAAAATAAACAACTTTAATGCAATTCGGATTGTAACGCGAAAGGCTGTGGCAGTGTTCTTTATGTGCTGAAAGAATATTCATGTATCTGTGTCACTCGTGAGAACTAACGACTCCGGTTTTCCTTAGGAGAGGAAAACCTTGAACTTATTTGTACCCCATGCACTGATGTATCATGAGTGACAATTCTTTTGGGGCCCAGAGTAGTCGACGCTCTATAATGAGGCAGGTACAGCTGTTAGTACACATCTTAGTAACTACCAATAGTCCTTGCACGAACAGATTCCATCTTTAAACAAATGGAAACGTGTTCGATCTCTGACAACAATTTCTCTCCCATATACTTTGGATATAAGTTTGGTGACATGATGGCAATCTTGGCAGACTCTGAGGTTCTTGACAATCCGAATGGGCATATTATCACTTGTACCGATCAACGCAAATGCAATCGCCAGCTTCTCACTGTGGCGGCTGAGCGCACCTTCCTTCTCTTCTTCTTCAATGTCAAGTAAAACTTCTTTCTTGTCAGGGACATAACCTTCCTCTAACCTTATCCTACTATCAATCTCATACCACTTTGTCAAAATATCTTTGATGCAAGGATGAGACAGATCTCCAACAATGAATTGATGGATAACTCCTTTAATCTCCACATTGCTACATCCAGGTATCTTCTCAACTCCCTTATCACGCATTACGTGCCTAATTTCCCTCGCAGAAGCATGCCTACCAGAGGCAGAATATATGTTAGCTAAAAGTACATAAGCACCACTTTTGTCTGGCTCCAATTTAGTCCAATGCTTTATAACATACTCAGCCAACTCTACATTCTTGTGAAACCTGCAACCAGCCATTAGAGCTCCCCAGATTAAGGCATCAGGTTTCATGGGCATTTTCTCAACCATCTCCCTGGCCTCGCTAAGCAATCCATTCCTTGCCAGGAGGTCTACCATGCATCCATAATGCTCAATCTTCGGTTTAATGCCATACTTGTTCACCATGGAATTGAAAAGCTCACGGCCCTTGCAAACCAATCCAGTGTGTGTGCACGCGCACAATGCACCAATGAAGGCAATGTCATCCGGCTTAACACCTAAGCTCTCCATCCGGGAGAAGAGCCTCAATGAATCCGAGCCTCGGCCGTGCATCGCCAGGCCCTTTATCATAGTAGTCCAGGTCAGCACGTTCTTGTCCTCCATTCCCTCAAACACCTCCATTCCAAGCTGTACCTCACCACATTTGGCATACATATCAACCAACGCAGTGCCGAGAAAGACGGTGATCCTAGTACAGGTTGTTTTGAGGTAACCATGTACCCACTTCCCCTGCTCCAGAGCCCCCAGTTGCGCACAAGCAGCAAGCACCCCAACAAGAACCGTGTCGTCTGGGCAGACACCTTCGGCCTGCATCCGAGAGAACACCAACAGCGCCTCCCTCCCATCTCCCGCCTGCACGTACCCATTCACCATGGCACTCCACGACACAGCATTCCTTGTAGGCATTTCATCAAACAGCGAGCGAGCGTCGGCGACCCGCCCAGCCCTGGCGTGCGCCGTGATGAGCGTGTTGAACGTGGAGGCATCCACGGAAGCCGAGGTGCGCAGCAGAAGGTGCGCGTCGGGTAGGCGGCCGAGGAGACCCGCGTGGACGCGGATGAGCGCGTTGTTCACGAGGAGGAACCCCGTGAGGCCGAGCCTGACAGCCTGAGCGTGGACGGCAAGCGCAAGGCGTCGCGCGCCGGGGACGGTGGGGGAGAGGGCGAGCGATTTAAAGAGAGAGGGGAGGGTGTGCGGGGTGGGGAGGAGGCCCGCGCGGAGGAGGTGGGCGTATAACGGGAGCGCGGCGTGCGGCCTCCCGGAGCTCGCGAGCGCCCGGATGAGCGCGTCATGGAGCTCCACGCTGCACCGAAGCAGACCCGACGTGATCAGCGCCGCCTGGATCCGCGCGACCGGGCGCGCGTCCCCGCCGCCGCGGCACCGCGACAGGAGCTCCAGGTAGCGTCCGACGACGGCCATCTCATCACGTAGTGGTATGTTCCCCTCACTCAGGCAACGCCACGCAAGGCGAAACGGATATTCATATGAGAGAGAGAGAGAGAGAGAGAGAGAGAGAGAGAGAGAGAGAGAGAGAGGGGGGTGGTTTGACCTGGTCTTCGCCAATGAGCTCCTGGAGGCGGGTCTTGAGGACGGGGCCGAGGCGGCCGCCACTGCGCGGGTTGACAAACGCGACGAGGGGGTTCTCAGGGGCGTCTTCGGGCTCGAGGCCGAACCACGGGTTGGCCGGAGCACCGACCCCCGGGGCTTCCGCCAACGCGAATGCGCCCGCAGACGGGTTGCGCGCCTTCAGCGCGGCGTGCAGAGCGTCTCGGAGGCGCTGCGGGAGCGTGGCGCGGAGGCGAAGGTCCTCCTTCTCGAACGCCGATGACGCGGCACGGCCGAACCCGCAGCTCCGGAACGAGAGCGACTCGATCAGCGCTCCCACCAGCGGCGAAGGCGCGGCGGCCGGCGGCGAGCGCGGCGCGCGCAGCGCCTCCCGCTCGGCGGGCGACGGCGCCGCCGACAGCGATATGGACATCTCCGAGCATGACCGCGACCGCGATCGCATCGCGATCGGGGGTTAGGATCCGGGCCGGAATGCGTTTCCCAGAGGTACGTGCGGGAAGAGAACAATCGATGCGGCGGTTGGAACGGAGGAGGGAGGAGGTGGCGGAGTTTTGTACGGTCGGTTTTTCCGCGGTGGGAAGGAGCTGGCTGCACCGCTCCTCACCGGGCAAGGAAAAAGTGAAAAATAGCTAAGACTTGAGCTGGAAAGGAGCCATGGAGATCGGCGGAATATTTTATCATTTGCTATATTTTTCTTCAAACCTTTATAATTTGCCACATTGACCACCACATGTCAGTGACACAAGATGTAGCAAAGAATAAAAATGAAAAATATAGTGTGGTAAATTATAAAATCCTCCGAGATCGGCAGGGGTGGGAACGAGAGCAAATTGCATTTCGCGGGAGTTACAAAATTTCACTTTGCGTCGTGTATTATTTGTGCCTTTCGATTCACCATTGAATGAACTACTCCCTCCGGACCAACTTTGTCTAGATTCAGATGAATCTAATCTAAATCATTAACTAGGTACATCCGAATTTAGATAAAATTAAGAACAATAATATAGTTAGAGGGAGTTTTTTTTTTAAATATTGAATGAACTACCTTGAAGGAATATGTCAGTTTTGGACTAGAACTTTGCTACCCGATCGGTCTTCAAATGACAAATTTTGACGAACACACTAGATAGATTTGCATGTATGCAAATAAAATAAAAAAATGTCAGCGGCATTAAATTGCAAATATTGAAATTTCAAAATGTTTTATATTTTAAATTATTTATCTGATTGATCCTCCATTTTCACCGTTGAGCTAGTCACGACGAGATCTTCGAAACTAGATCCCATATCGATATGTTTTGAAAACTTTTTTCAGACCAAAACATTATCCACATATAATACATAAGTAATCCAGAATGTACTATGTAACTTATCCACTAGTTAACACATAAGTTATCCACCCCATGAACGGGTTATGTATTTAATTTTTTGTATATGCGGTAAAACACAAATATAAACTCCTCTGATCAGGGATCCTCGTTCGCCGAGTCGACATAATAAATGGGATATTATACCCCACCCAACCACCATCCTAAATCATAGTGAACAAACATAGCACGCAACAAGTAGTCCAGCGGCTCGGCTTCATCATCCGTCCCTGCTAACGCATCGACGACGATGAAATCTCGGTATCCTAACACCTAGACTATCGTGTCTCAATTAAATTAGCTTATAGCCCACATTTAATTAACTAAACTAAAATACATGAGATAACCAAGATTTTATAAGGCGGAAAAATATAAAAGTTACCCACAGGAGAGCGTCTTCACCCAACCCATTTATATGGTGGGTAACTTACATGTATCAGGATGGATAACTTAACTATTATGACATGGATAAGTCACATATTAGGGGTGGATAACATGACTTTGTTTGTCCCAAAAGTTATCCACCAGTAATATCAGAGTTATTCAGGCTTCAGTATGTAAGTTATCCACCACTATAAAATTACCCATATATAGAATATAAAAGTTATTCTAGCGACGACTCGCGCACGCGGCGGGGAAGGCGAGCTCCATTAGTCGTTATCGGAGTCGGCTTGAGGATCTTCCACCGTGGCGGGGACGGCGGGTCCATGTGAGGAGCTCCCACCGTGGTATGAGCCCTGACCGGCCACACGAGCACGCGCGGAGATGAATCCCGGGGGCGCGTGTGTAAGCTTCGGGCGACTCCTCGTGGTTCGTCCAACGCCGAGCCGCCCACTTCTTGGCGGCCTCCGAGCGGACGAAGGCGTCACGAGCCGCCTCATCGACGAAGCGGCGAGCTCCCCCGCCTCCAGATCGGCGCCCCCCCAAGCCAATAGTTATGGTTGTGGCTCGACATCGTCGGGACTTGCTCGTCGGAGCGGTGGGCTGGTGGCGGCGGCACTAGGGTTGGGACGGCGCAGGAGTGTGGGTTTGGACCCTCACTCGCTCACGCGCGCCCTATATGTACCAGCCGCGAAGAGGGCTAAAGGGTCGCGGTAAAAGTTTTACAGCCGCGTATACGGCCTCGTTAGAGCGGCACGATTCGAAAGGGTATGAAAACTAGCCGGAATTTTATAGTTCCGGGCAGTTTACAGGCATTGTTAGAGTTGCTCTTAGGGTACCGAGTCTTCATCGCTCGTCTATACTAACACATCGACAGTGGTAAAGTCTCGATACCCTAACACCTAAGCTACCGCTTAATTAAACTTGCTCAACATGTATGTGAGAATGCCTCTACCCAATACGTTTATATGGGGATAACTTATATGTTATAGGGTGGATAACTTACATATTATGACATGGATAACTCACGTGTTATGGGTGGTTTACTGTTTGGTTCGAAATTTATTTCATCAAAACATATCAACATGGGATATAGTTTTAAAGATCTCGTCATGACTAGTACAAAGGTGAAAACGGATCTTAAATCGGACAAACGGTTTGATCTACAAGACATTTTAAATTTTTGGTTTCATACTAAGCTGACTGACACAGCGTGTTCACATCTTCCGCCAGATTTGGCCAACTACCGACTGGTCTGAGAATAGATTTTCCCAAGATATATACATATACCTATATGCTTTGTAGCAGACGTGCAAACGTGGCCAGAGGCCGTGGAACGCTCGACCAGTGACGCGAGACCACAACGAGACCGGTGTTAGAGCGTTGGTGCCCCTCATACATTTTTTAAAAAACAAAACGGACAAATTTACGTCATTTTATTAAAAAAGTCGAAGAGAATTGATCGGTTCATTTGCAGGGGAACTGGCCGAAAACCCGTAGAAATACACCAATGATGTCATGGAACACGACCACAGTCAATCTAGCTACCCACACGAAACACAGATGCATGGGAATACCAACGTTGTCATCGTCATCACTCCTCCACGAGCTCGCAACTCCGACTTCACCAACGACTCCCAAAACATAGCCTCACAGTCGGCGCCAGAAACCATGTCGGCCTATGCCATCAATTGGCTACACGCGTCAAGGAGAGACATCTCCGACTTAGACGATAAGCTTTATAAGGGAATTATGCTGATCTTGTGCCGACCGAGAACCTACAGAGACCATCGGCGGCCGGTCACCGTCACCGCCTGGACACGCTCCACTATAGTTCCGACTCCACAGCAACACATCGAAGCAGGAGAATCCATCGGACACGCCGGGAAATCCAGCTATCGAAGATCAGCCGCGACCCGACCTCCGCTCGAGGCATCATCTTTGCCGAACTTCACCCTTGGACCTAGCATAACTGCCCGACAACAATCCTCTTTCACCGAACCCTTGGTCGTAGGCAACTCCGAGACGATGCCCTCTAAGAAGGTAAGAGACGCAGAAGCGCCCCCATCGCCCGATCCCAAATCTGAGGTTTTCCTCCGGAGTCAAGGCCACAAGGGAGGAGAATATAATATTGCTGCTCGAAAGTTGAGACACCAGTGCATCACGGTATCCAAGTTGATTTTAATCACCGCGATTCGAAAAGTTGGGGCGCTAATTGCTGAGAGGGGTGTTTCGAGTGAATGATGGCCAAATCCAATATTTTCAAATCGCGCATGTTAAGTCAGGATATTCCGTTATACTAGTTCCTGTTGTGCCCCTTCTTTGCCGGTCTCTCTTCTTAGCCACACTACACGTGTCGTAGGGGAAAATCCATTACTATACTTTCCTAACTCCTGACACTGAATTTGGCTGCGACAGCGGCGGTCCTTTTTCTTCCCTTCCCCAACCCTGAATCTAGCGGCGGCGGAGGTCCTTTTTTCCCCTCCCCCGACACTGAATCCAACGGCGGACCAACATGTCTTGCAAGGTGAAGGTTGTAGCTATGCCATGGACTGATTCGGGTTCGTCGGGGCCAGAGTCTGGGGCTTAACGCGAAGCAGCGGCGAGGTCTTCAGCCCTGGTTAGCGAGGAGGTTAGGAAGGATTCTGCTCCCAAGGTACCTACGAGCAGCGGGTTGAAGAGAAAAGCAAGGCCGGCGGTGGATTGTTCGGCTATGATGGGCGGATGCGGCACCCAGATCTCGAAGAAAAAACCCGGGAGAAGAGCGAGTGGTGAATTTTTCTTATCTGTGCCTTATCTTACAAGTAGATTAGTTATGACATAATTGAATAGAATGAACTGAAAATTTCCCCTTTTAATCAAATTAGGAACATCTTCGATACAAGGGACCTATATGAGTTCACAGTTCATGTTCGCCAGTACACTGCAAAAGTAGATTTTGGCTACGAGAGGGTTGTGTTTAGGCAAGATGTGCATCTGCTTGGAATTGCAAAGAGGTTGTGTCTGTTTCGTAGCTAGTAGATATGCTTCATGCTAGGATTCCACGGGGTTCTAGACAGATGACAAAATTGGTGTGGTGCAACATGAATGATACCTATATGCAAATTGAGCACTCCCATGAGCTTCAGACGGTTTGGGAGTGTTGTGCAGCTGATCGTAAGGTGAAAGTTGAAGCGATGATTGATGATATGTATGTAGATGCTGGAGATCTTGCTACCAGAGCTTTGCCTATAGATGCTAATCTAGATAAGTTCAGTATACACTTAGAGGTGGATTCATACATGGAAAAACTTGATGAGGGAGTTAATAAGCCAGTTTTGTCATGTACTGTGGAGATTGATGACCCACAAGTATAGGGGGTGGATCGTAGTATTTTCGATAAGTAAGAGTTTCGAACCCAACGAGGAGCAGAAGGTGTTGACGAGTGGCTTGGAGCAGGAATTCTCTGTAAATACTTAGCAAACAGATTTTTAGGGTTTTTGATAATGCAGGTAAATAAAGTACGAGTAGATAAAAGAAAATAGTAATAAATGTAGCAAGTGGCCCAATCCTTTCTTTAGCGAAGGACAAGCCAGTTGTATTACTTAAGATGAACAAACATTCTCGAGGACACATGGGAATAACGTCAAGTGCTTTCGCTTCGTATAGTTGATTAATCTTCTTTAGTTTGATAAGTGTTGTGTGGGTGAACCTGTGCCAATGTACTGACCTTCCTAGGACTAATACATACTTGTGATTATACCCCTTGCAAGCATCCGCAAGTACAAGAAAGTAATTAAGATAAAAACCTAACCATAGCTTTAAACTCTGAGATCCTAACCTCCCTTGTGCAAAGGTTTCCTAACGGGAGTTTAGCTTTCTGTCACTCCGGCAACCCCTACGATTAGTAGCCAATTACACAATGCATTCCCATAGGCCCATAAAGGTGAAGTGTCATGTAGTCGATGTTCACATGACACCACTAGAAGAATAACACCACAACTTAAGTATCAAACCATTGAATCTTTATCAACACAATTCCACTACTAACAACATGACTTCTCCCATGTCCTCAAGAACTAAACGAACTACTCACAAGACATCATATGGATCAAGATCAGAGATGAAATAATGATAAGTAACAATCTGAACATAAACGATAATTCAATGGTTCCACTCAATAGCATCAACTACAACAAGTAATCAATACCGGGAAAGTTTCGCCTAAGAACTATGCAAGATTCAACCCAATTGTTACAGCGGTATGGAGTGGTAATGATGGTGCTGGTGGAGATGATGGTGGTGATGATGATGATCCCGATGAAGTCCAGCTTGATGGTGGTGTTAATGGCGACGATCTCCCCTCTCCGGGAAGGAATTTCCCCGGCAGATTTCTACCTGCCGGAGAGCTCTTTCTCTCTCTATAGTTTACTGCCCGTAGAGGCGGCGGAACCGTTATGTGGTCGCTCCCCAAGTCTTAGGGTTTCGTGGGCATACTATACGCCAAAGAGCAGAGCCAGAGGTGGGCCAGGGCGGCCACACCACCTGGTGGCGCGACCTAGGGTGGCCCGCGCCAGGGGGTGTGTGGGCCCCCTGTGGCCCATCTCCGCTCCCCCTTTGGCTTCCTTCGTCTTCTGGAAAATAGGATTTTCCATATATTTTCCAGGATTTTCTGATCTTCGTGAATTTCACCTCCAAACAGTGCATTTTCCATCAAATTCCTGACTTCAGCGGTCCATCCTCCAAAAGTCATCAACCATGCAAAAACAGATGAAATAACATAAGTATCCTCTCTTAATATGAAATATATTAATGAATAAAAGTGAATTATGATATAGAATAGTGATGCAAAATGGACATATCAACTCCCCCAAGCTTAGACTTTGCTTGTCCACAAGAGAAATGTGAGCTCAATAAACATGACCTCAGGTTTATGAAGTGAAGTGTCGATAAAAGAATACGGACAAGAAGCATCACATTCACCAATACACAAATCATAATAGAAGACAACTCACTATTATATAACTTAACTTGCAATAGGTAAAGGAAACACAATAAAGATACATAAAGTAAATCATAATTGGTAATGGCAAACTTTGCTCTTGGTCAAAGAATAGTTAACAATTTGTAGGAGTTCAAACATAACGGGGTTTTCAATGATAGCTTTCAAAGTAATACTCTCTAAGATAAGAGCAATGTGCAAAACAAGAAACATAAGAAACATAATTGAATAAATCATCATATGAATGAAACACAACAACTCAAAATACTTGCTGAGATAGAAGGGAATAGGTTTACTGACTCAACTAAAAAGTAAAAGATAGGCCCTTCGCAGAGGGAAGCAAGGATTTCAAGTTTCATAAAGAGCTTCCAGAAATTATGGTACTTATTAGATTTCAGCTCTCATTGCCCCTATCATAAGCATCTTTAGGTGATTAAGGTTAAAGTGATCAAATATGAGGATATGCTTGACAAGTTATAAGTTGAAAATCTCATGCCCCGTACTTACGAATACCATTCCTCATGCTACTCAAGTTTAGTCACAAGTAAGTTCTTGTCATTGTAAGTACATGTGTATCATAGAGAACCGCCAACGGGGTACCCCTTGCCCGATGATACGGAAGATTCCCCATATCAAAATGACAAGGCAAGAAGACAATAAGCATCTCAGCATCCTTTTATTTCCTATTTGCATAGGTATCTCTTTTTTTCTTTTTCTCTTTTCTTTTTTTCTTTCCTATTTGAAGAGGCTTCTTTTTTTATAAAGAGGATGCTTCATAGATTGCTCATTATGGTTACGCTACAGGTTTCCACCATGATTAGGCATGGATTAGACCACCCGCCCATGCGTTTCTCTAACACATATACGAACTCCATGAGCCCTACAAGCTCCCCTTTCATTTCACACCACCAGGATCCATAAGCAAAAGAACATGATATCAACTAAATAAAGTGCAATGTTGGAAGTGTTCCCCATGATAGCATGGTTCTGCTAATTCAAAACTTACAAAGCGCAAGCATATACGCAACATAGATGGGCACAATGGTTCAAGTTTATTAAGTGCAAGAAAAGTAAAGTGTGCCATAAAGTTTGTGAGAGCTTTAATCACTAATTTTCACATAACAAGTTTAATTCGGAAGGTAGATAAAAACATGAATTTACTTGGAATAGCAATAATGCTAATAGGTAGGTATGGTGGACACAAATGACATAGGTTTTGGTTTAAGGATTGGATGCACGAGAAGCATTCCCTCTCAGTACAAGTTTTTGGCTAGCAAGGTTGGGTAGTAAGCATAAGATTGAAGGAAACAAACAAACATACATGTGATAAAAACAAACATGCAATCTTCCTTGGAAGCACAAACGATCTTAACTATAGAATACTAAGCTTATGAGCCAATTAAGAAAGAAAGATGATGAAATTATATTTCTTAAGAGTACTTTTATCTTTTTCATTCAATTCTCAAAAGTGCTGCTACTGACCAGATCCAAGTTTTCCAAAACCAACTAAATTTACTTAATGTTCCCAAAGTGATATCAATACTAACAACAAGATCAATCATATAATAGAAATCGAAAACTAATATAAGATATGCAAAAGAGTAAATGATAGAACTTCTCATTAATATTCCATAACGGCAACTCACACCAAGGGATGCATAGATATCTAACTAGAGGAGAGACACTTCCATAATGCAAACCATCCTACATAATAACTTCTCTATTCATGATACAACTCTACTAAAAATGTAAAAAGGCAAAAGATAATGATGTGATACCGCGACACTCGCCCAAGCTTGGAACAAACCAAGGGGATGCCAAAACCTGATGACGAATTACTCCTTCGGTGGTGGTGTTCTCTCAATGAGCTTTTCAATCAATTCCCTCAAGTCCTCAATCTCAAAGGTGGGAGTACGAATCAACTCCGAGTTGTGCTCAATGCAGTTCATGATCATGTCGGGTTGTGAATCCCAGCTTGTACAATTCTTTCCCCACTCTTCCTGCTTGAAGTAATCTTTTCCTGCATGGTTAGAACGGGGCATATCCCAATTGGTGGGTAATTTTTCTTGGGAATATTCTGGAATTGATGCTCATGAATAAGGGTATGGAAGGGATTCTTGGTGTGTGGAGGAGGTGACCGTGAAGCCAAGCAATGACGCAGAGTCTTCCCTCCAGTGGACATCTGTGCAGTCCTTTTGAACCTGGCATGATTTTCCAGCACTCCAATGCTTGCAATGGTGGTGCTGGTGTGCGGATGCTCGTTTTCCATTGCCTCCTCTTCAACTTCACTTTCGACATCTTCCTCCTGCTCAAGGTCTTAGAGATCATCTTCCGTAGGTCCCTTGCCCTTATCGTTGGCGGAGACCATTGTCCCTCTAAACTTTTAAGAATAGTTCCTGACAGAAACAGATCGAAACGAAAACACGACGAGAACACAATATACGAACCTCGGGGGATCCGGGGGATTATATATTACAAAGTTTTACAATAAAAGGAAGGTACTAGGAGAAAACGGGTCGAATACGGGCTCCGGGGTGGCCACACCCCCTGGTGGCGCGGCCAGGTGGGTCCGCGCCACGGGGTGGTGTGAGCCACCCTGGCTCCGTTTCCGTCCCTCTTTCGACTCATTGCTTTCCTTGTTAGATAAAAACTATAAAAATTTAACTTGACAGATTTTCCGCGGACCTTTTCTTACTAGAACTATTACCTATTCGAAAACGGACTTTGCAGGTCTCTGAACTTGGTCTTTGATAAATTTTACGGAGTCACCACTTTAATAACATCAATATCTTCATCTTCATACACATATTGCTTGAGTCATTTAACCTTTCACTATCTTATTACACCATTTTCTCCTACAACCTGAAAATTTCTTTCACACAATTCTCATTAGCAACATTAGTGCATGCGCGGTAATAAAACTTTTAAGTTCAATTTTAACTGAAATCCATCAAAACATAAGCTACTGTAGCAACTCCTTTTGAAAGCCCAAAAGGAATTCAAAAAGGAAATCGATTTAAGAGGCAAATGAAAGAGTGGAAAAAATCTGTCAAAACAGACCAACAGGCAAATATCATTTTATTCGAAAATATTCCGTTGCTCAATTAAAAAAGTGTAAAACTAACAAAAGTTAAATAACATCCTGGGGAAAAAGCACAAAAAATTATAGCTCAATCCGACGTACAGAGATTTTTCACGAATTTTTACAGCGAAGCACAAAAATCTGTTTCGGGACAACAACTTTCCCAAATATTACTTCTCTCTCATTAGAGGTTGATCTTGACACAAAAACCAAAAAAAAAGGATAAGGAGAGGTTATTACCAAAGTAATAACTTTAAATACTCAAATAAACAAAAACAAACTGAAAGCAAAAATATATTGGGTTGTCTCCCAAAAAGCTCTTTCTTTATAGCCATTAAGATGGGCATGATAAGTTCAGTGATGCTCACATAAGAATATGAATTGAAGTAAAAGAGAGCATTAAGAAGCAAAAATACACATGTTTAAGTCTAACCCACTTTCTATGCAAAGGAGTTTTATAATAAAATAAATTGTTAAAACCAAAGGCTGCTAGCATAGGAAGGCAAAACAAGTGCACATAAAGACTTTCAGCATGAAGCGAGGAAACTTAATATTATTGAGATGCACAAGAGCACTTTTCTCTCTCTCATAGTAACTTTCAGTACCGTGCATAAATTTAACGATATAAGTATCACAAGAACCATTGTAGAAATGATCACTTATTCTAACAGAAAACACAGGGACACTAGCTCTTATAACACTACTTTGTGAAACAATATTAGAAGTATCCTTACAAAGAATAGTGTGTCCATCTTCTACATATTTAGTGACAAAGTCTTTCACATTTTCTATTTCAGGTTCAACAGCTACTTGTTCATCAGGTTCAATAGCTTTATTTGTACTTTCATTAACCATACTAGCTATCATAGAATGTTCCTTCTCCTTGACTGGGAAAGGCATTTTCTCAATGTAAGGTTCAGGTAAAATATGATTGGTAGTATAAACTTCAGTATCTCTTGTAGGAACACAATTAGCAATATCTTTATATGGTGCATGATACTTGTTCCATTTCTTTTTAGAATTTCAATATAAGAAGCAAAAGCCTTAAAATAAGTTGCAATACTTTGAGAATCAAGACCATAAGCATTACTAATATTTTGAAAGTCATCAGTTCCCATAAAATATTTAATGCATTCATAATCATAATTTATACCTGAGTTTCTTCCTTTATCATTCTCCCATGCTTCAGCATTGTCTTGAATACGGTCTAGAATATCCCATTTAGCTTCTTCTTCCATGCGTGTAAATGATCCAGCACAAGAAGCATCCAATAGATCCTTATCATGAAGAGGAAGTCTTGCATAAAAGTTATTGATAGTAATATTGTGAGGGAGCTCATGAATAGGACATTTGAGCATTAGTAACTTCAATCTCCCCCCAAGCTTGAGCTGTACTCTCTCCATCAAGAGGCCAAAAGTTGTATATTTGATTCCGATCTTTATGAATCTCACTAGGAGGATAAAATTTTGAATAAAAGAGAGGCACTACTTCCTCCCATTCAAGAGATTGACCATTCTTCAGCAGCTTATACCATTTCTCAGATCTTCCTTTCAGTGATAATGAGAATAACTTCTTCTTGACTTGATCGGTTGTAATATCCGCACACTTGAACAACCCGCATAATTCGTGTATAAAGAGCAAATGATCTCTAGGATGGATAGTTCCATCTCCAAAATAGTAGTTATCCATAACACGATCAATAATTCTTGTAGGTATTTTGAAAGTATCATTTTCAGTAGGTGGTGGTTCATCTACTATCTTAGTAGTGGTAGTAGCATTACGAAATAAGAAACTAAGTGAATTATCCATATTGAAATAAAGTAACTAATGGAAATAAACAATACTCATAGTAGAAGTTTCCTTTACCAGTTCCACTTTTCAATAGCGCTTCACTCCCCGGCAACGGCGCCAGAAAATAGTCTTGATGACCCACAAGTATAGGGGGACTATCGCAGTATTTTTGATAAGTAAGAGTGTCGAACCCAACGAGGAGCAGAAGGTGTTGACTGATGACCCACAAGTATAGGGGGTGTATCGCAATATTTTCGATAAGTAAGAGTGTCAAACCCAACGAGGAGCAGAAGGTGCTGGCTAGTGGTATGGATCAGCAATTCTCTGCAAATACATAGCAAACGGATTTTTAGGGGTTTTTGATAATGCAAGTAAACGAAGTACGAGTAAATAAAAGACAATAAGAATAAATGCAGCAAATGGCCCAATCCTTTATGCAGCAAAGGACAAGCCGGTTGTATTACTTAAGATGACCAAACATTCTCGAGGACACGTAGGAAGACTGTCAAGTTCTTTCGCTTCATATAGCTGATTAATCTTCTTTAGCTTGCTAAGTGTTGTGTGGGTGAACCTGTGCTAATGTATCGACCTTCCTAGGACTAATACATACTTGTGATTATACCCCTTGCAAACATCCGTAAGTACAAGAAAGTAATTAAGGTAGAAACATAACCACAGCTTTAAACTCTAAGACCCTTACGTTCCTTGTGCAATGGTTTCCTAACAGGGGTTCAGGTATCTGTCACTCCGGCAACCCCTACGATTAGTAGCCAAATACACAATGCATTCCCCTAGGCCCATATAGGTGAAGTGTCATGTAGTCGACGTTCATATGACACCACTAGAAGAAGTACACCATAACTTAAATATCAAACTATTGAATCTCTCTCAACACAACTCCACTACTAACAACATGACTTCTCCCATGTCCTCAAGAACAAAACGAACTACTCACAAGACATCATATGGATCATGATCAGAGATGAAATAATGATGTATAACAATCTGAACATAAACAATAATTCAATGGTTCACTCAATAGCATCAACTACAAAGAGTAATCAACACTAGGAAAGTTTCCCCAAAGAACTATGCAAGATTCAACTCAATTGTTACAGCAATATGGAGATGGTGATGAGGGTGCTGATGGTGATGATGGTGGTGATGATGATGATCCCGATGAAGTCCAGCTTGATGGTGGTGTTGATGGCGACGATCTCCCCTCTCCGGGAAGGAATTCCCCCTGGCAGAATTCTGTCTACCGGAGAGATCTTTCTCTCTCGGTGTTTTCCGCCCCGCAGAGGCGGCGGAATCTTTCCGTGGTCGCTCCCCGAGTCTTAGGGTTTTGGGAGGAATATATACGCCAGAGGGGAGAGCCAGAGGTGGGCCAGGGCGGCCACACCACCTAGTGGCGTGGCCTAGGGTGGCCCGCGCCAGGGGGTGGTGTGGGCCCCCTATGGCCCATCTCCACTCCTCCTTCTGGCATCCTTCGTCTTCTGGAAAAATAGGATTTTCCGTATATTTTCCCGGATTTTCTGATGTTCGTGAATTTTGCCTCCAAACAACACCTTTTCCATCAGAATCTTGACTGCAGCGGTCCATGCTCCAAAAGTCATCAACCATGCAAAAACAGATGAAATAACATAAGTATCATCTCTTAATATGAAATATATCAATGAATAATAGTGAATTATGACATAAAATAGTGATGCAAAATGGACGTATCAACTCCCCCAAGCTTAGACTTCGCTTGTCCCCAAGCGAAACTGAGCTCAATAAACATGGCCTCAGGTTTATGGAGTGAAGAGTCGATAAAAGAATATGGACAAGAAGCATCACATTCATCAATACATAGATCATAATAGAAGACAACTCACTATTATATAACTTAACTTGCAATAAGTAAAGGAGACACAATAAAGATACATAAAGTGAATCATAATTGGTAATGGCAAACTTAGCTCTTGGTCGAAGAATAGTTGATAATCTGCTGGAGTTCACAAATAACTGATTTTCAATGATAGCTTTCAAAGTAGTAATCACCAAGATAAGAGCAATGTGCAAAACAAGGAACATACGAAACATGATTGAATAAATCATCATATGAATGAATGAAACACAGCAACTCAAAATACTTGCTGAGATAGAAGGGAATAGGTTTACTGACTCAACTAAAAAGTTAAAGAAAGACCCTTCGCAGAGGGAAGTAGGGATTTCAAGTTTCATAAAGATCTCCCAAAAATTATGGTACTTAGTAGCTTTCAGCTCTCATTGCCCCTATCATAGGCATCTTTAGGTGATTAAGGTTAAAGTGATCAAATATGAGGATATGCTTGACAAGTTGTAAATTGAGAATCTCATGTCCCTTCAATACGAGGGCCGCTCGTCATGCTACTCAAGTTTAGTCACCGGTTAGTTCTTGTCAGCACATGTGTATCATAGAGAACCGCCAACTGGGTACCCCTTGCCCGATGATACGGAAGAATCCCCATATCAAAATGACAAGGCAAACAGACAACAAGCATCTCAGCAATCTTCTTATTTACCATGGGAATATGGTGCTTTTTTCTCTCTTTCCTCTTTTCATGATCTCTTTTTTTCTTTTTCTCTTTTTTTTCTCAATATCGGACTCTTTTTTTATAAGAAGAATGCTTCATAGATGCTCGTTATGGTTACGCTGCAGGTTTCCACCATGTCAACATGGATTAGACCAACGGCCCAGGCGTTTCTCTAACACACATGCATAACTCCATGGACTTACAAGCTCCCCTTTCATTTCATACCGACGACATCCATAGACAAAAGAACATGATATCAACTAGGAACAAAGTACCAGTGCAATGTTCAAAGCATTCCCCATGACAGCATGGTTCTGCTAATTCACAACTTACAAAGCGCAAGCATATACGCAACATAGGTGAGCACAATGGTTCAAGTTTATTAAGTGCAAGAAAGTAAAGTGTGCCATCAAGTTCGTGAGAGCTTTAATCACTAATTTTCACATAACAAGTTTAATTTGGAAGGTAGATAAAAACAGGAATTTACTTGGAATAGAAATAATGCTAATAGGTAGGTATGGTGGACACAAATGACAAAGGTTTGGTTTTGAGGATTGGATGCACGAGAAGAATTCCCTCTCAGTACAGGTTTTTGGCTAGCAAGGCTGGGTAGCAAGTATGAGAGTTGAAGGAAACAAACAAACATACAAATGATAAAGACAAACATGCAGTCTTCTTTGGAAGCATAAAATATCTTAACTAGAGAATACTAGACTTATGAGCAAATCAAGAAAGAAAGATGATGAAATTATTTTTCTTTAGAGTACTTTTATCTTTTTCATTCAACTCGCAAAAATAGTGTTGCTACTGACCAAGCCAGGTTTGCCAAAAACAACTAAATTAACTCAATGATCCCAAAGTGATACCAATACTAACAACAAGATCAATCATATAACCACGAATTGAAGACTAATATAAGATATGTAAAAGAGTAAATGATAGAACTTTTCATTAATATTCCATAATGGCAAGTCACACCAAGGGATACATATCTAACGAGAGAGGGGACACTTCCATAATGCAAACCATCCTACATGATGACTTCTCTATTCATGATATGACTCTACTAAAAAGGTAAAAAGATAGAAGATAGTGATGTGATACCGTGGCACTCCCCCAAGCTTGGAACAAACCAAGGGATGCCAAACCTGATGACAAATTACTCCTTCGGTGGTGGTGGTAATATTTTCTTAGTTGACGTGAGGAAATCTTCCAGCATCTTGCGAAGCCTATTATTCTCCCATTGAAGCATGTCCACCTTCCTCCTTAAGTCTTGGTACTTATTGCAGAACTCATTAGTGACTCGTAGAGCTTCCGTTGATGCAGGGCAAGAGACTAAAGGTACCAGCCCCTGCTTGGGGTCTTGGAGATCTTCCTCCATAGGCTCCTTCCCCTTATCCTTGGCAGACACCATTGTGCTTCAAAGCCTTCAAAGATGGTTCCTGGCAGAAGCAGATCGAAACAAAAACATGACGAGAACACGATATACGAACCTCGGGGGATCCGGGGGATTATATATTACGAAGTTTCACAACAAAAGGAAGGTACTGGGAGAAAACGGGTCAAAGACGGAGTCCGGAGTGGCCACACCACCTGGTGGCGAGGCCAGGGGTGGGCCCACGCCACAACGTGGTGTGAGACACCCTGGCTCCGTTTCCGTCCCTCTTTCACTTTGTAGCTTCCCTTATTGTCTAAAAACTGCAAAAATATAGTGGGATAGTATTTTCGCGGAACTTTTCTTACCAGAACTGTTACCTATTTGAAAACGGACACTGCAGGTCTCTGAATTTGGTATCTAGTAGATTCTTCCGGAGTCACCACTTGAATAACATCAATATCTTCATCTTCATACAATTATTACTTGAGTCATGAAACCTTTCACTTTCTTATTGCACCATTATCTCCACTACCTGGAAATTTCTTTCACACAAAACTTCACATAGTTCTCATTAGCAACATTAGTATAAGTGAAGTGATAAAACCTTTTTTGAGTCTAACTTCAACTGAAAACCATCAAAACATAAGCTACTGTAGCAACTCCTTCCGAAAACCCAAAAAGAATTAAAAAAGGAAATCGAATAAAGAAGCAAATGCAAGAGCGGCAAAATCTGTCAAAACAGACCAGCAGGTAAAGATAATTTTTTTCGAAAATCTTCTGTTGCTCAAATCAAAGCGTGCAAAACCAACTAAAGTCAAATCAAGATTCAACTCAACTGTTACAGCAATATGGAGATGGTGATGAGGGTGCTGATGGTGATGATGGTGGTGATGATGATGATGATCCCGATGAAGTCCAGCTTGATGGTGGTGTTGATGGCGACAATCTCCCCTCTCCGGGAAGGAATTCCCCCCGACAGAATTCTGTCTGCCGGAGAGATCTTTCTCTCTCGGTGTTTTCTGCCCCGTAGAGGCGGCGGAATCTTTCTATTGTCGCTCCCCGAGTCTTAGGGTTTCGGGAGGAATATATACGCCGAAGGGGAGAGCCAGAGGTGGGCCAGGGCAGCCACACCACCTGGTGGCGCGGCCTAGGGTGGCCCGCGCCAGGGGGTGGTGTGAGCCCCCTGTGGCCCATCTCCACTCCTCCTTCTAGCATCCTTCGTCTTCTGGAAAAATAGGATTTTACGTATATTTTTCCGGATTTTCTTGTCTTCGCGAATTTTTCCTCCAAACAGCACCTTTTCCATCAGAATCCTGACTGCAATGGTCCATGCTCCAAAAGTCATCAACCATGCAAAAACATATGAAATAACATAAGTATCATCTCTTAATATGAAATATATCAATGAATAACAGTGAATCATAACATAGAATAGTGATGCAAAATGGACGTATCATTGACGAGTGGCTTAGAGCAGGAATTCTCTGTAAATACTTAGCAAACGGATTTTCAGGGGTTTTGGATGATGCAGGTAAATAAAGTACAAGTAGGTAAAAGACAATAATAATAAATGCAGCAAGTGGCCTGATACATTGCAAATGTATCTATAATTTTTGATGTTCCGTGCTTGGTTTTATCCACTTTCTTGTGTTTTGTCCACACTTTGGAGTACTTTTCATATGATTTCTTGGACTAACCTATTAACAAGAGCCACAATGCCAGCTGCCTGTTTTCTGATGTTTTTGGTTCCAGGAAAGTCAGAAAATGAATATTCTCGGAATTGGACGGGACAAAAGCCAAAGTGCCTATTTTTCCGGAAATCATCAGATGCCAGAATACGAGACGGAGAAGGGCTAGAGGGCGGCCACACCACCTGGCCGCGTGGCCAGGCTTGGCCCATGCCAGGGGGTGGTGTGGCCAGCCCAGGTACCCCCTCGGCCTCTCCTTCTGCCTATAAGATGCCCTCGGGACGAAAACCCTAAGGACCCGATCAAAAATCCACGAAAGAGTCTGTAGCCGCCATCATCTCTATCCCTAGATCGGGAGGGATCTGAAGCTCTTCCCGGCACCCTGCCGGAGAGGGGAATTCACCCTGGAGGCCTTCTTCATCACCATGCAAGCCTCCGGTGTGATGCGTGAGTAGTTCATCCTTGGACTACGGATCCATGTAGTAGCTAGATGGCTGGTTCTCCTCCTTTGTGCTTTCATGTCTAGATCTTGTGAGCTTCGTTCATGATCAAGATCATCTATTTGTAATTATGCATGTTGTGTTTGCGGGGATCCGATGGATATTGAGATGCTATTTCAGATTGATTATTGATTCTATCATGTCTTTGTTATTTGTGATCTTGCATGCTTTCCGTTGTTAGTAGCTATCTTGGCCAAGTAGATGCTAGCAACTCCAAGAGTTGGTATTTATGCTTGATAGTGGGTTCATGCCTCTGGTAATCTGGGGAAGTGATAGAAATCTCTAAGGTACTAGATGTGCTATTGCTACTAGGGAGAAAACAACAATCCTTTGTTCATAGAACAATCGTATTGTTTACATTACACGCAATTCGTAAAGCAATAATCTGTTGCTTGCAACTTAATACTGGAGGGGGTTCAGATGATAACCTGAAGGTGGATTATTAGTCATAGATGTAGTTGGATGGCAGTCTATGTATAATGTGGTAATGCCCAATCAAGTCTCAAAGGAGTCAAGATGATTAGTATATGCATGTATTGCTTTCTCGATGTTTGTCAATTGCCCCGCTATAATTTGTTCACCCAGCATGTTATCTATCTTAAGGAGAGCCACCTCTAGTGAACTATCAATCCTGGTCCTTTTCTTTTACATACAATCTACAAACAGTTTACTGCTTTGTGTTTACTTTCTGCAAACTATTACTTCCTTCAATTCGATACGTTTAATCCTTTGTTTTTAGCAAAACACGGTGAGATTGACAACCTCATCGCAAGTTGGGGATAGAGTTCTGTGGTTGTATTGTGCAGGTCTCCACGTTGCTACTAGCACCGGTAATGCGCCCTGCCAAGGCTCAGCGAGCAACACCTTTGGGGTGTTTCCTTGCTCCTACTGGTTTCATAACTGAGGGAAACTTGCTGCTGTGCTCATCATACCTTCCTCTTGGGGTTCCCCAACGAGATCCACATCAATACTGAGCCATCATGGCCCAATCCTTTCTTTAGCAAAGGACAAGCCGGTTGTATTACTTAAGATGATCAAACGTTCTCGAGGACACCTGGGAATAATGTCAAGTGCTTTCGCTTCATATAGTTGATTAATCTTCTTTAGTTTGATAAGTGTTGTGTGGGTGAACCGATGCTAATGTACTAACCTTCCTAGGACTAATACATACTTGAGATTATGTGACGAAAGAAGCGAACCAGGACGGTGTTCTTCCTGGGTACCATTTCTAATGTTGTTGAATAGGTTATAGTGGATGTAGAGGCCCCTGTAGTGGCTGAACAGCATGAGGTGATCGATGTTGATGAGATGTGATGAGAGTTGCTACCCTAGGCTTGTTATATGGACCGCGAGGTTCCCCTGCCTATATTTGTAACATTGACTGCTGTTGCATTTAGACCGTGTTCCTGTGATTATGTTTGTTGAGAGATTGTGATATAATTTTATGCAAGCTGTTGAGATTTTTGGACATGTCACTCACTGAAACCATCGTTGTTGTACTAAGACATAAGTACATTGTAGTTGACATGATTATGTTTCTTGAGATGGTGTACTGTACTTGTTTTTGTTATTATGTTTGTTGAGAGATTGTAATGTAATGTTTTGTGAAACCATGACTGGACAAGTGATGCATAAATATATTGTAGTTGACATGATTATGTTTCTTGAGATGATGTACTGCACTTGTTTCTATTATTTTGTTTGTTGAGAGATTGTAATGTAATGTTTTGTGAAACCATGACTGGACAAGTGATGCATAAGTACCTTGTAGTTGACATGATTTTGTTTCTTGAGTTGATGTAATATACTTGTTTCTATGATTATGATTGTTGAGAGATTGTAATGTACTGTTTTGTGAAACCATGACTAAACAAGTGATGCATAAGTACCTTGTAGTTGACATGATTTTGTTTCTTTAGATGATGTAATATACTAGTATGTTTTCCTTAGGCAATGAAATTGGGATGGATGGAGTACAGGTTTAATATTTGAAATAAGAATGTATGAAGAGAAACCCTATTAGGCAGGAGACAGTAATCCAGGGAAAGGGCATGGTATCCATTAAACTATTGTAACATGCCAATTTAGTCATTGTTGCAATGGTGACACACTTCACTTTCCCCACTCTTTCGTTATCTCTCAAACTCTCTCTCCCCTCACCGTCGCCGACACCGACGCATTTGCCATGCTGTCCTGGAACGATGAGGACGACCAGTCGAGCAGCAACAACCTTCTCTCCAACATCGAGTATTCCTTCCATGATGTGAGTTCCTCTGTTTTCTCGGGCTAGGGTTAGGCATTGGTAAATCCCTCGATCTGAGCTCCATATGTGCATGGAATCATGTTCAATTCTAGCTTTCCATTTCCTTATAGGTACCACGGACAATCTATGACTCCGAATGGGAGGGCCTAGATCTCGATGGAGAAGTACCATGTGACCATGGGCTAAAACTGAGGAGATATGTTGCATTCGAAGGTAGTAACACTGGGAGAAGGTTTTTGGGCTGTAAAAATCAGGTTTGTTTACATTATGTGCAATGGTGACATGAAGAAAAATGTAGCGTGTATGTTCATAACACGACAATGTTTTTTTAGGTTGGTCCGGTGTGTAAAGCAGTAGAGTGGGTGGATCTTGAGTGGCCAGATGCACTTAAGAAATGTTTGGCCCGATTATGGGAGATGTATGAGTTGTAAAGGTCAGGGAGATTTACTAATGCTTGTGATGCAACTAGAAAAATTACAAGCTGTCGGTACAAAATAAGGAGCTGGAACAAGAAATCAAGAATTTACAATCAGAACTAAGTGACAGAATCAATGGGAGCTTGGTCGTTGGAACTGCAAAGAAGCTTCAGGATAGTCACAGGTTGCTGATTCATAATGTAGAAAAGGAGAGGGATCAGCTCAGGAAAGACAAGAAGAAGTTAGAGTACTACATTGTGGATCTGTTGAAGGAACTGAAGAAGGCACGCGAGGGTGAATAAGGACATACCACATAGGATAAAGGAAATTCTAGATGAATAATTTATGTTGTGCCAATGCTTGGAACTAGTTAACTGTAAGACTTGTAGTTGCGCTTTCTTAACTAAGCCAAACTCAATCCTCGAGCAAATTAATTTCATACGAACACATATCGGGCATAGAGTTAAGTTCACATTTACAAAATCACCACTACAGAGGATAAAACAGGTAGTTCGGCACTAAATAGACATATGTTGGGTTCTAGCAAGCCTGGCCCAGAGCTGCTCGTTTTCCTCCCTAAGATTGGCTAGCTCCTTTAGTACTTTGTCATGCGCCTACCGCAAATTCTAGCGCTCCGTCAGGGATTCGAGAAGTTGGTCCATAACCATACGATTTTCCTTCATGAGCCCATTCATGATCTTCATCTTCTTACTAGCCGAGGTGTGACCTTCCCTGTGAAGTTTCCCCCAGCCAGCGTTTACCTCCTACAATTTCTGGCACTTGTCAAAAAGGACAGTGACTTCAGCGCGCAGGTGGTCAAAGGCTAGCTTCTGGGAATACTGCTTCTCCCTTTGGATGGCTATCTTTTCATTTAGCCAGGTCGCCAGGTCCTGGTTGAGCTTTTGCCTCTTTCCCTGCAACAAATATATATATAGTATGATTTGTTCAGTTCACCAGGACAAGGTGGTTTGTTTCCATAGTTAACTAAATCGACTAGTGGCACTATCATAATTTCAAGGAGAAGAAATATATGACTAATCAACATTTTATGAATCGACTAGTGGTACTGTCATAATTTCAATATCAAAGCAAATAAGGTTTATCTATAGTTTAGTGTGTTGTGGGTTTTTCCCATGTCACCAAATAGTAGTGGCAAACTCATAATGTAGAAACCCATGTCCAGATACATAATGGAAAGAGCTCATGGTGTCCATTCATGAACATGAACACCTACACATGTCTAGATAGATAAGGAGTTGCCCTAGGATTCTTCTTGCACCATATAACGGGAATCAGACTTAGTCTTTGCTCCCTGAACCCTAAATATTACAAAAAGAGTGGAGCACGAACTGATATTCATGCCCCCTCTAACGGGAATCAGACTTGGGCAATGCTCTGATACGCCTCCATACAAGCCCTTAGCTCCTCGTTCTCTTTCCAAACACCCTCGAGTATGGTGATCCCTCTACTCATGTCCTCCTTCATCTCTTTTACTTCATCCAGGCAACGATTCCTATCATAGTAGGCTCGGATGGCAGCCTTGGTTTCCTCGACGTGTCCTCTGAGTCTTGGTGACTTTGTCCTATAGGAGGGTGCACCTTATCTCAAGATTCTTATTCTCCTCCATGAGCTCATTGATTATCTTGATGGCCTATTCTTTCCTGTTAAAGTTACGGTCGAGCACTTTCTATACAAATAAACGTGCAAAATCTAGCGAGATCTCCTTCTGCATAGATAAACGCTTGAGTAGGCTCTCATTAGCTTGGGTGAGGGAGCATGCAAGTTCTTGTTGGTTGTCAATCTTGCCACTGATCGCAACCACCTTGTCACGGTACTCGGCCTTCGATCACTGCATCATTCATGTTAATTGAAATAGAAATTCTATAATTACACTCCAGGTTCCGGGTGAATACTAGTACAAATCACAAAATCCCCATTGAATTAATGGACAAAAGTATTAAAAATAGACCTAGAGATCCAGTCATAATCACGATAAACTAATCCTAATCACAAAATCCCCATTGAATCTATGAACAATGGTATTAAGGAAAGACCAAGAGATCCATTCATAATCATGAAAACTAATACAACTCGCAAAAGAACCAATGCGGGGTGGACAAGATCTAAGAAATCCACATTACAACTTAGGGAAATAACAGTGTGGAGATTTGCTACCTCGCTGAGACGTGGAACTGGACCGAATGGGTCCTGCAACACCGCCGTCATGGTGGATTCTGTTTCCACGGCCGACCTGTAATACATAGAAGAGGAAGAGCAAGAATAATAAGAAAAACAAGAAGAAGCAGAATAAGATCATGATGGAGATGAAGTAGAACAAGAAGACCGTACCGGGAAGAGCCCTCACCTGCTAGAACATTCGGTGCCATTGTCAAGAGATATTGGGCCCCCGTGAGAGTGGGGGCTTGAGGGGCTGGTAGAGCAAGTATTGCCTGGCAACAAGCTCTCTCCTTTTTCTCCGCGAGGATGGTCGACTGGCCTCTCCTCAGGGGAGCCATGGCTTGTAGGGGGAGGGAGGTAGCGACATGAGGAAGAAGAGTGTGATTAGTGTGGGAGAAGAGTCAAAGAGTACATGTCGTGGTCCAGTAGTACTACTACTATTATACAAGACCACCGTCTACGGTCTACCTTCTCAAAGAAGCCAGGGATAGGGAATCGATGGGACTTGTCTTTATTGCGATGGCCAGTTCAATGGTCTTTGGCGCCGCCTAAAATACAGTATATAATAAAAGGAGTGCTACCCTTAAAAAATGAGTAGGGCTAGGTGGTAATCACGGGCATCGGCGTTCAAGTCCCGCATGCATGTGTCACGTGTTGACGGGGAAATGACGCGTGCAACTGCTGCACGATCATGTCGGCACGTCGAACTCCACGTCGATTGAATGCACATTGAACTCCATGTCAACAGGCACACACATGATATTTATGAGTCTACAGTACGCTGTGCCACTTTTGTCGTGATCAAGTTATGTTCATTACACAAGATAATACATTTTTTCAATAATTGACAAATGCATCCGTGTACACGACGCACAAAACCTAGGCTCGCCCCTTGATCAGATCGACACCCAACTCTATGTACCCGCCATCGCTCCCGACCAACTTCCTCAAGCACGATGGCCCCTCGCCGTGGTAATGGCAGATCCAAACCGGCCATTGACCATCCTGTGTCCCCTGCTCTTTGTGGCATCGTTCGCGCTTGAGAGTCGCCTACTAAGGAAGCACATCGTATCCGACCGTGCTAGGATCCATCGACATTAGCACTCGAGGACACCCCGACGTCGAATCTCGTACCGGCCAAGCAGGAGGAGCGTGGGGTACCTGCAGCGACGGACGAGCGCAAAGCAGCAGCCAGGACATGTTCGTGTGTTGCACCGGTGAGTACAGACAAGAAGAGGAACGAGAGAAAGGCCAGGAAGAAGAGAGGAGACAACTATTTGGACGACTCTGACTCGGCCAACGAGGAGGCATTCATAGATCAGTTGGAGGCAGAAGCGGAGGAGAGTGACCATGACCCGTGGGACTAGGAAGAGGAGGAGGACTCTAACGAGGAGATAAAACGCTTATACGAAGAAGGGGGCGGTGACGAGTCATCAGAGGAGGACACCGACATTGGCGATGGCAAGGACCATGACGGTGACAAAGACGACGACGATCCAGAAGACGACGACAAGAGCTTCTTCGAAATATGATCATTTATTTTATTTATTTTTTGAGATGGTTTTCATTTTTTATGGAGGTAAAGTTTCGGTGGCACGGATAGAGAGGTGGCACGGATAGACCCTACAAAAAAGAGGAGGAGGGAGGGATTATCCTGCCCGTTGGATCACAGAGGATCAACGGTTGGTGGGCACGATCCGCGTGACATCCGTGTCAGCCAATCAGGGCATAGCAGACAGAGTGAGCACACATTTGGGCTTTTGTGAGATTTGTGACCGAGAGAGAGGGCAAAACTGAGTAGTATCAAAAACCAAGGTCAAGACAGACTAAGGGATTCAAATAGAATATAGAAAGAGTAGGCATGTGTGTTCCTTTAAAAATGGAAAATGCATGTTTCAAACTAAACAACATGGATCCACGAGTGTCATTGCATGTGTGTTCCTTTCCTAAATCACATGGATCCACCAGAGTCATTGCATGTGTGTTCTTTTCCTAAACCACCACCATAGTCATTACATATGCCTTCCTTTTCTAAATCACCACTAGAGTCATTGCATGTGCGTTCCTTTCCTAAACCTCATTGATCCACCAGAGTCATTGCATGTGTGTTATTTTTCTAAACCACATGGACCCACTAGAGTCATTGCATGTGTGTTCCTTTCCTAGACCACATTGATCCACCAGAGTCATTGCATGTGTGTTCTTTTCCAAAACCACCACCAGATGTCATTGCATGTGTGTTCCTTTCCTAAACCACCACCAGAGTCATTACATGTGTGTTCTTTTACTAAACCACATTGATCCACCAGAGTCAATGCATGTGTATTGTTTTTCTAAACCACCACCAGAGTCATTGCTTGTGTGTTCCTTTCCTAGACCATATGGATCCACCAGAGTCATTGCATGTGTGTTCCTTTCCTAAATCACATGGATCCACCAGAGTCATTGCATGTGTGTTCTTTTCCTAAACCACCACCATAGTCATTGCATGTGTCTTCCTTTCCTAAACCACCACTAGAATCATTGCATGTGTGTTCCATTCCTAAACTACATTAATCAAAAAAGTCATTGCATGTGTCTTCTTTTCCTAAACCACCACCAGAGTCATTGCAATGTGTTTTCCTTTCCTAAATCACATGGATCCACCAGAGTCATTGCACGTGTCTTCTTTTCCTAAACCATCACCATAGTCATTGCATGTGTCTTCCTTTCTTAAATCACCACTAAAGTCATTGCATGTGTGTTCCTTTCTGAAACCACATTGATCCACCAGAGTCATTGCATGTGTGTTCTTTTCCTAAACCACATGGATCCACTAGAGTCATTGCATGTGTGTTCCTTTCCTAGACCACATTGATCCACCTGAGTCATTTCATGTGTGTTCTTTTCCTAAACCACCACTACAGTCATTGCATGTGTGTTCCTTTCCTAGACCACATGGATCCACCAGAGTCATTGCATGTGTCTTCTTTTCCTAAACCACATGGTTACAGTAGATGCCTTTGCATGTGTGCTCCTTTCCTAAACCACACTGATCCACTAATAACATTGCATGTGTGTCATTTTCATAAACCACATGGATCCACTAGATGTCATTGCATGTGTGTTCTTTTCATAGACCACATGGATCCACTAGATGTCATTGAATGTGTGTCCTTTTCATAAACCACATGGATCCACTAGATGTCATTGCATGTCTATTCCTTTCCTAGACCACATGGATCCACCCGAGTCATTGCATGTGTGTTCTGATGAGGACATCCCTACAATTACACCTACCCCAATGACTACTGAAGATGCTACAACTGTCGCAAGACAGGATCAGTCCAATGAGATTAGAATTGGACCTATTACAAGAGCTCGTGCTAAGCTACTAGAACATCAGGTGAATTTACTCCTAAACGAATCTGGTACTTTGATTGATGAGAACTTTATACTGCCTAAGTCTATGCATTTATGTATGATCAGGTTTGTTGGAGAAACAAGCATGGCGCGAGGAAGAGAAGGGCTACAAGAGAAGCCCAACATGATGATCGCCCAAGGATGCGCGAGGGAGGAGCGAGAGGAAGGCGCAAGAGAAGATCATCAAGACGGAGCCAAAAAGATCTGCCACGACCAGAGTGTCCGGTCAGTTCCACCCGGACTATACGGCCTGGTCGAGAGGCAAATTGACATGGACATTCTAGTTTCCGGCCAGACCGGACTGTCCGGCACACTTCACCCGGAGTGTCCGGCCTGACCGGACTGTCCGGCCGATTTCGAGCGGAATGTCCGCCCGCCGACCGAATCTGGTCCGAGTCGGTTTGTATCAGTTTTAGTCGTTTGCGTTTAATTTCGGTTTCTCGCCGCCCCAGCCGCCCTTATAAGCTATGGGACGACCCCTAGTTAGGGTTTAGACCACGCTAAAATATTTTGGAGTTGTTTCTTTCATAGAACCTCTAGAATTACCCTGTGTTCGAATCTACCAACTATAATTGAGTGTGATATGTTGTTCCATTGGGAATTAGTAGATTGCATACTACCGTTCGTGGTCACGGCTGCATGCGCAAGAGTGTGGTGTTGTGAATATCCTACAAGGTTCAAGATCTGTTGCACTGGCATTAGGGATCGAGCGGGAGAGATCATAGCTACGCACTAGTTATCTACCATCCACCATCATCATCGCCATCCGCTTACTGAGAAGATCGGGCCACCCCATATCATCTTGGTATCAGATTTCCAGTGTTGCCTCGGTAAGCATCTGCAAATCCATCCATAGATTAGAGAGTGTTTTTCGTCCTATACAGAAAAAGCCTTACAAAAAGATTTGCCATAGACTAGATTGCATCGTTTTCAAGTTTTAGTTGCGGATTGTATCTTCTCGTAGATCCGATCTGCAGGTTTTCCTCGTAGGAGTCTAGTTTCTGTTTGTGTCTAGGTTTAGGGTTTGATCATGTTTTCCGATGTTCCCACCGTTACCGTTTCCGCAAGTCTTTATCGTTTTTTCCGAGTCCACATAGCGTACTTTTGTTTGCATACCATAGACACAGCCTATCTACAACATCTATGCCTAGGAACGTACCCACGAGACTAGTTGCTTTGCTCCGACAGGCTGCTCATTAGGTTTTTGAGGTGCCAAAATTTTCGACAGGCGAAACCGGACTATCTGGCCGAATCACACCGGACTATCCGGCTCAACCGGAGTCTCTGGCGCATATCAACCGGACTATCCGGCCTAGTTCTGTTATACGTTGCTGTACTCGTTTGCATTGAGTAATATAGTTGAAAAATCAAAAAAAAAGAGAAAAGAAAAGAGAATCAGTATTTAAAAAAAAGAGATATCGAAGTGTGCAATTTTTGGAGGCCTTGTTGTGTATAGCACTAGTAGATTGAGCAATATTGTGCCTGTTCTATTTGGGCTATTACTAGCGTCTCTCTTGTGCATTGCAATATTCCTTTTCATAAGTTGCTTTGCCACATTTATCTCCACTGTGTGTGTTTCTTGGATATTTGTACGATCAGCACTAGGACTTGTTTGCGATGTAGATAGGATACCATACCTATAGCTCCACCTCTACATAACCTGTGTGTCCTGCGATCGTTCTCTATACCTTTAATATTCACTTCATCACATCAAGTGCATCAGTCTTTGATTTTGTTTGGTAGAGCATCTCTATTCACTTTGGAATGGTAAGATCTCCTTTCTTATTAGTTGTGAGTGAGTTATGAGAGTTTCCACCATACAAATTCTGATTTTGCAGTAACCTACTAATCTTGTCTACTAGTGATGATGATGTTGTGTTGCAGAAAAAGAAGGATGAGGAGCTCGTCAATTGGCGTGAATATGAGGCTTTGAAATCCCACTTGACACGTGTGTTTACTAACACGACAGATGCCATTGATAAGAATCTCCAAGATATGAATATGAGATTGGATCAGCATGTTGGGACGGTTGATACTATCCAAACGGAAGTGGCTACGCTCAATGTCAATGTCACTGCTTTGCAGCAGTCCATTGAGGGTTTGACAGCCGCCTTACATAGAAGGAAAGATCCTCAACATGATGATGCCTTTGATGATTTCGATGAGGGTAGCGCTGTTGATGCTGCTCCACATGTTGGCAGGGGACGTGCTATTCCCCCTGTCCATGCACCTGCTCATGGTCGTGGGTTTGCCCATCTTGGGCATGGTCAACGTGTGCCCAACCAAGCTACTGATGATGGTTTGGGCAAGCCAAAATTTTCAATTCCTAAGTTTGATGGTTCCATTGATCCTGAAGACTACCTCACATGGGAGTTGAAGATTGAGAAACTCTGGCGCTTATTTGACTATCCAGAAGATAAGAAGGTCAAGTTTGCAGCATCAGAATTTGATGGTTATGCTTTACGTTGGTGGGATGCTCTTGTGCAACATAGGAGGGAGGACAATGAACTTCCTGTGAGGGATTGGCGCGAGATGAAGAAAATCATGAAAGCTCGTTTCGTCCCAACCAACTACTTGCGATCATTTTTTGATAAATTGACGCAACTGAAGCAAGGCACCATGACAGTTGATGAGCACTACATGGAGATGGAGATGCTTATGCAGCGTGCTAGAATTCGTGAGTCCATTGAGATGACCATGCAGCGATTCCTAAACAATTTGAAGTTACCAATCAAGAGCATTGTTCGTCATCACAAGTATGAGACCATGAATGAGTTGTTGCATCATGCTAGAGAGGCGAATCCCAGTTGGCAGAAGAGGCGAAGTCACGTGCTCGTTTTCCGTCCTCCAGCAGATTTTCGGCTAGGTCTACACCTTCTACAGCTGCGCCACCAGCTGCTGTTCCGTTTACACCATCGGCCAAACCAGCAAGTACACCTTCGTTTGGTTCTAATGCTCGGAAACCCGCTGCTAGCTCGGGTTCCAACATGTCTACTGCACGTACTTGTGATGTGGTGTGCCATACTTGTGGAGGTTGAGGTCACTACAAGAAAGATTGTCCAAATAGCAAGGTTATATTTGTTAATGAACAAGGTGAAGTAGAAAGTGGAGATGAAGCTTCTGATGATGATATTGATGACGGCGAGGTTGGTGCTGATGCATATGCTGAGCGTGCACCCACTATTGTCGTATCTTCACGTGTACTTAGTGTGCAACCGGTTGAGGAATCCCAGCGTTGCAACTTGTTCCAAACAAAAGCTCTAGTTGGACCTAACAAGGCTTGCAAGGTCATTATTGATGGAGGTAGCTGTAGAAATCTTGCAAGTAAGGAACTATGTGCCAAACTGAATTTGACATACTTACCTCATCCCAAGCCATACTACATACAATGGTTGAGCAACAATGGTGAGATGAAGGTAAATCATATGGTACGTGTGAATTTTCAAATAGGGCCATATAAAGATTCTATTGATTTTGATGTGGTTCCTATGACTGTTTGTCACCTACTATTGGGTCGGCCTTGGCTCTATGATCTCCATGTGCAACACAATGGCCGAGCCAATACATATCACTTGGAATTCAAAGGAAAGAAGATTACTATGCAGCCAATGACACCACAAGAAATTGTGAATGATTCTTGCCAGAAGATAGAGGTGAACTTGAAGGAAGATACTACCACTCGGCGAGGCTGTGTAATAGCTGTTCCTGATGTAATTGAGCCTAAATTGAGTGATATAACGAAAAGTGAGAGAGTGCCTGGTTTATTGATACTAGCCACCAAGGAGGATACGAGAGAGTTTCGTGAGGATCCTACAGCCATGCCACTTGTGCTCATGTATAAGGGCGAGGTATTGGTTTCTAACGACATGACCCCTATTTCTCTTGGTGTCTCTTTTGTTTTGCAGGACTTTGGGGATGTGTTTCCAGAAGACGTACCCGCAGGATTGCCTCCATTGCATGGTATAGAACATCAAGTGGACCTGATTCCTGGCGCCACACTTCCCAACCGTGCACCTTACAGGACTAATCCCAAAGAAACTAAGGGAATTCAGAAGCAAGTACAGGCGTTTCTGGATAATGGGTACATTCGTGTCTCTCTTAGCCCTTGTGTTGTTCCTGTTATTTTAGTTCCTAAGAAAGATGATACTTGGCACATGTGTGTTGATTGTAGAGCGATTAATAACATCACTATTCGATATCGTCATCCTATTCCACGCTTAGAGGATATGCTAGATGAATTGAGTGGTGCTGCTGTTTTCTCTAAAATTGACTTGCGTAGTGGTTATCATCAAATTAGGATGAAAGAAGGGGATGAATGGAAAACTGCTTTCAAAACTAAATTTGGTTTGTGAGTGGTTAGTTATGCCGTTTGGTATTACTAATGCACCTAGTACTTTCATGCGTTTGATGAATCATGTTTTGAGAGAGTTTATTGGTCGTTTCGTGGTTATTTACTTTGATGATATACTCATATACA
The DNA here is from genome assembly GCA_910589775.1 of Avena eriantha. Classification (NCBI taxonomy): domain Eukaryota; kingdom Viridiplantae; phylum Streptophyta; class Magnoliopsida; order Poales; family Poaceae; genus Avena; species Avena eriantha. Next base: position 49,144,211 of record OU342746.1, on the reverse strand, counting down.
GCCATAACGAATCTGAATATTGCAATCATATTAGACAAGTTTTGCAAGTGTTACGTGATAATAAACTATATGCTAATCTTGAGAAGTGTACATTTGCAAAAGATAAGGTCATATTCCTAGGATTTGTTGTTTCTAAGCATGGAGTAGAGGTAGATCAATCTAAAACCGAATCAATTCAGAATTGGCCTACTCCAATGAATGTTAGTCAAGTGCGTAGTTTCCACGGTCTCGCTGGTTTCTATAGGCGCTTTGTGAAAGATTTTAGCACCATTGCTGCACCATTAAATGATTTGACAAAGAAAGGTGTTCCTTTTGTATGGGGCGCGGCCCAAGACATTGCATTTGATACATTAAACGTTTGCTTACTTCTGCACCATTACTTGCATTACCTGATTTTTCGAAGCAATTTGAAGTTGAATGTGATGCTAGTGGTATAGGCATAGGTGGCGTTTTGATGCAAGAGGGTCGACCTATAGCTTATTTTTCTGAGAAATTGACTGGTGCTTGTTTGAATTATTCTGTCTATGATAAAGAATTGTATGCACTTGTTAGAGTAATTGAGGTTTGGTAACATTATTTGTGGCCAAAAGAATTCATCATACATTCTGATCATGAAGCATTGAAATACTTGAAAGCTCAATCAAACTTGCATAGAAGATTAGCTAAATGGGTTGAGTTCATTGAGTCTTTTCCTTACATCATTAACTATAAGAAGGGAAAAGATAACGTTGTTGCTGATGCTCTATCTAGGAAGAACATGCTATTAACCAATCTTGATGTTAAAATTCCTAGATTAGAAGCTATTTGTGCACTTTATGCAACTGACCATGATTTTGCTGAACCATATCGTTTGTGTGCTCTTAGAAACGCATGGGATAAGTATCATATACATGATGGATATTTGTTTCGAGCTAACAAACTATGTATTCCAGAATCGTCGTTGCGTTTGTTCTTATTGCAGGAGTCACATGCTGGTGGTTTGATGGGTCACTTTGGGCGTGAGAAGATGTTGCTCATGCTTGCTGATCACTTTTATTGGCCCAAGATGAGGCGTGATGTGTACAGATTTGTGAGCCGATGTATTACATGCCACAAGTCGAAATCTAAGATGAAGCCTCACGGTTTGTATACACCTCTCTCTGCACCGACTACTCCATGGGAAGACATTAGTATGGATTTTGTGCTAGGTCTAACTAAAACTTAGAGAGGTCATGATTCTATATTTGTGGTAGTGGATAGGTTCTCTTAGATGGCTCATTTTATTGCCTGCCACAAAAGCGACGATGCGTCGCATGTTGCTAACCTGTTTTTCAGGGACATCATGAGATTACATGGAGTACCAAAGACGATTGTTTCTGACCGGGATGTGAAGTTCATGAGCTACTTTTGGAAGACCTTATGGGGAAATCTAGGAACGAAGTTGCTGTTTAGTACTACATGTCATCCCCAAACAAATGGTCAAACGGAGGTGGTGAATCGAACATTGTCACAGCTGCTAAGGACCATGATTAAAAAGAATCTGCGGGAGTGGGAAGAGTGTTTGCCACATGTTGAATTTGCTTACAACAGGGCTGTGCATTCAACTACTCAGCTTTGTCCATTTGAGGTGGTGTATGGTTTCAAACCATTGACGCCACTTGATATGTTGCCTCTGCCATTACATGAGAGAGTTGATATGGAGGCATCAAAACGTGCTGATTATGTGGAAAGTACATGAGAAGACTCGAGAGGCTATTGAGAAGAAAGGCAAGAACATTGTTGCTGCAAGGAATCAAGCAAGGAAAGAAGTGTTGTTCGAGCCTGGAGATATGGTTTGGGTGCATCTACGCAAGGATAGGTTTCCACTACTTCGAAAGTCCCAATTGAAGCCACGTGGTGCTGGTCCTTACAAGGTGTTAGCCAAGATTAATGATAACGCCTACTCGGTTGATATACCTATTGAGGAGTTTGGTGGAGTTCGAACTAGCTTCAACGTTGCTGATTTGTCACCATATGCTGGAGAAGACCTTGGAGCATCGAGGTCGACGCCTTTTGAAGGGGGGAGATGATGAGGACATCCCTACAATTACACCTACCCCAATGACTACTGAAGATGCTACAACTGTCGCAAGACAGGACCAGTCCAATGAGATTAGAATTGGACCTATTACAAGAGCTCGTGCTAAGCTACTAGAACAACAGGTGAATTTACTCCTAAACGAATCTGGTACTTTGATTGATGAGAACTTTATACTGCCTAAGTCTATGCATTTATGTATGATCAGGTTCGTTGGAGAAACAAGCATGGCGCGAGGAGAAGGGCTACAAGAGAAGCCCAACATGATGATCTCCCAAGGATGCGCGAGGGAGGAGCGGGAGGAAGGCGCAAGAGAAGATCATCAAGACGGAGGCAAAAAAGATCTGCCACGACCGGAGTGTCCGGCCAGTTCCACCCGGACTGTCCGGCCTGGTCGAGAGGCAAACTGGCGTGGACATTCAGTCTGCCAGTTCGGATACTACCCGGACACCACCCGGAAACTTCAAAGTTTCCGGCCAGACCGGACTGTCCGGCACACTTCACCCGGAGTGTCCGGCCTGACCGGACTGTCCGGCCGATTTCGACCGGAGTGTCCGCCCGCTGACCGAATCTGGTCCGAGTCGGTTTGTATCAGTTTGAGTCGTTTGCATTTAGTTTCGGTTTCTGGCCGCCCCAGCCGCCCTTATAAGCTATGGGACGACCCCTAGTTAGGGTTTAGACCACGTTAAAATATTTTGGAGTTGTTTCTTTCATAGAACCTCTGGAATTACCCTGTGTTCGAATCTACCAACTATAATTGAGTGTGATATGTTGTTCCATTGGGAATTAGTAGATTGCATACTACCGTTCGTGGTCACGGCTGCGTGCGCAAGAGTGTGGTGTTGTGAATATCCTACAAGGTTCGAGATCTGTTGCACTGGCATCAGGGATCGAGCGGGAGAGATCATAGCTACGCACTAGTTATCTACCATCCACCATCATCATCGCCACCCGCTTACTGAGAAGATCGGGCCACCCCATATCATGTTCCTTTCCTAAATCACATGGATCCACCAGAGTCATTGCATGTGTGTTATTTTCCTAAACCACCACCATAGTCATTGTAGGTGTCTTCCTTTCCTAAACCGCCACTAGAGTCATTGCATGTGTGTTCCTTTCCTAAACCACATTGATCCACCAGAGTCATTGCATGTGTCTTATTTTCCTTAACCACCATAAGAGTCATTGCATGTGTCTTCTTTTCCTAGACCACATGGATCCACCAGAGTCATTGCATGTGTGTTCCTTTCCTAAACCACCACTAGAGTCATTGCATGTGTCTTCTTTTCCTAAACCACATGGATCCACCAGAGTCATTGCATATATGACCTTTTCCTAAACCACCACCAGAGTCATTGCATGTGTCTTCCTTTCTTAAACCACCACTAGAGTCATTGCATGTGTGTTCCTTTCGTAAACCACATTGATCCACCAGAGTCATTGTATGTGTCTTCTTTTCCTAAACCACCACCAGATGTCATTGCATGTGTGTTCCTTTCCTAAACCACCATCAGAGTCATTGCATGTGTGTTCATTTTGTAAACCACATTGATCCACCAGAATCATTGCATGTGTGTTCCTTTCCTAGACCACATTGATCCACCAGAGTCATTGCATGCGGGTTCCTTTCCTAGACCACATGGATCCACCAGAGTCATTGCATGTGTGTTCCTTTCCTAAACCACATTGATCCACTAGAGTCATTACATGTGTGTTCTTTTCCTAAACCACCACCATAGTCATTGCATGTGTCTTCCTTTCCTAAACCACCACTAGAGTCATTGCATGTGTGTTCCTTTCCTAAACCACATTGATCCACCAGAGTCATTGCATGTGTCTTATTTTCCTTAACAACCACCAGAGTCATTGGATGTGTCTTCTTTTCCTAGACCACATGGATCCACCAGAGTCATTGTGTGTGTGTTCCTTTCCTTAACCACCACTAGAGTCATTGCATCTGTCTTCTTTCCTAAACCACATGGATCCAGCAGAGTCATTGCATGTGTGCTCTTTTCCTAAACCACCACCAGAGTCATTGCATGTGTATTCTTTTCCTAAACCACCACTAGAGTCATTGCATGTGTGTTCCTTTCCTAAACCACATTGATCCACCAGAGTCATTGCATGTGTGTTCTTTTCCTAAACCACCATCAGATGTCATTTCATGTGTTTTCCTCGCCAAAACCACCACCAGAGTCATTGCATGTGTGTTCCTTTCCTAAACCACATTGATCCACCAGAGTTATTGCATGTGTCTTCTTTTCCTAAACCACATGGATCAACCAGAGTCATTGCATGTGTGTTCCTTTCCTAATCCACCACCAGAGTCATTGCATGTGTGTTCCTTTTCATAAACCACATGGATCTACTAGATGTCATTGCATGTGTGTTCTTTTCATAAACCACATGGATCCACCAGAAGCCATTGCATGTGTGTTCTTTTCATAAACCACATGGATCCACTAGATGACATTGCATGTGTGTCCTTTTCATAAACCACATGGATCCACTAGATGCCATTACATGTGTGTTATTTTCATAAAGCACATGGATCCACTAGATGTCATTGCATGTGTGTTCTTTTCAGAGACCACATGGATCCACTAGATGTGGTTGCATGTGTGTTCTTTTCATAAACCACATGGATCCACTAGATGTCATTGGTTGTGTGTTCTTTTCCTAAACCACATGGATCCACTATATATGGTTGCATGTGTGTCCTTTTCATAAACCACATGGATCCACTAGATGTGGTTGCATGTGTGTTCTTTTCCTAAACCACATGGATCCAGTAGATGTCATTGCATGTGTGTTCTTTTCATAAACCACATTGATCCACTGATAACATTGCATGTGTGTCCTTTGCATAAACCACGTGGATCCACCAGATGTCATTGAATGTGTGTTCTTTTTATAGACCACATGGATCCATTAGATGTCATTGCATGTGTGTCCTTTTCATAAATGACATGGATCCACTAGATGTCATTGCACGTGTGTTTATTTCCTAGACCACATGGATCCACCAGAGTCATTGCATGTGTGTTCTTTTCCTAAACCACATGGATCTAATAGATGTGGTTGCATGTGTGTTCTTTTCATAGACCACATTGATCCACTGATGTCATTGCATGTGTGTTATTTTCATAAACCACATGGATCCACTAGATGCCAGAGGAGATGGGAATCCAAGGGAGATGGGAACTAGTGGCTGCATCCATCCACAGGTAAAACATTAATGTAATAATATTTAAAAAGTTGTAATCTAGTCCATCTAACCCCATCATAAACACGTTGTATGTGCCAAATATAAATAAAGACGACATGACTAGTTTAGTTTAAACAATAATTCAAGAAACGACGTTAGTGTGCCTGCTTCTTTCTGGTCCACTTATTAGTCTGCTAGCCCCCAATGCATTAAGCAACAGCTGATGAGGATGAAAAAAGATCAAATGGAAAATAAAACAATTTTTAAGCTTACCTTTCATTTGGAGAATCGTATATAGATGAAATTGGCAGGGATTTATTATTTCTCCTGTAGTTAGTCAAAAGATCCTCAAGGACATCCTCAATCACCCCTATAACTTCTTCATATTCTAATACACCTCCATTATTTTCCTTTTCCTTCCCGTTCTGCTTACCATTTTGTTTCTTTTCACACCCTTTCCTTGCCGACACCTCCACTTCTTCATAAATTTGATGCTTACCTATGTTTTCCTCCGAGTGCTCATCACCGATTTCCTTCACCTGCCGCACTTCCTCAAGTTCTTCGTATTCGCGCTGCTCTTCCTCCAGTTCTGGCTGAGAAGCCTCATTTTCTGCCACCGGGGTGTGAACAGGGACAAGATCATGTGGAACTGGGTTTTTGCACAACCTCTTGATATGGCTGAATCCTCCACAGAGAAATAGTTGTCAACATAGTTCTGTATTTTAGCTGTGCTACCTCTAAGATTTAAGATGAAGTATAGTGCATGGTGACATGGCAGACCAGTAATCTGCCACTTCTTGCATGAACAATTCTTGTTTCCAATGTCTACAGTGCACCTCCGTTCAGTTCCATGCTTGTATTCTGCATAAACCTCAACCAATGTACTAGAACTTCTGATCGTCCTCATATTTATCGTTCTCATTGCCCTGGTTCTTGCATTCAGTAACATAACCACCTTTGGAACTATTTTATGGCCTAAAAAATTTCTTGCACAAATTCTTTGCCTTAAATCTATCTTCACCATTATGCACTGTCTTATTGCATCCAACAAAATAACAATTGCAAGTGTCTTCATGCTCGAAATCTTAGCCTTGAAACTCTCCACCAAATTATTGCAAAAAAAATCCACCTTGCTTAACTCACCAAACTTGCTTCTAGCCCATAGCTTGGTGTGATGTTCTTCAAGATATTTTTTCACCTTTGACACTACATACATGTTCTGCAAGTAAGTAGCATGCGTTCTTGGGGTGTATGTGTATGCCGATCGCCACAAGTCCTCTTCAAAGATCTTTCCTTTGAACTTCTTTGTGAAGTTAGTAGCAAGGTGCCGCATGCATTCCCTATGCTCAACCCCAGGAAACACAACATCAACAACATTCTCAAGACCCTTGCATGCACCAGTGCATATCACCAAGACTTCACGGTGACCAATTACTGCCCGTAGTCTCCGCATGAACCATGTCTAGCTTTCATTTGATTCACCCTCAAAAACAACATAAGTTACGGGTAGAAGCCAATTATGCGCGTCCAAAGCACAAGCAGAAGAAACATGTCCCCAGAACTTCCTTGTTAAAGAAGTTGCGTCTGTTGCCAAGTATGGCCTGCAGCCATCTAGGAACCCCTTCCAGCGTGCCTTCAGGCAGACAAAACATCTCCTGAAGCATTTCTTATCTACCTCATACTTGACCCCCCTTGAGACCTTTTCTGTTCCTTTCACCACCTCGTAATCAATGTCAACAACACTACCAGGTGATGTTTTCTCTACCTGAGCTTTGAAACTATACAACATATGAAAACTGTCATTCCACTTGCCTTGAATGAAGTCTAGAGCCATCTCCTTCCCATCAAAGACTCTGTGGTAAGGAATCAGAATGTTAAACTTTTTGCTAATCTTTGCTCTGAGTTCAGCAGGTCCAACGTTATGATTCTACCTCACCTAGTAAAGTATAGTAGCAACAATCCACTTGGTAGTCACCGGTCTAATTTTATCACTTAAAGAAGTATTAGGGAAGTTGGGTTTCTTCATGTTTACTTTGATCTGCATTCGATAAGAATCCAAATAAATTAGAGCTAATTTATTAGCAGAATAAATATGAGAAAGACTGAAATTAAATGTAGCTATCGCAACCTGAAATGGGTGTCCACCCCGCATTGGAGATGCATGTAATCTCCATTTACACACATTACTTTCCCTACAATGCACCCTAAATCTCTTTTGGTCTCTCTTTTCAATGATAATTTTGAACCCAACTCTAATTGCATAGGTGGCAACTGCATATCTGCAGTCCTCCACAGTCTCAAAGACAGTCCCCTCATCAATTGTAGGATTGTCCCTGTCAAAGTGTATCACTGGCACTGGCATGTCCTCATCTTCGTCATCGTATCTGCATCTCATTTCCACATCTTCACATTCCTCTTCCTCATCAGTCCTATATCCAGGCTCAAAGTTCGAATCAACCAAATATTCCCTACTCTCCATTAGATCAGGGTCAGCAGTGACATCTAGATACTTTCTCATCATCATCCGCACCGCCACACATTTCAGTGTCTTCATGCTCGCTTGACAAAGCATCATGCTCAAGGACAAGCTGTACAGACATCCTGCAGTTACCAACACATATCCTTGCCATCACCACGGGACTAGAAACGCTAATTGGGGTATGCAAAAAAGGAATCACAGTTCTTACCCTTCAATGAGGACGTACGACACCTTCTCCAGGCTCCATACCTCCAAAGCTTTGCACCTGCTTCCTCTTCCCCTGTTTCGTTCTCCTCTATGCTCAACAAACATGAAGGAGATTCCGTGTTCTCCAGCCGCGCAGGACCCATCTCCGTGTTCTCAAGCCACGTAGGATCCATCTCCGAGTGGGATCCGGATCACCAGCGTTGTTGGGAACCTAACCCAACTCCCGACTCTCGGTTTTTGTTTCCAGATGCGCCTGGGCGATGGACGGCTGCAAGGAGACAAGGCAGGGAGGGGAGGGGACGTGAGGGGATGGCGGTGATGGGAGGGCGGGAGGACGATGGCCCAAGGGGAGGACGAGAGCGGTACACAACTGAACGGAGTGGCGACAACAGGACCAGAGGAGCAGAACGGAGATGGTTGCGGCAAAACATGGAAAATTGCACAATAATGTGTTGGTGGGCAACACTAGTCCTCGAACCTGGGATGCACGCCGTCGAAAGTGGGGGAGGCGGGCCTGCCAGTCAGAAAACATGCCACGTCATCATCCCCTGTTTCCGATACCCTTTAAAAAAAGAAAACATGCCACATCATCATCCCCTGTTTCTGATGGTGTTGCTACAATTCGACGGTACATAGTAGCACAAAAATAATATACCATATAAACATAAGGGCATAGTCGTCAATATGTTTAAAATGGAACCCGTTTTTTTGGTCTCCTACCTGTCCTGGTACATTGCCTGATTAGGTGGATAGCCACGACTGAACTTTTTAATATGTTCGCACTCTTATGCTGAGAAGGGAAATAAATATTGAGGGGTTAATGCAACGAGTGTTGAATTATTACCCTCTCAAGAATTGGGAGATGATTAATTTCACGTGTGCCCAGAGTCCAAACCTACTATCAGTCTATTACTCCCCTTCTCCGATAAACCAAAGTTCCCCTCGCAGCTCCGCCACGACGCACCACCTAGGGTAACATGGCCCCGCTTAAGAAGGCGCCGCCGTCGCCGTGGTAGCCGCTGAAACTGGGGTATTTAGCACCTCTAAGGCATGCCATGAAGCTCTACTTCAAGGCCGGTCTCCCATTGCCCTTCTAGGTAGATGATTTTGCCGAATGTGCCGAATCGGCTATGGCAGCGGCGGTGTCATCATCGGTGGCTAAAGCGAGCAGGGTCAAGAGAGCGTTGTGCAGAAAGCACGCGGCAGCATTATGGCGTGCTCTACGCAGGGGGAACAAGGTACATGTCAAATCGTTCATCAAAGCATGCCGCCGAGCATACACACCCTTGAACAAGGCAATGCCAAGGTCTAGGAACTCTCGCTTCCACGCTTCGGCGCGGGCTACCTTACCGCAGTGGGGGAGGCTGGGAACACGCTGTTTGTGGCAAAGACGCTCCATCCAATGCACCGTCGGAGGCCTTACCATGGCGGCCACCAAGCATCTACACTCAGCCTATTGGATTGTTCGACAGCTGGAGCTAGTGGCGGGAAATAGCTTAGCACCGGAATTCAGGTTCCAGTTCACACAGACCTACGATCCCTATAAGGAGATGCCGAATTTCAGGTTCGAAGAAATAGTTGTGGCGACACCGATGGTCCTACTGAACCGGGACTGGCGCAAGCAAAGCGGTTGTGCATGAACGATGCAGATTTCTTGTAGTTTGGCGGGAAGGCAATAGATCAGTTGGGGTTATATGATCAACGGACTTACGTCCTCTCAAGGCAATTGGCTAGCCAACTTTTCTGGTGGAGATCTGTAGTTTCTTCAGTGTAGAATAGTTAAGTTCAGACTGAAGAATGACTTTTGTAGATGAAATCCTGACACATTGTTCTATAAACTAGTCAGAAGTTTAGCCCACTTTTGTGCAGATATAAGACCCTTTGTATGGAAGTAGTACTGATGTAAACAAATACTATCAAGTATCTATTTCCTTCAATTACTACTTGTGGTTAAATCCAGTTAACTACCATTTTTTATCCTAGATAGATAAAATTCAGACGACAGTTTATGTACAGATTTTGCGTCTGCTGTCTGTGTTGTAAACCATTTTTCATTTGTCTTGTGTTGTCTGCAAAATGGTCCTGCAGTTCATCGTGTTACAAAACCAGTAGATAGTGTTATAAGGATCATAAGGTAATCTTCGTTTGAAACAAGAATCATTTATTGCCTTCCGGATCGCTCATCACTTGGCACAAGAATCTAGCTACCTTGTACTTGAAGAGGAGATGAACTACATTTTCATGGCATTCACGGAATTGACATTGCTCATTGCTAGTCCACCATATTTTCATGAGGTTGTCCTTGGTTATTCATAGAAATTATAAAGCACAGTGTTCAATACATATGCATTAGACACACATACTTCAAATTCATTACCCACACATACTACATCAATTCAAACTACTACATATTTTTAGTTCATGCTAACTTCCAGCTACGCTCTCCATACTACAAATTCATTAGCCACACATACTACATCAATTCACTCGAGCTCTATCTTCACTCGATGGAAATCAGAACCACCAGCTTGTCCACGCCCAGTTCCCCCATCGAAACTGTGTGCGCCATCGTGAAACAGTGGTGTCCTGTGCCATCGATCCTTCCAAGCCAACACTGCTAGCGATGGGGATGCTTTTTGGCCGCCTCTTCGGGGTCCTGAATGCCATGTACTGATTCCAAAACCTCCTCCAGGTGGATGATGACCGGGTGTTGCCAGCAAAGCTGTTGCCCTGCCCTGCTTGGATCTACACCTCGTACATCTTAGGAACACCGTTAGGATCTTTCAGCCACGCCTTTACCTTGATGACCCATCTGTCGCTCGGTGGCACAATCTCCACCAGCTCGCCACCAAGGCTACTGATGACCTGCTTGAGGGCCTCCGGCTCCCAAGCATCCAATGGGAGGCCGTCAAAGCCGAGTTTGGAGAAGAAACAAAGCTGCCCCAAGCAATCGTCCTACCCATAGGCGTGATGCCAACGCATGAAGCTCATTTTATCTCCGTAGCACTCAAAAGAATGAGAAGAATGCAGAACACGCCCGGTGTCTGAGTTGTGCTTGAATCGGACGAAAAAATCGATTGCGACGCGCATACCTCAATCTTGACCTCATTTCGTCTGATCCCAAAATGAGACCTGAAAGCCGACAACAAGTCTGCCGGTGACATGGCGGGATGAATGCCTAGCATGTGGCCATGAGAGCGTGGTCGTGGAACTGCTGTGCTAGGGCTACCATGCATGGGGTACGCGATAGCACGCAGCCGCCCAAGGCTGGTCGCCGGCTAGGATCGCCCGACGGGACGCGCTCCGCCATGCGACAAGGAATATCTAGAGAACAGATACTAGTCTGGGGACGCAAAGCTCCGATACGGTGGACGATGTGATGACGATGGCTGCCAGCTTCGATTAGGGGCATGGGAGGTTGACCGGACATGGTAGGGACGCAAGGAGAGCAAGTGCGAGCTCCGATGTGAGACGAGCAGCCGGACCTGAGCAAAGGTTATGGGGAGGGGAGCAGGGGAAAAGAGAAGAGCAGAGCAGACCAAAGAAATAGATTTGGTCCACGCAGGGGTAAACTAGTCCACGATAGCAAAGGATAACGAGTAATACTCACAGGGTGGGCCAAGAAGAGTTGACCTAACGGCGCTATTTTAGTTCAACTGTTTTTCGTCTGGTTCAACGGCCGTTTGGCTGTTAGATTTGTATTCACCCCCATTTGGCCCCTTTAGACAATTGGCGATTCTACTTCGGCCCCTCTGCGAGATTATAGGCAACTCGGGTACAGGGATGCACTCGCACGGGAACTTTCGGGCCGCAAACCAACAAGCCCATAGGGGAGGGGCGAGCACACCTCACGATGATGCTTCTAGGAAATTCCGAGACACCCTCGGGCGTCACCATCACCGGCTCTGGCCAACGCGGAGCAAGGATTTGTCCCAGAGATGCTCAACAACACTCACCCTAAAACAGTCGCCCACAAGCCACCAGCATGCGCAGAATCCCGCCGACCATCGCTCTCGCTGAAAACAGCTCGCACCACTAGGCCGAGAACGCCGCCGCACCACCGAGCTACCCCAGAGCACTGAGCCACAGCAAGAAACAGCGCACCAGAATCCTCACCACGCTACCAAGCCCATGCAGCCCGACAGCACACCACCACTACCGCTACCCTCTCCCGCTCATCTAGCTCCGCCACACCTACTAGATGCTGCCACGATGAACCAGCACAACATCATGAAGCCCGCCGAGCCGTGGCCCTAGGAGCCCAGATCAGGCCCAGATGGGCCCGAGCACTCGCCACAGAAGCCCAGGTGCGCTGCCACGGCGGTGCCTGCTCCACCACAACTCCTTGGCCACCTTCCCATCGACCTGTAGCGTAGCAACCACCGACATCGCCGCCCCGCTATCGCGCCGCATATCGTCTCCATAGACACCGTGTCCCCTGCTCCTCTCTCATGCCACCTTTGGAGGTCGGGGGAGGAGGGGGGCGCCGCCACTACGGAGAGGCCAATGGCAGCAGCAGTAGGGAAGAGGAGGCGGTGGGGATCTAGAGGCAGTGGTGGCGGTTTCCCCTGAGCCTCCGCAAGGGACGATGCGAGGGACAGGAGCGCGTTACTTGTTATTTTGGACAAGAGATGCACCGACCCACTCCACCCGTTCCTCAGACACATTTTTTCACCCGCTTGGGGTTGCGCTGGCCAAAATCGGCGTGCAGGAGGCTGAAATTTCCCAGTCATACTATGTCTTATTGACCTCCCGATTCGCGATTGTTTGTACACCTGGTCAAACCGCCACGATAGTCTTACTCACGCCCGCCTCGACGTTTTTTTCATCGATAATAGTGCCTGTAACTCGACCTATCCCTCATCCTCGCTTGTCTCTCTTTCCCGTGACACGTCTGATCATGTGCCCCTGGTCGCTACCATCCCCTGCTCCTCTATCTTCAGATATGATCGCTCTTGGTCCCTCTGCGGTTCCTTCAGGATGTCCATCTGCTCGGCTTGGCATTCAAACTCCAGATCCAATACCAGTGCTCGTCTTGTTGCACACCTTCGCCTCTGCCAGGTGGTGTGCAAAACTTGGACCAAGTGCTGCCTCCTTTTCCCAATAGGAAACCGATGCTCGCATCATAATTAGCTTTCTAGACCTTATCAAGGAGTCACGTCCCCTCTCCTTTCTTGAGAATCGCCTGTGCATGCTTATGGCTACAACACTCCATGTTTCTATCAAAGAATGTTGGGTTTACTGAAAATCGCGGGCTAAAATTCATTACGCCATCGAGGATTAATGCCCAGCTGTAGCCATCACAACACCATCCCTGTCCTTGACTGGGAGGGATCTTGCTTCTCTGATAATCACGACAAGGCCAGGATCCTTAACTCTTTTTACCGCAACCTTCTAGGAACCACCTCCATCTATTCTTGGAACTTCTCCCTCTCTGCGCTCTACCCTCCTGTTAGTGGGCTCCCGTCAGCGCTCTCCATGCCTTCTTTGGACAATGATATTGTCGTTGCGCTCTCGCGTATGAACAAAGGTTCCAGCTCTGGGCCTGATGGTTTTGGCCCCAGCTTATACTCTACCTTTTGGGATCCTATTTCTCCTGACGTGATCGAGGTTTTCCGTGATTTTTTCTCCCATAAAATCGATCTCACCAGGATAAATCGTGCCTTCCTCGTCCTCCTCCCCAAATCTGAGGCTGCTAGATGCCCTTCTAACTTCCGTCCCTTCTTTCTACAAAATTGTATCGTCAAACTTATCACTAAGTTTCTTACCACCCGCCTCCAATCCTCGATTCACTCCCTTGTTGACTCGGATCAAACAGATTTCCTCTCTAGGCGCCATATTTCCAAAAACATTCACGCCACGGACCTTGTGCATTGCTGCCGCTTGAGAAAAAAACCTATGATCATTTTTAAATTGACTTCCAGAAAGCTTGATGAACATTGGTGTGAGTGGATGCTTCAGATCCTTGTTGCGGGGCACATCGCGGTTATCCTAAATGGGGTTACTAGCTCTTGGATTAAGTGTTGTAATGCGCTTTGTTAGGGCGATGCGCTCTCCCCTTACCTCTTCATTATTGTTGCTGATGTCCTCCAATGCCTCTTGTGTTCCAATCTTCATTTGTACAACCTAAGCCACTCCCTTGACCACTCCCTTCCTTGCCCCATCCTCTAGTATGATGATAATACTCTTATCCTCTGCTGAGCCGACCTCGAATCTACATCGTGCCTCAAGAAAATTCTAGATGATATTTCCATTGCCACGGGCCTCGCTATCAACTTCTGCAAGTCCTGTTTCATTCCCATGCATCTTTCCGATGACCTATCTACCGCTATCGTGGCCATCCTTGGATGCCCAATCTCTATGTCCCCAACCATATCTTGGCCTTCCTCTTTCTCCTACCAAACTTCCTGTTTCGGCCTATGTCTCTCTGATTTCGTATTTTGATCATCGTCTCTCGGGTTGGAGTGCTTTGCTTCTGTCTTCTGCGGGTCGTTTTGTTTTGTCTAATGCTATTTTAAACAACCTTGGCACTTATTTTATGTGCTCTTTTTTCTCTTGATTGGTGTGGTAGATGCGATCGATAAGTGATGTCCTTCCTTCTTTTGGGCCGGCAAGGATTCTTGCTCGGGAGCACTCTGTCTAATTGCCTGGGATAAAGTCTATTTGTCTAAACAGGAAGATGGTTTTGGCATGCACGAGCTACATCGGCAGAATACCGTCCTTCTCATGAACTTTGTCCACAAACTGCATTAGCATGAGGAGCTCCCCTGGCAGACTTTGTTTCAGCGGCACTACAACTGTGATCTCGGTGACTCTTCTTCCTCACCCTCCTTTCTTGAACATATTCTACATATTTGTCTTCCTCTTTATCGTTCCATCACCCGTTCTTCCATGAAGGATGGGAAGAACACCTCATTTGGTTTGATCGCTGGCACCCTTGCAGTGCACTCCATATTTCTTACCCTGTTATTTTCTCCCATTGCCTCCGCCCTCACATCTCTGTCTTTGTGTTCGGAAGGGCTGGCCCTTCGCCCATGCCTCTCGCCTGCTGAATGTGAGCTCCACCTGATTAACACCATCATTGCTCGCACTCACCTATTTGATGATGATGACATTCACACTATGGCTTGGGGAAATGAGACTGCCTTTAGCTCTAGGGCTGCATATCGTGCCCTTTCCCCTGGGGTCAGCTCGACGCCTTGGCCATTGCTAGTTGGAGCTCATGCCTCCCTTCCAAGATAAAAATCTTCTACTTGGTTGATCATGTCCGCCTCAACACGCGCGTCAATCTCCACTTCAAGGGTTGTGCGCCCTTCCAGGCTCAAAATCTTCTGCTTCTTGGTTGATCGCGACTGCCTCAGCACGCGTGCCAATCTACACTTCAAGGGTTGTGCGCCCTCCCCTCCTGTGCTTCCTGCGGGGCTATTGAGAGTACACCCATATACTCTTTGAGTGCTCTCTTGCCGCCCACACCTAGGCTTGGATCGGCTATAACACGTCAGGCTCCACGATATGGGATATACCTCCACCCTCCCATGCGATGAGAAGGTGTGGAGTCTAGGGCGTGCTGCTGTTCTATGGCATCTCTGGAATGATAGGAACAATGTCATCTTCAACTTCAAGTCCTGCACCGATGTAGATGTGAAGGGGATATGACGAATGGGATATTCCCAGAAGGACGTTTTGACTGGCCCAAGCCCATGGCGAGTGGGCCTGCAGGATGGCGACTGGAAGAGATTCCTGGCGACTAGAAGTTGGAGGCCCAGAAGCATAGATAGGCCCAGTCGGATTAGGTCAAATCCTTCGAAGCCTTAATTGTTTCGATTGTAATCCTGTAAACCCTAGCGAGGTACCCCTATATAAACCTCCCTACGGTACTCTCTGTACTCATGTTCCATCATACAACCCATCCAAGTGACTCGCTGCCTAGCCACCGAGATCGCCACCCTTGTAACTCACTCGCCAATAATACAATCAATAGGAGTAGGTCTTTACCCTATGGGGCCGAACCTGGGTAAATCCATGTGTCTTTGCACTCAATCTCACACCACAAATGGTGACTTGCTCTTTCCCCAAATCCTTCCAATCGCTACCCCTGGTAGCGACTGCCGTGGTCATTCCCACGATAGTGGAGCCCACCATGGCGCGTAGCCGGTCAAGCCTGAATTCTGCGGCGAGACCCTACTCTCCAATCGATCGGCCAATCGCCAACGGCCGCATGATCGCAAGCTATGGGATCAATTAGATCCTGCCCAGCAGCTACATCCCTCCGTCGTGCCCGATCACGCACAACACGGTGATGCCGGTCAGCACCATCAACCTCTTCATCGGGTTCACGGACGCCGTCGACCCGGTGGAAACGGCGACCGTAGGCGGGTCACCGCCACACCGCGATCTGCTCTCGGAAGGCCAGATCCGCTCCATCACCCACCTCGCCTCCGAGTACGAATCGGCCACCAGCAATGCGGCCGAGAGCAATGTGGCCACAAGTGTCATGGCCCTCCGCGACGACACTGATTCGGTGACCCCTGCCTCGGTCGCTGAGTGCATCACCGCTGCGTCACACAAGGACTCCATCACGCGAGTCTCCAACACTGAGGACTTCGAAGGCCCCTCCATTCTCGGAATCTTTGACTCTGACTCTAGATCGGAGTCTCCTGACAACTTTCGTGCCAGATCCAATCACTTCAACGCCATATACATGGAGGGAAGCATCACCCGCCACTGGATCCCTTCTCCACGCCCCTCTCACCGACCGCGACGGTGATGGAGATCGAGGAGTATCACCAGTAGCTGGAGGCAACCAAGGTCAGAGAACAAGCCAAGCGTGACAAGTTCCGCCTCGAGCAGCAAACAACATAGAATCCGTCGCTCTACCACCATAGCCGCATCGGCCGAGCGTGAAATCTGCCACAACGCGCCGCCTAGCGGCAGAAACCGGCCACCACCTGGGGTGCCTACGACTAGAGCTCCACCACCACCACCCCGCCGCATGCCCCTTCCATAGCAGCCACATATCATAATCTCTCCGCAAGCGCGACTCCAATGGACTCCCGCTTTAATCCACCCCGATGGAAAACATCATCGTGGGGCAGGCCGCAGATGCCAACCACAACATCACGTGAGAGGGCACGCTGCAGGTCAAGTACGCCTAGGCCCTACTCGCTAGGGCCGTTGAGCAGCAAGCTGCGGGAGTCGACCTACAAGGACAAATGTACTCCTGCTCATCCGGGAGCTGCGCGGCCTCAAGCCGCCGCCCAACAGCCGCCAATACCGTCGACGCCCGCACCCTATCCCCAGTAGCTCCAACCTCAGGCGACGAACCCCACACTCTCCACCAACAAGCCGCGACCGGCCAACAACACGGTCACTACCAATGGACAGCCGATAGATGCAAGGACCAACATCGTCAATAACCAAAGCTGGCACGCTCGCCAGCCAAACAACCAGATGAACACCCTCACCAACCGCAGCGAGCCCGAGCCAAGGGGCTCCCTCAGCCGAGTTGGCCCATAGTGCTTCAGACCAATGATCCAAGGCGAGAAGTATCCCTCTACCTTCAAAGCGCCAATGGACATCGATAAGTACAATCCTACTTACGATCTGGCAGTGTGGATCGACACATATCTCATGGCGATGGGGACCTCTAGCCACACCGACCTGCTTGCCGCTCGCTACCTCCCCCTAATGATGGAGGGAGCGACCCGACAATGGATCAACACCCCCCCGCGGACAGCATCAACTCATGGGAGGACATGCGCGAGGCCTTTGTCAGGCACTTCGAGGGTTCCTACACCTGTGCTACCACCATCGAGGACCTGGAGCGCTGCATCCAGGGATAGCGCGAGTCGACCCGCCACTAGGTGCAGCGGTGGCAGGACCTGTGGATTAGTGCCTCTGGCATCCACCTAGACACGATGATCCATTGCTTCAAGAATGCGTGCTGGTATGAACCTCTGGTCACCAAGATCAAGAGGGTCTACCGAACGCTCGACAACATCTCCGACCTCCTCTAGATCGCCAAGCGCTACATGGAGGAGGACCCAACCAAGACTCTGACGACGAGTCGGCTGGAAGATGCCGCACTGGCGGCCACGACAATGGCTGCCATCACGAGATACGCTACTGCAACACTCGCCTCACCGACAAGCTCCATGGTGATGGGCGAGTCGACTTCATCGCCAACACCGGCTATGGGCAGCGCGACCTGAAGAACTTCCACCACAAAGGAGGCAACTACCGTGACAGCGGAAACTATCACGCCAACAACACGATGAGGCCGAAATTCGACCCCGCCATCCTACTCAACCAACCCTATGTCTACCATAGCAGGGAGGGGAAGCCCGCCACTCACACCACTACCAACTGCCACTCTCTGAAGGAGATTGAGAAGGCAAGGCGAGCAAGGGAAGGCCCCAACAACGGCCCTCCAAGGGACAACGGCAATACCGGCGGGTTCGGAAACAACGTTGTCTCGCTGCATACATTCACCGGACTCGGTACCAAACACGAGAAGAAGGTGCTCGCTTGCGGAGTCACCATGAACGTGGTGACTCAAGTCAACATCCCCTGCTTCCTCAACTAGTCCAAACAAAGCATCACCTGGAGCCGCGAGGACCACACGCCGCAGATCGAGTACCCCGGGCGAGTTGCCCTGGTGGTCAAGCCCAAAGTGGCTGACTACTGGCTCCCCAAGACCTTGATGGACGGCGGAAGCTCCATCAACATCCTCTACCTGGACACATTCAGGAGGCTGCAACTCCCACAGTCGATGGTCAAATCGACCCTAACCACCTTCCACGGGATTGTCCCTGGTCGGAAGGCGTACCCGATCGGCAAGGTGACGCTGCCAGTCACCTTCGGCATGCCAGCCAACTTTCGCACCGAGCGGATCATTTTGAGCTGGTGAGCTTCTGCAACCCCTACCACTTCGTCCTAGGGAGACAAACATTCACCAAGTTCATGGCGGCCCCGCATGATGCGTACAACATGTTGAAGCTCCCAGGGCCACGTGGCATCATCACCGTCCACGACAACCCCGACATGGTCGTGGAATGCAAGGACAACGACGCCAAGCTCGCCGACACCATCATCATTGAGGAAGCCAACCATGCCAACGAGCTCACCAAATATGCGAGCTGCATCGATAAGGATGACCCCAGGATCCTGAAGAAACCCAACAAGGAGAACGACAGGTCAACAACATTTGAGGCGTCCACGCATACCCGCACCATCGAGCTCGTCCCATGCGACTCAAGCCAGAAGATCACCATAGGGACCAACATGAGCCCCGCATAGGAAAGCACGCTCATCGAGTTCCTGCGTGAGAATCGCGGCATCTTCGCATGGGACATGCCTGGTGTCCCGAGGGAACTCGCTGAGCACAAACTCAACGCCGATCCCAAAGCACGACCCGTGAAGCAGTCGCTGCGGCCCTTCAATGAAGAGCACCACCGAGCAATCGCTAAAGAAGTATAGCACCTACTTGCTTTAGGCTTTGATGTCTACGCACTTCTATTCTTGTAGACAGTTGTTGGGCCTCCAAGTGCAGAGGTTTGTAGAACAGCAACAAGTTTTCCCTTAAGTGGATCACCCAAGGTTTATCGAACTCAGGGAGGAAGTGGTCAAAGGTATCCCCTCTCAAGCAACCCTGAATCAAGATACAAGAAGTCTCTTGTGTCCCCAACACACCCAATACACTTGTCAGGTGTATAGGTGCAGTAGTTCGGCGAAGAGATAGTGAAATACAAGTGGTATGGATATAAGACAATGGTGCGAGAAAATAGCTTGATGGTGTGGAAGAGACTAAAGGCAAACTGAAATAAAGATGGAAGCAAGCAAACATGTAACAGATCTAATTGCAAACGATGTATCAATGCTTAGAAACAAGGCCTAGAGATCATACTTTCACTAGTGAACACTCTCATATAAATATCTTCTCTTTATGATACTACTCTTAACTACTCTCCGGTTGGACACTCTAATCGATGGTAGGGCTATAACAGCACACCTCAAAGTAAGCCTTTCCCATATAGAAAACCCCACACTGTCACCTTGAGTACTAGATGAGTCCAACAAACACCACAATTTCATAAAGATATCCAACTCCAAATATAACTCATAACAAGTATTTGTAATCTCTAGCCTAACTGCCACCATGGTGAGCACGCTGTCACTTTCACACACATGGGGAGAGTAGAGATTCATTAAAGCACTTGAGTAGCAGAATAGATCTATAGATTACAAGCTCATGATCTCAATAAGATCATGCATAGAAAGAGAGATGAACACATAGCTACCGGTAGAACCCTTAGCCTCGAGAGATAACTACTCCCTCCTCATCATGGGAATCAGCGATGGTGATGGAGATGGTGGTGGAGATCGATGGAGATGGCTCCGGGGGGCACTTCCCCGTCCCGGCAGGGTGCCGGAACAGAGACTTTCTGTCCCCCAAATCTCCCCTTCGGTGGTGACGACGCTGCGGAACTTTTCGTAGATTTCTGATTGACGATCTAGGGTTTTGGTATCAGGAGGCTCTTATAGGCGAAGGAGGCAAGGTCGGTGGACGGCTAGGGGGCCCACACCATGCCCTGGCGCGGCCTGGGGGACCCGTGCCATGGGGTGGTGTGGCCACCCTGTGGCCCCTCTCCGACTCTCCTTCTGGCTCCGTGTGTCTTCCGGGAAAATATCAACTTTGGCTTTTGTCCAGTCCAATTCCGAGAATATTGATTTTCCGACTTTCCTGGAACCAAAAATAGCAGAAAACAGACAACTGGCACTGTGGCTCTTGTTAATAGGTTAGTCCAAGAAATCATATGAAAAGTACTCCAAACTGTGGACAAAACACAAGAAAGTGTATAAAACCAAGCATGGAACATCAAAAATTATAGATACATTTGCAATGTATCAACATCCCCAAGCTTAACTCCTGCTCGTCCTCGAGTAGGTAAGTGATAAAAAGAAAGAATAATTTTTGAGGTGACATGCACCATCATAAACTTGATCAAAGTATTTGTAAACATTGAAAGCTGGGATCATAGTACTTCAACATAGCATGGAAGATATAGTTCTAACTATAAGACATAGCAACTATGTTGTAAAATGAAAAGGCACAAACAAAAGACATGAATAACAATGCTTTGCAAGACGTTTGTTTGTTTCACATAAAGAAAACATAGCATAATAGTATTGAGCTTGTCCCTCATAGAGTAGCAAATATAAATGCATAGGACACCTTCAAAGTTCATAAGAGTGACTAGATACAATAGTTTAAAACAAGCAATAACAAGTTATGCATCAATCAACTAGTCTTGGGACAATGCACATAGAACTAAGAATGGCCACTATGCTCTCAAAGTAGGTGCATAAAGATAGAAGGTGGAGACTCAATGTAATGGTGGAAGAAAGGCCTTTGTAAAAGGAAGTAGGGATTCAAGTCTCATAAAAAGCTTCTTAAAATTATGGTACTTATAGCTTTCAGCTCTCATTGCCCCTATCATAAGCATCTTGAAGGTGATTAAGGTTAAAGTGACACAACTAAGAGGATATGCTTGACAAGTTATAAACCGAAATCTCATGCCCCTTACTTACGAAGACCAAACCTCATGCTACTCAACTTTAGTCACAAGTAAGTGCTTGTCATTGTAAGCACATGTGTATCATTAAGAACCGCCAACAGGGTACCCCTTGCACATGATACGGGAGCTTTCCCATAATCAAAATGACAAGGCAAGCAGACAATGAGCATCTCAGCGATCTTTTTATTTGCTATTTGCATATGTTTTTATTGAGGATGCTGCATACAGTGCTCATTATGGTGATGCTGCAAGTTTCCACCATGATTAGGCATGGCTTAGGCTAGCGGCCCATGCGTTTCTCTAACACACATACAAACTCCATGATCTTACAAGTTCCACCTTTATTTCACACCGCCGGGATCCATAAGCAAAAGAACATGATATCAACGGGGTACAAAGTACAAGTGCAATGTTGAAAGCATTCCCCATGAAACATGGTTCTGCTAATTTCAACTTATAAAGCGCAAGCATATACGCAACAAAGAAGGACCCAATGGTTCAGGTTTAATAGAGGCAATAAAGTAAAGTGTGCCATCAAGTTCGTGAGAGCTTTAATCACCAGTTTTCTCATAACAAGTTTAATTTGGAAGGTAAACAAAAGCATGAATATACTTGGAATAACATAAGCTAGTAGGTAGGTATGGAGGACTCTTTGGAATAACTTGGTTTAGGGAGTTGGATGCATGAGTGGAACTCATACTTGGTTGTGGAGGCTAGCAAAAGACTAGGAGCGACAAACTAAGAGAGCAATAATGGCCATAATCATGCAGAGCGACAAAACATCATTGATCAAAGCATAAAATGATACTACAAGTTTAAAACTAAAGGATCATAAAGGCTATGGTGACTTGAGATAGTCATAACATGGTGTGAGCATGCGCCAAGTCAACCCAAATAAAGCATCAAAGGTGAATACCACTATATTATGCTTTAATATGCTAAAACAACGCATGATTCATCCAAGGCACATTAAGCAATCTCAATTGTTTATAACAAGTCATGCTACAGCAAAGAATATTAAGCATAAAGCCAAAACAATATCAAGCATGGCATGACAAAGCACAGGCCACAGTCAAAACGAGCTCTTTTTACCACATAAGCATGAACTTTCCTACTCTTTTCCAAACCAAACCAAACTATTTGCAAACCAATGTATGAAAGAGGGGGTCCAACCAATTTATTCAGAAAACTAAGCAAACAAAGCAAACTAAAAACCAAAACAAAAATGAAAAACAAGACGCTCCAAGAACAAAACAATTGTGCATGAAACAATAAAAATGAAGCGTTTGGAAGAAACCTGGAATTTTTATTGATGAAGAAGGGGATGCCTTGGGCATCCCCAAGCTTTGACGCTTGTACTTCTTGGATATTTCTTGGGGTTACACACGTGGCATCCCCAAGCTTGAGCTTTAGTCCATTCTTAATCTCATTACTCATTCCTTCCATACACCTGAAAATTTTCCTTCATACAAAACTTCACACAATCTTTATTAGCAACATTAGTGCACTCAAGATAAATAAGTATTAAGGTTCAGTTCTAACACCAAATAAACTTCCATTAGAACACTAGTTACTGTAGCACTTCCCTCAAAAATCTCAATTCCCCAAAAAGAACCCAAAAAGGAATCAACAAGAAGCAAATGCAAACAATGGCAGAAATCTGTCAAAATAGACCAGCAGGTAAAGACAAATTTTTTCGAAGACCTTCTGTTGCTCAAATCAAAAAGTGTTGATCTAACTAAAGTTAGATAGCAACCTAGGGAAGAATCACAAAAAATCACGCCTCAAAAGGGCATACAGAGATTTTACACGAATTTTTACGATGAAGCACAGGAATCTGTTTCGGGACAACAACTTTCCCAATCATTACTTCTCCCTCATTAGAGGTTACTCTTGGCACAAAAAGTAAATAAAAAGGTTAAAGAGCGGTTATTACAGAGGTAATAACTTCCAAGACTCATCTAAAACTTTTGGGTTATCTCCCAATAAGTACTTTTCTTTAACGCCTTTAAGTTAGGCGTGATAGTTTGAGAAGATGCTCACATAAGAAATATGAATTGAAGTAAAAGAGAGCATCAAGAAGAAAATTGAAAACACATTTAAGTCTAACCCACTTCCTATGCATAGGAATCTTGTAAAGAAACAACTCATGAAAGCACAAACCAACAAGCATCGTAAAGCAAAACAAGTGCAACTTCAAGACTTTCAACATAAAGAGGGGAAACTTAATATTATTGAGATGCATAAAACCATGTTTCCCTCTCTCATAATAACTTTTAGTAGCATCATGAATAAAATTAACAATATAACTATCACATAAAACATTCTTATCATGAGCCACATGCATAAAAGAATTAATACTCCCCATACAAGCATAGTCATTCTTATCAATCATAGTGGGAGAAAATTCAACAAAATAGCTATCATTATTGTTCTTATCACCATAATCATCAAATATAGGAGGCATATTGTAGTCATGATTAATTTCCTCCTCAATAGTAGGTGGACTTAAAATCTCATATTCATCATTGTAATCATCATATATTGGAGGCATAGTATCATCAAAGTAAATTTTCTCCTCCGTGCTTGGGGGACTAAAAAGATCATGCTCATCAAAACCAGCTTCCCCAAGCTTAGACTTTTCCATAGCATTAGCAATAATGGTGTCCAAAGAATTCATACTAACAACATTGCTATTAGCATGCAAATAAAGTTCCATAGGTTTTTTAATTTTCTCTTCAAACACTTCATGTCCTAACTCAAGATAAATACTATAAAGCTCTCTAATTTTGTTGTTGTTTTCCATTAAGCCTAACTAGTGAAAACAAGAAACAAAAAGACACAATTGCAGAATCTAAAAGAAATAACTTCGAGTACTCACACCAGAAAAATAGGCGTTTGTCGTGGGAGGTTCTTCTTCTTTAATCCTCCGGTGTGAATACCTTTTACCTTTCCTCCCCGGCAACGACGCCAGAAAATAGCTTGATGTCTACGCACTTCTATTCTTGTAGACAATTGTTGGGCCTCCAAGTGCAGAGGTTTGTAGAACAGCAGCAAGTTTTCCCTTAAGTGGATCACCCAAGGTTTATCGAACTCAGGGAGGAAGTGGTCAAAGGTATCCCCTCTCAAGCAACCCTGCAATCAAGATACAAGAAGTCTCTTGTGTCCCCAACACACCCAATACACTTGTCAGGTGTATAGGTGCACTAGTTCGGCGAAGAGATAGTGAAATACAAGTGGTATGGATAGAAGACAATGGTGCGAGAAAATAGCTTGATGGTGTGGAAGAGACTAAAGGCAAACTGAAATAAAGATGGAAGCAAGCAAACATGTAACAGATCTAATTGCAAACGGTGTATCAATGCTTAGAAACAAGGCCTAGGGATCATACTTTCACTAGTGAACACTCTCATATAAATACCTTCTCTTTATGATACTACTCTTAACTACTCTCCGGTTGGACACTCTAATCGATGGTAGGGCTATAACAGCACACCTCAAAGTAAGCCTTTCCCATCTAGAAAACCCCACACTGTCACCTTGAGTACTAGATGAGTCCAACAAACACCACAATTTCATAAAGATATCCAACTCCAAATATAACTCATAACAAGTATTTGTAATCTCTAGCCTAACTGCCACCATGGTGAGCACGCTGTCACTTTCACACACATGGGGAGAGCAGAGATTCATTAAAGCACTTGAGTAGCAGAATAGATCTATAGATTACAAGCTCATGATCTCAATAAGAACATGCATAGAGAGAGAGATGAACACATAGCTACCGGTAGAACCCTTAGCCTTGAGAGAGAACTACTCCCTCCTTGTCATGGGAATCAGCGATGGTGATGGAGATGGTGGTGGAGATCGATGGAGATGGCTCCGGGGGCACTTCCCTGTCCCGGCAGGGTGCCAGAACAGAGACTTTCTGTCCCCCGAATCTCCCCTTCGGTGGCGTCGGCGCTGAGAAACTTTTCGTGGATTTGTAATTGGAGATCTAGGGTTTTGGTATCGGGAGGCTCTTATAGGCGAAGGAGGCAATGTCGGTGGACGGCCAGGGGCCCACACCATGCCCTGGCGCGACCTGGGGGGACCCGCACCATGGGGTGGTGTGGCCACCTTGTGGCCCCTCTCCGACTCTTCTTCTGGCTCCGTGAGTCTTCCGGGAAAATATCAACTTTGGCTTTTGTCCGGTCCAATTTCGAGAATATTGATTTTCTGACTTTCCTGGAACCAAAAACAGCAGAAAACAGGCAACTAACACTGTGGCTCTTGTTAATAGGTTAGTCCAAGAAATCATATGAAAAGTACTCCAAAGTGTGGACAAAACACAAGAAAGTGGATAAAACCAAGCATGGAACATCAAAAATTATAGATACATTTGCAATGTATCAGGCTTCATCCGGCCAATCAAGTACTCCAAGTGGCTAGCAAACCTAGTCCTGGTTATGAAGAAGAAGAACACTTGGAGAATGTGCATCGACTACACCAACCTCAATATTGTCTGCCCGAAGGAGGAGTTCGTCCTCCCACACATTGACCATATCATCAACTCGACCGTGGGGTCAGAGTCGTTGTGCTTCATTGACGCATATTCCGACTACAACCAGATCAAGATGGCGGTTGACGACGAGGAGAAAATGGTGTTCATCACACTGTTAAGTGCCTTCTACTACACTGCAATGATGTTCAGCCTCAAGAACGCTGACGCGAGCTACGAACGGTGCATGTAGGAGTGTCTCGCGAGCCAAATTGGCCACAACATCCACGTCTACATCGATGACATGGTGGTGAAGTCGACTCGCCAGAGCGACCTACTCGCCGACCTGGCCGAAACTTTCGCCAATCTGCGGAAATACAAGATCAAGCTCAACCTAGGGAAATGCACTTTTGGCATGCCCACTAGATAGCTCCTGGGGTACGTGGTCTCCAAACGAGGCATCAAAGGAAACCCCACCAAGATTGACACCATCGCGAAACTCGGAAAGCCTGAGAGCCTGCGCGACGTCCAGAAGCTAACCGGGCGAGTCGCGGATCTCAGTCGCTTCATCCCTCGGCTCGGTGAGAAGGCAATGCCTCTCTACCGATTGATGCAGAAGAACCCCACATTCACGTGGGACGACGAAGCAGACAACGCGCTCAAAGCACTAAGGGAGGTGTTACTCGCCGCACCAGTACTCGCTGCCCCATGGACAAAGAACCAATGCTCATCTACGTCGCTGGAGGGAATATGACCTAAGAGGCAATAATAAAGTTATTATTATCGTATTCCAAGTATATGATAGATGTTTGTTTTGCATGCTATAATTGTATTGATTGGAAATGTTAATACATGTGTGTTTAATAAACAAATAAAGGGTTCCTAGTTATGCCTCTCTTATAAACTAGCTCGTTGATGAACAAGATGATCAAGGTTTCTTGATCATGAACATTGGATGTTGTTAAATAACAAGGTCACAATATTGGTGGAATGATGTGATGAACATTCATCCGAAGTATAGCATTATGATCAAAGTCATTGTGTTTACATTGCTATAACATCATACGAAGTAATCTTAGTCCTTAGACCATGAGATCATGTCAATCACAAACACTAGAAGAGTAACTTGATAACATCAATCATCACACTATAACAGGGTGACTATAAAGGTGGGTTTAGATACTCTGAAGGTGTTATGTAGAGGTTCATGGATCAAGAGTGGGATTTGTCCATCCCGATGACGGATAGATATACTATGTGCCCTCTCGGTGATATCACATTGAGATAGCTTGCAAGCAAGTGATGTGATCACTAGAATGTTATATCACGAGTACAAGAAAAAGAGCGCATGTCGGTAACAAGATCAAACAAGGTATTGAGATACTGATGATCGAATCTCGGACATGTAATATATCGCGAGACAAAGGGATTTAGTTACTAGCGTTAAAGGTTCTCACGATCACAGAAGTCATCATTGAATGTGTGGGAGTCAGTATGGATCCCCAGGTGCCGCTACTGATATTGATCAGAGAAGGGTCTCGTTCATGTCTGCATTATTCACAAACCGTAGGGTGACACACTTAAGGGATATCAACACCATTTAGAGCAAATGTGTTCCATAGAAAATATTTACAAAGCTCTAGAATTATTTCAATGGACATCGAAATTGTTTTAGGTGAAATTGCTGAAATTGGTTTTGCATGTGATATTGAAATGTTGCAGGGGTTTTATGTGAATGTTTGTTAATTAAAGTAATTAAAAAAATCTGAATAAAATAAATGAAAGAGTTTTATTAAATGAGATTTGCAATAATTTTGGTGGAAAATTAATGCATGTGAGTGGACTTTTGAGTGGAGGCATGTTTATGTGAGTGGAGCTTCCACCCACATGAATGAAGGAAGAGGTGGGGGAACCTCCATGGCCGCCAGCCATGGGAGGGGGCTTCCCCCTCTCCCTATAAAAGGCCCCCTATCCTACTCAAAACACATCTCCTCATGAAGGATCTCTCGCCCCCTCTAGAATTATTCCCTCATGGTATCGGATTAGCGAGATACATGTTCCTAGTGGATTTTCATTTGGAAGGAGTTGCTGCTTTTGCTGCATCGCTAGAACGAGGAGGCGGAGGTTGTTCGGTGGACCGGACGTGTGTGCGAGCACGGATGCGCTGCTGATTTGCGGCGCTAGGACTTTCTCTTGATCTTGAGATCAGCAAGCGACCGACTACATCATGCAGGAGTCCAATCTCCTTACACTTTGTCAGTCTTCAAGGGTATGTTCTCTATGGATGTATATCCACCCGTTGTTTGTATCTAGGTAGATAGATCTTGGTTCTTAGTAGTTCTCATCATAGGAAATTTTTTGTTTCGTATGCTACGAACCCAACAGTGGTATCAGAGCCCGACTATGCATAGATGCTTTGCACGGGTAGTACACACAAGACTATGTGGGCAATGATGATCATGTTATTGCGGATATTGGTGGCATAGTGGGATGAAGCGGCCCGGACTAACTTTACATGTCCTCGCACATGAGACCTATTCCACGCTTGACATACAACTAGTTTTGGATAAGTGGCTAGCAGGTGTCTGTCTCTCCTACTATAGTCAATATCTGATTTACAACGAGTTTCTAATAATTTGGCTATCATCGTTGTGGTTCCATGTTCGTCGGTAAGACCAGTTCTATCTTCAAAAGCCCTAAGCCACGTAAAACTTGCAATTGATAAATTAGAAGCGTCTAGTTTAGATTGTTGTTGGGCTAATGTCATGATATGGTAATGTTATAATTTGAAGTATAGTTGATACTCTTGGAAATTATAGCATACCTAACATGTAAGTTCCATAGAAATTGGCCTTACACACAAAGGAATGATAAAGATCATACCACGATGCACATGATAGTGATCAAGTGCAAGAAACATATCATTTCAGTTTTTGCATATGATGTTTGCATATTATATTGCTTGTTTGGCGTTTTAGTAGCATTATAAGATGATCCCTCATTTAGATATCAAGATAAAAATGTGTTCTTCCTTAAGTATGCACCGTTAAGGAAGTCCGTCATTTCAAGACATCACGTGATGATCGGGTGTTTTGACTCTACGCTTTCATACAACAGGTGTAAGATAGTTTTGCACACATGAGTACTAAGGTTCTTACTTGGCGAGCCTAGCATGTACAGACATGGCCTCGGAATACGGACCGAAAGGTTAAGCATGAGTCATATAGTTGATATGATGCCCATATAGATGCTCGCCTTTGAAGCTACACCGACTCACATGATGATTGGACTTGGTGTAGTAGATTTGGTTCATGTAATCACCAAAAATACACGAGGGATATTATTTTTTAGTGGGAATTCATTCATAAT
Organism: Avena eriantha; assembly: GCA_910589775.1. Classification (NCBI taxonomy): domain Eukaryota; kingdom Viridiplantae; phylum Streptophyta; class Magnoliopsida; order Poales; family Poaceae; genus Avena; species Avena eriantha. The sequence goes on along the minus strand of OU342746.1, from coordinate 49,114,835 downwards.
TTGGATTAGTTTAACTCGATCTATCATAAACTTAGTCTAAATAAAGTTTACAAATTGTGTTTTAGTTTCAATGTGTTCATGGAGAAAGAGAAACTTGCGACGAATGGTAGCAACTTTACCAACTGGGCCCTAAATTTGAGGATTCTCCTCACTGTTGCACAAAAGAAATATGTGCTAGAAGCGCCACTAGGCCCCCATCAGCTACTGATGCCCCTGACGAGGAAAATAATGTCTATTTGACTCGTCAAGAGGACCACGACTTAGTTTATTGTAGCATACTATATGGGCTAGAGCCAGAACTTTGAAAGCGTTCCAAAAATGGCAATGATTCGATACCCATGCTGTCGTAGAGAGTTATGACGCTTCTGAAAAGTTATTTAGCTGCATGATAGAAGAGAACAACTCTGTTAGTGAGCATGTACTCAAAATGTCTAGGTACGCTAATAAGCTTGTGTCCTTGGGAATAATGATTCCCATTGAATTAGGCATACATCATGTTCTCCAATCTTTGCCACCTAGCTACAAAAGCTTCGTGATGAATTATAACATGCAGGGCATGAAGAAGTCTCTCCCCGAGCTTCTATTAATGCTTAAGACTGCAGAAGTGGAGATCAGGAAAGAGCATCAAGTGTTGATGATCAATAAGACCACCAGTTTCAAGAAAGACAAGAAGGGTAAACAGAAGGGAAAGAAGGGCAGCAAATCTGTTGCTGCGCCTGAAAAGAAATCCCTAGCTGTCCCTAAGTCTGATACCGAGTGCTATTATTATAAGAGGACTGGCCATTGGGAGTGCAACTGCCCCAAGTATTTGCCAAACAAGAAGGCCGGCAAGGCAAACAAAGGTATATGTGATATACATGTTATAGATGTGTACTTGACTAGTACTCGCAGTATCACTTGGGTATTTGATAGTGGATCGGTTGCTAATATATGTAACTCGAATCAGGGGCTACGGAACAAGCGACATCTAGCAAGGGATGAGGTCACTATGCGTGTCGGCAATGGATCAAGAGTTGATGTGATCGCCGTTGGAACGCTGCCTCTCCATATGCCGTCGGGATTAGTTATAAATCTGAATAATTGTTATTTGGTGCCTGCACTAAGCATGCACATTGTATCCGGATCGTGTTTATTGTGAAGTGGTTATTCGTTTGAATCCGAAAACAATGGTTGTTCGATTTATATGGATAATATCTTTTAGGGATTTCTATTTTCATGCCCCTGGTTCATTAGTTGTACTCAGTTTTCCTCAGCCGCTTAGTTTTTCCTCACTTTTCCCCTCCCTCCATTCTGAAACCCTCACATGCGCTCGGACGAGTGGATGCCGTCAGGTCAAAGGCTTGACCATTACATGCTGACAGGTGGGACCGTGTTGGGCGGGTCCTACGTTGAGCATTACGTTACGTCGCCTCGACCGTTACATGCTGACTGGTGGGGCCGTGATACACGGCGGACCAGCCATCCGTCTCTCGCTGATTTGTTGGCCCTGTTTTTCCTGATTATGTGGCCGATGCATCCAATGACAAATGGGGCCGTTCTGTGGGGTCGTCGAAGCCAATGAACGATGGGGCCGCTATGTGGAGCCATTCTGTGGGGCCTTCGTACCCAATGACCGGTGGGGCCATCATGTGGGGCTAGCGGGGGGGGGGTGCATATTTGCCACGTTTTACTTTGCAACTTGCATATTTGCCATTTTGTGTGTCACTGGCATGTGGTGGTCATGTGGAAAATATGAAAATTTCAAAGAAAAAGTTTGGCAAATATGCAAAATTGGCAAATATGAAATAATTGATAGGTGGGGTTGTGTATGACACCTCGACTCTCTCTCTCATCCGTTCCCAGCCCCCAGCCCCGAGCAGCTCCTATCCCACCGGCGGATAGAGCAGCCATCGTTGGCGCGTCGGTGCATCACCGGATCTGTCCTAAGGCGGTATCGGACAGACTGTCGCGCTACACCTCAATCACGGCTCCGGCACCTGTTTCGTCCGCACACTTTGTACATTGGGGTAGTACCGACCGCAGGCAGGTCCGCCGCCCACGACGACCGGGATTTGGTTCCGCTACCATAACTCGACGAACAGTCGCATCAATTGCTAGTAGTGCTTGCTAAGACCTATGCTCCTGCTCCGCCCACCCTAATCGATTCGGTTCCTGTAATTTCCTTGATATTGTAGGTGCAAATTAGTCCTCAATGTATGGTCGTAGCGGGTACACAGGCGAGGGTGGGGAATCGATCATGTCGTGGACACATTCTCCTTCTCCTACCACGTAAGAAGTGCATGTAGCTCATTCTCTTTGTACTACCATTGAATTTGAAGTGCTAACATGGCCTATCGGACTGATTCCAATTTAGTTTGTTTTGGGATTGTTACAGTGTGTTATGCAGGCTGATGATCCATGGTATATTGCATACCAAGATGAATCAACTCAGTGGTCTAGCCATAGGATGGATTTGGAGGAGATGGTTGCCAAATTAGGTCATGAATTGGCATGTAAAAACCTGTTGATATTCGAGCTGAAGCGTACCGTCGAGGAAGAATTTAGAGCTTATTCACAAAGAGAAGTTGACACCTGAGGTGGATCTTGCCGTATCTGATCAAGTCGTAGAAAATCTAAAACATGAACTTCAAGTGAAGCGCGTTGGGGGGGGGTTAGTAGAGAGTAGAATTGTTATTCAATAGATGGTTGTTAGTTCCTGCTAATTTAGTCACTTTGCGGTCCTAGAGTTATCGAGAGAATGCATTGCGGTGCTCGAGTTGCTTGCTATTAGATCTAGCAGTCCCAAAGTGGTCGAGAGAATGCATTGCGGTACCCGAGTTGCTTGCCATTGGATCTAGCGGTCCCAAAGTTGTCGAGAGAATGCATTGTGGGGCCCGAGTTGCTTGCCATTGGATCTAGCTGCTCATAGTTGAAGTGCCAAATACCTAGAGGGTCAAGTTGGGGCATATCCGTTTTGACTGTTCTGTCGCTGCTATTATGGCTACCAGGTAGAGTTGCAGCGTTGGCGGCAGCATCCATTCCCCGTTCCAAATTAGTGGCTGATATTGTCAATCCAAGTTAGTTGACTCAAATTCCTCAAGATACAATCGAATCTAGTAAAATCTAAATCAACTAATTTGGTTCGGAGGGAGTACTACTTATGAATCAGCTTTAGAGCATATCCACTGTCCTCATCGCTCAAATACATATCAATTTTGATTCAAATCATACATATTTCGATCAAATTTATACAAGCCCACCAGAGATTGTCAAAGAAAGTACTACTACTTATGAATCAGCTTTAGAGCATATCCACCGGTCTCACGGCTCAAATACATGTAAAATTTATTCAAATCATACATATATTTTAAGTCATGGAATTTTGGTTCAAATTGGGCTTAAATTTGTACCAATTTTAAGTGGACGGTGAGGTAGCCCCCCCCCCGCCGTATGTGTACTCCAAGAAGTACGGGCAAAGTGCTCCCATCTAGCCTTCACCGTCGAATGCACCTCGACGTGCCGGCCACGGCCGCGGCCTGCCTCCTGCCTCCCACAGCTTCGGTTCACGAGGGCTTGATCTGCACTGTCGCAATGATGTTGCGGATGATGGTTTCAATCGTCTTCGCATCGATGACCACTGTTGGCACCACAACCATAGATGTTGCGGATGATGGCTTCAATCTTCATCGCATTGATGACCACTGTCGGCACCACAGCCGTAGATGTGAACGGATGATGGCTTCCATCGGTGTCTTTCATCGATGGCCACTATCGGCACCACCGCCATCGCACTGATGTTGCGGATGATGGCTTCCATCAGCGTCTTTTAGATGGTTAGATCCTCACCGCCGCATGCCGTTCTAGTAGACGCGCTTAGATCCGCTCCGCCGCAAGCCGTCCCGACCCCCATGCGTAGGTCCATGCCGCCGTACGTCGATAGGGGGGAGGTAGATGCGGCTGGTATACATGCGATAGGGAAAGGGAGGGAGAGACCTCCAGCTCGTCGGATCATGATGTATCCAATGGTAGTTGTCCAAAATCCGTGTGACATACATCTCGACCAATCAGAGTGCAGCCAAACTGAGCGCTAGTTGATGCGGCTGGTATACGTGCGATAGGGAAATGGAGGGAGAGACATCCAGCCTGTCGGGCTCTCCTTGCCGTACAAGGTTAGGTGCACCCATCGTGAGAGAGAGACCTCCAGCCCATCGGATCATGATGTATCCAACGGTGGTTGGCCAAGATCCGTGTGACATACATCTCGACCAATCAGAGTGCTAGCCAAACAGAGACATGAGAGAGGGGAAAAGTGAGGAAAACTTTAGCGGGAGGGGAAAACTGAGGAAAACTTTAGCGGGAGGGGAAAACTGAGGAAAACTTTAGTGGGAGGGGAAAACTGAGTAGAGCTAAGGAAAACAAGGGCGCTCAGATAAAAAATGACTAAGGGAAATTCAAGCTTTTGGCATAACAAATGGAAAATGTGTTATTTTAACAAAATAATCCATCTTGGCTGACATTATATTGTTTGTAACTCAAAGATAGACAAGTCTGCCAAATTTGGCCTCATTTAGACAAAGTATGTTTTGGGATGGGTTATCTTGGAGGTTGACTGAGTAGAAAGCCATGTATCTTCATAGCTAGTAGCTCATTCCAAGAAGTGGTTTAGGGAGAAGTTCATTTATCTTTATTTCCTTTCCTTTATTATTCATGCTAGGTTTTAGTTAACATAACAAGACTCCATGCGAAGGTTGCACTATGTTTTGACTTCTTTTTTGAATTAAAATAACCCTAAAACCATTTATTATAATTTAATCACTTAAAAAAGAAAAATATGGCTGATTACAAGTAAATCCAAACTTTCCAATTTTATATGGTAAATCAATCTAGGATACACAAGTGTGCCAAATTTTGGATCAATTGGTTAATGTTTGCTATGGTTTAAGCCATGAACTAGCTAAACCCCATGTGTTGACCACATGTTGAGGGAAAAACTGAGCAGTGCTAAACAACTAGGTGCATGACAATAGAAACTTGCAATAACACATACATTATGGGGTTATCCAACATACAAACTTGGAAGCGTCGAAAACATTGACAGTAGTTCAAATTCAATACAAACATTGACAGTAGTTCAAATTCATCATAGAAATTCAAATCAATAATTCAACTTCATTTTTTCTTGCTCCTAGTGTTTTTCGCTGGAATATTCTCGGAGTTCACCACCTTGCTCTGGGTGATCCTGGCTGGAATATTCTCGGAGTCCACCATCAGCTTCTTCCTTTTGTTCCCTTTGTCCATTTTCTCTGCATCAAATGAATCAAGTGCTTCAGTCTGTCGTACAATTGGTTCAACCATGTTTCAATTCATTGGTTCATACGGTTCAAAACACATTGGCATCATTTCTTCAATATCCTCTTATGTAATTCCTTTACTTTTGAACTCTGCTTCTATTGAATAAATTGCTTCAATCTCCCATGCATTTGGTGCAATCTCCCCTTCATTTGGTTCAATCTCCTCTCGATCCATTGGTTCAATCGCCCCTGCATCTGGTTCAATCTCCCCTGCATCTAGTTCAATCTCCTCTCGATCTGTTGGTTCAATCTGCAATGTATCGATTGCTTCATTCTCCTCTCATTCAGATACTTCATTCTCATCTGCATTTACTGCTCCCGCATGATCATCCATTCCATAAGTTGGGCCCACTACATTTTTACAAAGCCTAGCAATGTGCCCTAGGATACCACAATGTTTGCACTTACGTCATCGAGGTGGTGCACCACCCTCTGCACTAGCTCTCATCTTATTCTTCCTTAGCCTACCTGCTGGTCTAGTGAAAACTGGAGGGTATAGTTTGAAGCCTGGATTCACTTCCATCCATTGGTCTTTTCCCAACAAGGCTAGAACATTCTAAGCATATGCTGCCCTAAATTTGGCAACGGAGAAATACTCCGACATGTACTAATCAACTTCACCCTCTTCACCTCCTAGAACACCCATGAAAAACAATGCATGTCTGCAGAGTTTCCCACGGAGCTGCCATTGCCTGCAATGGCATGTCCTGTCAGCCAAACTCACTGGATACCTCCATTGCTATATTTAATATCAGTGTATGTGATGAGGACATCCATACTATTCCACTATCTCCTACTCCTATTCACAATGAAGATGTTGCTGCAAAGAACAAGTCCAATGAAATCAGGATTGGACCCATTACAAGAGCTCGTGCAAAGCTGATTGAGTAACAGGTGAATTCACTCTTAATTGAACCTGATGTTTTACTTAATGAGAACTTTATACTACCTAAGTCTATGCATCTTTGTATGATCAGGTTTATTGATAACACAAGCGTTGCGCGAGGAGGAGGAGAGTTGCAGCAAGAAGGATAAGCACTGATTTCCAATATCAACAAGTGCGCCAGGGAGGAGCGGGAGGCATGCGCACTAGGAGGCAATGAGGAAATCACGTATGAGCAAGAGAGAGAGATGGCGCACCAAGAATTACATGTTTGAGGTGTTCCACAATGTTTGGACTGCGTGCCAATAAGGCTGAACCCATATATGGGTCGGTATGTATCAGTTTGAGTTGAACCCAGTTTGGGCCAAGTTATGGATGTTTTTAGGCCCGTTTAGAGGGGAGGACGCCCCAACCCTCATATAAACCTCCGTAGCCGTCACAAGTTAGGGTTTAGACCACGTTAAAATATTTTGGAGTTGTTTGTTTCATAGAACCTCTGGAATTACCCTGTGTTCGAATCTACCAACTATAATTGAGTGTGATCTGTTGTTCCATTGGGAATTAGTAGATTGCATACTACCATTCGTGGTCACGGCTGCGTGCGCAAGAGTGTGGTGTTGTGAATATCCTACAAGGTTTGAGATCTGTTGCGCTAGCATCAGGGATCGAGCGGGAGAGATCATAGCTACGCACTAGTTATCTATCATCTACCATCATCATCGCCATCCGCTTACTGAGAAGATCGGGCCACCCCATATCATCTTGGTATCAGATTTCCAGTGTTGCCTCGGTAAGCATCCACAAATCCATCCATAGATTAGTTGTTTTTGTCCTATACAGAAAAAGCCACACAAAAATATTAGGGTTCATAGTTTATTGCCATAGCCTAGATAACACTGTTCGTGAGTTCTAGTTGTTGATCGTAATCCTTTTGTGTAGCCTTTCTTCTAAATCTGAGTCGTAGTTTTTGTCTAGTTTTCGTCTATTTTTGATCCGTTGTCGGAGTCCCTAGACTATTTCTAGACTGTTCGTCGTGTTCTTGAGTCTTAGATCTAGTAGATCCATTTTATTTTAGTCCCAGGTTGTAGATCCGTTTGAAAGAAGGAGAAAAAGAAACAAACCGATCGGATCTAGACTTGTACTGAGTTTGCTTCACGTTGAAGTAAAAATAAAAATAAAAAATTTAAAAAAAAATCGGCTCGTTGCCTCACGCCTGACCGCAGATAGGTCTGTGCTCCAGCGTGAAAGCTAAAAAAAATCCGAAAAAATACGAGAAATTTTTGGGTATGCCGCGGCAGGATTTTAGGCCGTTTTTCTGCCGTGGCAGAGACCAATTCTACGGTCATTTTTTTTGTTTTTGTTTATTTTTTTTAATGAGTCCACATAGCGTACCTATCCTTGTGAGCCTTAGTAAGCCTTTCTTTGTGTCTAAAACTATCCTACGAGACTAGCGTGCTTAGTGCTCTGCGGGCTGCTCAGTTAGCAATCTTGTGCCCGTTTCGTTGAGACATTGCTAGCGTCTCTCCTTGTGCATTGCAACACGAGCGTTCCTCCGACATACCTCACTTTATTGAGCTCATTTTCATAGTTGCAATTGCCCCATTTATCTCCACCGTGTGTGTTTCCGTGGGTCTTTGTCACACGATCAGCACTAGGACTTGTTTGTGGTGTAGTTAGGATACCATACCTACAACTCCACCATAAATACCATGTGTGCCCTATGATTGTTCTCTATACCTTTGATATTCACTTCATCACATCAGTGCATCAGTTTTTGATTTCGTTTGGTAGAGCATCTCTATTTACTTTGGAACGGTAAGATCTCCTTTCTTATTAGTTGTGAGTAAGCTGTGAGAGTTCCACCATACAGATTTTGATTTTTGCACTAACCTACTAATCATGTCTTCTAGTGATCATGATGTGTGATGCAGAAAAAGAAGGATGAGAAGCTTGTTAATTGGCGTGAATATGAGGCTTTGAAGTCCCACTTGACACGTGTGTTTACTAACACGACATATGCCATTGACAAGAATCTCCAGGATATGAATATGAGATTGGATCAGCATGTTGGAACGGTTGATACTATTCAAAAGCAAGTGGCTACGCTCAATGTTAATGCCACCACTTTGCGTTCCATTGAGGGCTTAACAGCCGCTTTACATAGAAGGGAAGATCCTCAACATGATGATGCCTTTGATGATTTCGATGAGGGTAGCATTGTGGATGCTGCTCCACATGTTGGCAGGGGACGTGTTATTCCCCCTGCCCATGCACCTGCTCATGGCCGTGGGTTTGCCCCTCTTGGGCGTGCTCAATGTCTTCACAACCAAGCTGCTGATGATGGTTTGGGCAAGCCAAAGTTTCCGATCCCCAAGTTTGATGGTTCCATTGATCCTGAAGATTACCTCACATGGGAGTTGAAGATTGAGAAACTCTGGCGCTTATTTGACTATCCAGAAGACAAGAAAGTCAAGATTGTAGCATCTGAATTTGATGGTTATGCTTTGCGTTGGTAGGATGCTCTTGTGCAACATAGGAGGGAGGATAATGAACTTCCTGTGATGGATTGGCGCGAGTTGAAGCAAATCAGGAAGGCTCGTTTCGTTCCAACCAACTACTTGCGCTCAGTTTTTGATAAATTGACGCAATTGAAGACAGGCACAATGACAGTAGATGAGTACTACATGGAGATGGAGCTACTTATGCAGCGTGCTCGAGTTCGCGAGTCCATTGAGATGACCATGCAGCAATTCCTAAACAATCTGAAGTTGCCAATCAAGAGCATAGTACGTCATCACAAGTATGAGACCATGAATGAGCTATTGCACCATGCTAGAGAGGCCGAATCCCAGTTGGTGGAAGAGGCGAAGTCACACGCTCGTTTTCCATCCTCCAGCAGATTTTCGGCCAGATCTATTCCTCCTACAGTCACGCCACCGACTGCTGTTTCGTTTACACCATCGGCCAAACCAGCAAGTACACCTTCGTTTGGTTCTAATGCTCGGAAACTCGCTGCTAGCTCGGGTTCCAACATGTCTACTGCACGTACTCGTGATGTGGTGTGCCATACTTGTGGAGGTAGAGGTCACTACAAGAAGGATTGTCCAAACAGCAAGGTTATGTTTGTTAATGAACAAGGTGAAGTAGAAAGTGGAGATGAAGCTTCTGATGATGATATTGATGACGACAAGGTTGGTGCTGATGCATATGCTGAGCGTGCACCCACTATTGTCGTATCTTCATGTGTACTTAGTGTGCAACCGGTTGAGGAATCCCAGCGTTGCAACCTGTTCCAAACAAAAGCTCTAGTTGGACCAAACAAAGCTTGCAAGGTCATTATTGATGGAGGTAGCTGCAGAAATCTTGCAAGTAAGGAACTATGTGCCAAACTAAATTTGACATACTTACCTCATCCCAAGCCATACTACATACAATTGTTGAGCAACAATGGTGAGATGAAGGTAAATCATATGGTACGAGTGAACTTTCAAATAGGGCCATACAAAGATTCTATTGATTTTGATGTGGTCCCTATGACTGTTTGTCACCTCCTATTGGGTCGGCCTTGGCTCTATGATCGCCATGTGCAACACAATGGCCGAGCCAATACATATCACTTGGAATTCAAAGGAAAGAAGATTACTATGCAGCCAATGACACCACAAGAAATTGTGAATGATTCTTGCCAGAAGATAGAGGTGAACTTGAAGGAAGATACTACCACTCGGCGAGATTGCGTGACAGCTGTTCCTGATGTAATTGAGCCTAAATTGAGTGATATAATGAAAAGTGAGAGAGTGCCTGGTTTATTGATATTAGACACTAAGGAAGATATGAGAGAATTTCGTGAGGATCCTATAGCCTGCCACTTGTGCTCATGTATAAGGGCGAGGTATTGGTTTCTAACGACATGACCCCTATTTCTCTTGGTGTCTCGTCTTTTTTGCAGGACTTTGGGGATGTGTTTCCAAAAGATGTACCCGCGGGCTTACCTCCATTGCGTGGTATAGAACATCAAGTGGACCTGATTCCTGGTGCCACACTTCCCAACCGTGCACCCTACAGGACTAATCCCGAAGAAACTAAGGAAATTCAGAAGCAAGTACAAGCGTTGCTGGATAAAGGGTACATTTGTGTTTCTCTTAGTCCTTGTGTTGTTCCTGTTATTTTAGTTCCTAAGAAAGATGGTACATGGCGCATGTGTGTTGACTGTAGAGCGATTAATAACATCACTATTCGATATCGTCATCCTATTCCACGCTTAGAGGATATGCTAGATGAATTGAGTGGTGCTGCTATTTTCTCTAAAATTCACTTGCGTAGTGGTAATCATCAAATTAGGATGAAAGAAGGGGATGAATGGAAAACTGCTTTCGAAACTAAATTTGGCTTGTATGAGTGGTTAGTCATGCCATTTGGTCTTACTAATGCACCTAGTACTTTCATGCGGTTGATGAATCATGTTTTGAGAGAGTTTATTGGTCATTTTGTGGTTGTTTACTTTGATGATATACTCATATATAGCCACACCGAATCTGAACATTGCACTCATATTAGACAAGTTTTGCAAGTGTTACGTGATAATAAACTGTATGCTAATCTTGAGAAGTGTACATTTGCAAAAGATAAGGTCATATTCCTAGGATTTGTTGTTTCTAAGCATGGAGTAGAGGTAGATCAATCTAAAATTGAATCAGAATTGGCCTACTCCAATGAATGTAAGTCAAGTGCGTAGTTTCCACGGTCTCGCTGGTTTCTATAGGCGCTTTGTGAAAGATTTTAGCACCATTGCTGCACCATTAAATGATTTGACAAAGAAAGGTGTTCCTTTTGTATGGGGCGCGGCCCAAGACATTGCCTTTGATACATTAAAACATTTGCTTACTTCTGCACCATTACTTGCATTACCTGATTTTTCGAAGCAATTTGAAGTTGAATGTGATGCTAGTGGTGTAGGCATAGGTGGCGTTTTGATGCAAGAGGGTCGGCCTATAGCTTATTTTTCTGAGAAATTGACTGGTGCTCGTTTGAATTATTCTATCTATGATAAAGAATTGTATGCACTTGTTAGAGTACTTGAGGTTTGGCAACATTATTTGAGGCCAAAGGAATTCATCATACATTCTGATCATGAAGCATTGAAATACTTGAAAGCTCAATCAAACTTGCATAGAAGATTAGCTAAATGGGTTGAGTTCATTGAGTCTTTTCCTTACATAATTAACTATTAGAAGGGCAAAGAGAACGTTGTTGCTGATGCTCTATCTAGGAAGAACATGCTATTAACCAATCTTGATGTTAAAATTCCTGGATTAGAAGCTGTTTGTGCACTTTATGCAACTGACCATGATTTTGCTGAACCATATCGTTTGTGTGCTCATAGAAACGCATGGGATAAGTATCATATACATGATGGATATTTGTTTCAAGCTCACAAACTATGTATTCCAGAATCTTCGTTGCGTTTGTTCTTAGTGCAGGAGTCACATGCTGGTGGTTTGATGGGTCACTTTGGGCATGAGAAGACATTGCTCATGCTTGCTAATCACTTTTATTGGCCCAAGATGAGGCGTGATGTGTACAGATTTGTGAGCCGATGTATTACATGCCACAAGTCGAAATCTAAGCTGAAGCCTCACGGTTTGTATACACCTCTCTCTGCACCTACTACTCCATGGGAAGACATTAGTATGGATTTTGTGCTAGGTCTACCTAAAACTCAAAGAGGTCATGATTCTATATTTGTGGTAGTGGATAGGTTCTCTAAGATGGCTCATTTTATTGCCTGCCACAAAAGCGACGATGCGTCGCATGTTGCTAACCTGTTTTTCAGGGACATCGTGAGATTACATGGCGTACCAAAGATGATTGTTTCTGACCGTGATGTGAAGTTCATGAGCGACTTTTGGAAGACCTTATGGGGAAGCTAGGAACGAAGTTGTTGTTCAGTACTACATGTCACCCCCAAACAGATGGTCAAACGGAGGTGGTGAATAGAACATTGTCACAGCTGCTAAGGACCATGATTAAAAAGAATCTGCGGGAGTGGGAAGAGTGTTTGCCACATGTTGAGTTTGCTTACAACAGGGCTGTGCATTCAACTACTCAGCTTTGTCCTTTTGAGGTGGTGTATGGCTTCAAGCCATTAACGCCACTTGATATGTTGCCTCTGCCATTACATGAGAGAGTTGATATGGAGGCATCAAAACGTGCTGATTATGTGAAGAAAATACATGAGAAGACTCGAGAGGCTATTGAGAAGAAAGGCAAGAACATTGCTGCTACAAGGAATCAAGCAAGAAAAGAAGTGTTGTTCGAGCCTGGAGATATGGTTTGGGTGCATCTACGCAAGGACAGATTTCCACTACTTCGCAAGTCCAAGTTGAAGCCACGTGGTGCTGGTCCTTACAAAGTGCCAGCCAAAATTAATGATAATGCCTACTCAGTTGATTTACCTATTGAGGAGTTTGGTGGTGCTAGCAACAGCTTCAACATTGCTGATTTATCACCATATGCTGGAGAAGACCTTGGAGCGTCGAGGTCGACGTCTTTTGAAGGGGGGAGGAGATGATGAGGACATCCATACTATTCCACTATCTCCTACTCCTATTCATAATGAAGATGTTGCTGCAAAGAACAAGTCCAATGAAATCAGGATTGGACCCATTACAAGAGCTCGTGAAAAGCTGATTGAGCAACAGGTGAATTCACTCTTAATTGAACCTGATGTTTTACTTAATGAGAACTTTATACTACCTAAGTCTATGCATCTTTGTATGATCAGGTTTATTGATAACACAAGCGTTGCGCGAGGAGGAGGAGAGTTGCAGCAAGAAGGACAAGCGCTGATTTCCAATATCAACAAGTGCGCGAGGGAGGAGCGGGAGGCATGCGCACTAGGAGGCAATGAGGAAATCATGTATGAGCAAGAGAGAGAGATGGCGCACCAAGAATTACATGTTTGAGGTGTTCCACGATGTTTGGACTGCGTGCTAATAAGGCTGAACCCATATATGGGTCGGTATGTATCAGTTTGAGTCCAACCTAGTCAGTTTGGGCCAAGTTATGGCTGTTTTTAGGCCCGTTTAGAGGGGAGGATGCCCCAGCCCTCATATAAACCTCCGTAGCCGTCACAAGTTAGGGTTTAGACCACGTTAAAATATTTTGGAGTTGTTTGTTTCATAGAACCTCTGGAATTAACCTATGTTCGAATCTACCAACTATAATTGAGTGTGATCTGTTGTTCCATTGGGAATTAGTAGATTGCGTACTACCGTTCGTGGTCACAGCTGCGTGCGCAAGAGTGTGGTGTTGTGAATATCCTACAAGGTTCGAGATCTGTTGCGCTGGCATCAGGGATCGAGCGGGAGAGATCATAGCTATGCACTAGTTATCTATCATCCACCATCATCATCGCCATCCGCTTACTGAGAAGATCGGGCCACCCCATATCAGTATGTTACCTCAACCTCCATTCCTTTTCTAATGCATTTCATCTTTAATTGTTTCCCTGGCATGTAATGCCTTAATCAAACATGGAAGGATGAGATGGCCATCATATACTGTTGATGCAAGTCTTTGACGCAAATCGATCTTTATCATGATCATCTGCCTAATCTTTTCAAATATTTGCCACAGCATAAGCCCTTTCAATGACTTGACCTTTGCATTGAAACTCTCTGCAAGGTTACTTGTCACATAGTCTACCTTGCAAATTTCATTGAATTGGCTTCTTGACCACACCATTCCATGATTAGCATCCAAGTACTCCTTCACCGCAGGTTTTTGTTTATACAACACTTCCAAATGATACAGATGCTTCCTCAAACTACATGTGTATGAAGCTGGCCATAGGTTGTCAGTATAAACTTTACCCTTGAATTTCTTTGTAAAATTATGCATTAAGTGTCGGATACATTCCCTATGCTCCACTCCGAGGAATACTGCTTCTACAACTTTCTCCAAACCTTTGCAAGCATCCGTGTGGATAGTAAGTCCTGGTGGATGACCTATAAGGTCACGCAAATTCTCCAGAAACCAAGTCCAACTTTCCTCTGACTCAATCTCCAAAACTCCAAAAGCAATAGGGAACATCCAATTGTGGCCATCAACTATAGTAGCAGCTACTAGCTATCCTTTAAATCTACCATGCAAAGCTGTTGCATCCATGGCCATATAAGGCCAGTAACCATCCAGAAACCCTTGCCAACAAGTTTTGAAACAAACAAAAGCCCTTCTAAAGCACTCCCTCTCCATTGTCTTCCCTCTTATTTTGTACTAAACTGTATGCCTGTCTATCTGTACAACACTACTTGGACTAGCCATCTCCACTTCAGCTTTGAAGCTGTAAAGAAACTGAAAACTTTCATTCCATGGACCATTGATCCTATCAAGAGCCATTTCCTTTGCATAAAACATCCTCATGTAAGGTACTGTAATATTAAACTTTTCAGAAACTTTTTTATGAGTGTTGTTGCACCAAGTGATGGGTTCGCTCTCATCCAATCCATGATTGCATCTTCCAACCACCTAGTCTTTGCTAGTTTTGTTTTGTACTTTGGTGGTCCCCCTTGAGGTGGACAAGAATGTTCGAACTGGTTACCTTTTATCTGAAACATAATGAAAATGTCAGGTACAATTAACAAATTCTACACAATGATCTAGAATACACAACTGGCTGTAATACCTGAACCAAACTGCTCCTGAGCATAGTGGATGCGTGCATCCTCCACCTACACCTCTTGTATGGGCACTTCACTATGAACCTTGTTGGCTCACTCTTAATAACAACATAATCATTATTGGTGCAGATACAATATGTAGTAAGGGCACTACGACAGTCCCGCATTGTTTCAAATACGGTGCCTTCTAAAATCTTAGAATCATTCCCGTCCCACTCAATTACTGGCAACTCCTCACCATCATACTCGGCTAAAAAGAGACTGTCATTGTTCTCCTTGTTCTCTTCTTCATCAGTATCATCAAATCTTGCACTGTGGGCCAATTCCTCCGTGTATTGATCCTCTAGTGCCTATTTACTGAATCTATCTGCCAATTCAGGAAACATCAACTCATCCTCATCATCTAGTGGAGGCGCTCCCTCGGAAAGCTCTGCTTCATCCTCCACATCGGCCGCACAAGCGATTTGGCTTACACTCGCTATGCCAACAGATGGTACTGCTGTGGACCTACAAGGAGCGCGGGGGCACACACTATTAGTAGAGACAATAGAGACACATGATGCCCGACCACCTGATGATGCCTGACCACTAGATGATGCTTTAGCCCTCTTTCCCATGTGTTCAACTTTAGGTTGCACATGAAGAAGAATTCGACCAAAACGTTCGGCAGCATTTAAAGAGAAAAGCATTACCATACCAGCTTCACTAGTTAGTGGGAGCAATCTTTGCTCACCAATGTTGAAATATTGCAAATCAACTGAATCGCCATTGCTCTAGGGGAATTTAGAATATATTTTATCTTTCAAATCCCTGAGAGTTATGGAGGTTGCAACCACCACTGGGAAGTAAAATCCAGAGAGATATCATTCACAACCACGAATTAAGCTAGTATCCAGTTTAACCTCCAGCCGAAATGCCAGCGCTGGATCAATCCTATTCGAAAACAAGGCAGTTAGGTGAGCACCAGCGATTCACGCTCAATTACTGCCTATAATCAATCCACAAAGGGAAAAAAATACTTACCAGATGGAATCCATGCGTTAGATCCCTCCGATTCCACCCAATCTTCTCCGTGCTCGATGGTGAGGACTGGTACACCCGCCAACGTTGCATACTGTTCCGTGAAAGGGGTAGATCTAGCGGGGGAGGAAGCGGAGCTGGAGTAGGCTCCGTGGCTAGGGGAGGGGGTGGCTCGGGGGCCGAGGATGACATAAGGTAGGAGGGGCTCTCAGGTAGGAGGGCACGACGAGCAGAGGGGCGGTGTGGGAGCTACTCTAGGCTCGGAGCGAGAATGGCTGGTCCGACGTGTCTCCATGCGGCCCCACCCTTCAGCACGTATGCAAGACCAGTCCCAACGCAAACCCACCCTTCACCACGTATGCAGGACCCGTCCTAACACGGCCCCACCTGTCAGCATGTAATGGTCAAGGCGACATAATGTAACGCTCAACGCAGGACCTGCACACCACGGTACCACCTGTCATCATGTAATGTTCAAGCCTTTGACCTACCGGCATCCACCCGTTTGAGCGCATGTGAGGGTTTCAGAATGGAGGGAGGGGAATAGTGAGGAAAAACTAAGCGTCTGGGGAAAACTAAGTACAACTAACGAACCAGGGGCAAGGAAATAGAAATCCCTATCTTTTATGGTCATGCACCTATGATGAATGGTTTATTTCTGATAAATCTTGATAGTAGTGATACACATATTCATAATGTTGACGCTAAAAGGATTAAACTTGATAATGATATATCTGCATATATGTGGCACTACCATCTAGGTCATATTGGCGTAAAATGCATGAAGAAGCTCCATTCTGATGGACTTTTGGAATCACTTGATTTTGAATCATTTGATACGTGTGAGCCATGCCTTATAGGCAAGATGATTAGAACCCCGTTTTCCGGTACAATGGAGCGGGTGACAGATTTATTGGAAATCATACATACTAATGTATGTGGTCCAATGAGTGTGTCGGCACGAGGTGGATATCATTATTTTGTTACTTTCACGGATGATTTAAGTAGATACGGGTATATCAATTTGATGAAATACAAGTCTGAAACCTTTGAAAAGTTCAAGGAATTCCAGAGTGAAGTGGAAAATCATCGTAATAGAAAGATTAAATTTCTATGGTCCGACCGTGGAGGTGAGTATCTAAGTTACGAGTTTAGCGCACATATGAGAGAGTGTGGAATAGTTTCACAACTCACGCCTGCCGGAACACCACAATGTAATGGTGTGTCGGAGCGTTGTAATCGTACTTTATTTGATATGGTTCGACCTATGATGTCTCTGACTGACTTGCCACTGTTGTTTTGGGGTTATGCACTGGAAACCGCTACATTCACTTTAAATCGGGCACCATATAAATCCGTTGGAACGACACCGTATGAATTGTGGTTTGGAAACAAACCTAAGCTGTCATTTCTTAAAGTTTGGGGATGCGATGTTTATGTGAAGAAACTTCAACCTGATAAACTCGAAGCCAAAGTGGAAAAATGCGTCTTCATAGGATACCGTAAAGAAACAATTGGGTATTCCTTCTATCACAGATCCGAGGGCAAGGTTTTCGTTGCCAAGAATGGATCCTTTCTAAATAAAGAGTTTCTCGCGAAAGGTGTGAGTAGTCGGAAGGTAGAACTTGAAGAGGTTATTGAACCTTCTCTTCATGAAACAGCGAGTGGCGTAGTGCCAGAAATTGTTCCGGACTTGACTTCGTCGAATGAAGAAGGAATTAATGATAAAGATCATGAAAATCTCAAAGAGGACACTACAAAACCTTGCAGGTCAAGAAGGACACGTGCAACTCCTAAACTGTAATTTCATGGTAGATGGAATTGATGACCATGCGACATATGAAGAAGCGATGATGAGAATGGATTCCAACAAATGGCTAAAAGCCATGAAATCCGAGATGGAATCCATGTACGTAAACTAGGTTTGGACCTTGGTGGACTTACCTCACGATCGAAAGGCCATTGAGAATAAATGGATTTTCGGAAAGAAAACTGATGCTGACGGTAATGTGACCATCTATAAAGCTCGACTTGTCGCAAAGGGGTTTCGACAAATTCAAGGAGTTGACTACGACGAGACATTCTATCCCGTAGCGATGCTAAAGTTGGTTAGGCTTATGTTAGCAATTGCTACATATTTCGATTATGAAATATGGCAGATGGATGTCAAAACTGTGTTCCTCAATGGTAGTATTGAAGAAGAGTTGTTTTCGATACAACCTAAGGTTTTTGTCGATCCTAAGGATGCTGACAAGGTATGCAAGCTTCAACGATCTATCTATGGACTGAAGCAAGCATCCCGGAGTTTGAATCTCCGCTTTGATGATGTGATCAAAAAGTTTGGACTTGTCCAAACTTATGGAGAGGATTTTATTTACAAGAAAGTGAGTGGGAGCAATGTGAAATTTCTGATATTATATGTGGATGACATATTATTGATTGGAAATGATATAGATCTTTTAAACAATGTTAAAAGTTATCTAAACAACATATTTTGATGAAGGACCTTGGTGAAGCATCATATATATTAGGCATTAAGATCTATAGAGATAGATCAAGACGCCTAATTGGGCTATCACAAAGTACATACCTTGATAAGATTTTAAAGAAGTTTAAAATGGACGGAAGTAAGAAGGTGTTCTTACCTATGTTGCAAGGCAAGACATTGAGTAAGTCTCAAAGTCCAGCTACGGCGGAAGAAAGAGAGATAATGGATAAAATCCCCTATGCTTCAGCCATAGGCTCTATAATGTATGCCATGCTATGTACAAGACCGGATGTGGCACATGCTATTAGTTTGACTAGTAGGTACCAATCTGATCCAGGTTCAGAACACTGGATAGCGGTCAATAATATCCTTAAGTACTTAAGAAGAACTAAGGAAATGTTTCTTGTATACGGAGGTGAAGAAGAGCTGGTCACTAAGTGTTATGTCGACGCTAGCTTTGACACCGATCTAGATGACTCTAAGTCTCAATCCGGATACGTATTTATCTTGAACGGAGCAGCAGTTAGTTGGAGGAGCTCCAAACAACCTATGGTGGAGGGATCAACAACGGAGGCGGAACATGTTGCTGCTTTAGAAGCGGTGCAGGAAGCGGTTTGGATTAAAGAGTTCATAACTGAACTACGTGTGGTTCCTAGTGCGTTGGACCCATTGGTGATATATTGTGACAACAATGGAGCCATAGCCAATGCCAAGGAACCAAGGTCTCACAAGAATTCAAAGCATATTAAGCGCCGGTTTCACTCCATCCGTGAGCATGTGAAGGATGGAGATATAAACATTTGTAAAGTACACACGGACCTAAATGTAGCAGATCCACTGACTAAAGTTCCCCCTAGGGCAAAACATGATCAACACCTGAACTCCATGGGTGTTAGATTTATCACTATGTAAACTAAATTATTGTCTCTAGTGCAAGTGGGAGACTGAAGGGAATATACCCTGAGAGGCAATAATAAAGTTGTTATTATCATATTCCAAGTATATGATAGATGTTTATTTTGCATGCTATAATTGTATTGATTGAAAACATTAATACATGTGTGTTTAATAAACAAATAAAGGGTTCCTAGTTATGCCTCTCTTATAAACTATCCCGTTGATTAACAAGATTATCAAGGTTTCCTAATCATGGACATTGGATGTTGTTAAATATCGAGGTCACATCATTGGTGGAATGATGTGATGAACATTCATCCAAAGTATAGCATTACAATCAAAGCAATTGTGTTTAAATTTCTATACCATCATACGAAGTAATCTTAGTCCTTAGACCATGAGATCATGTCAATCACTAACACTAGAAGAGTAACTTGATAACATCCACTGTCACACAGTAACAGGGTGACTATAAAGGTGGGTTCAGATACTCCGAAGGTGTTATGTAGAGGCTCATGGATCAAGAGTGTTATTTGTCCATCCCGATGATAGATAGATATACTCTGTGCCCTCCCGGTGATATCACATTGAGATAACTTGCAAGCAAGTGATGTGATCACTAGAATGTTATATCACGGGAACGAGAAAAGAGTGCATGTCGGTAACGAGATCAAACAAGGTATTGAGATACCGATGATCGAATCTCGGACATGTAATATATCGTGAGACAAAGGGATTTAGTTACTAGCATTAAAGGTTCTCACGATCATAGAAGTCATCGTTGAATGTGTGGGAGTCATTATGGATCCCTAGGTCCCGCTACTGATTATTGATCAGAGAAGGGTCTCGTTCATGTCTGTATTATTCGTGAACCGTAGGGTGACACACTTAAGGGATACCGACACCATTTGGAGCAAATGTGTTCCAGAGAAAAGATTTACAAAGCGCTGGAATTATTTCAATGGACACCAAAATTGTTTTGGGTGAAATTGCTGAAATTGGTTCTGCATGTGATATTGAAATGTTGTAGGGGCTTTATGTGAATGTTTATTAATTAAAGTAATTAACAAAATTCTGAATAAAATAAATAAAAGAGTTTTATTAAATGAGAGTTGCATTAATTTTGGTGGAAAATTAATGCATGTGAGTGGACTTTTGAGTGGAGGCATGTTTATGTGAGTGGAGCTTCCACCCACATGAATGAAGGAAGAGGTGGGGGAACCTCCATGGCCGCCGGCCATGGGAGGGGGCTGCCGCTCTCCTCCTCACAAAGCACACCTCCTCGTGAAGGATCTCTCTCCCCCTCTAGAATTATTCCCCATGGTCTTGGATTAGCGAGATACATGTTCCCGGTGGCTTTTCGTTTGGAAGGAGTTGTTGCTTCCGCTGCATCACTAGAGTGAGGAGGCGAAGGTTGTTCGGTGGACCGGACGTGTGTACGAGCATGGATGCGCTGCTGATTTGCGGCGCTAGGACTTCCTCTCGATCTTGAGATCGGCAAGCGATCGACTACATCATCCACGAGTCCAATCTCGTTATACTTTGTCGGTCTTCAAGTTTATGTTCTCTATGGATGTATATCCACCCGTTGTTTGTATCTTGGTAGATAGAACTTGGTGCTTAGTAGTTCCCATCATAGGATTTTTTTTTGTTTTCTATGTTGTGAACCCAATAGTTGTGGCCTGTAGTCGAGTCGTCAGCGCTGTAATGGTGGTCGAGAGACCAAAAGAGGGCAAGGAGCGCCCCATGCGGCGCCTCGTCTACTACATCAGCGAGGTCCTAACCGCATCGAGGCAACGCTATCCGCAGTACCAGAAGCTGGTCTACGCGGTCTTCCTAGCCCAAAGAAGGCTCCCACACTACTTCTAGGAGCACCCCATTATGGTGATCTCCTCTGCCCCGCTGCAGGACATCATGTACAGCCGCGACGCGATTGGGAGAATTGCCAAGTGGGCCGTCAAAATCGGTGTCCATAGCATCAAATACGAGTCGTGCAAAGCAATCAATTCGCAAGCCCTAGCCGATTTCCTCGCCCATTGGGAAGAGGTGCAATAGCCAGAGAAGCTGCCCTATCTCCATTACTGGTCGCTCCACTTCGACGGCTCCAAGAATGCGGACGGCGCCAGGGCTAGGATCGTACTCACCTTCCCCAAAGGCGACAAGCTCTGATACATGCAACAACTCAACTTCATGCCCTGCACCAACAACACGGTCGAGTACGAGGCCCTCCTCCACGGCATCCGAGCTGCAAAGGATATGAACATCAATCGCTTAAGGTTCTATGGACACTCCGACCTCGTCGCCGCACAAGTCGACACATACGACGCCGTTACCCCCACCATGATAGCATACCGCCAAGTGGTGGACCAGCTGGGGGCTACTTCACCGGATATTCCGTCGACTCGATCGATTGGCGCAAGAATGGGAGGCCGACACGCTCTCGCGCATCAGGTCGGCTCGCCAACCGCCACCTCTGGGCGTCTTTCTTGACATCATCGACAAGCCATAGGTCTCCCCCCGAAGTGATGATCATGGAGTCTAGTGAATGGACTGCGCCCTACGTCACCTGCTTCGAGCACAAGATCCTGCCCAACAACGAGACCGAGGCATGAACGATCGTGTGTTGCTGCAAGTCCTTCATCATCATCAACGACGAACTCCACAAGCGCAACATGACTAGCATGTTCCAACGTCGCGTGCAACCAGAAGAAGGGCACAAGATCCTACAAGACATCGACGCCGGTGACTGCGGCCACCATGCTGGCGCCCGGTCGCTAGTCGCCAAGGCCATGCGCCACGACTTTTACTTGCTCACCGCACACGCCGACGCCACCGACATCGTCCAACGATGCGTCGGGAGCCGGAAGTACGCCAACCAGACGCACATTCCTGGTTCGGCCCTCAAGACCATCCCCATCACCTAGCCATTCACCGTATGGGGAATCGACATGGTGGGTCAGTTCAAAAAAGCTCCGTCAAGCTACACCCACCTCCTGGTCGCCTTCGACAAATTCACCAAGTAGGTCAAGGCGAAGCCGATCAGGAAATGCAATGGCAAGACCGCCACCAAGTTCCTCCGTGAACTAATCTACTAGTACGGCTACCCGCAACATCATCATGGACAATGGTACCAACTTCGCCAAGGGCGCCATGGCTGACTTCTGCGAGGAGCACGACATTCGACTCGACCTCGCCTCAGTCACCCATCTGGAATCGAACGGCCAAGCAGAGTGCACTAACCAAAGTGTCCTCCACGGCCTCAAGCCAAGACAACAGGTCCCTCTCGAGCGGACCCCCGGATGCTAGGTCAAAGAGCTCCTCTCCGTCGTCCACTATGTGGAAGAAGACAACGAGGTCGCCCGTCAAACTAGGGTCGGCCTGCTTGATGAAGCTCGCTACCTAACTCGCTCCTGCATCGCCATCTACCAGCAAGGACTCCACCACTATCACAATTGCCGAGTCCAGACTCGCACCTTCCAGGAAGGCGACCTAGTCCTGCGACTCATCCAGGACAAAAAGAGCATGCACAAGCTTTCTCCCCCATGGGAGGGGCCATTCGCCATAGGACGAGTCCTAGGCAACGACGCCTACTACCTCCTTGACGTACGAGGTGACGACCAGCTTAACGTCGAGCGGCCATGGAATATAAATCTCCTCCGGAAGTTCTATACATAGAACTAAAACATGTACTCAGCTGCCACACGATGGAATAAAAATTTGGCTCACACAAATTGTGTCTACTCGCCTTTTCTTGTGCCAATCACACTCGTACGTACATCAATACGCTATTCATAGTAGTCAAACCTTGGTTGAGCGACCGACACGGCTAACCAGTGCGGGTCGAGGGCATGATGGCTCAATGGACAACGCCCAGAAAATTGCTTGATGGCAGTGTTGATGTAGAGCTCGTTGGGAACCCCAAGAGGAAGGTATGATGAGCACATCAGCAAGTTTCCCTCAGTTATGAAACCAAGGTTTAATCGAATCAGTAGGAGCAAGGAAACACCCCAAAGGTGTTTCTAGCTGAGCTTTGGCAGGGCGCACTACCGGTGCTAGTAGCAACATGGAGACCTGCACAACACAACCACAGAACTTTGTCCCCAACTTGCGATGAGGTTGTCAATCTCACCGTGTTTTGCGGAAAACAAAGGATTAAATGTATCGAATGGAAAGAAGTAAAAGTTTGCAGAAAGTAAACACAAAGCAGTAAAAGATTGTAGATTGTATGTAAGGAAAAGGACCGGGATCCATAGTTCACTAGAGGTGGCTCTCCTTAGATAGATAACATGCTGGGTGAACAAATTACAGCGGGGCAAATGACAAACACCGAGAAAGCAATACATGCATATACTAATCATCTTGACTCCTCTGAGACTTGATTGGGCATTACAACATAATACATAGACCGCCATCCAACTGCATCTATCACTAATAATCCACCTTCAGGTTATCATCCGAACCCCCTCCAGTATTAAGTTGCAAGCAACAGATTATTGCTTTACGAACTGCGTGTAAAGTAAACAATACGATTGTTCTATGAACAAAGGATTGTTGTTTTCTCCCTAGTAGCAACAACACATCTAGTACCTTAGAGATTTCTGTCACTTCCCCAGATTACCAGAGGCATGAACCCACTATCGAGCATAAATACTAACTCTTGGAGTTTCTAGCATCTACTTGGCCAAGATAGCTACTAACAACGGAAAGCATGCAAGATCTCAAATAACAAAGACATGATAGAATCAATAATCAATCTGAAATAGCATCTCAATATCCATCGGATCCCCGCAAACACAGCATGTATGGATTACAAATAGAGCTCACAAGATCTAAACATGAAAGCACAAAGGAGGAGAAACCAGCCATCTAGCTACTACATGGATCCGTAGTTCAATGATGAACTACTCACGCATCACACCGGAGGCTTGCATGGTGATGAAGAAAGCCTCCGGCGTGAATTACCCTCTCCGGCAGGGTGCCGAGAAGAGCTTCAGATCCCTCCAGATCTTGGGATGGAGATGACGGCGGCTACAGACTCTTTCATGGATTTTTGATCGGGTACTTAGGGTTTTCGTCCCGAGGGCAACTTATAGTCGGAAGGGGAGGCTGAGGGGGTGCCTGGGCTGGCCACACCACCCCCTGGCACGGGCCAGGCCTAGCGGCGCGGCCAGGTGGTGTGGCCGCCCTCTGCCCCCTCTCCATCTCGTATTCGGGCATTTGATCCCTTCTGGAAAAATAGGCACTTTGGCTTTTGTCCCGTCCAATTCCGAGAATATTCATTTTCTGACTTTCTTGGAACCAAAAACAGCAGAAAACAGGTAGCTGGCACTGTGGCTCTTGTTAATAGGTTAGTCCAAGAAATCATATGAAAAGTACTCCAAAGTTGGAACAAAACACAAAAAGTGGATAAAACCAAGCATGTAACGTAAAAAATTATAGATACATTTGCAATGTATCAACATCCCCAAGCTTAACTCCTGCTCGTCCTCGAGTAGGTAAGTGATAAAAAGAAATAATTTTTGTGATGACATGCACCATCAAAGACTTGAGCAAAGTTTTTGCAAAACTCAAAGCTGGGATCATAGTACTTCAATCATAACATGAAAGACAAAGTTCTAGCAATAAGCAAAGAAACTATGATGCAACATGAAAAGGCACAAACAAAAGATTCATGAATAACAATGCTTTGCAAGACGTTTTTTGTTTCACATAAAGAAAACATAGCATAAAAGTATTCAGCTTGTCCCTCAATAGAGTAGCAAATATAAATGCATAGGACACCTTCAAAGTTCATAAGAGTGACTAGATACAATAGTTTCAAACAAGCAATAACAAGTTATGCATCAATAAACTAGTCTTGGGACAATGCACATAGAACTAAGAATGGCCACTATGCTCTCAAAGTAGGTGCATAAACATAGAAGGTGGAGACTCAATGTAATGGTGGAAGAAAGACCTTTTTATAAAAGGAAGTAGGGATTCAAGTCTCATAAAGAGCTTCCAAAAATTATGGTACTTATAGCTTTGAGCTCTCATTGCCCCTATCATAAGCATCTTGAAGGTGATTAAGGTTAAAGTGACACAACTAAGAGGATATGCTTGACAAGTTATAAACCAAAATCTCATGCCCCTTACTTACGGAGACCGATCCTCATGCTACTCAACTTCAGTAACGAGTAAGCTCTTGTCATTGTAAGTATATGTGTATCATTAAGAAACGCTAACGGGGTACCCCTTGCACATGATACGGGAGCTTTCCCATAATCAAAATGACAAGGCGAGCAGACAATGAGCATCTCAGCGATCTTTTTATTTGCTATTTGCATAGGTTTTTATTGAGGATGCTTCATAGAGTGCTCATTATGGTGATGCTGCAAGTTTCCACCATGATTAGGCATGGCTTAGGCTAGCGGCCCAGGCGTTTCTCTAACACACATACAAACTCCATGATCTTACAAGTTCCACTTTCATTTCACACCGCCGGGATCTGTAAGCAAAAGAACATGATATCAACGGAGTACAAAGTACAAGTGCAATGTTGAAAGCGTTCCCCATGAAACATGGTTCTGCTAATTTCAACTTATAAAGCACAAGCATATACGCAACAAAGAAGGATCCAATGGTTCAAGTTTATTAGAGGCAAAAAGTAAAGTGTGCCATCAAGTTCGTGAGAGCTTTAATCACTAGTTTTTTCATAACAAGTGGAAGGTAAACAAAAGCATGAATATACATGGAATAGCATAAGCTAGTAGGTAGGTATGGTGGACTCTTTGGAAAAACTTGGTTTAGGGAATTGGATGCATGAGTGGAACTCATACTTTGTTGTGGAGGCTAGCAAAAGACTGGGAGCAACAAACTAAGAGAGCAATAATGGCCATAATCATGCAGAGCGACAAAACATCATTGATCAAAACATAAAGTGATACTACAAGTTGAAAACTAAAGGATCATAAAGGCTATGGTGACTTTGGATAGTCATAACATGGTGTGAGCATGTGCCAAGTCAACCCAAATAAAGCATCAACGGAGAATACCACTATACTATGCTTTAATATGCTAAAACAACGCATGATTCATCCAAGGCACATTAAGAAATATCAATTGTTTATAACAAGCCATGCTACAGAAAATAATACTAAGCATAAAGCCAAAACAATATCAAGCATGGCATGACAAAGCATAGCCACAGTCAAAAACGAGCTCTTTTTACCACATAAGCATGAGATTTCCTACTCTTTTCCAAACCAAACCAAACCAAACTATTTGCAAACCAATGTATGAAAGAGGGGGTCCAACCAACTTATTCAGAAAACTAAGAAAACCAAGAAAACTAAAAACGAAAACGAAAATGAAAAAGAAGACGCTCCAAGAAAAACACAACTGTGCATGAAACAATAAAAATGAAGCGTTTGGAAGAAACCTGAGATTTTTATTGATGAAGAAGGGGATGCCTTGGGTATCCCCAAACTTTGACGCTTGTACTTCTTGGATATTTCTTGGGGTGACACGTGTGGCATCCCCAAGCTTGAGCTTTAGTCCATCCTTCATCTCATTACTCATTCCTTCCATACACCTGAAAATTTTCCTTCATACAAAACTTCGCACAATCTCATTAGCAACATTAGTGCACTTAAGATAAATAAGTCTCAAGGTTCAGTTATAACACCAAATAAACTTCCATTAGAACACTAGCCACTGTAGAACTTCCCTCAAAAATCTCAATTCCCCAAAGGAACTCAAGAAGGAACTAACAAGAAGCAAATGCAGAAAATGGCAGAAATCTGTCAAAACAGACCAGCAGGTAAAGACGAATTGTTTCGAAGACCTTCTGTTGATCAAATGAAAAAGTATTGAACTAACGAAAGTTAGATAACAACCTGCGTCAGAGGCACAAAGAATTACAGCTCAATCCGACGTACAGAGCTCTCTCAGGAATTTATACGGTGAAGCACAGAAATCTGTTTCGGGACAGCAACTTTCCCAATCATTACTTCACTCTCATTAGAGGTTACTCTTAGCAAAAAAAGCAAATAAAAAGGATAAGGAGAGGTTATTACAGAGGTAATAACTTCCAAGACTCAAATAAAATTCTTGGGTTATCTCCCAACAAGTACTTTTCTTTAACGCCTTTCAGTTGGGCATAAGAAGCAAAGAAAGAATCAAGTGTTCTCAAATGAAGAAGCATTAAGATCAATACCAGAAATATTTTCAACAAGGAAAGGTATATCATCCAAGTAAGTTCTAGAGGATCCTCTCTCAATGCTCTTAGGTTCACTATTCTCAT
The DNA here is from genome assembly GCA_910589775.1 of Avena eriantha. Lineage (NCBI taxonomy): Eukaryota > Viridiplantae > Streptophyta > Magnoliopsida > Poales > Poaceae > Avena > Avena eriantha. The sequence goes on along the minus strand of OU342746.1, from coordinate 49,087,252 downwards.
CAAAAGGGTTTGCAGGAACAATCCAATCAAGATTCTTTTCTATTGCATCATGTATTGCTACTAGTTTGAAGGGTATTGGTATCTTAGGTTCCTCCCCGTTAGGTTCGGTTTTGTTCATATTTTCTCGTGTACCAACCACATCTACACATGAGCCTAGCATATTGAAACATTCAAAAACTTTTCTAGCTTCTTTGGCAACATCATAGAACTCCTTAAACAAAGTTTCTAGAATAAAATCCCTCTTTTCAGGGTCTTCAATTTCTTTAAGCTTAAGAAACATTACTTGCATTAAGGGGTTGAGGTTAACAAACCTAGATTCTAACATGTGAATTAAAGAAGCTGCAGCAATCTCATAGTTTGGAGCAAGTTCTACAAGGGATCTATCCTCGGTATCTTCATGCTTACTAACATGATTAAAGAATTCTTAAATGTTATCTTTCCCAATTATAGAACCACTACCAATTGGAAAGTCTTTCAGGGTGAATCTAGGGATCAACATGGTGAGCTAAGGGAGAGGTGACAACTAAAGGAGACTTAATTTTTTGTGTGTTTTTGATAAAGAAAGCAAACAAGTAAAACTAATTTTTTTGTGTTTTTGAAGAACAAAACAAGCAAACAAAGCAAAAAGAAAACTAAGGAAAACAAAAACAACAAAGTAAAGAGATTGGTTATGAGGGACTCCCCTTGTGAATATGTCCTTGATTCCCCGGCAACGGCGCCAGAAAAATGCTTGATGGCTCAATGCATGTATGATGAGCACAACAGCAAGTTTCCCTCAGTTATGAATCCAAGGTTTAATCGAACTAGTAGGAGCAAGGAAACACCCCAAAGGTGTTACTAGCTGAGCTTTGGCAGGGCGCACTACCGGTGCTAGTAGCAACGTGGAGACCTGCACAACACAACCACAGAACTTTGTCCAAAACTTGCGATGAGGTTTTCAATCTCACCGTGTTTTGCGGAAAACAAAGGATTAAACGTATCGAATGGAAAGAAGTAAAAGTTTGCAGAAAGTAAACACAAAGCAGTAAAAGATTGTAGATTGTATGTAAAGAAAAGGACCGGGATCCATAGTTCACTAGAGGTGGCTCTCCTTAGATAGATAACATGCTGGGTGAACAAATTATAGCGGGGCAAATGACAAACACCGAGAAAGTAATACATGCATATACTAATCATATTGACTCCTCTGAGACTTGATTGGGCATTACAACATAATACATAGACCTTCATCCAACTGCATCTATGACTAATAATCCACCTTCAGGTTATCATCCGAACCCCCTCCAGTATTAAGTTGCAAGCAACAGATTATTTCTTTACGAACTGCGTGTAAAGTAAACAATACGATTGTTCTATGAACAAAGGATTGTTGTTTTCTCCCTAGTAGCAACAACACATCTAGTACCTTAGATATTTCTGTCACTTCCCCAGATTACCAGAGGCATGAACCCACTATCGAGCATAAATACTAACTCTTGGAGTTGCTAGCATCTACTTGGCCAAGATAGCTACTAACAACGGAAAGCATGCAAGATCTCAAATAACAAAGACATGATATCATCAATAATCAATCTGAAATAGCATCTCAATATCCATCGGATCCCTGCAAACACAACATGCATAATTACAAATAGATGATCTTGATCATGAACGGAGCTCACAAGATCTAAAAATGAAAGCACAAAGGAGGAGAAACCAGCCATCTAGCTACTACATGGATCCGTAGTCCAAGTATGAACTACTCACGCATCACACCAGACGCTTGCATGGTGATGAAGGAAGCCTCCAGGGTGAATTCCCCTCTCCGATAGGATGCCGGGAAGAGCTTCAGATCCCTCCCGATCTAGGGATGGAGATGACGGCGGCTACAGACTCTTTCGTGGATTTTTGATTGGGTACTTAGGGTTTTCGTCCCGAGGACAACTTATAGTCGGGGAGGCCGAGGGGGTGCCTAGGCTGGCCCCACTCCGTCTCGTATTCTGGCACTTGATCCCTTTCGAAAAAATAGGCACTTTGGCTTTTGTCCCGTCTAATTCCGAGAATATTCATTTTCTGACTTTCCTGGAACCAAAAACAGCAGAAAACAGGAAGCTGGCACTGTGGCTCTTGTTAATAGGTTAGTCCAAGAAATCATATAAAAAGTACTCCAAAGTTGGAACAAAACACAAGAAAGTGGATAAAACCAAGCATGGGACATCAAAAATTATAGATACATTTGCAATGTATCAGGGCACCAGAAACATTCGGGCCTCGACCTGTCCTAAAAAACGCCAACCCAGAGCCCCCATTGGAGTCACCCTGCTCGACTAGCTTTTCGAGCCAAGACCACTGACTCCGCTTCCCACAGCGCCCCGTCCTCCTCACCCTCGCACAAAGCTACTCGAACGGTACAGTATCACACTCGGGGGCTCGCTCAAAACGACCCTAACGCGGCTCGAGAAAACACCAAGTATGAGAGCTTGCCCTAGACTTGCCACGCGACTGAATTTTCAAGTCAGGAGGAGAGAATCGTTACAAACAACGTACTACGTCCTCACCTACCTTGGGCATGTGACTAGAACGGTCAAGTACTAGGCTCAGGGACTCGCCTAACCGACCCCGTTCATGTTCAGGGAAAACACCAAGTACAGAGCACCCCTTGGGGTCGCCAAGAGACTATCTCCATGAGCCATGGTGAGTCGACCTCGTTTAACCTAACAACCTAAAACAAACCAACAAATATATACAAAAGGTCAATCCCAAAAAAAGGGCGGACGCACTCGGGGACTCACATAATCCAAAATACAAATAAACAAAATCACAAAGCCAAATGCGAGTCGATTGACATTTTCACAAAGGGACAAAATACATTGTTTACATACAAAATATGTTACAAAGGGCCAGTCGCCACACTAACTTATGCCTCAATGCAATTCTTCATTCTGTAGGCTTGGACAAGGAGGCGCCGCTATCATTCTTGACACAGATGTAAGGTTCCCAGGGATTCACCGGGTAGGTAATCAACTGCTTCGCAATTGACGACCGGAACGGTTGCTTCAACTTCAGGTTGCGATGCTTCGGCTCGGGGTCGTTCGGCACCGCAAACATCTTCTGGTAAGGCATGAAGTCGCCCATCGCCAACACACACCCCGTGAATGGAGCGGCCATGGCGGTCAGCCTAAGAACCTCCGCAATATCCACCGTACCAGTCATTGAGGGGTACCCGCTGGTGACGTCGTCGAGATAAAAATCGTCGGGGAATTGCGCGAGTCCAAGGCTCAACGCCGTAGTGTCCCCACGGTGGAAAGTAGATCGCGCCATCCACTTAACAACCTCAGGCTCTTCCTTGAGGTAACGCTGCACCTCGGTCAGTCCCCTCGGAATTACTTCGATGGGAGAAATGCCCTGGAGGATGGCCTGAATGCACATTGCCGATGCGGTGGACACGTTCACCACAGTCGTCACGCACCAAATCTCCTTGACCTATAACGACTACAATGTCAGAAAATCAAAACTCATGCGGAAGGACAACCCAGGGACTCACCCACTCTGGGACTCACCGCTCGGGGACTCGCCCGCTCAAGGACTCACCCTCTTGGGGACTCTCCACTGGCAAAACAAGGATCAAGGAAAAAGGTAGAAGACTCACCATGAAGCTTGCGGCAGTTGTCCATGATAAACTTTTCTAGCGTGGAGAGTTTCCCCTGCAACCCGACGATGATCGAGTCAGAGGCTTTCCGCTCCTCCTCCACCGCGACGACCGCGGTGACCCAGCATACCATTGCATGATGTAGTACACTATAGTCGTTGACATAACACCAATGAAACACCGTTCACTAGTATTACATCCCTCAGAGTGGTACAACAGAAACATAGTAGGTCCAAGACATGACTATAGATTACAAATCGACTCTTTACAAAAGATCTAGAGAACACTCTAGGTTAAAGAGGAAGAAAATAACTTCTTACAAAGAAGAACCAGAAATAACAACTCTGAACTATCTGGCTAAAAGGACTAAGATCTAAACCAATTGGTTTGCAATTGCTACTAATGCAATGCTCTATAGAAGTAGGTGTTAAGGCGAGAATATCTACTCCTATCTAATAAAGATCTCCGTATTTGCTTCGGTTGATGTATATGTTGACTTGAGCAGTCGATGATGGTTTCTTGAGAAGAATTGATGTTGACGTCATCTTCAATGGCTTAGAACCTAGCAAGGGTTAAGAAGGTACGGTTGAGTACGAGCGTACTCAACAAGTTCACTAAAAAGGAGTGTTTGATGCACTATCTCTACAACCATAGACCAAAGGTCATAGGCAATGCAGGTTTTCATAAAAATTTCTTCAAAAGTTGCTTTTATTCTGAAAACTATGTCCGACAGCCTTCACAGGTTGACCAGAACTTCATGGAGTTCCTTTCCTGCTGCGTTCGTAGCTCCTTCTTAGAACAGGGAGTAACATGTCACAATTCTTACACTCTGCAGAGGTGCGTTACTTTACCCATGAGAGATCAACTCCTTGTTGCATAACCAGGCGATCTTTCCCGTCCAAAATTCCTTGATATGGGGCCCAGTAGGTGATCCAAGCCAATTGCTGCCCTTCTCCGCTACCCCACATGAAGACACGATCCTCCAAGACGGACTACCACTGTTACTCTTTGGGTAGCCTTTCGAAGACTCTATAAGCAGCTCTGTCTGGCAGTCACCATCAGCTATGGTGAACCTTGACCAAGACAGCTATGCACAGATAATCTAGACACCAATATCGCGAGGAACTAAGGGGTCCCACCCATGTGCTGGATTCTCCACGAGAAATCAACAGCCTCACAATAAGGTCATCCGTCCATGCGAAAGGAAGAAGATCCAGCTGACTTCTCCGTCCCATTCCAGATCTCATGGTTAAGCATAATATACGGTTCTAGAATCACTAGCGACATTGGTTGATTAAGTCCTAGATATTATGTTCCTTTACCACTGGAACTGTATCAATAGATTATTACCGTTTGGTAAATAATCCATAATCATATTATTATGAAAATAGTGTTTTATGACCTTTTTGAAATGCAGGTGATGACAACATTTGAGTTACAAGCATTTGATAGAAAATAATCAAAGGACATGAGCAAGTTGTGAACCTGCCTTTTGTGATTGCAAGATAATGCACTCACGGTCTTCAAGACACTAGAAGATCCAAATTCTATAAACAACATCATTGGTCTGGTAAGGACTAATGTATAAAGAGGCAGGATGCAATTATGCATAAGTAATGTAATATAGTTTGATAAACGCGAATCCTCGAAATAATCGTATCTAATCTAGGTTTTGGAGTTTGTGATGGGTTCTTAGGAATGTGTTGTACTTTTATATCAGCTTTACACATGTGCTACTTGTTAAGGCTTGTGAGAGTGTGTGAAACAATCTGTAAGTATAACAAGTAGTATACAATACTAAAGCATTCAAATAGAGCATGGTATCTAAAATATTTCTTAAACAAGATTAAGATTTAATTAGAGATTTTAGAGATGTGTTCAAGGATTACTTTTAATGTTTCTTAAAAGAATAACTCTTGAGGAAAATATTTCTTTACAAAGTAAAAAGTATTTAAACTTAAAGCTAACACTTTAAGGTTTTCTTATTAATTACAAGTATTAAAGTAGGAAACAATTAGTATTTTTGAATAACTATTCCATTAGCAAGTGGAGACTTTTAATACTTCATGAAGGTGAAACAAAAGTATTATGTCTTTATGGAAGTGGTGTTCTCTTGATTTTATAAGTGATTAGAATCCCTTACTTATTATAGAATTAATACTGGTTTCTATAAACATGGGAATGACACTATGTTAAATACTTAAAGACTTCGTTTAGCTTTTATAGTGGATTTCCAAACTTGTGAAATAATTAGTACTCAAATCATGATGATTTTATATTTGATAAAATGTTTTTGGAGAGTAAGATTTACTTAATCCTAAATGGTAGTTTTAGTAAGTACAACTTGAATTGGTTAGACCTATCTTAACTTCAATTAAACATAACTTGCATTTGTTATTACACTTTTAGACTTTAAACAAATAATGGTAAATGCAATAGTAAAGATTAATATATTCTAAGGAATTAAAAGAAAAGAAAAGGGTTTAAATAAGATTTATTAGACCTTTACCTTTTATTATACTTCAATTATGAAAAAGGAAAATTTTAATGTGTAGAATTTATTTTTGTGATCATTTAGGTATATTATAAACATTTTTGTGATTTTTAAATAATAAGATATAATTTTTATAAGTTTTATCACTTTGTAAATAGTAAACAACTATTAAATACTTAGTTAATTATCACAAAAATGTAAAATAAATAAATTTATACAGGTATATTTTGTTTTTCTATGAATTTTGATATATTATACTTATTTTTATATTTTTAAAAATAATATATTTATTTAAAATTTATCCCTAATAGATTATTTACTAATAATAACTATTATATTATTTAAGTTGAAAAATAAAATATGATAATAGGTTTAGAATATAGAGTTTATTTTTCTAATTTTTTTGATATATAATATATATTTTTCTGAAATATAAAACAAAAGATATTCAAGTTTTAATCATTTTTAAAATTCCTGAACTTTATTTATATTTAAACTTATATTGTTTTATTTGATTACTTAAACAGGAAACCCTTTTTATACCCGGACCTAATCTAGACCCAGCCACTGACTAGTGGGACCTATGCCATGTCATTACCAGGGATTTATTTATTATCGAAAATATTATTAGGATTTATAAACGAATTAATAAAAATATGCACATGACATCAGCGTGATGTCACGCTAACATCACCCCAGGCCGATACTCCAGATCAATGACCGATCTTGCGATCAGCAGCGCGCGAGCGAGCGGGAGCGGGCGACCTCGGAGTTGCGGCGCTGCTGCATTTGGATGGCCAGAGAAACGCCAACAATGGCGAGCGGTGGTGCACGGTGCTAACGAGCTACCGAAAGCGAGGAAGCAAGGTGAGACTACCAGGAGGATCAACTGCTCACCGGGAAGCTTACAGTGAGGATGCCGAGGCGAATCATGACCGAAATCAACCATGGCAGCGGTGACCGGAGTCGTGGAAGGTGGTCTCGATTCTGGTGCTATGGATCATCCCGGCAAGCGTTCTTCGTTGGGAAGGTTGAGGACGAGGTGGCGGAGCTCGTGGTATCGTCAATCGAGCGTCGGGAGGTCTTGAACAACGGCGCGGCGCGGCGGCCAAAGGGCTAGGTCTCGGTTCGAGTTGGGAATAAGAGAGAGAGCACCAGGGGAAGGAAGAGAGGATGAGGACGGACGGGAGACACCTCAGTGTCATTCTTATCCTTGACCAGGATGGCGGCGGGCATCGCAGCGCCAAGGCAGCGCATCGGGCGGTGGAGGAAGCCCCAGCGAGCTGCTTCGCGCTTAGTCGCGAGGAAGAAGAAAAGAAAGAAACGCGAAGAGATACTGGCTGGTCTTGGGCCACGCATGGGCTAGGTCGGCTTCAGCCGAGCAAGCGGAAATTCACTGCTGCTGCTCGCGAGCATCGGTTAGGCAATAAACTTCTCTAGGTCGTGGGTCAATTCTGCAGTCTGCCATTTTCCCTTTTTTCTAATTCTCTTCTTTGTTCTGTTTTATATTTCTTTATGTATTTAAAGTTTAAATTTAGTTGGTGATACTTTGTGAATATGTACTGAATATTTATATATCTATTTGTATCCTTGGACTTCTATTTTTAGTATTTACACTAATCATGATTATAGAAAGGATTATTTTGTTAGAGAATATAAATAGGAATTAGGTTTTTTAGAGATTTACTCTTTATAATAAGGTCTTTTAAATGACTTCCACTTCCACTAAAAGAATGTAATGATGATGGTTTAAGATGGATAATTTATGTGTATAGAATCTTATTAATACTTAATCTCATAAAGGAATCATATATATATATTATAAGATTTTAATCCTTGTGGTTCATGATAGGGTGATTTGACTTTCATGGTTCTCCCTATTTGATGATTTTACCAAATCCAATTCTACTTGATTTGTAGAGTTTAAAATTACCATGTGTTTTAGGAAGGTTCATTAGACTCACATCCTATTATGAATATGGATAAGGATCAAGGTTTAGGGACACTACTTCTAAATCTATGAGTAGGTTTAGTATCTCAACCTAGAGTGAGATATTGGAATTACTTCCTAGAGCAATCTTGTTGGTTCATGGGTCTAAGTTTCTATTAGGGTTTAAGGTAATAAAGTAAACAAGGCTTTCATCCTTAACCACACACCTGGTTCTCTAATTATCCCTTGGAAGCTTCATTTGTCCAAGAGATATTATTCAATGATTATTTAGGAATAGGAAATGGTTTCACTATCCATTTGATTCTAGGGTTTTAAATAATGAAGTAGACATGAGTCTTGTCATGGCTTGATATACTGTTGGTTAAAGGTTTCTAAAGAATCCTTACCTTAATACCTCACCAAGGTTATCTTTAGATAAGGAATTCCTTTCCTAAATGCACTCTATAACTCTCTCTTATCTTATCCACAAAGATCTCATCTTCCTAAACAAGTCAATCATCTGACTCAATATCCATCATCATATGATGACATGGTCATGCCACTTAAACAACTATCATTCTTCCTTCTTCTACATATAACTTCCATTTCCTAGCTACCCTTGATGAATCCATCAATGTAGCTACTACTAACTCCATCCATTAACTACTTTAAATTCACCTTGTATCTATATCCAAGGCTTGCAAGATTACAATTCTCTCTATACATCACATTTGATAACAAATCCACGAGAATTGGTATGGTACTACTCCCATAATACAAGTTTGTTCTTGTATTAGCTTGGTTAAACTACTATGCCTCCAATTACTCCATTCAACTCATATTATATACTTCATCAAACTCTAGCTTGACTTCTCAGGATCAAGCTAGTTGATTCATCTTACTAAGATCTTGCCTAATTTGGTATACTCACCACTCTTCTTCAATACATAATCCTCTATTCTCAAGTGACTTAAGAGTTCTTACCACCAACCTTTGATCAAGCAAGGCTTTGGCTTCTAATTATCTGATCAAGATCTATACTCAACTAAGTAGTAGACTTGTACTTGTCTCTCTATAGGCTTATCTTGTTAAGAAAGCTTACTCTAAGTCTATATCCACTTGTCCTAACAAGATTATTATTTAATGTACTAATACTACTAGCTTTCTCATAGCTCCTCAAGCACCAGTTACTTCTTGGGTGTAGATATTTATTCTAGTGAACTTATGAGTGTGTTAACTCCTCTAATATCAAATGGTTTGGTCACCACTAAGGATCACATTCCATTTATGATGGCACACTTCACCACATCTAGTTCCTCCTTCTAATTAATTTACTTAAGGTCTTTGGAAGGTTAACATAATAGGTCAAAGCTAAAGGCTAATAAGTTCTAGGTCAAGAATTGGTTACTCAACAGTGATGATCAACTGACACTAGGACTTGGTTAAATAGGAATGTCACCTCTTAATATCATATTAAGGATATGTGCTAAATGGTCTTGGCCTCACTTCTTTTCCTACTCTATTTGTAATAAGAGTTAGTGTTTAGAAACTACCATGATTCTCATGGTAGGAATAACTACGGCAAGCAAGTATATCAAGGTTTAGTTATGGGGTTTCTTTACTTAAGGTATATACTTAACTTGGTATTCAGAGTTTGTTGTAGGTTATACCTTGATATCATTTTTAGAAGATTAACTATTCATCCTTGAGTTGTTGTTTGGAATACCATGTAATGATGTCTAGAAGATCAAGTACTCCTTATTAAGTAGTGTGTTGTGACTCGGTTTTATTACATTTGATCTACCCTTAGATCAAATTATATTACCCAAAGATAAGGTTTTAGCAAAGGTCATATTGAAACTTATCGCGGTCATCTTGATGATCTACTTCAATTCCACCAAGTTAAGAGAAGCTTCAATCTCTTTGACAAGTTTTATTTAAAAGCGCAAAAAGTTATCCAGATTTTCTATGCATGAATGCAATGCACACACCTTATCCCAGCTTATTTCTAAGCTCGAATGCTGGGATGTTACAACGACTGCGGCCTTGTCCCTCTCTTCAGAGGAAGTCATCGAGGCCTTCACCGCCTCCAGCGAGCTGGCCCATTCTTCCGCTGCGGTCGCTGCTGCATTCACCGTCTCTAGCTCCTTCACCAGTGAGCTAGCCCATTCCTCTGCCATGGTCACCGAAGCCTTTGCAGCATCCATACCGACGACTGGAACATAACCCTCGCGGGCCTTGGTGAGCCTAGTGACATGCTAATCTATGGCAAAGAAGACCACAATAAGCAAATTGCACAATAACAAGTATTTCAAACCTTCCAAGAAAGAATGGCTAACCTACAGTCACCTAGAGTCACCGATTGGCCTCCTAAGAAACTCATTGGTCGCACTCAAGTCGCTCCACTGAAGATAGCCGCTCAGTCGACTCGGCCTGCAAACCCTGAACACAAAATTCAAGTCAAAACAGGGACAATCAAAGTTCTAAGTGTCTAGCTGCTAAAATTCAGTGACTAGACCCTCGGGGACTGGAAAATCAAAGTTTTCGAGCATCTAGCCACTGAAATTCAGTGGGTAGACCCTCGGGGACTAGGCAATGAAAGCTTTTTAGTATCTAGCCGCTTAAATCCAGTGACTAGACTCTCGGGGACCGGACATACCTGGATTGCAGCACCAAGCATGCGGTGAAGTTCGATGGCGTCCATTGAGGGCACCAGGAATGGTGTACACCAGCGATGCTGCCCGATGTCGCTATCAATGATCTCAGGAACATGCGATGACTGAGTTTCAGCCGCCGCGACAAAGGCCCTTGCCATGATGCGCGGAAATGTTGCGGTAGTCGCCCTTGGTGCGCTGGTCGCCGGTACTGGCGCCTCCAATGGGAGGTCGACCTTTCTTGGCTCCGTGCTAGTGGTCAACTATTCTCCAAGAGGGACCGTGGGGTTTCCCTTTCCCGCGCCTTCCTCCGCCTTTGCAATGGGTTCACCCTCCTTCTTTTTCTTCGCGCCTTCACCCGGCGACTCGATGGTGACTACCTTCCTCTTCCTAGAGGGATCGTTGCCTCCCTCGGTGTTGACCGGTGGGACTTTGGCCACCGATGAATGGTGGATTTTCCTGGGGCCGCCCATGCAAACTCACCACGATCAGCGAATTGAAACAACACAAAAGCAGCAAACTATGACAAAGCAAATTACACCAAACTTACCAGGCGACTGGGATGACGTGAAGACCAGTGCTGATATGCACATGCTTCTGCAGCTCGGGGCCTAGCTTGCGAGTGAGGCCCCTCTCCAACAAGCTCTCCTACCATGCCGCCACGGGCTTCTCTGCCGATGAAGCCATGGCCACAGGAACCTCCGACCCTGTGACTACTTCAGTTCTCGGCTCTGGTGGCGCCGACGCTTCCGGTGTAATCGCAACAAGTGGCGCCTCCGACATCACGACCACTTCATGACCTCCAATTCAATCATTGGAGATGGGTCCTCTAGAATCTTCGCCGTATCTACGCCCTCGCCATCGTCGGACTCATCGTCTGACTTGAACATCGCTGAGGATTTGGTCGGCGACTTAGCCGGTGACTTTGCCCTCACCGGCGACTTAGGCTTTGCCGATGGCTTGACCTTTATTGGTGACTTTACCTTCGACTTTGGTGTGGGTTTGGCCGGTGTCTCCATTCTCTGTGAGCTATGCTCTTCGACGATGTCGACGTCGCTGTCGCACTCCTCGAGGCTGCGGCTCGCCTCGATTTCGTGCTGCTTTTTCCTGCGGGTCTTCCGAGCCGGGGATGAGGGTGCCTGCACTTCCGCGACCTCTTCTTCATCCTCGGAGGACTCCTCCTCCTCAAGCTCCATGGGAACCTCTTCATCAAGCGGAGGAAGCTAGTTCTCAAGCACCTGGAATAGCTGGCAGAATTAGAGAAAACAAGCGACTCGAATAAAGCGATTGCAAAACTGCAATTGCAAAATTGCGTCTAGGAATGAAATAAGCGAAGAAACTCACTGGAGGAGCCTTCTGCTTCCCTGCAGTGTATGGGGCCAGCCCGGCCTTGGGGTCAACATACTCTACCTCCGTGATCTTCTTCAGTGCTGCGGCGTAGTCTTCCGGATCCCAAGGCTCACTTCATGATTTCGTGGTGTCACCCTTCCTAGTGTACTGGTACATCCAGTGGGCTCAGGTAGCCAGCGGAACCAGCCGCCGCCTGAGCCAACAGTTGTACAGGTTGATGGTCTCGAGACCCTCGTCCTTCAGCTCCTGGATCCGGGTCAACATCTCCTCCACGACCATCTTCTGGTCTTCAGGAAGCTTGGCCGCCGACAATCGACGTGGCTCACTTCTTCCGGCAGTGTAATCGTCAGCGACACCTCACCGGAAGGAGTTGACTCCTTCCCATAGAACCAGTGCTTCTTCCACTCGCTCCCGGCCTTCTTCGGCAGCAAAATCTTCACGAACTTGGCCTTGGGCTTCAGCTGTAAGGTGACGCTACCCGCCGCCAAGATGGGACCGCTCGTCCCCTCACGACTGCGGCGGCCATTGAACACCAGCCAAAGGGGGAAATAGGGGCGGCACCCCAAGTAACACACACATAAGGCGATGAAGATGTCGAGCTGCTCGACGCTGTGCGGCCCCAGGTCTGAAGGCTTGATTATGTAGTACGCGTAGAACCACCGTAAGATGATAGACGTGGGGAATCCAAGTCCTCTCTCCAGGTGGTTTTGGAAGAAGATGAATTCGCCAGGCCGCGGCTTCCGCTCGGTCTCCCCAGCCACGGGAATCCGCCAGTTTCCCTTGCAGAGGATCCCCGCATCCTGAAATGATTTCAGGGCGGCTGTGGTGCACTTCGATTTTCCCCACAAATCTTTTGGATGCGCCATCGAGAGAAGAAGGGGGTCGCTCTGTCCAGAAATTTCGGATTAGGAGTAGATCTAGAGACTGAGGATGCATGTGGGCAGAGAATGCGAAGAAGGTATGCAGCTCCCTCTGCCATTCTCCTTATAAAGGGTGCTGCCCGCCAATCTCGGGATAGCCGTTACCTCGCGGTAAATTCATCGAAGTTACCGTTGGGATTACCCAACGACCAGTTTGACTAGGCTGATGGTCCAACTTCATCCACTCGACTCGCTTGTTTAGCTGCCCCTTCCAATCGATTGGGCGTGATAATTCGAGCATATTCCACTCGCCAATGCTGCGACTGAAGACACAGTTGAGGAATTTCTCCCTTCGTTGGAGGAGTCCACCGCCGGTTCGACTGGGTGTCCACCCGAACTCGCCTACTCCTACTGCCAAGTTAACACCTGCGCCGAACTACCGTTGGCCTCGGAGACCACTGATGGGGATATGCAAATGGGGTATATCCAGAAGGACATTTTGACTGGCCCAAGCCCGTTGCGAGTGGGCCTGTAGGACAACAACTTAAAGAGATTCTTGGCGACTGGAAGCTGGAGGCCTAGAAGCGTAGATAGGTCCAATTGGATTAGGTCAAATCCTCCGAAGCCTTAACTGATTCGGTTGTAATACTGTAAACCCTAGCGAGGTACCCCCTATATAAACCTCCCTAGGGTAATCTCTATACTCACGTTCCATCATACACCTTATCCAAGCGACTCGCTGCCTAGCCGCCGAGCTCGCCCCCCTTGTAACTCACTTGCCGATAATACAATCCAGCAGGAGTAGGTCTTTACCCTAGGAGGCTAAACCTGGGTAAATCCCTGTGTCTTTGCCCTCAATCTTGTACCGCAGATGGCGACTCGCTCTTTCACCAAATCCTTCTGATCGCTACCCTTGGTAGCGACTGCCGTGGTCATTCCCACGACAAGATGTATCTGTATTCTAACATCCCCCATCAGTCTTAGCGGGAGTAAAGAGGACGATTGCGACTGGAATTGAAGTCTTGCACTTCCGTCGTCTTCACCTCCTTATCATCATCACCTGCGTGGACATGATCATGGCTGGCACCTAGGGACGGTGACTGCGTCCCCTTCTGGTTTCCCTCCCGCAGTCACAGCGGGAGTGGCATGGGCGCAGGTGACGACGCGGACGCTGTTAACTGGAGTTTTTGAGTTGCTGTAGACGTTGTTCTTGATGTCGATGTCGAGGTAGCCGATCGTGATGTAGCCGTGGTCGAGGTGGGTGTGGTTGATGTCGTAGTCGTCGTATGTTGTGTGGCCGCCATTACCAGATATGTAAAAAAATGCGCGTTTTTTTGTTGTTGTTTTTGTTGTTGACGGATCTGCGGTTGTGGACGTTTTGCACCTTGTGGAGGTACCGTCAGAGTGTCTCTTGGACGCGGTCATAAATGAGACCACCGGTTTTGCCAGGACCAGAGCAACCCACCAAACACACACGGTTTTGCCAGAACTGTATGCGCGGTCGTAGGTGTATCACAATTGTGATGCTGGTTTGTTGATGCAGTCGTCGGTGTCATGGACGCGGTCGATGCTGTCGTCGGGGTCGTGGACGTGGCCATACCATCGTCGTGCCTTGCAGTACGTGTACTGTCAGAGGGCGTCGTTGTTGTATGTCCATCGTGTGGACGATGTAGCGGCGGCGATGATGTGTCGACAAAGATGTTGATGAAGACCACGTTGATGTAGACCTTGGCGATGATGTGTCGGTGGTGTTGGAGTAGGCGTGTCGGCGATGATCGTCGCTCGAAGGTGTCCCTTGTGACGGCGATGATGTTGAAGCCTTGCTCGTAGTTTGATAGTGCCGTACAGCTTGATGTAGTTATTCGGATCGTTGTAGTCCAGCTAGGTGCATTGCAGATCGGTACATCTCGATGTAGATGTCGTATTCCGAAGTCGACGAAGACCTACCAGCCCTCCCGGTGTCCTGAGTTGCAAGCCAGGTCACGGACGATGTTGGAGTCGATCGGTAGTTCCTGCGCGGGCGTCGTATGGCGAGATTGGAATCAGCGGTGTTGGTCCTACACACAAAAGAAAATCTGTGCATGCATGTGCACTATAGATGGCGTTGGCCTATTTCCGGCCGGTCGCGTTGCGTGCTCATGGCCTGACGGAGCCGCGCGCCATTTGGCTCGAGTCCCCGACCGCTGCACGTCCCTCGTGCCGTCTTGTCTGGTGACGCACACCGTGATGGGAGGAGATCGTTCTTGGCCGTCCTTCCGGAGTTCGTGTTCCTGTCGCCTCGTTTCGCCGCGCTGCCGTCTAGCACCGATTTGGCACAGTTTTTTCACCGGAGAGGATCGTGGTAGATTTGGATAATTTTTTTTAGCTAATTGGATCTAACGGAAACTAAGTAAATCAGAATCTCGAAATTTTTAGATCTAATTTAGTCTAAAAAGACCGATCAGATCTTTGATGTTGACCGGGTGCCGCGCCCTAAGGAGAAGATTAATCTTCCCGGGAGGCGGCGCGATGCGAAAGTGGTGGGAGAATCTAGGATCAGCGCCGTGAGGCTAACCACTATACCAGGTGGAAAATATAGAATTCCTAATATTTCAGTGCATTTGATATATTGATTTGATCCTCCTAAGGATGTATATAGAGTTATAAGGGGTAATTAGACTTAGAGTATAAGCCGATCTTAGAGTCCTAATCTATCTGATATACATATATAGTATATATCCGTATCTAACACACCGCGCAACCGACGTCTGTGGAGCCGCAGGTTGACTTCGTGTGACCGTGCTAGACTGGATGCCCTTCATTGCCTACTTTTTCATTTGGCTGTGTAATGTTGTCTCCATCTCTTGCCCTCCCCCTGTAATCTCTTATGTTTGATTTCTATACAACACTAACTTATTCGCTTTCTAGGTTGTTAAGTAATATAAAAAACGGTGGGGAATTCCCTTCCTCCCCGTCATTCTCGAAAAAAAACCAACTGTCCCCCAGCTTTATCCTTTTCCTTTTTTCTATTTTTTTCTTCATTACAACGAAAAGTTATGGAAAGTGTTGGGAACTTTCTCGCCGCCTCCTTCAGGGATCCACCCGCATGCCGGCCTGATCTGCCTCGAACGAGCTGCGCGTGCTGCGACATGACTTCGTCGTCCATCGCATCGGAGCCGTCCCGCCGGAGATGCTGAACTGTCTTGCGTCGGAGAGATGGTGCCGTCGGCCACCGCAGAGCATGGCGGCAGTGCCATCGACTCCTGGTTGCACATCGTCCTCCCGATCTACAGGAGGTCGTCCATCACACCGGAGCCGAGAGATGGCAGGTTGGCCCTAGCCCGCGGTTGATAAGCGGAGGTGGTCGTCTGGCCGGGAAATCAAGGCTCACTGGGATGCCGTACGTCTCCGCCTCGGGCGGAAAGAGCATGAGGCCGACTAAGCGAAGGTTGACGGAGCGCCGCGCCTCCTCCACGACTGGTTCGCACCTCGGGACATCGTCCAAGAAGAGCAACACGGCCGTGAGCGCCTCCGACGAGTTGCACGTGCTTGGTCAAACTCGCCCTAGTGCGCGAGTTCCACCAAGCCAGGCAGCAACGGGAGATGCCTAGCGATGAGGCTGGGGCTCAACCCGCTGGAGCTCGCCATGGAGGTCACCAAGTAGCTATAGCAGGACCACTCCAAGTTCGACGCTTCGCCACTGTCCATGGCCCAAGCCTTGTCGCCATCCGCACCTTCGGTGCTGAGAGGTCACACCGCTCGCTTTGCAGCTCGTCGTTGAGATGCTGGCGATGGTGGACACCGACATGGTGGAGGAGAGCCAGGAGAGTACTAGTACTACGCGGGAAGAGAGAAGAGAGTAGTGGTAGCTGGGGTATGGGATTGATGTCTTCTTGACTGACGCGTGTGCTAGAATAGGAGAAAAGAGAGCGTCGATGGCCCCAGCTGCCTCCCGGTTTCTATCATCTCCTGCCATCCATACTCGTTACAACAAGGTGCAATCATACGAGCCCATACATGTGAAGTAACACAGAGTCGACCCTTCCTGTGTAACCACCATAGAAAATAATAGCGCTAGATTGTTTCAAGTCAAACTGTTATTCATGTCATCTCGATTCTTTTTCGCCGTGGGATGGATGATGGAAAGGACATGTCGTGACGTCACAACGAAGTCCTACTATCCCGTGAGGCCGGACCCGCTGCATTCCAAGGGGAAGATTCCCTACCGCGTACAAGTGTACCGTGCGACGCTGTTGTTGCGAATATGGCCCAGAGGCAATCATGTATGATGTTATTTCTGATATATTCATAAAGTTATTGCATTGTCCTTGTATGAACTACTGATATAAATCATTAAATATGTGAATCGGTTGTGGAACTATATATTCATATTGTTCATACTAGATGTTCTTGGTCATTGAGATTGTGCTGGACATACAACTTAAACTAATGTAAAAGTCGGCCGATGACTCGGTTTCACTTGTCATGAGCATGGTGATGCTATTCCAACTTACACGGATTCGACTAAAGATTTTAGCGAGTCAGACTGACCCATATTGAGATACAACGAATAAGTTATCATTTTATGTCTTAATCAATATAATCCTTAGACCTGAGGTTGTTACATAATCCGAGTTGTGGATCCCCGACTTAAGTTCTATCAAACGTTATTCTGTCAAAGGGCAGTTATAAAGGCATAGTTCGGGTCGACTAAGAATCAAGCCGCGTGATGTGGATGACCAATATAGGATTTTGCCACTCCAACTGGAGAGATACTCTCTGGGCCGTCTCGGAAGATATGATTCGGAAAACATGGCCATGCATGACCCGGTTAAGTGTTAACCGAGGCGATCTATTAAGAGTTAGTCGGATGAATCACTTATCTCGAATCGAGAAGAGAGTTGAGAGTTGAGATATTTGAAGGATGCGATTATTCGCCTATAGCTTGACAGGATATATCGTGAGGCAACAGGGATTCGGACGCAAGTCACATTGGAAGGTATGTCGTCATGACTTTTTGGTACTTGGGAGTCAGCACGTTCTGCTACGATCCGCTACCGACTGATCGATTACGAGTGAGACTCGAATCATGTTCGAGTGACCATGAGCCTGTCGGGTCACACACTTAAGAGCGGGAGCAAGTTTGGCTTAGACCAAAACCAGAAATCTATTTGGGTTGGATCTGAATAAGACATGGACTGAGTCTGTAAGTTGGACTCACAGTGACTAATATAGGCCTTTTAGTGAATGAGCCAAAAGTGAGTGGAGCCCACTTTCACTCCCTATATATACTGTCGCACAGATGCCCAAGGGGAACAGTTAGGTAATTCCATGCGTTTGAAACCCTAACTCTAGTTCAGTCTAGCCCGTACCGGACCTAGAAGTGCACGACCAACACTCCTCCTCGTACATGTGGATACTGGCAGAGGTGTTGTACGTTCAACACTTTGACGATCATGGATTGTATCGGATCAGATCGTGAGGACTGCATTGTATCAGGTGACGTGCTTCATTAGTAATCCACAACGGTAATGCTCGTGGCCTTTTACCTCAGCTAGATCTTGGGATCATTGCATATGAAATTTTGTTTTATCTCTACATGTCCCAACACATATGTCACTGATCATTGTCATGTTTCATTGTTGTGAGTAGTTCCCTATGTTCCTGAGGGCATAATATGAATTATTTATGATTTTTATATAGTATGCTATGAGAATTTGGTCAAGTTTTATGTTTTACTAGACTCCTCTAAACACCTTCCAGGGGCACGACTGATAGGCAGAACGCTTCATGATATGATCGTGCTGCATATATGTGCTTCTCTATGCGCCTTCCCCGGGCAAGACAGAGTGGCATCCCGCTAAAACCACTACTAGAAAATCACTGTGTTTTTATGCATTGCATCATCATGACCGCATGCTCATGTCATCATGCCATATTGCATTTGAGCATCGTCATGTCATCATGCATTTGTTTGTCTAAAACTATTTTCTAAAAGCCTAGTTTTGTTTTCTAAAATATCCCCTGTCTTAATTTCAAATCAAAACTCCGGTCTTTTTCGGGTCTTCTATTTGTCTAAAAACTATTTACAAAAGTCTATTTTAAATTAAAATAAAAGTTTACATTATTTTTTTTGAGGCAGCCAACTAGGCCCGAAAGCCTAGTCGGCCACCTCCAAACCCAGACCCAACCAAGCTAACACCTAACCCTAGTTCCACCTACTCCCTCTCTCCACCCCAGCACGCGCGCCACCTCACCCCGGCCACTCCCTGTGCGCCACCTCCCCCTCCTGGCACCACTCCCAACACCACCTGGTCGCCACCCCTCACCAACCCCCACACGCCACCAACCCCCTGCCCAAATCCCAATCCCACACCCCACCCCCACCGACCGTTTCTCCCGCCCACCTGCCCCGCCCGACCCGCGGACACGGCAGCCCGCGCGCATCACGCACGCCACGCGGCCAACCACCCCGCTTGGCCCCACCATCTCCCCGCTCACGCCCGCACGCCACGGACCGCTCGTCCCCAACCCCGCAATCCCTGCCGCCACATCGCCCTCACCCCCGCGTCGTCCTCTCCTCTCGCCCGCCCCGCTCGCCGCGATCCCCGGCCCGACCTCACGCCCCTTGTCGTCTCCTCCGGCGACAGAGTCGCCCAGCCGCCTCCTCGTGTTCTTCTTCTGCCCTTCCACGCGCGAGGCCCCATCGACCCTCTCCCGCCTGCCGCCGCAAGCCCCGTGGGCCTCCCCCGGTCGATCTCGTCGGTGCGCCAAGCTCTCCTCCGAGCCCGACCGCTCCCTCGCCGCGTCCTCCCCAGGGTCGGCCGTGTGCTCCGTCGCGCAGGCCCCGTCCGTTCCCCACCGAGCCGCCTGCGCGCGCCTCCCTCTACCGCAGGTCCGGCCGCCTCCTCGTCGAGCCTCGGACCCCTCCGCCGTCTCCTCCCTCTTCCACCTCCTCGCGTTGCACGAGCTCCCCGGCGCCGTCGTCGCCGTCCTGCGACCTTCCTGGCTTCCTCGCGAGTTTCCCCGCAGAGCAGCCCCAGGTCGCGTCCGTCATCCCTCCTGCCGCCCCTGCGCTACCACGCGGGCGCCCTTCCGCCTGTGCCCACCCTGCTCTGCCAGCGCGCGTGCCGCAACCTTGGCTCTGGATCGGTCGTGCTTGCTCCTGTTTGTTTTTGTGTTGTCATTGTCTAGTGGTCGCTGGGTTATGTGACGACGCTTGATGACCCGTCCCGGCCAAGACCAAGTCCCTAACGCAAGATCTTCGATGTCCTTCATGCGAAGCCAAAACCCGCGGGACCATCTCGTACCCGGTGTCGTCTATTCAAGTTCGCCTTCGACAATGAAGTCGGTACCCGAAGCATCGGCAACATCGACCTCTTCGTTTATTCGCTCCTGCCTCCAAGGCCATCTTTTCGGTGATGATCATGTCGACAAGGACAACATGGGGGTATCTCGCCAAGATCGACCTCGACCCGATGAATTTGACGACCACCGCCAAGATCTCTGCCGCGAAACGACAAGACTGTTGACATGATCCGAAGACTGCGGATGCGACAAGATCGTCTCTCGGATGCCAAGTCCTTCGGCCCCGGAAAACCGACGACCCGACCAAGATCCGAAGACCGAACCCTGGCGCGCCAAGTTCTTCGACCCCGAGGACCGATCCATCGGATGCGACAAGTACTCCTTCTCGGATGCGAGACCCGGTTCCGAAGACCGCCAAGATCGCCACCGGAACGCCAAGTCCTTCTTCCCGGGACGCCAAGCTCTCCTTTTGTTGTCCGAGAACGATCCAGTTCCGTCCCCCGATCTCGTCCAACCCTGTCGAACCCCCGGAGCCCAAGATCTTCCGAACCCAGATGTGTGACCCTAAGCCCCTATTTTTATAATATGAAATTACCATCTGTCGCATATTAAATTGATCATGCTTGCATACATATTTGTGGGTATGGGGGCATTATGCCGATTCACCTCATAATTAAATATGGAGTGTTTATGCGGGATATCTTTGTCTTATCCTGGACTCCATTTAAATTGGTGTAGCGAACCGATGCCATGTTTTGTCTTGTTAATACAACATTTAATTTGCGGGGTATCTAAATAACTTGAACAGCCTCATTAATTGTCGGGACCCCGGTTCCGCTTAATACTGTCTAATCGCACCGCATCTGCATCATATCATGATCATGCCGGATCTTCTGCCGTGGTATTCAATATTGCATCCGGTGTTTCTTCTAGTGTTTGCTTCTTCGCGGATTAGGCTGATGAGTTGATGCGAGTATCCACAAGTTCTCCGGATATGATCCTTCGGCAATGTTTCCCAGGCGAGCATCTCTTCCCCCTTCTACCTATTTTGCATTTATAGTCTTTATTTCCTCCTGTTGATCTATTGCTATCCGTGTCGCGATGCTTTAGTTTCCGTGCACCAGTTATATCCCGTGCAGCCTCTATATTGCCATGGACACCTCCCAATACCTGTTGTTTGGTAGATAGTCGGCCCTGCAAGTCGTAGTTGCTTGCTTCTGTGTTGCTCCGCGTCGTTGTCGTTCCACCGTTGACGGCAAGTTGGCACATGATAAACGGTGGAGATGCTTAATGGTGGAGATGATCATGACTTTAAATACAACTATTAAAATGCTAGATATAACTAATGTAGAGGCATCGGTGGGCAATAGATATTATTTAGTTCTTCCACGCTCACTTGTGTCCCGTAGGACCCCGAGTACTTGATACCTGTTCCTTGACTATTCGCACTATCCACATCCGGGAGGCCTTATGGACCCCCCTGAGCTAGAGCTTGATTCATTTCTATTTCTTGGGGCCACAAAGTAGTTTGGGGCTTTATTACTATCCTGTACCTATGCCATGTTTACTGCTTTATTTACGACTGTGCGTGGAGCACCTATACTGTTTAGGATCGTGACACGTTTTCGCTGTATCGACAAGCCCAGCCACACTTTCGGGTTCCCAGTCGTTTACAGCCGTCCACACAAACCCTGGGTCCGTTCCGGAGCCGGCCAACTTTGTTGCGGGTAGCTTAGTGGGGTGGCCCCCTGAAATATTTTATGAATCCTGTGATCGCTTTGTCGTGAATGCCTCGTTGGGTTTTGAGTTGGTTTTTCCGAGGTTGATCGAGTGTGTGTTGCTATTTGTGCACCGCTGCAGGGTAAAACTTTCTGAAAGCCATGTCCGCGGTTATGGACGACTTGGATCACAGTATCTCGATCATAGACAAGCATAATTAAAGTAGTGCTATAAACTTGACTTAATATATGAATAGTAATCAGATTCAACTATCACGGAATGGATATTAAAATGCCAACAACTGGTGGATCTAGGGTTGTTTGGTGACATGCTGTACCTGCCTAGTAAGTATTGCAACTCCAACGGAATGTGATAAAAGTGCCAACCACTGCTGGGTTTTGGGATTCCTCAAGACAATTATATCTGACTAGTAAATGTTCCAACTACAATGGAATGTTAACTAAAACTGGCCACTACTTATGCTATCAGGATGACTCATGCTATCTATATCTGACTAGTAAGTGCTTCAACTATAATGGAATGAATAAAACTGCCAACTGTGTGAATTCCTTGGTCCGACTTTCTCGTTTGGTCTCGAGGGGGAAATACCGGGATGGGTTTGTTTGGTGTTAGCTTCAGGTTGGATCCGAATAGGTCTTTCTTATCCCTCTCTGGTAACCGCCAGTGACACCGAGTCTCTATAGGTTGTTTAGTGCCGCTGCGCTGCCGCTTCAGTCCACCATACCTATGTAGGCGAGAGCTGCCGAATTCTAGCCTCGCCGTGTACTGGCCTTAGTACTGACGCTCCTCTTTTTTCCTTTGCCTTCGTCGGCACCCCTTTTGTTTTAGCAGGTTTGAGATCGACGTCGTTAGCAGGGTTACCCTTCCGGCTTGGCCTGGGCAGGGTTATGGACGCCATTGGTTATTCTTCAGGGCTCTTAGCCCCATTTGCATCTTGTCCGTAGTCGGACGCTCTATCTTTTTCAAGGTGATTTGAATCTTTGTATAGTATATCTGTATTTTTGACTCATGGAGTCATTGTTGTATATATATGTTCTATGGTTTCCATCGTGGACTAATGTGTAATGGTATTACTTCGTTTTCCACCCGCACGAAAGTGCCTGGTGGGTGTCCTTGAATCCTTTCTATGCGGGTTTGGCGGGAAGCGCTAAAACTTGCATAGGGCCGATTTGAGGGTGTTACAGGCAGTCAGGTCCTCTGCTCATTTTTTCATGATATACGTTTACCGACATACGTCGAGAGAGAACATTGTGGTGAGTCATTGATAATAGTACATTTGTCCATCAAGGAAGGAACGGGAGAATGTGTCACTTTGCACAAACGTGTCGACAGGAATCTCCATATGCTTGACTCGGATACGATGGGCCACACAAAATAGAAAAATTACCGTAGCCAAAGATAAGTATAACGCGATGTGTCATACAGAGAGAAGCATGAAATAACCACCGCAAGCATCACCCGGGTTTTGTACGGCAAGGAGATAGTCCGGTGTGATTGTTAGACATTCCTCGAGTTTAAGACTGCAACCATCACACAGATTTGCAGCGTAAGGAAACAGTCCGACGCGATTATTAGACATGTTTTAGGTTTATGGTTAGAATACCTAAACCCACGGTTGTGCAGGGAAGAGATGTACAAAATTTTCTAATAATCATATATAATAAATAAACATAGTCTTATTATAAAGCAAATAAGAGCAAGGACAATAATTATTATGACATACGTTCAAACACCAAGGATAACAAGCAAAAATTTGTTTTCATACAAGATAAGAACATTTACAGGCACGAATGGAATGTATAACATATCTAGAATCTAAAACTAAAAAGTAAAACCAAAAAAATAAACCTAAACTACCGCGCCACCGAGATGGATTGAGCGGAGAAACCTACTGATCGCTCTCGTCAGCGAGGTCAATAATGACCCAAATATATCGAGCTCGTTGGGGAACCCCAAGAGGAAGGTATGATGAGCACAACAACAAGTTTTCCCTCAGTAAGAAACCAAGGTTATCAATCCAGTAGGACCAAGGAAACACCCCAAAGGTGTAGCTAGCTGAACGTTGGCAGCGCGCACTACCGGGGCCAACAACAACGTGGAGACCTGCACAACACAACCATAGAACTTTGCCCCCAACTTGCGATGAGGTTGTCAATCTTACCAGTTTTGCTGAAAACAAAGGATTAAACGTATAGAATAGAAGGAAGTAATAGTTTGCAGAAAGTAAACACAAAGCAGTAAACAGTTTGTAGATTGTATGTAAAAGAAAGGACCGAGGTCCATAGTTCACTAGAGGTGGCTCTCCTTAAGATAGATAACATGCTAGGTGAACAAATTACAGCGGGGCAATTGACAAACATCGAGAAAGCATACAAGCATATACTAATCATCTTGACTCCTTTGGAGCTTGATTGGGCATTACAACATTATACATAGACCGCCATCCAACTGCATCTATGACTAATAATCCACCTTTAGGTTATCATCCGAACCCCCTCCAGTATTAAGTTGCAAGCAACAGATTATTGCTTTACGAATTGCGTGTAAAGTAAACAATACGATTGTTCTATGAACAAAGGATTGTTGTTTTCTCCCTAGTAGCAACAACACATCTAGTACCTTAGAGATTTCTGTCACTTCCCCAGATTACCAGAGGCATGAATCCACTATCGAGTATAAATACTAACTCTTGAAGTTGCTAGCATCTACTTGGCCAAGATAGCAACTAACAACGGAAAGCATGCAAGATCACAAATAACAAAGACATGATAGAATCAATAATCATTCTGAAATAGCATCTCAATATCCATCGGATCCCTACAAACACAACATCTAGAATTACAAATAGATGATCTTGATCATGAACGGAGCTCACAAGATCTAGACATGAAAGCACAAAGGAGGAGAACCAAGCATCTAGCTACTACATGGACCCGTAGTACAGAGATGAACTACTCACGCATCACACCGGAGGCTTGCATGATGATGAAGAAGGCCTCCAGGGTGAATTCCCCTCTCCGGCAGGGTGCCGGGAAGAGCTTCAGATCCCTCCCGATCTAGGGATGGAGATGACGACGACTATAGACTCTTTCGTGGATTTTTGATCGGGCACTTAGGGTTTTGGTCCCGAGGGCAATATATAGGTAGAAGGAGAGGCCGAGGGGGTGCTGGGGTCGGCCAGACCACCCCCTGGCGCGGGCCAGGCCTGGCCACGCGGCCAGGTGGTGTGGCCGACCCCTGGCCCTTCTCTGTCTCGTATTCTGGCTTCAGATGTCTTCCGGAAAAATATGCACTTTGGCTTTTGTCCCGTCCAATTCTGAGAATATTCATTTTCT
Organism: Avena eriantha; assembly: GCA_910589775.1. Classification (NCBI taxonomy): domain Eukaryota; kingdom Viridiplantae; phylum Streptophyta; class Magnoliopsida; order Poales; family Poaceae; genus Avena; species Avena eriantha. The sequence goes on along the minus strand of OU342746.1, from coordinate 49,061,974 downwards.
GACTTTCCTGGAACCAAAAACAGCAGAAAATAGGCACTTTGGCACTGTGGCTCTTGTTAATAGGTTAGTCCAAGAAATCATATGAAAAGTACTCCAAAGTGTGGACAAAACACAAGAAAGTAGATAAAACCAAGCATGGAACATCAAAAATTATAGATACATTTGCAATGTATCAACATCCCCAAGCTTAACTCCTGCTCGTCCTCGAGTAGGTAAGTGATAAAAAAGAAAGAATAATTTTTGAGGTGACATGCATCATCAAAGACTTGATCAAAGTATTTGTAAAACATTCAAGGCTGCGATCATAGTACTTCAATCATAACATGAAAGACAAAGTTCTAGCAATAAGACAAAGAAACTATGTTGCAACATGAAAAGGCACAAACAAAAGATTCATGAATAACAATGCTTTGCAAGACGTTTGTTTGTTTGACATAAATAAAACATAGCATAGTAGTATTCAGCTTGTCCCTCATAGAGTAGCAAATATTAATGCATAGGACACCTTCAAAGTTCATAAGAGTGACTAGATACAAATAGTTTAGAACAAGCAATATCAAGTTATGCATCAATCAACTAGTCTTGCGACAATGCACATAGAACTAAGAATGGACACTATGCTCTCAAAGTAGGTGCATAAAGGTAGAAGATGGAGACTCAATAGAATGGTGGAAGAAATGCGTTCATAGAAGGAAGTAGAGATTCAAGTTTTATAAAGAGCTTCCAAAAATTATGGTACTTATAGCTTTCAGTCTCATTACCCCTATTATAAGCATCTTGAAGTGATTAAGGTTAAAGTGAACAAACTATGGTGTACATGCTTGACGAAGTCTAAGTTAGAAATCTCATGTCCCTTGAATATGAGGGCCGCTCCTCATGCTACTCAAGTTTAGTCACCGGTAAGTTCTTGTCATCGTAAGTACATGTGTATCATAGAGAACCGCCAACGGGGTACCCCTTGCCCGATGATACCGAAGGATCCCCATATCAAAATGACAAGGCAAGCAGACAACAAGCATCTCAGCAATCTTCTTAGTTACCATGGGAATATGGTGCTTTTTTCTCTCTTTCCTCTTTTCATAATCTTTTTTTCTTTCTCTTTTTTCTCAATATAGGATTCTTTTTTTCTATAAGAAGAATTCTTCATAGACAGCTCATTATGGTTACGCTGCAGGTTTCCACCATGTCAGCATGGATTAGACCAGCGGCCTAGGCGTTTCTCTAACACATATACATAACTCCATGGACTTACAAGCTCCCCTTTCATTTCACACCGACGACATCCATAGACAAAAGAGTATGATATCAACTAGGTACAAAGTATCAAGTGCAATGTTGAAAGCGTTCCCCATGACAACATGGTTCTGCTAATTCCCAACAAATAAGTGCAAGCATATACAACATAGACAACACAATGGTTCAAGTTTATTAAGGGCAAGAAAAGTAAAGTGTGCCATCAAGTTCGTAAGAGCTTTAATCACTAGTTTTCTCATAACAAGTTTATTTTGGAAGGTAAACAAAAACATGAATATACTTGGAATATCATATGCTAATAGGTAGGTATGGTGGACTCTTTCGAATAACTTGGTTTAGGGAGTTGGATGCATGAGTGGAACTCATACTTGGTTGTGGAGGCTAGCAAAAGACTGGGAGCGACAAACTAACAGAGCAATAATGGCCATAATCATGCAGAGCGACAAAACATCATTGATCAAAGCATAAAGTGATACTACAAGTTGAAAACTAAAAGATCATAAAGGCTATGGTGACTTGGGATAGTCATAACATGGTGTGAGCATGCGCCAAGTCAACCCAAATAAAGCATCAAAGGAGAATACCACTATACTATGCTTTTAATATGCTAAAACAACGCATGATTCATCCAAGGCACATTAAGCAATCTCAAATGTTTATAAGAAGTCATGCTACAGAAAAGAATACTAAGAATAAAGCCAAAACAATATCAAGCATGGCATGACAAAGCATAGGCCACAGTCAAAAACAAGCTCTTTTTACCACTTAAGCATGAGATTTCCTACTCTTTTCCAAACCAAACCAAACTATTTGAAAACCAATGTATGAAAGAGGGGGTACAACCAATTTATTCAGCAAACTAAGCAAACCAAGCAAACGAAAAACCAAAACTAAAACAAAAAAGAAGACGCTCCAAGAACAACACAACTGTGCATGAAACAATAAAAATGAAGCGTTTGGAAGAAACCTGAGATTTTTATTGATGAAGAAGGGGATGCCTTGGGCATCCCCAAGCTTTGACACTTGTACTTCTTGGATATTTCTTGGGGTGACATGCGTGGCATCCCCAAGCTTGAGCTTTAGTCCATCCTTCATCTCATTACTCATTCCTTCCATACACCTGAAATTTTTCCTTCATACAAAACTTCACACAATCTTTATTAGCAACATTAGTGCACTCAAGATAAATAAGTATTAAGGTTCAGTTCTAACACCAAATAAACTTCCATTAGAACACTAGTTACTGTAGCACTTCCCTCAAAAATCTCAATTCCCCAAAAAGAACCCAAAAAGGAATCAACAAGAAGCAAATGCAAACAATGGCAGAAATCTGTCAAAATAGACCAGCAGGTAAAGACAAATTTTTTCGAAGACCTTCTGTTGCTCAAATCAAAAAGTATTGAACTAACGAAAGTTAGATAAAAACCTGGGGCAGAAGCACAAAAATTCACGCCTCACAAAGACGTACAGAGATTTTACACGAATATTTACGGTGAAGCACAGAAATCTGTTTTGGGATAGCAACTTTCCCAATCATTACTTCTCTCTCATTAGAGGCTATTTTTGGCACAAAAAGCAAATAAAAAGGATAAGGAACGGTCATTACTGAAGTAATAACTTCCAAGACTCATCTAAAACTTTTGGGTTATCTCCCAATAAGTATTTTTCTTTAACGCCTTTAAGTTAGGCATAAGAAGCAAGAAAGAATCAAGTGTTCTCAAATGAAGAAGCATTAGATTAATACCAGAAATATCTTCAACAAGGCAAGGTATATCATCCAAATAAGTTCTAGAGGATCCTCTCTCAATGCTCTTAGGTTCACTATTTTCATCAAAAGGGTTTCCAGGAACATGTGGAGCAATAGGTGTGCTCATAAAATCATCGTTGTTGGTGCTAGTGAAGTCACACAACTTAGTGTTTTCAAGAGTAGTCATTTTTTGTGTTTTTGATAAAGAAAGCAAACTTGTAAAACTATTTTGTGTGTGTTTTTTATAACAAAACAAGCAAACAAAGCAAAAAGAAACTAAGAAACACAAAAACAACAAAGTAAAGAGATTGGTTATGAGGGACTCCCCTTGTGAAGATGTCCTTGACTCCCCGGCAGCGGCGCCAGAAAAAGTTGTTGATGGCCCAAATATATCGAGCTCGTCGGGGAACCCCAAGAGGAAGGTATGATGAACACAACAACAAGTTTTCCCTCAGTAAGAAACCAAGGTTATCAATCCAGTAGGTGCAAGGAAACACCCCAAAGGTGTAGCTAGCTGAACGTTGGCAGCGTGCACTACCGGTGCCAGCAGCAACGTGGAGGCCTGCACAACACAACCACAGAACTTTGCCCCCAACTTGCGATTAGGTTGTCAATCTTACCGGTTTTGCTGAAAACAAAGAATTAAACGTATCGAATGGAAGGAAGTAATAGTTTGTAGAAAGTAAACAAAAAGCAGTAAACAGTTTGTGGATTGTAAGTAAAAGAAAGGACCGGGGTCCATAGTTCACTAGAGGTGGCTCTCCTTAATATAGATAACATGCTGGGTGAACAAATTACAGCGGGGCAATTGACAAACATCGAGAAAGCATACAAGCATATACTAATCATCTTGACTCCTTTGGAACTTGATTGTGCATTACAACATTACATATTGACCGCCATCCAACTGCATCTATGACTAATAATCCACCTTCAGGTTATCATCCGAACCCCCTCCAGTATTAAGTTGCAAGCAACAGATTATTGCTTTACGAATTGCGTGTAAAGTAAACAATACGATTGTTCTATGAACAAAGGATTGTTGTTTTCTCCCTAGTAGCAACATCACATCTAGTACCTTAGAGATTTCTGTCACTTCCCCAGATTACCAGAGGCATGAACCCACTATCGAGCATAAATACTAACTCTTGGAGTTGCTAGCATCTACTTGGCCAAGATAGCTACTAACAACGGAAAGCATGCAAGATCACAAATAACAAATACATGATAGAATCAATAATCAATTTGAAATAGCATCTCAATATCCATCGGATCCCCGCAAACACAACATACAGAACTACAAATAGATGATCTTGATCATGAACGGAGCTCACAAGATCTAGACATGAAAGCACAAAGGAGGAGAACCAGCCATCTAGCTACTACATGGACCCGTAGTCCAGAGATGAACTAGTCACGCATCACACCGGAGGCTTGCATGATGATGAGAAGGCCTCTAGGGTGAATTCCCCTCTCCGGCAGGGTGCCAGGAAGAACTTCAGATCCCTCCCGATCTAGGGATGGAGATGATGGCGGCTACAGAGTCTTTCGTGGATTTTTGATCGGGTACTTAGGGTTTTGGTCCCAAGGGCAATATATAGGCGGAAGGAGAGGCCGAGGGGGTGCTTGGGTCGGCCAGACCACCGCCTGGCATGGGCCAGGCCTGGCCGCGTGTCCAGGTGGTGTGGCCGGCCCCCAGCCCTTCTCCATCTCGTATTCTGGCTTTAGATGTCTTTCGGAAAAATAGGCACTTTGGCTCTTGTCCCGTCCAATTCCGAGAATATTCATTTTTGACTTTCCTGGAACCAAAAACAGCAGAAAACAGGCAGCTGGCACTGTGGCTCTTGTTAATAGGTTAGTCCTAGAAATCATATGAAAAGTACTCCAAAGTGTGGACAAAACACAAGAATTTAGACAAAACCAAGCATGGAACATCAAAAATTATAGATACATTTGGAATGTATCAACATCCCCAAGCTTAACTCCTTCTCGTCCTCGAGTAGGTAAGTGATAAAAAGAAAGAATAATATTTGAGGTGACATGCACCATCAAAGTCTTGATCAAAGTATTTGTGAAACATTCGAGGCTGGGATCATAGTACTTCAATCATAACATGGAAGACAAAGTTCTAGCAATAAGACAAAAGAAACTATGTTGCAACATGAAAAGGCACAAACAAAAGATTCATGAATAACAATACTTTGCAAGACGTTTGTTTTGTTTCACATAAAGAAAACATAGCATAGTAGTATTCAATTTGTCCCTCATAGACTAGCAAATATAAATGCATAGGACACCTTCAAAGTTCATAAGAGTGACTAGATACAAATAGTTTAGAACGAGCAATATCAAGTTATGCATCAATCAACTAGTCTTGGGACAATGCACATAGAACTAAGAATGGACACCATGCTCTCAAAGTAGGTGCATAAAGGTAGAAGATGGAGACTCAATAGAATGGTGGAAGAAATGCGTTCATAGAAGGAAGTAGAGATTCAAGTTTTATAAAGAGCTTCCAAAAATTATGGTACTTATAGCTTTCAGTCTCATTACCCCTATCATAAGCATCTTGAAGTGATTAAGGTTAAAGTGAACAAACTATGGTGTACATGCTTGACGAAGTCTAAGTTAGAAATCTCATGTCCCTTGAATACGAGGGCCGCTCCTCATACTACTCAAGTTTAGTCACCGGTAAGTTCTTGTCATCGTAAGTACATGTGTATCATAGAGAACCGCCAACGGGGTACCCCTTGCCCGATGATACGGAAGGATCCCCATATCAAAATGACAAGGCAAGCAGACAACAAGCATCTCAGCAATCTTCTTAGTTACCATGGGAATATGGTGCTTTTTTCTCTCTTTCCTCTTTTCATAATCTTTTTTTTCTTTCTCTTTTTTCTCAATATAGGATTCTTTTTTTCTATAAGAAGAATTCTTCATAGACAGCTCATTATGGTTACGCTGCAGGTTTCCACCATGTCAGCATGGATTAGACCAGCGGCCTAGGCGTTTCTCTAACACATATACATAACTCCATGGACTTATAAGCTCCCCTTTCATTTCACACCGACGACATCCATAGACAAAAGAGTATGATATCAACTAGGTACAAAGTATCAAGTGCAATGTTGAAAGCGTTCCCCATGACAACTTGGTTCTGCTAATTCCCAACAAATAAGTGCAAGCATATACAACATAGACGACACAATGGTTCAAGTTTATTAAGGGCAAGAAAAGTAAAGTGTGCCATCAAGTTCGTAAGAGCTTTAATCACTAGTTTTCTCATAACAAGTTTATTTTGGAAGGTAAACAAAAACATGAATATACTTGGAATATCATATGCTAATAGGTAAGTATGGTGGACTCTTTCGAATAACTTGGTTTAGGGAGTTGGATGCATGAGTGGAACTCATACTTGGTTGTGGAGGCTAGCAAAAGACTGGGAGCGACAAACTAAGAGAGCAATAATGGCCATAATCATGCAGAGCGACAAAACATCATTGATCAAAGCATAAAGTGATACTACAAGTTGAAAACTAAAAGATCATAAAGGCTATGGTGACTTGGGATAGTCATAACATGGTGTGAGCATGCGCCAAGTCAACCCAAATAAAGCATCAAAGGAGAATACCACTATACTATGCTTTTAATATGCTAAAACAACGCATGATTCATCCAAGGCACATTAAGCAATCTCAAATGTTTATAACAAGTCATGCTACAGAAAAGAATACTAAGCATAAAGCCAAAACAATATCAAGCATGGAATGACAAAGCATAGGCCACAGTCAAAAACAAGCTCTTTTTAGCACTTAAGCATGAGATTTCCTACTCTTTTCCAAACCAAACCAAACTATTTGAAAACCAATGTATGAAAGAGGAGGTCCAACCAATTTATTTAGCAAACTAAGCAAACCAAGCAAACGAAAAACCAAAACGAAAACGAAAAAGAAGACGCTCCAAGAACAACACAATTGTGCATGAAACAATAAAAATGAAGCGTTTGGGAGAAACCTAGGATTTTTATTGACGAAGAAGGGGATGCCTTGGGCATACCCAAGATTTGACGCTTGTACTTCTTGGATATTTCTTGGGGTGACACTCGTGGCATTGTGTGGAAGCAGTGGGATGGTGTTGCCATCATGGGTGAGGTCCTAGCCGCTGGGCAGATCCCAGTAGGGTGGCATGAGGAGGCTGGCCTCAAACAACACTATTGCCCCATTGACACTAAGGTTTCTTAGCTCAAGCCGCCATGTTTGCCCCTGCTCCCGCCAGCTTCCTGTTCGTGGTGGCTCATCATTGTCACAGACCGCCAGATTTCTGCGTGAATGAAGCATGAGGTGGGTAAAGGTGGGTGCACTAGTGGAGTACGACGCGCAGGTATTTTATGGGCATCGTTGCCTAGGGAAACAGACACCGCACCATTAACTAGGGCTCATCGGGAGACATGCCGTCACGCTTAGACTCCTGTGCACTGGCATCTTAACCTGGCGCGGCAGCCAGTACAGGTGGTCGCAACACTTATTATGTTTGACTGGTTATTTGAGCATCAGCGATGTCTTTTATAAACAAATGAGATGGTAAGATGGCTTGAGAGGCAAGCTAATCAGTACACTCCACGAGAACCCATGCGTTCCTATGGTCTCGGTCACGAAATAAGGTCTAGACAGAACCGACAGTAGGATCGAACCGCGATCGATTTAAACCGTGTACCTCTACATTGCCAGCTTGTCTACACGCTCGCGATAACCCGCGTCGTCTACCGTCTATACTGACAGATGACATGGGTTTACACTGCCACATCGTCTCTACATGGGCCCCACGGCCGCGAGGAACCATGAACAACATGGGATTATGGCGCCGCATCAACCATTAGCGGGCCCATGTCTACGATAAACCGTGCCCGACATGGGTTTACGCCACCACATTGTCTCTACATGGGCCCCACGGCCACGAGGAACTGTAGACGGCATGGGCTTACAACACCATGTAGACCTTTAGCGGGCCCATGCCCATGATAAACCGCGCCCAACATGGGCTCATGGCGCCACGCCGCCAACCAGCGGATGCGGAGGCGTGTCGTGGTGGGAACTCCACTCACACAGTGTGATATAACCCAGGGACGCTGACGGCAGGCCCATGGCACGCAAACCACGGTCCTGCAACGTGGGGTACATCTATTAGGCCACATAGAGATAAAACATAATTTCCGACACGGTGATCCCAAGGTCTAGCTAAGGTAGAAGGCCATGAAGATTACTACTAGACCCGTAGTTACGGATTACTGATAAAGCGCGTCGCTTGATGGAGTTAGTCCTCATGATCCGATCCGATCCAATCCATGATCGTCGAAATGCTAAACATACAACACATCTGCCAGTATCCACATGTACGAGGAGGAGCGCCGGCGGTGGACTGCTAGGTCTGATACGACGGCTGGACTGGACTAGAGCTAGGGTTTCTAATGCATGGAATGACCTAACCGTGCCCCTGGGCATCTGCTCCCCAGTATATATAGGGAGTGATAGTGGGATCCACTCACTTGTGGCCCATTCACTAAAAGGCCTATATTAGTCACTACGAGTCCAACTCACTGACTCAGTCCATGTCTTATCCGGGTCCAACCCAAATAGATTTCCAGTTCGGGTCTAACCCAAACTTTCTCCCGCTCTTAAGTGTGTGACCCGATAGGCTCATGGTTACTCGGACATGATTTGAATCTCACTCGTAATCGATTAGTCGATAGCGGCTCCTAGCAGAATGTGCCGACTCCCAAGTACCAAAGAGTGATGATGACATACCTTCCAATGTGACTTGCGTCCTAGTCCCTTTTGCCTCATGATATATCTTGTCAAGCTACGGGTGAATAATATTTATCCTTCAAATAGCTCAACTCTCTTCTCTGTGGCATCCCGCTAAAACCGCTACTAGAAAATCGCGGTGTTTTTGTGCATTGCATCATCATGACCGCATGCTCATGTCATCATGCCACATTGCATTTGAGCATCGTCATCATCTTGCATGGTTTGTTTAAAAACTATTTTCGAAACGCCTAGTTTTGTCTTCTAAATATTCCCGTCTTTATTTCAAATTAAAACCCTGGCCTTTTCCCGAATATTTTTGTTTTGTCTAAAAATTATTTACAAAAGGATTTTGAAATAAAACCAAACAATAATAAATATAAAAGAATTGTTTTTAGGGAGGCAGCTAGTCCATCCCAAAAGACTAGCCGGCCACCTCCTACCTAACAGCTAAACCATAACCCTATCTGGTCAAACCCTACCCTAATCCCTCCAACCTATGCTGCTGCCACCACCGAACCTACTCCCAGCTGACCCGCACAGCTAACCTCCCCGCCTCTCTCTCTCTCTCTCTCTCCCACCTGGCCCACCACCTAACCAAACTCCTACCCCCTCCTTTTCCCGCCTCTTGCCCCGACCACCTACCGCCTGGGCGCGCAGCCCCAGACCGCGACCTGCCTCCACCCTCCACCTCACTCCCACCAATCACCGCCTGCCACCTCCCCCGCGCGGGCCCCACCTCTCCCGGTGGACAGCCACTCCCTCTCTCCACCCCACCACCTGCACAACTCCCCATCCATCCTGGTCGCCACCCCTCACAAACCCTCCACACGCCACCAACCGCACCGCTCCCGTGCCGGCCCTACACCCTGCCGCTCGCTCCCGCCCACCTGGGCCCAGATCCCATCCTCACCTCCATGAGCCCCCAACCCGACAACCCCCATCTCTCCTGGCCCCACCCCTGGCACCGTCCCTGCCTCGGTTCCCCCGTCCCTAGGCGCACCTCCCTCCTCTCTCTCGTGTTTCCCTCCGGCCACCTCTCCCCTCCGCTGGGCCGGCTCTGGCTGCCCTAGTGCCGCCTCCCTCCGCCTCCTTGGCCCGCGCGAGCACCTGCCGCTCTCCTTGCCAGCGACCTCTCCGCGGATTCTTCCTCTCCTGCTCTGGCACCGGCCGGCCTTGACCTCAGCGCCGTGCGCCCTCGCTCCCTCCTCGCCGACCGCCTGCCTCCGAGTTCGCCCTGCCTCCGCCGGGAGCTCCGCGTTGGCTCCCGTCCGCCGTCGCTGCTGCTGCACCTCGACCCCGACCTGCACGTGGCCGCCCTCCTCCTCGCCGTGGACTTTGCTCCGCGCGACGCCGCCCTCGGCCGCATCTCCTGCATGCCACCGACGCCGCCGACCCGCCTCTGTCCCGGCGACCCTGCCTCGAGCCGTGGCCCCAACTCATCTTCTGTCTCCATCCGCATCGCTCGTGCGTCCCCGAGATCGCCAGCGCTGCCCCTTTCTACGCCCTGTCCACGCTCGCGGAGCCGGCCCTGTTCTAGCGTGCATGACAGCAGCTGCCGGCCCTGCACCGTTCTGTCACCGCCCCTGTGGTCAACGCCCCGGGTTCCACTAGAGGCCCTAAGAATTGTCCGGATGATCTACGAGTGGGGTGTGGCATGGACAACGACCGGGTGAAGAGGCTTGATGCCACCCGAAGAGTACCAAAGTATCGTGAAGTTCTCTGTTCCTGTTTTTCGTTAAGATCTTGCGAAGACCAATGGTACAAACTCAAGTTCGCCACCGACAAAAGACAGACGACAAGACTCCAACCGGAGATCGGAGGTGATGGTGCCAGAACCACAAGATCTACTTCGCGGATCCGAAGAACCCCGGCACCCGATCCACTTGAGTTCGCCATCGATGACAAGATCGACACCGACCAGGGCAAATCCGATGCGCCCCCGACGCCAAACCAAGTCCGTCTTCCCGGAACGCCAAGCTCTCCTCCCGTTGTCCGAGACCGACCCCGTCGAACCGTTTCCTCCGTCGAACCCTGAGACCCAGACCCGAACCCCCCCGAACCCAAGATCTTCCGAACCCAGATGTGTGACCCTAATCCTCTATTTTTATAATATGACATATACATGTCGCATCATTAAATCAGCATGCTTGCATACATGTCATCTAGTGGGTTGGGTTAAATAGTCGGCTCACCTAAATTAAATATGGAGTCCATATGTGGGATATCTTTGTCTTATTCCGGACTCCATTTAAATTTGTGTAGCGAACCGATGCCCTGTTTTGCCCTGCAAAGACAACATTTAATTTGCGGGGTAGTTAAATAACTTGAACCATGTAATTAATTGTCGGGACCCCGGTTCCGCTTAATACTGCCTAATTGCACCGCATCTGCATCATATCATAATCATGCCGGATCTTCTGCCGTAGTATTAAATATTGTATCCGGTGTTTCCTCTAGTGTTTGCTTCTGCCTGGATAGGACGATGAGATGTTGTGAGATTCGACAAGTTCTCCAGATATGATCCTTCGGCAGTGTTTCCCAGGCGAGCATCTCTCCCCCTTCTACCTATTTTGCTTTTATAGTCTTTATTTCCTCTTGTTGATCTATTGCTATCCGTGTCGCGATGCTTTAGTTTCCGTACACCAGTTATATCCCGTGCAGCCTCTATATTGCCATGGACACCTCCTAATACCTGTTGTTTGGTAGATAGCTGGCCTTGCGAGTCGTAGTTGCTTGGTTAGGTGCGATCTCGTGTTGTCGAGTACCACAGTTGTTGGTATGTTGGCAGATGTTTATGGTGGAGATGCTTACTGGTGGAGAGGATCATGACTTTAAATACAACTATTAAATTGCTAGATAGAACTAATGCAGAGGCATCGGTGGGTAATAGATGTTATTTGGTTCTTCCACGCTCACTTGTGTCCCGTAGGACCCCGAGTACTTGATACATGTTCCTTGACTATTCACACTATCCACATCCGGGAGGCCTTATGGACCCCCTGAGCCAGAGCTTGATTCATTTCTATTTCTTGGGGACACAAACTAGTTTGGGGTTTTATTACTATCCTGTACTTATGCCATGCTTTACTGCTTTATTTACGATTGTGCGTGGAGCACTTGTACTGTTTAGGATTGCAGAGTGTTTTCGCGGTATCGACAAGCCCAGTCACATTTTCGGGTTTCCAGTCGTTTACAGCCATTGGCGCAAACCTTGGGTCCGTCTCGGAGTCGGCCAACTTCGTTGCGGGTAGCTTAATGGGGTGGCCCCCTGAATTATTTTATGAATCCTGTGATTGCTTTGTCGTGAATGCCTCGTTGGGTTTTGAGTTGGTTTTTCCGAGGTTGATCGAGTGTGTGTTGCTATTTGTGCACCCCTGCAGGGTAAAACTTTCTGAAAGCCGTGTCCGCGGTTATGGACGACTTGGAGCACAGTATCTCGATCATAGACAAGCATAACTAAAGTAGTGCTATAAACTTGACTTAATATATGACTAGTAATCAGATTCAACTATCACGGAATGGATATTAAAATGCCAACAACTGGTGGATCTGTGGTGATCTATGTCATACTATACCTGCCTAGTAAGTATTGCAACTCCAATGGAATGTGATAAAAGTGCCAACAACTGCTGGGTTTTGGGATTCCTCAGGACAATTAAATCTGACTAGTAAATGTTCCAACTACCACGGAATGGTTAATTAAAACTGCCCACTACTTATGCTTCAGGATGACTCATGCTATATATCTGATTAGTAAGTGTTGCAACTACAACGAAATGAATAAAACTGCCAACTTTGTGAGTTCCTCGGTTTGACTTCCTCGTTTGGTCTCGAGGGGGAATACCAGGATGGGTATGTTTGGTGTTACTATCAGGTTGGATCCGGATAGGTCTTTCTTATCCCTCTCTAATAGCCGCCAGTTTTACTGAGTCTCTATAGGTTGTTTAGTGCTGCTGCGCTGCCGCTTCAGTCCACCATACCTAAGTAGGCGAGAGCCGCCGAATTCTAGCCTCGCCGTGTACTGGCCTCAGTACTGACGCTCCTCTTTTTCCCTTCGCCCATTGTCGGCACCCCTTTTGTTTAGCAGGTACGAGTTCGACATCGTTAGCAGGGTTACCCTCGGCTCGGCCTGGGCAGGTTATGGACGCCATTGGTTATCCTTCAGGGCTCTTAGCCCCATTTGCATCTTGTCCGTAGTCGGACGCTCTATCGTTTTCAAGGTGATTGGAATCTTTGTATAGTATATCTGTATTCTTGACTCATGGAGTCATTGTTGTATATATATGTTCTGTGGTTTCTATCGTGGACTAATGTGTAATGGTATTACTTCGTTTTCCACCCGCACGAAAGTGCCTGGTGGGCATCCTTGAATTGTTTCTATGCGGGTTTGGCGGGAAGCACTAAAACTTGCATAGGGCCGATTCGAGGGTGTTACATTCTTGATCCGAGATAAGTGATTCATCCGACTAACAATTAGTCGATCGCCTCGTTAACACTTAACCGAGTCGTGCATGGCCATGCTTTCCGAATCATATCTTTCAAGAGGGCCCAAAGAGTATCTCTCCAGTTGGAGGGAAAAATCCCATCTTGGTCATCCACATCATTCATCTTGATTCTCAGTCAACCCGAACTTTGTCTTTATAACTGCCCTTTGACGGAACAACGTTTGACAAAACCTAAGTAGGTGATCCACAACTCGAATTCTGCTACAACCTCAGGTCTAAGGTTTACATTGATTGAGACATACAAATGATGACTTGTTCTTTGTATTTCAATATGGCTCAGTCCGACTCGCTAAACTCTTTAGCTGAATCGGTGTAAGTCGGAATGGCATTACCATGCCCATGACAAGTGGAACCGAGTCATCAACCTACTTTCACATTATTCTAAGTTGTGTGTCCATCACAACCTTATCGACCAAAGACTTCTAGTATGAACACCATGAATATATTGTCCCACAGCCGAATTACATATTCAATGATATATATCATTAGTTCATACAAGGACAATATAATAACATTATGAATACATCAGGAATAACATCATGCATGATTACCTCTAGGGCATAATCCCAACAGTCTCCCACTTGCACTAGAGTCAATCATCTAACATCACATGTATAGGCATCTAATACCCATAGCACTCAGGTGCGCCTCATGTTTCGGCTGTGGTATCGGCTTTGTCAACGGATCTGGAATATTTGCATCCGTGTGTACCTTGCATAAATTCATATCACCTTGATCCACAAACTGGTGAATCAGGTGGTACCGCATGAGTATATGTTTGTTTTTCTAGTATTGTCTAGGTTCCTTAACTTGTGCAATATGACCATTGTTGTCACAATACACGTCTAACGGATTGGACGAGCCCTGAACCACACCAAGATCCATGATGTAATTCATCATCCAAACGGCTTCCTTTGCCGCCTCCGAGGTGGCAATATACTCAGCCTCTATTGTACACACAAACACGGTCGCTTGCTTGGAACTCTTCCAGATCATAGCCCCTCCATTTATAACAAACACATATCCAGACTACAAATGAGAATTAGCCGAGTTAGTAAGATAACTCGCATATGTGTAACCCTTTACGTTGAGTTCATCCTCACCTCCATAAACTAGGAACATATCCTTAGTCCTTCTCAAGTACTTAAGGATATTTTTAGCCGCTGCCTAGTGGATTTCTCTAGGGTCAGCCTGATATTTTTTCACAACACTCAGACCATAGGAAACATATGGCCTTGTACAAATCATAGCATACATGATGGATCTGACTATAGAAGGATACAGAATCGCACTCATCTGACTTCGCTCATGAGTTGTCGAAGGACATTGAGTCTTTCTAAGTTTTACACCATAGGACATTGGTAAGAACCCCTTCTTAGACGATTCCATGTTGAACTTCTTCAACACTTTGTCCAAATATGTACTCTGACTCAATCCAATGAGTAGCCTTGATCTATCTCTATAGATCCGGATTCCTAGTATGTATGTCGCCTCACCCAAGTCCTTCATCAAAAAAATCTTTTCCAACGATTCCTTGGTTTTTGGCAATATCTGCACATCATTTCCAATCAGTAATATGTCATCCATGTATAAGATCAGAACGTTTACTTTTCTCCCACTAAACTTCTTGTATAAACAAGAAGCATGATCACTGTCGGAGTCCTAGCACACGGGGTACCATGATCCCATGGCCGGTGGGCCCATCGTCAGGGCCGCTCTAGAGGCGAAGGTACGAGGCAAGAGACCTCTGGAGGGAGGGTCGAGGCTACCACCTATAGAGGGGGACTTGCTCGAGTCCACCCATGTAGCATCCCAAATGTCCAACATTGTAATGCTACATGGTTTATTCTATATAATGCTACATCCTACATATCATTATTGCATCATCATAATATCATGCTCATGTCACCATGCCATATTGCATTTGAGCATCATGTTAAAACCTTTTTATTTTGGGTTTTCCCTAATATACATTTACTTTATTAATTATATTTGCCTCTTGATATATTGTATTTGGTTCTGATATATTGCTTAATGCCAAAATTGGGTTCAGGCTTATCTCTTTAATTCCTTCTGTCTATAAACATGTCAACTTACTTAAAATACCACTCTACTTCTACCATATATATGAGTGTGGCCATCCTATTTTGTTCTTGAGTTTTAATCCAAGCCACCCATATAAATATGGCTCCAATTCGATTTGTACACATGCACACATATGGGTTTGATCCAAACCTAGCTTTCATATGCCATGTATCATGTCCTTCTGAATTCTTGGATTATTTGCAAATCTTTTTTTGCCCTTATACCTCATACATGCATATGCATTTCTGTCTTCACAAAAATGCCACCCACATGCATGTATATGTGCTTTTGCTATTCACATGCAATAACAAACTCATGTGATAATGCCCTCTTCTTTTGAATAATTTTGTTTTGCCTTTTCATTTAAATTAATTCAAACTTAACCTTCATCAAGCTTCCTTGCTAACCTAATGTGTTTTACACACATACACTTACCCCATCCCACCACACCTAAACCCCACGTACGGATACACCCCATGCACATGGGCATGTGATAACCATGCCACATTTGACCCTTATCCCTCCACCTCTACCCTTCCTCCTTGTCTTGGTGCTCATGAAGATCAACATGGATAGCTACCAGGCCTCCCTATGGTCCCCCTCCCCTCTCTCTCACGTTGCAAGCTGGACAAGAAAGAGAGAGGAGACCTAGCTTGACCCTCCACCTCACCTTTTGCAAAGACCAACCACATCCATGTACTGGCCCCTGTCCTTCTTATCTACCTACGACCTACCCAGGCTCCAGATCAAGATCTGAGACCCCCGGGAACCCCTCTCCCGCCTCCCTCCTTCCCCAAGCTTGGCCATGGTCACCTCCATGCCTCCTCAAATCCCTAGCCTCGTCTACTTCCTGTCCTCGTCATTCTGGTGATCTTGAAGATGATCCAGGAGTTCCAGGAGCTTGGCCTGCTTCCTCTTCTTTGCCATGAACCGCCAGAACCTGCTGGAGCACACCGAAGAAGGAGCAGTGGCGCCGCGTCCGAAGCAAGCAAGAGCAGGCGCAACACGAGTTTCCCCACAGTTTGTGACCGCCCCGAGCCCTTCCACCTATACCGACGACCTCCTGGTGAGCTCCTAGTTCCACCAGACATGCATGCCTCCTTCCTCTCTTCCCCTAGCTCATCGTCGTTTTGTCAAACGACCTCCATGCGCCACCGCGAGCGCTAGCTACCTTGCAGACCGCTCGCCACCAACCTCCTCATGCGTTCCCAGGCACTCCTGGTGATGCGACCTAGTCCCCTGCTGCTCCCGGACACCTCCCCTAGCACCAGCACCCCCTACAACATCGCCTCCGATGAGTTCCCGCACCGCTGGACCGTGCAGTGCGCTGCCGTTCCTTTGGCCTATGTTCTTTGCTTTCTCGCTTCGCGTGCAGACAGTCCCAGCCCGAGAGATTCACACCACGGTGTAGCCCTTTGTTTCCTATTTAATTCAAGTACCTACTGTTAACGATTAGAATCGGTTTAGCTGATATGCTCCATGTGTATAGGTATTACGGTTTTAACTAACATGATCGGTTGTGATCCTATGTATTGATTGGTATGATTGGTTGTGATCAGATATGTCTTGTCCTCTAGGTATGTAATCTTGTCATGACTATAAGAGGAGGAAACCCCCACGATGGGGAGATTACGGCAAATACTTTCTTTGACTTGGTATCAGAGCGTACATTCCCGATCTAGGACCTGCGCTTCTCGCGATGACCACCTCCGCGATGTTGCTCTCCCAAGCCGCCGGCTCTTCCTCGGCCTCCTCCTCCACCCTCTCGCTTTCCATGCCTGCCGGCACGATCTCCACTCCTCCCACCACAACTCCAACCACCTACACCAACACGATCACGGTGCGCCTTGATCGGAACAATTTTCTGCTGTGGAGGACTCAAGTCATCCCAAATATTGCTGGCCAGGGATGGCTTGGTTTTCTTGACGGTACCTGCGTTGTGCCGCCAACGACCATCATGACCGGCGAAGGGACTTCCGTCGTCACGGGGCCAAACCCCGCGTATGCCATCTGGTGTTACACGGATCAGCGCGTCCTCGGCATCATGCTCGGTTCGATGACCGAGGAAATCCTCGCCCAGATGGTTGGGCGGAACACCTCCGCCGCCGTCTGGAGTACCATCCTCGCCATGTTCTCCGCCCAGAACCGGGCCGGAGTTCGCCAGATTAGCCGCCAGCTGACGACGACGAAGAAGCTGGACATGTCCGCCTCCGACTTCTTCAACAAGATGAAGGGCTTCGCCGACGCCCTGGCCATGGTAGGTCATCCAATTTCTGATGATGAGATGATCGATTATATGGTGGTTGGTCTTGGATTGCAGTTTGAAGGGCTGCAGTCATCTCTCACCGTCCTCAACAACACCGGCCAAGCCATCTCTCTCTCTGACTTCTACTCCATGCTACTCTTGTGCGAAGCCATCCACGAGCAGAACTCGCAGGTCAGCGACTTCACCACCTCGGCCAACGCTGCAGCATGGCGCGGGGATCACGGACACGGTGGCGGTCGCCCGGTCGACAACAACCTCAACGGTGGCTATACCGGTAACCGCCCGAACGGCGGGCATCATGCTGGTGGCGGACAGCATGGTGGCCATACCCACGGCGGTGGAGGACAGCAGGGCAACCGTGGCGACCGCAATGGTGGCGGTGCCAACGGTTATGGCGCCGGCAACAATGGTGGCCACGGAGGCGGCAACGGCGGCTATGGTAATGGTCACAAAGGCCGTTTCCATGCACAGTGTCAGATCTGCAAGATATGGGGGCATGACGCCCTCGCCTGCCGCAATCGCTTCAATCAAGTGTACCAGGCTGATGATCAGCGCTCAGGCAACTTCGCCGCCGCCTCCTCACACGGCATGCGTCTGTGGTTCATGGACTCTGGCGCCACCGACCACCTCACCAACGACGTGGAACGCATGAGCGTCCACGACCGCTATCACGGCAAGGATCAAGTCCAGGTCGCCAAGGGTCAAGGTTTGTCTATTGCACATGTTGGTAATTCTAGTATAGCTGGTTCTTCCAAATTCCTTGCTTTGAACAATGTTCTTCATGTGCCTGATATTAGCAAAAATTTGCTCTCTGTCTATCGCCTTGCCTCCGATAATGATATATTTGTTGAGTTTCATAAGGATTTTTTCTTTGTTAAGGACAAGGCCACGAGGAACATCATCCTGCGCGGTAGGAGTCGCGGTGGTCTCTATCCGCTACCGTTTGGACACGCCCCGTCCCATGAGCGGCATGCGTCTTCCAGCATCAAGATTTCGACTTCCCAATGGCATCAACGTCTCGGTCATCCCTCGAATAATATAGTCCAAAACATTGTTCGGTCAAATAAATTACCTTGTTCTTCCATCTTGGAACCCTCTGTGTGTGATGCTTGTCAACGTGCCAAGAGTCATCAGCTACCATATAATTATTTCTCTCATGTTTCCCTTTCACCTCTTGAGCTTATTCACACTGATGTATGGGGACCTGCTTTACCTTCTTCTGGAGGTTTTAAGTATTATGTTAGTTTTATTGATGACTATAGTCGCCATTGTTGGATATACTTGCTCAAACACAAGTCTGACGTCGAGGGCATCTTTTATCCTTTTCAGAATCATGTTGAGCGTCTTCTGAACACCAAAATCCGTGCCGTCCAGTCCGATTGGGGTGGTGAATATCACCGTCTCCACACTTATTTTCAGCGCACGGGTATCTCGCACCGTGTCTCCTGTCCACACACGTCTCAACAAAACGGTATTGCCGAGCGCAAGCATCGACATCTTGTCGAAACAAGGTTAGCTCTTCTTGCTCACTCATCCCTCCCACTTCGTTTTTGGGATGAAGCCTTCCTTACTGCTTGTTATCTTATTAATAGAATTCCCTCGCCAGTCATCGACAACACCACCCCACTCCAGCGTCTTCTCCACATATCACCCGAGTATTTGTTTTTGCGCACGTTTGGCTACGCATGTTGTCCTAGCCTCCGCAAGTACAATTCACGTAAGCTAGAGTTCCGCTAAAAATGTGCATTTTTCTCGGGTACAGCACTATGCACAAAGGTTACAAATGTCTTGATCGTAGCATGGGCCGCATCTATATCTCTCGTGACGTGATATTCGACGAGAATGTTTTTCCGTTTGCTACCCCAGGCGTTACGGTTGATGTTTCCCAATTGCATCCTGTCGCTTTTCCCTCGCATGAACCAGCTATCCAGAATATTAACATGCGGCACTATGACATTTCCTTGTTGCCAGTTGACTCGTCTAGTTGTCCTTCTGCTATGTCTGTGCAGGTACCGATCGATGATCAACTTCTGATCAACGTACACCTGCATGTCTCGACTCCCGAGCTCGTCGATGCTCCCACCAGCCCGCGCTCTCCCATTTCTCTCGAGTTCCCGGACGGGCTAGACACGGGCGCGGCCTCCTGTGCGTCCCCGGCTGGGCCACATCAGGGCGCGGCCTCCCCGGATTCTGCTGGGCCATCGCCTGTGCCCAGCCCACCATCATCGCTAGAAGCCGGCTTGCCTCCATCTGCTCACGAGTCCGCGTCAGGCTCTGCTCCTGAGAGGACACTGCAGGATCACCCTATGGTCACCCGACGACGTAACGACGTGCACCATCCGAAGGTCTTCCAGGATGGTACGGTCAGGTACAACCTGTACTGCCGCGGCGCGTTCCTAGCACTCCCTGCCTCTCATCGCAGTGCCCTCTCTGAACCCGCCTGGAGAGCTACCATGGAGGATGAGTTTGATGCACTCCTCCACAATCGCACCTGGATTCTGGTTCCCTGGCCCCATGGCACCAACATTGTTAGAAGTAAGTGGATTTTTAAGACAAAGTTCTGTCATGATGGTTCAGTGGATAAACATAAAGCTCGGCTTGTTGCTCGCGGATTTACCCAACAACAGGGAATTGACTATCATGACACATTCAGTCCAGTGGTCAAACCGGTCACAGTTCGCCTTGTGCTATCTCTTGCTGTTTCTCGTGGCTGGTGTCTCTGTCAGATTGATGTCAGCAATGCCTTCCTTCATGGTTTTCTTGAGGAAGATGTGTATATGCAGCAACCACCTGACTTTGAGGATTCTCTCCATCCTCATCATGTGTGTAAACTCCAGCGAGCTTTGTATGGTCTCAAGCAATCTCCACGAGCTTGGTATGCACGCCTCAGTGATCGCCTGCTTCAGCTTGGTTTTGTTTCCAGCACAGCCGACACTTCTCTGTTCATCTTTGATCATGGCAGCATTCAAGTATATATGCTTGTGTATGTGGATGATATTGTCATTACCGGATCTTCCGCCTCTACTATTGACAGCTTGGTTCAGACTCTCTCGGTGACTTTTCCTATCAAGGACATGGGCTGTTTGGAGTATTTTCTGAGGATTGAGGCTTCCTATCTCTCTCAAGGGATGGTTCTGTCACAACACAAGTATGCGTTGGACTTGTTGCATCGGGCCAATATGGATCAGTGTCGAGCTGTTACCACTCCTATGTCATCCACTGACAAGCTCTCTCGTGATGTTTGTGATCCTCTTAGTCCTGATGATGCTTTTCGCTACCGGAGTCTTGGTGGCCTCCAGTATCTCACTTTGACCCGGCCTGATTTAGCGTTTGCAGTCAACAAAGTGTGTCAGTACTTGTCTCAGCCGACTTCTGCACACTATGAGGCGGTTAAGCGGATTCTCCGTTATGTCAAAGGCACTGTTTCTACTGGTTTACACATTCGGCATGACACTTCTTCCATTCTTAGCATTTATACGGATGCTGATTGGGCAGGCTGTCCTGATGATCGTCGTTCCACTGGCGGCTTTGCTATCTACCTTGGAGGTAATCTTGTCTCTTGGAGCTCTCGCAAGCAACCCACTGTCTCTTGTTCTAGTATGGAGGCCGAGTATAAAGCTCTCGTCAATGGCACTACTGAGGCTATTTGGATTCAGTCGGTTCTCAAGGAGCTTGGTGTCCATCAGTCACAACCACCTGTTTTGTGGTGTGACAACCTTGGTGCTACTTATTTGACTGCTAATCCCGTCTTCCATGCTCGCACCAAGCATATTGAGATAGATTTTCATTTTGTTCGCGAGAAGGTTGCTTTGGGGGCTCTCGATGTTTGCTTCATTGCGTCTGGTGATCAGATTGTTGACGTTTTCACTAAACCAGTCACACAGCTAATACTCCGCAAGTTTATTTCCAATCTCAACCTTGTACACGACGGTTTAGATTAGGGGGGTGTTAATGATTAGAATCGGTTTAGCTGATATGCTCCATGTGTATAGGGATTAGGGTTTTAACTAACAAGATCGGTTGTGATCCTATGTATTGATTGGCATGATCAGTTGTGATCAGATATGCCTTGCCCTATACGTATGTAATCTTGTCATGACTATAAGAGGAGGAAACCCCCACGATGGGGAGATTATGGCAAATACTTTCTTTGACTCCTACACGCTTAGATCGGTGCCCTGAGCGTGTCGCAAACTTCACTCGAAGTTCGACTTGGATCCCTATCCGCGGCTGTTCCTGCATTCAGACTCACAGCAACCTATTGCTCATTAGTATTAGCAGCAGTGGCGGATACTTGTAGCAGCGAAGTGGTAATTTAATAACTTGCCAAGCCAACCCAAAGGTCATGTCCTCATGTTGAATTGGCCCACGACCAAGAGGTCGCGAGTTCAATCCCCACCGGCTCCTTTTCTTTTGACCCCCGGGCGCAGGTCGTCCCCACCTGTCAGCCTGGTGGCCTTAATGCCCACATGGGCCCGCTGGTCATCGTGTGAGGCTAGATCTACCCCGCGTGAGAAAGTGCCAGGCAGAAATTCTAAATCAAATAAAATTCCAGAATATGCTTATAATTCAAATAATTCATATCTTTTAAAATAATTTGAATTTTAGGGAACTTATAAAATGAAATATGAATTATTTTCAAATATGAATTCAAACATAATTTCAAATTTGACCAGGGTTGACTATAGCTAGTTAAACCTTTGACTTTGAGCCCTCTTAAAATTGTTTTGCATTTAAATAATGTTTTAAGTCATAAATTCAAATAATATAAATGATAGATGTTTTCTTATGAGAAAAATGCGAGGAATTTGAATATGCAATTTAAAACAATTTCTGGGCAATTAAAATTTTCAAATAAATTAAATATCAATAAATTTATTTTTTAATAAAATCAGAACTTTAATTCCTAATTCCAAATTTGACAAATAATATGTCTAAATCAATCAGCGTGACGGCCCGTTCCAACTACGCATTCCATGATATCAATTGAAGCGTGTATCATATAAATATTAAATAGGCAGCAAGGTTTATGGGAGCAAAACATGACTAAAGAATTAATTAAAATGCTTTATTATTGTTCTTACACCTCATCCATTCCATGCTATGTTATACCATGCATTTGTACATCATTCCATCATGGCATACCTTGGTTTGATTGTTGTTTATGTTTCATATGATTGCACACTTTATTTATTATGACCCTTGTGTGTTTGGTTTTTATCTGGATATAAGCCGAACGAGTGAGTTATCATGAGACTCAAGAGTACTACCGGGATCCCGGTTATCCTACTGCCGAGCTAACAAGCAAGAAATTCTCTATGCTTGCATTACATATATCACCTATGTCTCTATCTTTATTATTGCATCATTGTGTCACGATTTGCATTAAATTGAAATCCCATGTACTGCATAGCCTTTACTTTTAAACCCCACAGAAGCTTGTATCCTTAATCCTATGAGCCATTACTATAGGAGTTGTTTGAGCCATGCGAGTCGTAGAATTGCATGTGTAGGGTTTGTGCGAGTCTGATGAATAATGAGGTACCTAAACAACTTAAACTGCGTAGTAATGGGATAACTAAAGAAGGAAGCACCAGTGGACAATAGCTGTTATTTGGTTCTTCAATGCTCACTTGTGTCCCGTAGGACGCGAGTAATTGATTCTTGTTCCTTGACTATCGCGTTACCCGCATGTGGGACCATGAATCCCATTCGTCTGAGCTTGATTCACATCTTATTTCTTGGGGCCACAAACTAGTTTGGGGCGTTATTACTATCATATACTTATGCCATGCTTTACTAATTTATCTACTATTGCGCGTGGAGCACCTATACTATTTTGAAACGTGGAATGTTTGCACGGTATCGACAAGCCCAATCACACTTTTGGGTTCCTCGTTTACAACCATTGAAACAAACCATGGGTCCGTCTCAGAAATGACCAACTTCGCTGTGGGTAGCTTAGTGGGGCGCCCCCTGAAATCATTTTTGAATCTTGTGAATGCTTTGTCGTGATGCCTCGTTGATTTTTATTTGGTTCTTCCCGGGGCTGATCGTGCGTATGTTGCTATTTATGCACCCCTGTAGGGTAAATCTTTCTGAAAGTCGTGTCTGTGGTTATGGATGGCTGGGAGCATAGTTTCTCGATCATAGACAACTATAACTAAAGTACCATGTTTAATTTGACTAAAACATGACTAGTAATTAGTGCAATACTCATGGAATGGTTAATAAAATTACCAACGGATGGGATGTTCTCCCGCCTTCTCGTTCGGTACGCGAGAAGGAGGATGAGTGATGTTTATTTATGCTACTTATATAACTGCTGGTTCTAATTAACAAGTGTCCATGCACATCTGATTGGGCAGATGTGATAGCGTGTCTCTATAAAACTGTTAAGCTATTTATCTTTTGTTGCAATTGCGTCACCCCCAGGTTGTTCCCTTTAGATGCATAAAGACTTGATGAGTGCCCTAGAGTCTCACACCATAAACATTGATTAGGTTGTCAGGTACATCCATATAGAGGCTACTACGTCGATGAGGCCAATGATGGAGGCAACGACCCTCTTGCATAGAGATTTCGGGGATGGAGACACTACAAGAAAAGTTTTCTTGCGCAACGACTTTGCCTGACGGTCGTCGTAGAAGGCGCGTCTTTCGCGACGAATTTCTTGGCTCGGCCATGCCTGATGGAAAACTTTTTTTTTCGGTTTCGTGACCCTCTACTACGAGGAAACATGGAGGAATCTCGACCAGTGCATGGCAGTAGCAAGATTTTCGTTTCCTCATGTGATGTTGACTCGCCAAAGACTTTTGAGACGTGTGGGTCCTGGACGTCAGTGGCTCTAGCAGACCATACTTTTCGGTCGCGCCTCCCTGATTTGAACTCGATAATGTTGCTCGATGCATCTGCCGTTTAGTCAGGCTGCTAGGTCCCACATGTCAGCCTCTCATTAGAAGATCGTGTGTATGATGGAATTTTTTCCTTCGCTCGCTCTACCCTGTTCCAAAGTTAATAGCGCTGCTCGATGCATCTACTGTTTAATCAACCTCCTGGGATCCACATGTCATCCTCTCATTAGAAGAAATGTGTGTATAATGGAATTTTTTCCCTTGGCTATTGCCTCCCTAATTTCAACTCGATAATGTTGCTCGATCTATCTGTCGTCTAGTCACGCTACTGGGTGCTCCATGTCAGCCTCACATTATAAGAAATGTGTGTATGATGGAATTTTTTTCTTCGCTCGCGCTAGCCTGTTCCGAACTTGATAGCGCTGCTTGATGCATCAATCGTGTAATCAAACTCTTGGACCCCACATGTCATCCTCTTATTAAAAGAAATGTGTGTATGATAGAATTTTTTCCCTTAGTCACGCCTCCGTGTTCCGAACTTGATAGCGTTGCTAGATGCATCTACCGTTTAATCATGATGCAGGGCCCCACATGCCATCCACTCATTAGAAGAAACATGTGTATGATGGAAGTTTTACTCTCGGTCGTGCCTCCGTGTTTCGAACTTGATAGCGTTGCTCGATGCACCAGCCATTTTTCCAGGCTGCTGGGTCCCCCATGTGAGCCTCTCATTAGAAGAAACGTGTGCATGGTGGACTTTTTTCTCGCTCGCGCCTTCCTGTTTCGAACATGGCAACGTTGCTCGAGGCAGCACCTATATAAGGTTGCGCTACTGGGTCCCACATGTCGATCTCTCTGTAAATGAAACATGCGTATGATGGACTTTTTTTGGCCACGTCCGCTATTTTGACCTCGGAAACGTTGCTCGATGCGGCAGCCGTGTATGGTCTTGCTACTGAGGCCCCCATGTCAGCCTCTCTGGTATGTTTTGGCTTGTGGGTCCCAAGATGCAGCCTGTATGTTCTGGCGGGTGGGTCCTAGATGCCAGCCTCTCTACAAGTATTTAACTTTTTTTTCAAACCCGACCATTAAACTCGAGGGATGTTGCAGCCTGGTAGGTCTGGGATGTCATCCTCTCCGTAATGTGATATTAAAAAGTAAACCTTTTCTCAAAAACGTAAACCCAAGATATATATAAATATGTACACACATGGGATTCAAACTGAAGACCTTCAAATCAAATCAAATAGACATAAATTGAGTGTTTTGCCACTACACCAAAGATATTCATAGAAATTGAATCATTAAACATGTATTAGTACTACAACTTATGTATCAGTCTTCTAAAAAATATTTTCTGTGTCCATGTTATTTTTCTTAAAATAAAAGGGAAGTGCTACTGGAACCTCGATTTATAAAAAGCCACATAATGGATTAGTTTCTTAAAAACATGGGTAGACAGAGTTTTTTTAGAGGTGGGGGGCAATGCCAAAAAGGCCAAATTAAAAAGTTTTTGGGCTATGGTTAATGGGTTCCTATCTCAAATTTCACTGGGATGTGGCTCGCTAGATTCAAACACATACCTCATCGAGGGAGGAAAAAGTGATAATTTATTTGACAGATATTCATGTAAAAATATCTAATGAACACACACCACATGCGCCAAAACAGGGCTGGTATCCAATGACTCCACTTGGTGAAATCACGCTGTATATCTTTACCCTCTCATCTCTGTCCAAAATGCATTCAACAGTTCCGATGACACAAAGGCAAAAGCTCTAGAGCAAGCAGCCAGCAGCAATGACAGAACTTTTGACAAATTCAATACTATTTGAAAGATTAAGGAGTACATGATAATAAGATATAAAAAATTCGACAGATTCCTAGTTCATAGTCAACAACACTTGACCAATTTAAAAGAATTTCAAAATGACTGATTCAGCAATACAGACACTGAAATTCAATATTAGTACAGAGATAGACAATTCTTGTTTCAGCTCTAAAAACCATGCCACGCGATCAGTTTTCCCTTTTCTCCAAACACACTCGATCACTAGAACACAACCATTGTCATAATATTTGGTCATATAGGGAACCATCATATAGATACAGATATATCATACCAGTACGTACTAGTCATAGCTCCAATCCAGCAAAAGGTTATCACAGTTTTACCACCCATATATGATCAGTGGAGACAAGACAACCACATAATTAATTACAATAGCATGTGGCCAAAGAGCTAGACAGCTAGGAAGTTCATGAACATCATGCGACATTCAGGACAGCTAGATACATCGACCTTGACCGTTATTCCAATAGTATGTTTGGCTGCTTTCTGGAACTTGATCCACCTAGAAGTAGCTACCAAGCGCCCATTAGTCGAGTGAATGGCGTAGCGTCCCTCGATTTGCAATCCTTCGCTCTGCATCGTGAAGACTATTGTGCCCTTTCATCTGGCCCGGAGTTGCTTTGCAAAACTCTTAGGCAATTTCAGAGTCAAAGCAAGATATAGACGCATAATTACTAAGAGCAATACACTGAATCATGTGAAACTTGAGAACACATTCAGAGCAGTTTATCTGCCGCCATATACTCACAAACATAATCCGGTGCGACATTGTGATGACACATGTGTAGGATATGGTCTGACAAGGTTCTTCCCGGGGTGATGAAGGAGCTTGTGCCGGTGCCTGTGCTGGGGCTAGTGCGGTAGCTGGTGCTGGTGCAGGCGATGGTGCCACTAATTGTAGAGGGGCTGGTGTAGGAGCCATAAGGCCTAGAACCGATGCCGGCAACAATAACTTGATGCTAGATTCCTTCTGAGGGGTAGCTAAGCTGACTGCAGGGATGGTAGAGGCAGATGAGAAGTGCACAAGCAAAATGGTCTCTTATACAATAGTTACTCACAAGATAGTGATCAGAGGATATGATGAGTATACAAGCAAATTAAGTTACTACCTCCATTCTTTCTCCCTAGGTCAACAGGTGCCGAAGAAGGAACTAGGGCCAGTGCCGTTGCGGGTGCCTGCAGATTGATGCTGGTTACCTTCTGGGGGGTACATAAGGGGAATACAGGAGTGGTCAGAGAGGCATATGAGATGTGTACAAGAAAAATGGTTTCTTATACAATAGTAACCTAGACAGAGATGAGAGTATACAAGCGACTTAAGTTACTACCTCTATTCTTTCTCCTACTGAGGTCAACAGGTGTCGTTGCAGGAACTAGGGCCGGTGCCGGTGCCAGCAGCTTGATGTTGACACCCTTCTGGGTGGTACATAAGGGGAAGCGGACTACAGAAGTGGTCATGGTCATATGATGAGTAAAGACAATGGTGCAGAACAGTTAGTCGCAAGAAAATCATTTGAGGTTGTGATGAGTATAGAAATTTTTTTTAGTACTACCTCTGTTCTTGGTCCTTTGGTCAACAGGTGTACGATGGCATATACGTATCTGTCCAGGCTTGCTAAAATCGAATGTTACCTCGCCCCCCTGCTTCAGACTATTCTCACGGACATACTTCGACCAACCTCGGCCACCCAAATAGGTGGTGGCCATCGTCTAGAAGACATCCACATCATATAGTTGCTGCATGCCTTTAGGGCCCTCGGTATACAGAGTTAGAAACTTGTCATTTCTGAACATCTTGTTTATAATGGGGCGAGCGACACAAGGGACAACCTTCATGAGAAAATTGATAGAGAAGTAAGGCGACAACAAAAAAAGTGAGATACAAGATCTTACATCAAGTCGGTCTAAACCACTTGGAATTAATACCTAATACCATGGGTACCCTTTGCGAAGGGTGGTCATGCACCATTTTTCTTCCCTCTGTCTTTGGAAGGGCATACAGGGGCCCCCTTTCAATCCACAATCTTAACAAGAGGAGGGTAGCAGAAAGGGCTGAGCAGCTGGTGCGTGGTACTGATTGAAATTAAGTGGAAAGGTTAAATTATGTAAAGAGCAAGTAAATCTAATAATATAAGACAAAAACATTGCCTGTAAAGAAAACATATTTGATTTTTGTGAACTTCTGATGAGCGTAAACATATAGTACTAGCTGATAACAACAACTTGAAAAATCATAACATGTGAAATTGTGGATTTCCAAATTATACCCACTTCTTAGAGAGGTCACTGCCCACCTGGGTACTATGTTGACGCTTCCTCATTGTGTAGAGGATGTCCTCTTTGGGTGCGGGCATTAGAAATCTACTAGCCTCTATAGTAGCCTCAGCCTCCGCAGCAGCACCTTCAATCTGCATAAATAGCAATAGAGCTCAACAGTTTAATTCTATGTAAAGTTTGACCATGTTTTTAGAAAAAAATGATGATATGAATTATATATCCTTGGATACATCATGAAACATATATTGATGTTGTATGTATATAATATCATAGTTCTTGATAGTTTTTGACTTTTTTCAAAAGTTTGGTCAAAATTTTCGCAGTTTGACTTTTCAAAAAATATATATGCCTTAAGCCATGGGACGGAGGTAGTACAGTACATAGTAGTCATATACTGACTGTATGAGACAGTCAAACAGATCCAGATCTAGATTCACATAAACATAGTGAGATAATTAATAAAATCATAGAACATCTGATAAGCATGCATGACACCAAGCGGGTAAGACTTAAATCTACCTGCACCATGGTAATAAGGGTATTAAGAACAAATACCTTTCTCTTTAAGCCAGGTCCTCCCAAGTGGTCGGTGGCCTTGCGCTTGTTTGGTGAGTAGTGGTACTGGCCAGATCCTATGGCATGTGGGGGTACCATCCTGTTTGCCGCACCTGGAGCACCGCAGGTTCGTAGGTATGTACCACCGTGCTATAGTAAATGAAGAAGAGATGGTGTCACAGAGACTTCCACAAAAATAGGATGCAGACAGAGACAACTTTTAGCACATGGATACATCTAGGTTGCAGCCAACCACTTTTAGTATTGGAAAGAATGGAAGAACGCAACAAATATACTGCTACATTACCCTTTTTAGGAAACTTTTAAGGGAACTGACAGGACCATCCCTGTCCGTAGTGGCCATGCGCACCACTGACCCATAGTTCCCCATACAGAATCTGACGCAAAATCCATTGCACATTACGAGTAGCAACTAAAGGTTACAGAATTGAAGAATACCGAAATTGAACCTAACCAAATGCCCCAATCAGAACAGCATTGACCATGCCCTGATCCCGAATCCATACGAAATCAGTACCACATCCCCCCACCCCCACCCTCAACCCCCACCACCACCCCCACCCCACCCAAATGACCCAATCGATCAGAGAAGAGGAAAAATATCCTAATTAGGTTATTCCGAGGTGAGAAATAAGCAAGAACTCCACAATCAAAGCATACCGAATACTACTACTCCTAGTACTAATATTACCCCCAATGGCCCAATCGGATGCAAATTAAGCAAAGCCAGATTTCAAGGTGAGCAAATACACCCACCTATTTCAACAAGAACTCCCCAATCAGAGGTTGCACCAGTTCCAACAGTTGCTTGTTGGATGGGAGCTAGCTAGTGATGGTTTCTTGTTTGTCGTCGGTAGAAAGGCATGGGCAGGGGAGTAGTAGTACTTGTAGTAGGGTTGGGCAGTACACCGTTTCTACAGTAAGTATTTTTAAGTGGCAATGGCGGGAACATTTTGCTGGGAGAGAATCCCGAATTTTTGATCCCAGCTATCATGTGGTGGCCTACAGCTGTTTCAAGCGAGACCCACGTCAGGGTGAGTTAAAGTAGGTCCCACATTAAGTGGGTGATATAATTGACCGAGCCAACCTCCTCCTTCCCTTTGTACTAGTACTAGTTCTCCCGGGTTCCTCTCCAAGGATAGAGAAAATCACCCCTCTTCAAATCAAATTGATCCCAACTTCTTATCCTTTTATTGATTCGTCTCATGGAGCAGTGGACAAGACGGCAGTAGTTGCAGCATAGGGAACCAATGCTGGGGCCTCAAAAATAGTTTAGAAGCAGACTAGAAACACACACAAACACACATATATATACTAATATACGGAATAGTTTTTAATTATAGTTCTACTATCAAAGGCCTAGAAATCATAAGGTAGCTCCATATTACAGAACTACGATAGTAGCGAACCAATCATGGGATATCTCTACACCCCAAGAGTTTTGCAGCTGGGATAGTGGTCATGAGACAACCCAGACGGCACCAAAAGTACACCCCTGATGATTAGCAGCCCAAATCCATCCAGAAGTAGTGTACCCAATCCACATCCTGAGGTGCAGGCTCATTAATTAACAGGTGGTCATCGTCATTACCATCAAAGTCCTGTTCGGTCGTCTGATTCTGCGATTAGTAGATTAACATATACGTTTATAGAGAAACATTAAAGACACACAACCTAAACATTTGTCATTCTACATATATACCTTGTCATCTGGCATAGCGGTAGTACCAGAAATGAAACCCGTTTCATGCAGCTTGCGCTTTTTCTCTCCTCTCCCTTCTCCAAGTTGATCTAGATGCTCAGGAGCTTCCTCTGTCAGTTGATCTAGTTGATCAACATCTGCTTCCCCTACTTGATCTTGATGATAAAGATGTGCTTCCCTGGTTCATATGGAGGATCATATGGTTCACCATGAAATACCCATCTAACATATGTGCTTAGCATCCCAAATTTATAAATATGGTCTTCCACTATACTTTGAGGCAGCACCCTACGATTCGCACACAACCAGCAAGGGCAGTGTACTTTTGAGTTGTCACAATGAGCTCTAACAAATCCCATAAATCATAGAACACCAAGGATATGTTTAGCGCTGCCTAATGAAACAATCTCTATCCAAAATCTGCCCATCTGTTTAATTATGAGATACAAGGTTGGTTATTATTAAAAGAAAAGTAGGAAACACATAGATGGAGTACAAAAACTATATATGCCTATACGTTTTAGCAAACATATTGACATAAAAAATCATCGAAGGTATTTAGGAACACAAATCCAGCGCAGAATAAACTATGACCATGTAGATTGAGGAAAAATTAAACTAAGTATTTGAGGAGGTAGATCGGGTGAAAGGGCAATAAAATTCCAACCAGATCGAGCTAGAGATAGAAGGACTAACGTGGGATCGACGTGCCCACCGGTGCGTCTCAAGAAGACTGATGGGTAGGGAAAGCCTCTTCACGCACGGTGGTGATGAGGAGCGGCCGTAAGCGTGTCTTTTTTGTGGGAAAGGGGGTGAGGACCTAGGCGGCGGAGGGTGGAAGTTAACACACAGCTTGCAGGGGTGTGGAGAGATAACTTTGGAAATTCTGACCCACCCTGCTTTGGGCACCACCATATACGTGGCCCATCTGCCAGTCACCATAGATCAAATCAAAAACTTGTCAAACACAAGTTTATGTTTTACCATGGAAACTAATGCACATAACATTGCACTTTGCGAACGAATTGCTTTATTTCAACATATATTTAATTTCGTCCCTAATGTTCATTAATTTCGGTAGATGTCTATAAACTCATTAAATGCTGGAAATCATAGATGCCTGTGGGTCTATCTGACGGGGACAACATCCCAAGTGGGAGTAGCGTACCTTAGAAGCTTCAACTTCAAAATTTCGGCAGAGCACCGAAATATCCCGCCCACCCATTCAAACATCCGCCACCCATTCAAACATCCCGCCCCAAAAATTATTTTATTGCACAAATTTAGCCAGGAAGCTTGAAAGGGCGTTATACATTGTGTGAAAAAGGGGGTGGTGGCATTTTGAGCCATCATCTTTGTAGTTGCTTCACAACAACACACATTGTTGTTACTTGGAAATTTGAAAACAAACTTCAAATTTGGAACCAGACATATTGGTTGATTTGCAAAGATGCACCGATCTACCAAATATGGACAGGTCATCATAAACTATTTCCATGACCTTGGTCACCTTTTTTTGGATGATGGTCATCTTCTTGAAAGCCGTAAATTGTTCGAAAATTTTAGCAAATGTCTAGAAACTCGTTTAAATGCTGGGAAGCAACTCTTGCAGCGTGCGGGTCTAGATGTTGACAGCGCGTCTGAGAGGCGCCACGCCGAAGTAGTGTATGCTAGAAGCTTCGACCTCAAATTTTTGGACGGTGCCCAAACATCACACCCATCCATTAAAATATTCCGCGCATCCATTCAAATATGTTTCACCTCTTTCTAGAATGCAAAATTCCTCTTCTATCCCTGCTCCAGAAACAAGAATCTAAGGGAGCACTGCAATAATAGAGGGATATAGGTAGTAAATTTGCGTTCTCCGAAGTGCATCACCCCATCGACTTTTCCTAGCCCTTCTTCAATATTTACCTGCCCACCCACTCCGACCTACACTGACTTTTTGGACCCACTATGCAAGTGACCCACATGTCAGTGAGCCAGAATTACGGGAAGTAGAGATCCCCATCGCTAGTTGTTCAAAATTCGAACATTTTTTGCTAAACCGAGATAAAATTGTTGAAATCATCCAACCTGGCTTATACTATCATTCCACTATGTCAGAGTAAAATCTAAAAAAACAAAGCCAAAAACACATTCCTGGCTTTATGAGCCAAGAATCAAAAGCCAGAATTAGAGCCCAACCAAACAGCGCCTAAATCTCAAGGAACTCTTGGTGTTTCTCCCTTGTTTTAGTACTTGGGTACCTTTAATTTTATTTAACAAAAAATATGACCAAGCAGGGTATCATCGACTTGTAGATCAATTTTTGAGATACTTTCATTAAATTGCGGGAACACCATTCCGTTCATGAATATATATAACCATAAAGTTTGAACATATTATTGAGAATTCACGGAATCCTAAACCATAAAATCTAAACCCCTAAACCCTGACCAAGCAGGTATCGTGCAACTATGGATCAAAATTTGAGATACTTTTGTTAAATTGGGTAACACCATTCTATTCCACAACTATAAGCGTAAAACTTGAACATTATTGAAAATTCCGGAAACCCTAAACCCCTAAAACCCAAATCCTAAACCCTTAAACCCTATAACCCTAAACCCTCACCAAGCACGTAGCATGCACTTATAGATCAAAATTCAAGATAATTTCATTAAATTGGGTAACACCATTCTATTTGACGAATATAAGCATAAATCTCGAGCAATATCAAAAATTCCCTAAACCCTAAACAACCCCTAAAACTTAAACCCTAAGCCCTAAAGCCCTAAACCCTAACCAAGCAGGTGTCATGCACACATTGATCAAAATTTGAGATACTTTTATTAAATCAGCTAACACCACTTTGTTCTATGAGTATAAGCATAAATCTTGAGGATTATTGAAAATTCGCTAAACACTAAACCCTAAACAACCCATAAAACTAAACCATAAAAACCTATAACCCTAAACCCTCGACCCATAAACCCTAACCAAGGCAGGTATCGTGCACTTATACATCAAAATTTGAGATACTTTTAATAAATTGATGTAATGCCATACTATTCCACGAACATAAGCATAAAGCAACTTGAATATTATTGAAAATTCCTGAAACTCCAAACCCCAAAACCTAAACCCCTAAAACCCGAAACCCTAAACCCTTAGCAAGCACGTAGCATGCACTTATAGATCAAAATTTGATATACTTTTGTTTAATTTGGTAATGCCATTTTATTCGACGAATATAAGCATCAACCTTGAGCATTATCAAAAATTCCCTAAACCCTAAATAACCCCGAAAACCTGAACCCTAAAACCCCAAACCCTCAACCCATAAACACTAACCAAGCAGGTATCATGCACTTTATAGATCAAAATTTGAGATACTTTCAATAAATTAGGTAATGCCATTCTATTCGACGAATATAACCATAAAGCTTGAGCATTATAATAAATTCGCTAAACCCTAAAACCTGTATAACCATAAAACCTAAATTTTAAACTCTAGAATCCAAAACCCACAACCCATAAACCCTAACCAAGCAGGTATCATGCACTTATAGATCAACATTTGAGATACTTCCATTAAAGCAGGTAACGCCATTCTATTTGATGAATATAAGCATAAATCTTTGAGCATTATTGAAATATCACTAATCCCTAAACCTTAAACAACCCATAAAACCTAAACCGTAAAACCCTAAATCCTCGACCCATAAACCCTAAACCAAGCAGGTACCATGCACTTATAGATCAAAATTTGAGATACTTTCATTATTGCGGTAACGCCATTCTATCCCATGAATATAAGCCTAAATCTTGAACATTATTGAAAATCAAAAACCTTAACCGTAAACCCTAATAACTTCCTAACCCTAGAACCTAAACTTCCTAACCCTAGAACCCTAAACCCTTACCAAGGAGGTATAATGCACTTATAGATCAAAATTTGAAATACTTTTATTAAATTGCGATAACTCCATTCTATTCAATGAATATAACCATATATATAAAGCTTGAACATTATTATTGAAAATTCCCTAAACCCTAAAACCTAAACAATCATAAACCCTAAAACCCTGAACAACCCTAAACCCTAAATCATGAACCCTAAACCCCTAAAAGCCTAAACCCTAAAATCCTAAACCATAAACCATGAACCCTTAAACCCTCAACCCAAAATAATATCCCGAACCCTAAACTTAACCCTATGCTATATATACTTTGAGTGAAAACTAGGGCAATGGGATTTTAAGCCATATTTTATAGTAGCTTCATGACAAAAGCCATTATCGTGCCTTAGAAAATTGAAATAACTTCCAATTCGGAAGCTTCCTTTGTAAATAATATTTTAAATGCCAATACTCACCAACTAGCAAATATGGATAGGTTATTATAAACTATAGAAAAGATATGGCCATGACCTTGGTCATCTGGTTTAAAAGCCATGCATATTCTTACATGGTACTCCATATATTGTGATACAATTTTTTTTCAAAAGTTATCAAATTTTAATATTATATTTTTCCATGGAAACTAGCTAGTGCACATAGTGAGACACGAAGAGAGAAAACAATGGATGTATTTCTTTTTATATTTTGTTTCTTTGTATTTTTTTTTTAAAATTACCAAAATTAGGTGTCATTACCATTCATATCAAAAAGTTGAATTTTGTGAAACTCTCGGTGGCTCTCCAATATTTGACTACTTGGTATCTTTGAATTATTTTAAAAAGTCAAGAGCAAGGTATATCACACACTTTCTAGTTCGAAATTAGACATACTTATTTCAGATTGTCAAAAAGTCATTTTATTGCATAGATTTAGCTAGAAAGTTTAGAAATTCATGAAAGTTGGGAATTGTCCATCAAATCTAGAATCTTCTTTTGAAATGCCAAGATGCAACGATCTACCAGATATGGACACGCTATCATAAACTATAATAGAGATATGGTCGTGACCTTGGTCATCTTGTATGAAAGCCTTCAAAATATATTGTTTATCAATTTCGACAAATGTGTGGAAACTCATTTATATGTTGGTAAGCATACTGTTGTTGGCGTGTGGGTCTAGACGGGGCCAACACGTGAGAGCGACCGCGTCGGAGTAGCGTACGTCAGAAGCTTCAACCTCAAAATTTCCACATGGAGCCGAAACATCCCGCGCATATATACTCAAATATCCTGCGCATCTATTCAAATATCCCGCCTCGATTTTTGCAAATGCAAAATTCCTCTTCTATCCCTGCTCCAGAAACAAGGACCATGGGAGTACTGCAATAATAGAGGGGAATAGGTGGTAAATGGGTGTCATCCCACCTATATTCCCCCCATCATCTCTTCCTCGCCCACACCCCTCCAACCTCGACCTTCCTCCAGCTGCTTCACCACCGGCCCTCTCTTCCACACCGGAGCTCTTCCACTACCGGCGCTCTTCACCGACTCCCTCACTGCACCAAATATTCTTTGCCAATGCCGTCGTCTACCCTACCAGGGCCACTTCACTAAATCATTCGTTGCTAACCCCAAAATGCCGAGCCACCGCTGTCGCCCTCTTGCACGTCCCACCCGTCCTTGCCGCGCAGCAGTAATTTCTCTTGCCTATTTGCTATATTTTTGGTACTCATAAGCTACAAAATCGTTAGAATGTTGCTCAATATCCTGGATGCTATGCCATTTCGTTTGCACCCTTCAGCTTGTAGGTCATATCCACATCATTAGCTTGTCGCTTTTATTCCTTTCTTAGATTCTCACGTTATCGGTTTAATCCTCCAACACCAACTCATAGATGCTATTCTTTCCGAGAGCTCGCATGGGTCATGCAAACAACTCATAGAGGATCCAACACTGATAATCTGACGTCTAGAAAGGCTGATTCATGAGGTTTCCTTGTGTTATTTAGGCCAGTTTCCTATCATGTTAATTAGTTGTATAACCTGCATGCCTAATAAGTTAAT
Organism: Avena eriantha; assembly: GCA_910589775.1. Classification (NCBI taxonomy): domain Eukaryota; kingdom Viridiplantae; phylum Streptophyta; class Magnoliopsida; order Poales; family Poaceae; genus Avena; species Avena eriantha. The sequence goes on along the minus strand of OU342746.1, from coordinate 49,025,106 downwards.
AAGTCATTCTACCTAAGACCTTGCCATGACATTTGCATTCATGTTCTATTGTGTTTCTATCTGCGAATGCTTAATTTGGAAAATGTCCATCTAGTTTAAATGATATATCTGGTCATTTTAATGTTATATGTTGGTGTTTTCACCTGCTTTCATCCTTCCAAACCAGCTATCTAGTTTGAAACATACATCTGGCAATTTTGAATGCTATGTTTTTGGTGTTTTTCAAGAGTTTTCATCCTTCCAAACTAGCTAACTTGGTTTCAAATGTCACGTAGAGAAATGACAATGGAGTACAAGGACTAGAGTTCCAACTGCTGGGCTCAGATTCTTCTGGCAGATTGACCATGAGTCGCACCTGCTCGAGAAGGAGCTACTATCATCCTAAACGTGCTACTGTAAGTTCATACTTACTTTTAATGATCTCAACTCTATATAATACTACTTGTTTCCCTTGTTCTTTTTTAACCTCTTTTACCATATTTTAGCAGCCTGCAGTTAAAACCCAGCAGCAGTCCTTGGAAGGCAGGACTGAAAGTTGTGATCCCTCTTCCCATTCATCCTCCCATTGCATTTGCGAAGCAAACAACTTACTTAACTATCCTCCTAGAACAACTCTTGTAGGAGATAAATATATAAACGATGTATTGCATGTAGAACGAAAGGGTGTAGCTGCTCTTAGATCTATAGCTGAAATGTTGAAGAAGAGGACATGTGATACATTGAAGCGAATCACCATGTACTGATCTCTTATTGATGGTACTGACACATTGTAACCTTTTGGAATTACGATCTTGTTGTATAACCTCTTGTAACAAAATTTTATTGTTGTGTAATAAGTAGTTTTAATTTGTGCGTATTTATTAAATGATGTCTTGATATTCACCTATTCTGCCAAAAGTAGGCGCTAGCAAAAAAAGGCCGAAACAGTAACAGGACGGAGCAGTAGCATGCCGAACGTTAAAACAACGTGTGCATGGACGGCCCAAAATGCCCAGAATAGTGAAAGGCCAGAATGGTAGAAGGCCAGTACAGTAAAAATACAGAATAGTAAAAGGCCATAACAGTAAAAGGCCAGAACCGTAAAAGGCCAGAATAGTAAAAGGGCAGAACTGTAAATGGCCAGAACAGTAAAAGGCCAGAACGGTAAAAGGCTAGAAGAGTAGAAGGCCAAAATAGTATAAGGCTAGAGCAGAGAAAAGGCTGGAACAGTGAAAGGCCAGAACCGCGAATGGACTCAATAGTAAATGGCCAGAATAGTAAATGTCTAGAAAAGTAAAAGGCTAGTACGGTGGCAGCCAGTATAGTAACGGACCGAATAGTACCGGCATGAATGGGCAAAAGCCCAAACACTAAAGGACATAAACAGTAACGAGGTGAAATTCCTAAAAGGTTGGAACAGTAACATGACTGAACAGTAAAAGGCTTGTGGGCCGACACAGGAAAGGTTTGGCCCAACACAAACTTCCTCTCTTGGTTCAAGGCTTGTGGGCCGACACAGGAAGTTAAGACAACATTTTTGGCGGCTGATTTCTTGCATTTTCTCTTGCTTGAGGAGCTTCTCTTCCTCGCCTTCTCGTCTTCCTTCACTCCTGGCTCCTCTAACTATGCTCCTTCCACTGCTATAGTTCCTGTCAATTCCTCATATGCGGCTATGTCTAGCATCCCCATCGACCCGAGGCATTTTCTCCCCCATGGCTTCGACATCCAGGAAGCTGAAGGACGAACCTCAGTCAAAAGGGTGGTGGTGCCGCGCCGACCCAGAGAACATGAATAGTATGCAATCGCTTCTATCCATCCTCTACCTCTAGGTGAGATACCCTTTGCAAATGTCAGAGATGTGCTGCTAGATTTTCTCCACAACTCCGCTAGGGTGGGCTTCATTACTGTCCAGGATTGTCCTTTTGGGGAAGCTTATGTTCAGTTCTCACACGTCAGTGACCGTGTCGGACTGATTAGGAACAACCCTATTCCCTTTGAAGATGTGCACATTTCCTTTGTCAAGCACAGTGAGGGGGCGAACTAGAGGGCACAATTCAATACAGAATGTTGGGTGTTGTTGGTTGGTCCTCCCTTGGATCATTGCTGTACTAAGGACCTTAATGCAGTTTTTGCTGACATTGGTAAACTGCTGTTATGGGAGAGGGATTCAACCAGAAATGGTAGAATCCTTGCTAAGGTGCGAGTCACTAATCTTATTGATATACCTAAAAGTGTCAGACTCACTGAAGGGGACAATGCTGACTCTGAATCTTGGACATTCTCTATTGAAGTCATGTTCAATAACCTTTTGGTGGTGGACCTGCAAATGAAGATCCTTTACCCGATGAGGGGACGGACCCATAGCCACTACCTGCAAATGGAATGAATAATGGTTTTAACTTTCAGCCTCCCTCCTCCACCCCAACCTGAAAACAATAACAATGAGGAGGGATGGGACCATTGGGCCATGGGAAATAATGTGCAATAGAATGCTCCTGGGAATGTTGAAGATGAAATTGTGGAACCCCCCGTTTATATGCAGATTGATCCTCTGAACTTACCACCACAAGAAAATAGTGGGATCACTGCTAGCTCTGATAGTACTAGCTCTGTTTATGAGGTGGTAAATAATAATAATGAGGTTGTTGTTGAGCAACTTGGTTTGCCTGCTTTCTTAGGGGAGGGTTTAAACAACATTCTACAAGCTTACGAGTAGGAGGATGATGAGCTGGATGTGGATGTTGATCAGGCTGGTGTCATTGAAGAGAACAATGATGGTATGCTGGAAGATGTGGGGTTAGAGTCACCAAACATTGCTCATATTTAGCTTCAAGTTGGGATGGTTCAGAGCCTTTTCTTCCAAATCCCTAAAGAGCATGCCATGCTACAAACTTTCGCGTCTCAAGGAATCAACCTTTGGAAGAGGTTCTTTGATCCACACACTAAGAAATTGAATTGTGACAACACTATCTCTTAGATTCCTATAATTTGGTTCCACTTTATAACCTTAATGTTATTGACACCTGAAAAGTTTGATTGGACAAGAAACTTCTTGAAATCTACTCTATGGAATTTGATTACTGAACCAATTGGTTATGAAGAGACTATATCTTTCTTGATTCCTGATAAATGCTCAACCACCATTGCTCCTTCTTGTCTGCTTTCTGATGGCACTGAGCATTCGTTTAAGCCTGCAAGCAACCTCTCTTCACCATTACCCCAAAAAGGAAAAGAAAGTGATTTGGGCCTCCTTTGGTGGAATCTGAGGTGAGAAGAAGTCCTAGAATCATTGAACTTAATGGTGGATTTAAGAGTCATGCTTATTGTTCTGACAAAAACTTCCTATCCTGTCATGCTGCTCCACCTGACATAAACCCTAGCATTGTTAATAATCTTGCTGTATCTTTCTGTAAGGTGACAGAGGAAGGCCTGGAAAACAAGCTGCTAAAGAAGAGTAAGATCTTGGAGAAGAGAAAAAAGGCACCTGGTCCAAGCACCATGATGAAGGGAAAAGGGAAGGAACCTACACAAGTTGCTGTCAGGAAAGGAGCTGTTGGAGCTTGTGCACAACAAGCAAAAAAGAAAATGCCTAAATAATTTTTCTTAATGTTGCCACAAACTAAGTATTTTGGCTGCCATGATGGCAAAACATTTTTGTATGACACTTACTATGTTCTCAGTATGGCTCTCTGGAGAATCTATTTTGTAACTGATATGGTGAGACAGTACCTTTATGCTGAATGGGTGCTAGCAATCTAGATTTGGTGTTTTTTATATATTTGGCCTCTGGTGGAAAACATATTTTGTTTCTACCATAAAACAAACAACATCATAGTTTTCCATGGATAAAACAAATAGATGGAAAATAAAGAACTAGAATATTAGGGGGATTAACTCTACAAAGAAATAGCTAGCCCTAGCTAGTAAGATCGATGAAGCTGGTTGTGACATTATTTGCCTTCAAGAAACAAAAAGAGAATTCTTTGATTTGGATTATCTGAAACAATTTTGTCCTAAAAAATTCAATAAGTTTGAGTTTATCCCTTCAGTGGGGGCCTCTGGTGGTATAATTACAATTTGGAATGGTGCTCTATTCGAAGGGGAGCTGGCCTTCACAAATGATTTTGCTTTGTCCATGAAGTTCACTTGTAAACTCTCTAACAACACATGGTTTCTCACTAATATTTATGGGCCATGTACTCCTGAAAGGAAATCTGTATTTCTGGATTGGTTTGGCAACATTGATATTGCTGATGATGTGGATTGGCTGATAGTAGGAGATTTCAACTTTATAAGAAAAGCCTCTGATAGAAACAAGGGGGTGGTGATGTCAATGAAATGCTCTTATTCAATGAAGCTATAAGCAACCTTGGTTTAATTGAGCTACCACTCAAAGGGAAGAAGTTCACTTGGAGTAACATGCAAAAGGATCCCCTTCTTGAGAGATTGGATTGGTTCTTTACTTCTAGATCCTGGACAATATCATATCCATCATCATTTGTTTACCCTCTTGTCAAACCTACTTCTGACCATATCCCTTGCATCATCTCCATTGGAACCAAAATCCCTAAGGCAAGAATCTTCATATTTGAAAATTACTGGTTGCAACATTGTGACTTTTAGCAAATTGTGCAAAATGCTTGGAATATCCCAGTTTGCTTTGCAGATTGTGTAAAAAGAATTAATGCAAAATTGAAGAATGTTAGAAGAGCCATTAGGCTTTGGGGAAAAAATTACCTTGTCTATAATCTCTTATTACCAAGGTAAATGTTGTTATTGAATTACGTGATAACATGGAGGAGTTTAGATCACTCAGTATTCTAGAATGGAATGTCAGAGACATATTGAAATCACATATCATTACCCTGCTTCACAATCAGAAGGCATACTGGAAGCAAAGAGGGAAAATAAATTGGGTCGAGCTTGGAGATGCAAATACAAAATTCTTTCATACAAAAGCAACAATTAACTATAGACATAACTTCATATCCATGTTAAAAGATAACAACAATGTGGAGGTTACTGATCATGAAGGAAAGGCTGAAATCCTTTGGACTGCTTTCAAAGAAAGAATGGGAAAGTCTGACAATCCTTCCATGCATTTTAACTTACATGATTTCTATGGTAATGGCATGGATCTTGATGCAAGCAATGGCCTTGAAGCCCCTTTCACTATTAAGGAGATTGAAAGTGTGATCAATGAGCTGCCTAATGATAAGTCTCATGGGCCTGATGGTTTTAATAATGAATTCATCAAAAATTGCTGGCCAATAATCAAAGATGACATCATTTCCCTCATCCATGACTTCTATGATGGAAACCTTGCCATGGAAAGCATTAATTCTTCTCTGATCACCCACCTAAAACTGAATGTCCAAGGAATCCTGGTGATTTTAGACCTATCTCACTATTAAACAGTGTGCTGAAACTTGTTACAAAATTATTGGCAAATAGACTGCAAGGAATTATTCTGGACTTGGTGCACAATAATCAATATGGCTTTCTCAGACAAAGATCAATTCAAGATTGCTTAGGATGGGCTTTTGAGTATCTTTTTCAGTGTCATCAATCCAAAAAGGAAATACTCATTCTCAAGTTGGACTTTGAAAAGGCCTTTGATAAAATTGAACATAGCACTATCCTTGATATCCTTAAGGCTAGAGGATTTGGAGAGAGATGCATCAAATGGATAAAATTAATCCTCACTTTTGGTACTTCTTCTATTTTGCTAAATGGGGTACAAGGAAAGAGATTTTACTGCAAGAGGGGTGTTAGGCAAGGGGATCCTCTCCCCCTGTTATTTGTGTTAGCTGCAGACCTCCTCCAATCCATCCTCAATAAGGCTATGCAACAAGGTCTTCTGTCTGCACCTCTAAACTGTCTTGCATGCCCAAATTTTCCTGTCATCCAATATGCAGATGATACTCTACTGGTTTTAAATGCAAACGCTTCTCAACTTTAGACTTTGAAAGCAATATTGAACTCCTTTGTTAGTTCCACCCGTCTGAAACTGAATTATCAAAAATCTAGTTTGATGCCTATAAATATGAATGATGAAAGGTTGACTCACTTTGCTCTTACACTAAACTATTTAAAAGGAAATTTACCTTTCACATATCTGGGTTTACCTCTGGGAATAACAAAACCAAGCTTGGAATACTTCCTTCCAATGGTATCTAGAGTGGAAAAAAGACTTTGTGGAGTTGCTAATTTCCTCAATTATGGAGGCAAGCGTGAAATGGTTAAATCTGTCTTATCTTCTCTACCATTATTTTACATGTGCTGCCTTGATGTTCCCATCACCATCAAGAATCAGGTGATAAAATATCTACGACATTGTATCTGGAGGAAAAAGGATACTGAAGTACATATTAGAGGATCTGCACTAGTTTCTTGGTCAAAAATTTGCAGACCAAAAGAACAAGGAGGTCTTGGAGTGTTAAACTTGAGCATTTAGAACAATGCCTTACTTCTAAAGAATCTGGACAAATTCTACAATAATCATGATATTCCTTGGGTCAAGATGGTGAGGCATTCCTATTACAACAATGCCATCTTACCTGGAAATCACATGGAAGGCTCATTCTGGTGGAAAACACATTTGAACCTTTTGGATATTTACAAAGGAATGGAAAAAGGTGTGATGGGTGATGGGAGAAACATTTTGTTCTAGACTGACATGTGGCAAGATTCTTGTATGCAACATAAATTTCCTCACCTACTTTCTTTTGCCAAAAAATCTGACATGAGCATACATGAATTTGTGAATACTGAATTCCTGCAAGATCTTTTCCATCTGCCACTTTCACACCAAGCTCATGAGGAATTCCTTCAAGTTGAAGAGATATGTGAGAAGACTATTTTACAAATTGTTGAAGGTAACACTGATTTTTGGAGTTACATTTGGGGATCAAATGTCTTCACCACACAAAAAGCTTACAAGGTCATGATTGGAAAAAACTCTGCTCCTCCTCATTTTTCTTGGATATGGGATACTTCTTGTCAGACAAAACACAAGTTCTTCTTTTGGATGTTGCTGCTGGATAGATTGAACACAAGAAACTTGCTGGGAAGAAAAAATATGCATCTGCCCACTTATTTCTATATCATAAGGGATTGTATGCAAGAAGAGACTCTCATTCATATTTTCTTCACTTGCCCTTTTTCTAGGAACTGCTGGGATCATATCTGTCCTCAAAGAGCTCGAGGCCTTTTGTTCTAGCATTAATCAAGGATATCAAAGATAAACTTCAAACACCTTTTGCAATGGAGATCATTATCCTGGCAACTTGGAGCATCTAGATAGTAAGGAATAATAAACTCTTCAATCAATAGAGACCTAGCTTTGAGAGTTGGAAAGAGATTTACAAATAAGAATTAAGCTTGGTTAGTTATAGAATGAAGAAAAAACATGCAGAAAGATTCAAGGAATGGCTGCAATCCCAAGTTTAGATCTTTTGTAAAATCCTTTGTTATATTCTTTCCTTTTTATTGTGCTTGTACATAGTTTATAAGCTGGACTACTTATTACATATATAAAAATTACAGTGGGATTCTATCCCACTGTTTCACCCTAAAAAAAAGTAAAAGGCTAGATTGGCAACATGCTTGAAAAGTGCCGGGCCATCTTGATGCAGGCCTCAAGTAACATCACAATGTTGGGCTAACCTGGGCCTTAAATAGGCCAAAACAGTGTCGGGCTCGAAAGTGTATGGGCCACTACTTGCTACAGTACTGAGCCGATTCCAGACAGTGCAGGACGAAATAGTAAAGGGTCGTGTTCCTATTGGGCTCTCCACATGGGCTGGCCCATTTAATTATTAGCAGGTCTTGGCTGGGCTGGCTTCCACCATAGTTTCTGCGACCGTTAATGGCGGTAACCGGATGTTAACAGCGGCTGCCACGTGGCAGGTTGCGTGACGTCAGCAGTCAACGCAGCTGGCAAACAGATCTACGACAGAACAAGTTTTCATGGCTGAAGGGTGCGATCCGCCACGGTCAGAAGAAAACCGTGGTTGATTCATTTGTGACGGGGCTTTTACCACGAAGGGCATCCATCGTGGAAGACTTTTTAGCCACAAAAAAATGGGCCTTCAACCACGAAAATCGTCTATTGTAAAAGCCAACTTTTCTTATTGAAATCTCCGAGGTTTGTGGGAAGGATTGTGCTTATATATTTCTATGGCATCTTATGCCGATTTGACTCTTAATGCATACTCGGATCTATGTTTCCGCTTCCGCTTGATGATTTGTTGAGTGATGTATCAGGATATAATCCTAAAATTTTATTACTAATTTATATATAATTTGTTTCTTGCCGTAATGGTGTTGCAATATATTTCTATTTCTTTTAGATGTAATTGCTCTAATGTACTCTTGTATGTCGCTGGCATACATACTCACTTGTGTACGTTAGAATCGCAGCCAGCCAGTCACGATTATCGCACTCGAAGCTATAACCATGAATTTTGGGGCGGATAGTTGGGCGGTACCGTGCCTTGCCATTGTGGCCTGCTTGTGGGTGGCCTCGCAGCCTCCACGATAGTACGTCCTCCCCAGATTTGGGTCATACTGGCTTGTGATTTAGAAACGTGATGTCCAAGGATTACAACCCATCTGCTGTCGCAAAGCGCCAACTCGCTCAGGTCCCCTTACGAGCTTCGGATGCCTTGGAGCGGACCACGGGGGAACGTTTGTAATCCCATCAGGAAGAAGAAAAGGACAAGACCAGTGGGAAAGACTAGGACCAGGTGGACCACCTCGATAAAGAAAGGATGGACCGCCCACCTTCTGGTGCAAAGATGCTGAGGACGTCATCGGAGTCAAGACAGTTCTCCCTTACCTCTTTGGTGCCAAGGGGACAAGGGAGGCGTAAGATATCAAAGGACGGTGCCAGGAAGCCCAGCTTTGTGAAGGACAAGAGGGCGACCAAGACGAGACGACCGAGTCCACCAAAGGTAGTCTTGTAGACCGGGCCTTCGAGGGGTGGCAGTGTGGTGACCCTTCCCGTCCAGCATTTAGGTGGAAGAGGCTCAACCGCCCTATATAATGAGACCTTATCCTACCTTAGAGGAGGCCGATCCCAACAATCTGTAACCCTAGACACCATTGCACCCTCATGAGGCACCACGAGCAATACAACCAAGCATGAGTAGGGGCTTTACCTCCTCATTAGGGTCGCGATCCTGGGTAAAAACCCCATGTCAACCTCTCTGTCATGTCCATGCGCCGCCTCCTTCACCGTCTTTGAGAAGCTCGGAACACGTGATTTAGCCCCTTCTCGAACTCAGGGCTTGTTGGACCCCTTGTTCCCACGCGGGAATCTTTCTCCGACATTTGGCGCGCTAGGTAGGGGGCTGAGGCATGTTTCGAATACCTTCGCCAACTCTGACGGCATGTCGTCTCGCACCGAGACACGGGCGGAGCATGCTCTCCGTCGCTCGGCGAGTCGGGGTCAGATGGAGGCCGCCCCCGACGCACATCACCGGAGTCGTCCTCATGGACGGAGGAAGATCATGTCTCCTCCTTCTGCCCATCACAGGAGCTCCTGCTCTTCTCCCACGACAACACATCGCTTTCCCGCGGCCAGCCGGACCAACCCACCCTGAAAGCCACCAAGCGCATGGTGCACGAGCTGCTCAACCACCCACCAGTGGAGCCGAGACATGTGAAGTGGTGCGAGCGGCTCGCCGTACTCCTCGACATCTGATGACTGTGAAATACCACCTCTTTTGGCCATATAAAATGTGCCATTTATCTCTCATATCATGTTTCTTCCAGCTATAGCTATGCCTTATATGCATGACTTCTAGTTCTCATTTACTTTCATATGAGCTTTGCACATTTAGTAGTTTAGGTAGAGTTTTACCACTTTCCTTGTCTATGACATGTGTGTAGGTGTTGGTGAAGATTATGGATAAAAAGGAACAAAGAGAGCATAGTATGGAGGAGCTGCAGGGACTAGACTTAGCCATTTGAGGGGTTGGAAAAGTGAATTTTCCAACTTCTTAAAATAAATATCCATGACCATAGGGTTGTAACCCTCAACGATAAGAACTCAACGAGCCCAAGAACATCCAAAACGGAGTTCGTATGAAGAAATGGCGACCAAAATACTAAAGGATCTGCAAGTTGAACGACCAACTATACAATTGGAACTAAAAGTTCTCGCCGTATAGTTTGGCTGTATAGCTGGTAAAAAGGTCGCAAACGACGAAATTTTTCCCCAGAGAAGCTCTAGAACCTTCCCTAAGTCATATGACAGTATTGAGGGAACCCTAGGGCACCCCAAGGCCTATATAAAGTAGGGAGGACCCAAGAGAGAACCACCAAGCCATATCCTCCACCACGGCGGAGCCCTGCCACCGTGCCACCACCTAGATGCCTCCAATCAGATCCACACCATCACCATCACACAAGAGGAGAAGGGACTAGGATCTTGAAGGCCTCCACATCAATCTACATCGTCATCTTCATCAACAACGTCTCCATCACCGATCCCCTTTTGTTACTTGTTGTAATTCTAGATTGAATCTTGGATTTGCACTTGTATTCAATTGTATCATCATACTTCATCCATATTCTATCCATGATGTCGATTGCCTTCATGTGTGAGTAGTTTCCTTTGTTCTTGGGGATATGGAGAAAGCCTAGTATGTGATTGAATTGAGATAAAGATTATTATGTGATATTGTTCATTATGTGTCTGTGTTAGATTTCCATCATCTTGATGTTGGGTGAAGCGCGCCACTCAATATTTGCCTCACTGAGGACTATATGGGGGGAACTAATTGTTGGTAGACGGAGGGATGATAACACTTACGGTGACTATAAAGCTGTTGTCATTCCTTACGTATCAACTTGGGAACTAAGGAGAACTCACGGAACATTGTCCATGCCATAGGATACATCCTACGGGGTAAAGTGCCTTAATAGCGCAGTAATTCGACTAATGTCGATTGCTATCTGCTGTGGTTATGACGGATGATGTGTGAAGTGGTTGCTGCCTATTCGTCCATATATAGATCTCCTCCCACACATATCATAAATGGTCTTATTCATTATAATAATTTTGATCACTCTTTCTAATTACTAGCGGTGGAGACACTACTCCCTGAGAACTCTTTCCATCATCTTGCAGACTTTTGTAATCATACTTGCATGCTCTTATTTACTTACAACTTTAGTTTACTTATTGTTCTCTTATTTGAAAACCCAAAAATATCTTTTACACAAAACTCGCATTTTATCTTGTACTTAGTACATTATTTAGCATTACTATTTTAGTATTTAGTTCAAAGAGTTATTAGACTTCAAACTCCTTCTCCTTGTGGGATCGATATCTTTATTTCGAAACTAGCTACAAACAATTTGTGCACTTGCAGTCATCAACATCGCCCCCTCGCCCCCAAGCGTCGGGGGCTAAGATCGAGAACAAGGCATCGGGGGTGTCAGCCAACCTCCTTCCTAGGGATCTGGCAGGGCCCCCAAGTTCAGCGATGCTGCGTCCCGTCCCGGCCATAGCTGCCAGATCATCTCCCCTCCTTCGTTCGGCGCTGGTCTAGCCGACATACTGCCACACGAGCGAGAGGACTGCATCATCGAGGAGATTGCCATGGCAGGCCAGCAGAACCACAACGCCCTTGCCAACAGCAAAGAAGTGCAGGGCAACGAATGCCTCGCCTTCACCAAGGAGCTCCGACGCATGGTGTGGCCATGTAAGTTCCCTCGAGGAAGCGGGGGCGACGACCGCGTCATGGCGAACTAGTTCCCACTGAGTCTCAAGGACACAAGACGGACCTGGCAGATGAACCTCCCCGAGGAATCCATCGGCTCATTGTCCAACCTATGCTCTCTCTTCATCGCCAATTTCAAGGGAACCTACGAACGCCCACTCGCCTACTACAACCTTCGCCAGGTTCTTCAGCATCCTGGCGAGACCCTCTTCAAGTTCCTGCAGAGGTTCATGCAGATCCGCAAGAAAATCCCCAAAATCTCAGACTCCAACATAATCACCACCTTCTCCGAGGTGGTCAAGGATGACTAGTGTGAGGGAGAAGATAGACCTCCATGTGGAGAACCTCATCACAGCTGCTGAACTATTCGTCATGGTGGAGAAGTGCGCCAAGGATAAGGCGGGCGGATGTTTGGCCTTGCCAAATAAGAGGGCACCCCAAGCGCTCGAGCGCCTCCAAGGGCACGATCAAGGACCCCAAGCAAAAGCATGTTGCCGTCCTTGCCGCCAAAGCCGAGCGAAAGAGCCCTTGCGAAGGTGGTGGCGAGAGGGAGCGCGATGACCACTCATACTATGTTTTCCACAATAAGCATGGGCATCCCACAGACGATTGATACGAGCTCAAGAAGCTTCGTGACCAGCACAACAGGCAGAGGAAGGGAAGACGGTAAGGCGAGCATGGGAGCAACCAGAGTGGAAATCAAGGCGGGGGGCATTGGGACAAAAACCACAATGGCCAAGGTGCGTCCCATGTGAAACACCAAGACAACACCGCCTAGTAGCTCCCTCGCGCTGACGAGAAGGTCGAAGGGAGCGCCTGGGGCTATCCGGATCCGAAAGGTACCATAGCCTGCATCCTCAGCGGCTCCTAGGCCCTGGCTTCCAATAGGCACTTTAAGCATCTCACCTATGAGGTCGCCGCTGCTCAGCCCGAGGCCGTGTCCCCGAGGCTCAAGTGGTTGCAATGACCCATTACCTTCAATGCGGAGGACCACCCTTTCTCCACCAAGGCCGTGGGAGTTCTGCCCCTGATATGCACGCCCACCATCAACAACATCACGATCACCAAGATGCTGATCAACAGTGGGGCCAGACTGAACGTAATCTCCACCGAGACGTTCTCCAAGCTACAAGTGTCATACGACCGGATGATGTCGACCATGCCTATTTATGGGGTCACTAACGACACTACGATACCCATTGGGAAGGTGCCCCTCTCTATCATGTTCGGGTCTCATGACAACTACCGGATGGAGCTCATCAACTTCGATGTGGTGCATATCGGCCTCCCCTACAACATCATCTTGGTCTACCCTGCCCTCACCAAGTTCATGGCAGCCCCTCACCACGCCTACAACGTCGTCAAGATGCTGGGAGGCAATGGCGAGGTCATCACCATCTGGTGTGACAAAAAGGAGGCCCTAGGCTCTCTCGAGTACGCCTATAATACCACGGCCACCGCCTACCTAGAGGGCATGTATGCTCTCGATTACATCAGGGGTACCACGAGGAAAAAGAAAATGATGGCTCAGGAGTATGCGCTGGCAAAGAGGGTGGCCACCGCATTGTACCCATCTAACGAGGGACACACTATGGCCACCACTCACTACGATAGGAGACCCTCGGGCAGGCTTGCCCCACCCCCATCAGCATCAGTGAGGCTCGCGAGGGTGACGGCAACGCTGGGATGCTCGACTTCCCGGTGGACTGCACCCAACGTGCGCTGGACCCCAACTCCTTCCCCGATGATGCTTGAAGGGTGTCCAGGGGTACTAGGCATCGGGAGGGGCTTACAAGCCCCCCTCTCTCGTGCACAGGGCGGCCAGCTACCCGCCCCGTTTTGAAGGTGATGCTCTAAACTCCCATCCTCTGTAGCCTTACTCAAATATAAGACCCTGTGCGGGTCAAGGCGGTATTGTAATAATTCAGACCTGCTTGGCACTCCCCTATTTGGGTTTTGTACCTAGTGCCAACTCTACCACTTGTTTTTTCCTTTGATAAAATGGCTTTGAAAGCTGCGCGTGGTTGGGATTCCTCGTCAGGTGCCACACGAGCGGGGGGCTGGGCATGATGTCTACCGCCAGGCCGCCTCCCGGCAACCTAGGGGCTAAAGTGTCGAGCTCTAAAATTATAGACTAGTTTCATCCATGAGTTAACTCACCCATTGTGCCTGGTGCTTTGGACCCTCGCGAGACACTTGTAGGGAAAATCGGCCACGTACATTTTTTGCTCTGCAATCCCCTCCATGGTGTCTACCTCCGGGCCACAACCTAGGGCCTAAAGTGTCGAGCTCTAAACTTTTGGACTAAGTCCGGCCATGAGTCAACTCACCCACGGTGCTTGATGCTTGGGACCATCACGTGACACGTTTAGGGAAATTACCCTTTGCGTTTTTGGCGGCCCTCTCAACGGTGTTTACCTCCGGGCCACCGTCTGTCGACCTAGGGCCTAAGGTATCGAGCTCTGACTTATGGACTAGCTCCGGCAACAAGTCACCTAACCCATGGTCCCTGGAGCTCAAAAGGGACGGTTTCGGCAACAAGTCAACTCAGTCATGCTGCCTGGTGCTCGAAAGGGTCATTCCCCGTTAACCTAGAGCCTAAAGTGTCGAGATCTCAACTTAAAGGTCGGCCCCGACGACAAGCCACATGTGCCTCCTAGAACTCGAAACCCTTGCGAGACACCTACAGGGAGCCCCAGCAGCGCACGTTTTGCCCTACAGTCTCCTCCTCAAGGGACTGACAGGCTAAGTGCCGCTCTACGGTCCTCTCCTCGGGAGGCTCACGGGGCGGCTCATGAGGTGTCAACACCTGGATTTTCAATCCCAGATGCCTGTTATGCCATACATCGCAATCCCAGGATTACCATTTTTGCGAGACATAACAGATTGGATATCACAGTATATCATCCATTACAAACCATAATAAGGTCTTACACGAATAAAGGATCTCATGATCCAGTCTTAATACAACAAGCAGCGGAATAATTAATAAGCGTAGCGGTGGGGTCCATCTTTAGGGTCACAGGCAATGCGGACGATGGAAGATAGTCCTAGTTATCATAGTTGTCCTGCTGTCCTTCCTCTTGGTAGTCTCCTTCATAGTCTGGCCACGGGAATAGCCAAGGACAAAAGCCATGAGTACTCTTTAAGTACTCGCAAACTATCACTAACAAGTAAGGTAGTTCTAGTAGGATTGCTAACTCTAAGTTTATTGGTAAAGTTAAGTTTGAAACCTAAGCTGAGTTCAAAAACAAAGAAAGATAAAATAAAGTTTGAAATCACCTAAGTGGTAACTTAATTGTCATAGTCACAACTCTGTTGTGGTCAAGTCATGTCACAATTCATTTCATAAGTCATTTTGAAAACATCTAACACCGGAACAGTATGGCCACTCCAACTGTCCATACCCGCGGACGCGGCTATTCGAATAGTTTGACACTCTGCGGAGGTGGTACACTTTCACCACAAGATTCGATACATCTGTTAGGGATAACCCTGAATCATCATACTTAGTATGCAAATAATCAAACATAACATTTCTTTTACACACCCTAGTATAAGCACCTCTCCTATAAGTATGGCCTCCCAACCATGACCATTTGTCATCTTGGGCACTGCATAGGTGGACAACATTGAGAGGTAGCCTCAGCTCAAACCTCTCCCGCGAGGGAACTAATACTAATGCATATAAACTTCTGGCTAAGCCTTACCCAATTCAGGTATTGTGGTTGTACGGTAAAATTGGAATGGTATCGCATCCGAACCCAACCATCGGTTTTGTAAAAGGGCTAAGGCTCATGCCTCAACATTTTCATCATCATAAACCATTTGTGTTTCTCAACACATGTCAAAATAGCTCAATAGAATGACTCATCATTCCAAGGTTTTCACAAGTCATTTTCACCAAGTACTCCCATCTAAAGTGAATCAAGTTTTGGTTTAGCTCGAAACTATTAAGTTAAGAGTGTTCACTAATATGGGATGCTAATCTCAATCTCATGCCATAGAATGACATCTAAATCTAACTAGATAGGTCAAGTTTTATAGTTTTTATGCTACCTTTCAATAAGTAAAGGACTTTGGTAAAGTAAAGAAGGTAAAGCTTGGAAATAAACTTGGAGTAAGTATAAGTCAAAATGGTATAACCAAAGCATGCATAATGCCTTTGCTTAGGTTATCCAACTTGCAAGGGTTAGCTTACATTGTTAATATTGGCTTGCTAGTATAATACTTGCAAGTGTTAGCTTGCCAATAATAGCTTGCCTTGGGTAGTGAAGTGGTTGAAGTTTTCTTGCTCCTCTTGGTAGAACTCCTCCTCCTCGAAAGCTTGGTCGTTACTATCGTCTATAAATACATACGGGATACACAATCAGCAAACAATGATTAACTAGTCTACTTACCACACTAAGGCACACATTTGATGATCTATTATCATCACAAGCATCACAAGGTTTTAATTAACTAGCTTCACTCTTTTTATTTGAGAAAAATAATTTCTACTCATTGAAAATTAACTAAAATTTAATATTCTCCAATTAAAATATGGGATCATGTGGAACATGTCATCACCACATATTCTAACATATGGGAATGTGATTTAAGGGTTGGATCATATTTTAATAAGTTTAAGTTTAATATTTAATGATTTAAAGTGACTAGAAATGCCTATATAGCATTATTTTGGTACTAGTCCAAATTCACTACATGCAAACCTTAATATTATTACATATTCTGATAGGTATGGTTAAATGTGATTTTTGAGAGTTGGAATCAACTCAAAAGCTATTATGGTTGATTTTATAAAAATGTTTGAATGTGCAAATGCTTCTGTCTTGTTATTTTTACTAGGAGCAATCTCTAACTCTAAATGATTTAAATCCAACGTGCTTGGATAGAGATTTAAATTATCTTTCCAATAAAATTGGAATCACTCAATTTGGATTTGTAAACCTCTCTAAATTGATTTTTGAATTAAGGGACAAAACTAAGTTTTAAATAAAATAGAAAAATCTATATTTGAATTACTGGGTCAGCGCGGGAAACTAAATGGGCCGGCCCAGTGACACTCAGCGGCGCAGCGGGCAACTGACAAGGAGGGTCCACATGTCAGTGGCACTTAAAACCCGAAGCGGTACGGGGCGATCAAGACCACACGATTAGAACAAGATCTACGGTCCACGGTCGTCGTCGACGACGGACTCGTCGCCGGTGAGACTGAACCCGAAGCGGTCGGTGGGGGGTCTACTGGGGACGCACCAGGGCTCTAGCTAGTGCGGCGAGGCAGGAAAACAAACTGGTAGACGACGGCGGGCTCAGGCGAGGTCACGGCAGGGGCTGGGGTGGACGAAATCGACTGCATCTTCTCCTCCTCTGCAGCGGCTGCCTCCGATGGAATTCCGGCGATGGGCTGGTCGAGCGGCTCCGGCGAGAGAGGGGAGTGGAATGGTGTGGCGATTGAGGCTGGGGGTGCCCTCCTTATATAGGCTCGACGAGGGGACCGACGGGTGTGGGCAGAGCTCGTTAGTGACGGCGATATAGGGGGCTACCGACGTGCACGAGGTAGGCGGACGGTGGGTGGTCTGCCATTGCAGTCCTCTACAGCGTAATGGTTACGCTAGGGGCGGTGCCTAACGGTCGGGAGCTTCCCGTGCTCTGAGGGACAGAGGCGGTGCTCGACGCGGCTCCCGGTGACTATGTATCGCGTGACGGTGCACGACCGTGTCTGGCGGGTTGGTGGGTTTATGGCAGAGCGGCGCACGCGATTTGGTGTCAAGGCGTGGTTTGTGGCGTGTTGGCGGCAAGGGCGCTCTAGCGTGCCCTGCGCATGGCAGAGAGAGAAAGGGCGGCGCTGCTCTAGGATGGTCCAGGGGCTGGCTTTGGCCGTGGGGTGGACATGGAGTTGCGGTAGGATTGGGCAGAGCTAGTGGGCAAGCTAGAATGCCTTGCCACGGTCTGCTGCGAGCTGCGCATGCTCGGCCGGCGATGACCAAATTTGGGCGGCGTGCCACTGCTGCTAGCGGTGAAGGGGGAGTTGGTTGATGGTTTGGTTGGAACGAGGGGAGACAGGGGAGAGCAGAGAGGGTCGATTGGGGGACATGAGATCAATTGGCAACAGTATTAGTTAGGCCGGAATTTTTCTGCCTACCACATGTTCGATCAAATGGCCACAAGAACAAAGTATTTGAATTTTTGGATGATTTTTGGTGGAGTTGTTTATCTTATGCTTAAGCATCTAGGTTTGCTTGGGATTTTTAAATGGAGTTCATTTGAGTGGTTTTTGAATTAGTGTGATCTATACATTTGAACTAGATTCAATTTTCAAATGTCATTTAAATTTAGGGTTCAAATGTTTTTGGGAGATCACATAGTGGGCCTTGGCACATCACTACTTGTACTAGCAAGGGGTGCAAAGAACCACAATCATTTCTATTGGGAATTGAGTGCTAGGAATAGCCCAAGTGGGCTAGGTGATTAAAATGGCAAAAGTGACCATTTCCATTATTTATTCTTTTTGATTTCTTTTTCTTTGGGATTTTCTTGGGGATTATCTAGATGATGTGAAATTCACCTTAGAATAATTTTACAATCAATAGATCACTCAAACATGGCATTTCAAACAACTCCTAATTTAAAAGCACACACATATGAATGCTTAAATATTTTTAAATGGAAAAGTTTTTCTTGACTCTCAATTTGATGATTTGGATCTTAATACTCTTGGATTAAAGTTTTGGGATGTTACAAACCTTCCCCCCTTAAACAAAATCTCGTCCTGAGATTTAAGAGAGAAAACTAGGAACTAAAGAGATCTGGGAACTCGGTCCTAATGTAATCTTCTCGGACCCAAGTGGCTTCTTCTTCGGTATGGTTGCTCCATTGAATCTTGAGAAATTTGATACTCCGGGTCCTGGTGGTTCTGTAGGATTCCTCTAGGATACGGATGGGCACTTCATGATATGTCAGATCCTTGTTGATATCAACAGCTCGGTGATCGATCTTTTTGAACACTTCGGTCTTCTCCGGCACTTCTAGGCATTTGCGAAGTAAGGAGATATGGAACACACTGTGGATGTTAGACATCTCTTCAGGCAGTTCCAGTTGATAAGATACTTCTCCTCGGTGATTCAGAATCTTGAAGGGACCGATATATCTGGGGGCTAACTTTCCTTTCAGACTAAAACGTTGGGTTCCCTTCAATGGCGAAACCTTGAGATACACGAAATATCCAACATTGAAAGTCTGGTCTCTCTGTCTCTTGTCAGCATAACTCTTCTGTCTGGATTGGGCGGTCTTGAGGTGCTCATGGACTTTGTGAACCTTCTCTTCGGCCTCTCGGAGAATGTCGGGTCCAAAAATCTGACTCTCTCCTACTTGTGACCAATTCAACGGGGTACGACACTTTCTTCCGTATAGGAACTCAAATGGTGCCATTTGCAAACTAGCTTGATAACTGTTGTTGTATGAGAATTCTGCGAAAGGAAGGCAATCTTCCCATTTTGATCCATACTCTAACACACAAGCTCTCAACATATCTTCAAGGGTCTGGTTGACTCTTTCGGTCTGTCCATCGGTTTGCGGGTGATTAGCGGTGCTGAAGTTCAACTTGGTTCCTAATCCTTCTTGGACTTTCTACCAAAATCTCGAGGTAAATTGGGTTCCTCGATCCGATACTATGGTCTTGGGGGTTCCATGCAGACTAACAATTCTAGCAATGTACAACTCTACTAGCTTCGAACTCTGGTAGGTTGTCTTGACAGGTATAAAATGAGCTACCTTGGACAATCTATCAACGATGATCTAGATTGAGTCATTTCCCCTACTAGAAGTAGGCAAACCGGTGATAAAGTCCATTCCGGGATCTGCAGTGGTTGCAACGGTCCTGCGGGTCTCTGATGTTCCGCTTTTACTCTCTGACAGATATCACACTTGGCTATGTAGCTTCCGATTTCCGTCTTCATCTTGTGCCACCAAAATTGCTCTTTCAAATCCTGATACATCTTTGTTCCTCCGGGGTGGATAGAATAAAGAGTATCATGAGCTTCTTGCATGATGACTTGCTTCAGCTCCGAATCTGCTGGCACACAGATACGACCTTTGTACGACAGAACTCCTTCTTCGTCCTCGGTGAATACATGCACCTTTCCTGTACCAATACGACGTTTGATTCCGTCAATGCTTTCATTTCCCTTTTGGGCTTCCTTGATTTGGCTAATCAAAGTGGGTTGAAGTTCAATGCTAGCTAAGAATCCTTTGCTAACAAGCTCAGTCCTAAACTGCTCCAACTCCTCATACAAACTGAGTTGCTTCTCCTTGATCATGGTGTTTAGCCTACACGGCAATCTGCTAAGAGCATCCGCTACCACATTGGCTTTGCCGGGGTGATAGTAAATGTCAAGGTCATAATCCTTGATTAACTCTATCCATCTCCTTTGCCTCATATTCAGCTCCTTCTGGGGAAAATATACTTCAAGCTTTTGTGATCTGAATAAATCTCACAGTGATTACCCATAAGATAATGACGCCATGTCTTCAATACCAAAACCACGGCTGCTAACTCAAGATCATGGGTGGGGTAATTCTGCTCATGCTGCTCAAATGTCGAGACAGATACGTGATGACTTTGCCTTCTTGAATCAATACACATCTGAGACCAATCTTGGATGCATCACAATATACATCAAATACACATCTGAGACCAATCTTGGATGCATCACAATATACATCAAATGGCTTCTTGATATCTGGCATGATCGATATTGGGGCTGAAATCAATCTCTTCTTCAGCTCTTGGAAACTAGCTTCACACTTGTCGGTCCATTCAAACTTCTTGTCCTTCTTCAACAATTGGGTCATGGGTCTTGCTATGCTCGAAAATCCTTCTACGAACTTGCGGTAGTATCCCGCTAATCCGAGAAATGCACGGACTTGGGTTTGAGTGGTTGGGGCTTCCCATGCTTCGACATCTCTGATCTTGGTGGGATCAACAGCTATTCCTCCGGTAGACACAATATTTCCTAGGAATCCTACCTCTTTCGGCCAAAACTCACATTTGCTGAACTTGGCATACAACCGATGATCTCTAAGGGTTTCAAGGATGATTCTCAGATGTTGCTCATGCTCTTCTTCAGACTTGGAGTAGATAAGGGTATCGTCGATAAACACAACGACAAACTTGTCTAGAAAATTCATAAAGATCTTATTCATGGGATTCATGAAATAAGCAGGGGCATTGGTTAATCCAAAAGACATGACCGTATACTCGTATAATCCATAACGAGTAGTAAAGGTGGTCTTTGGAATATTCGTTGCACGAATCTTAAGTTGGTGATAACCAGTCCTAAGATCGATCTTAGAGAACACATTTGCTCCAGTCAACTGATCAAATAGATCCTCTATCCTTGTCAAAGGGTACTTGTTTTTGATGGTGACATCATTCAGCTTTCTGTAATCTGTGAACAAATGGTTGCCTCCATCTTTCTTGTCGACGAATAGCACTAGCGATCTCCATGGCGATGCGCTTGGTTGAATCAAGCTTGTTGCCAACATAGCGTCCAACTGCTTCTTCAATTCCACTAACTCTGAGGGGTTCATGCTATAGGGTCTCTAGGCTATGGGTCCGGTTTCGGGGATTAGTTCAATAATGAACTCAATATCCCTATCCAGGGGCATACCTGGCAATTCATCTAGGAATACGTCAGGGTATTCATAGACTACTCTGACTTGGTCTATGGTGGGTAGGGCTAGACTCTTGTTGCACTTGAATTGACGGGGTAAGGTTTCAGATATATGCTCTACTGAGACTCCCGAGCTACTGGTCATGGTGATGGCTTTCTTAGCACAGTCTATCAGTCCTTTATGCTTTGACATCCAATCCATACCTAGTACTACTTCCAAACCTTTGGTTCCAAGTACTATTAGATTGGCATAAAAATCTATCCCATGTATTCTGATAGGCACATCTTTGCAAATTTTTCTAGCTTTTGTAGTTGAACCGGGGATTTGAACTATCATGACATGCTTCAAATTGGTTGGGTGAATCTTACTAGTGCATGCAAATTCTTCGGTGACAAATGAGTGCGATGCTCCAAAATCAAACAACACTCTTGCTAAAACTGAGTTGACAGAAAACATACCCAGCACTACATCTGGCGCTTCTTGGGCTTCTTCGGCGTTCATGTGGAAGAGATGGCCATTGCGGTTGTGAGGGTTCCCTGGGGCGAATCTTCTTCCTGGTTGAACACGACGCTGCTGTTGAGCTGGGGCATTCACATTGGCAGTGGCGGCAATCTTCTTGGGACACTCATTGGAATAGTGACCCTTCACTCCACACTCGAAACAAGTAATTTGAGACTTGTCTTTTGCTGCCACGGGCACAGCATTGCTTCCAGTTCTGGGTGCAGTGTTGTTGTTGTTGTTGTTGTTGCTCTTGGGAGGTGCACGGTTGAAATTGCTAGCGTTTCCAGGGTGATTGTTGTTTCCTCCGGACTTCACATTGCCTCCGCTACGGTTGGGGTAGCTTGGGGAGACATTGGGGGTCGGTTGTTCCTTGGTGCATATCCCGCAGAAGGGTTAGGACGGTACTTCTGGTGACTGTTGGATCCAGCTTGGTGCATCATACGACGTTTGCGGTTGTCGTTTGCCTGGTTGATCTTCCCTTCCATCTGAATGGCAGAGTCGACTAGCTCTTCGCGATCCTCGAAACGGATGTTGACGAGGATAGTCTGCATCTCATCATGTAGTCCGTTCAGGAATCTCTCCTTCTTCTTGGCCTCCGTGTTGATCTCATCAGGTGCATACCTAGGAAGGGACAAGAATCTGTCACGGTACTCCACTACAGTCATTCTGCCTTGTTTCAATTCTCTGAATTCATCCCTCATTTAGGTGACTAGACCCTATGGCACATGGGTGCGACTGAAATTGATTTTGAAGGCTTACCATGTCATCACTTGGCCATGGTTCATTGTGCGGGTGTTGTTCCACCAAGCTCTTGCATCTCCTACCAAATAGTGGGTGGCAAAAAGAACTTTCTCGTTGTCATCAACTCTGGCTACTTCTAAGTTGTTCTCCATTGTCTGCAACTAGTCATCAGCATCCAGTGGGTTCTCCGAAGTGCTAAAGATTGGGGGATTGGTATTCTGGAAATTCTTCAGTTTGGATCCTTGATGATCCTGATTTTCATGGCCTTGGTTGTTTTGGGCCATTTGAGCGATCTGATGCAGAGTTGCTAGGTTGGCTTGGCGATCTTCCCTACTAGCTTCACGGTCGGCAACTAGCATCTGCATAATCTGCAGCATCGGGTCCTGCGATGAGCTGCTCCCTCCGGGGTTTCCACGAGTCATCTGAAGATTGAGATAGATAAAGGGGTAAGAGGGAAGTTCTAAGGTTCATGGCTTTGATTTCAAAGCTAGAACTTTGAGTTTGACTCAGGTTTTGTAACTAACTTCATTTCATTCATTCAAGCAAAGCACACGATACAAACACACAAACACCACAATAACAAAGGAAAACATATGGTTTTAAGAACCATTCTGCAAGCTACGATACAATGGGACCGATACTCCTCATGCTACGATAGTGCTCTAGTGCATCTATTCATCATCGATGAAGTCGGAGTCATCATCGTTGGTGTAGAAGTCCACAGCATCCTCCTCCAGAAAGTCATCATCATTGCTGAGGTAAGAGTCCATATCTCCCTGGATGTCTTCACCTTCCTCTTATTCTTCTTTTGCTGCAAGCTGAGCTTCTTGCTCCTTGATTGTCTTCTCGAGGTCAGCCACCTTCTTGCGAAGACGGTCGATGGTGCGATCCTTCTTTGCACGTTGACGGCAAAGAGACTGACTATCCTTGACGAGCAGTGAGAAATTCTGGGCCTTCTGGGCAACAAGGGCGAGGTTGTGGTTGGCGAACTCTCTAGCATTGTCCAATTCCTTCTGTCTGTTGTACAGCAGGAAGTCGAGGTTCTCCACTTGACGCTTCAACTCCGGGTGACTTGGCATCTCCATGGGCATTCCCATAAAATCACGCCTTGCATAGTGAGCAAAGCGGGTTCCTTGGATTTGGTTGACACTCATGCCACACAGACGTGCGAGAGCTTCATGCATGGCCCTGGCTAATCCATCTAGCCAGTTGTTCTCTCTCACAGAGAACTGGATCCTCCTGGTCGTTGGTGCTTCTATCTTGCCTTGAAGATCAGCGGTGAGTAGCCATTGTAAGTCTCCTCCTAGGGGTCCAGGAAGTTGAGCTCCCAGAAACTCTGAATGCGGGCGTCCCAAGTACTCCGATAGTGCATCCAGATCCCTTTCGAAGATCAGTTCGCCTCCGTTGCCCAACTGGTAGAACTTATTGAACTGAGTTTCCATCTATAAGAATTGAGGATGAGAAAGTTAGTGAAGTGATCAAGTGTGTCAAAATTTTATGTAGTAATGTAAGAATTTGGAGGAACATGATTTTTTTGAGAGAAAGAATTTCCCAAGGGTAAGAGAGGAAATAGTTTTCATAAGTACTCACTTTGGTTTTTGAAACTAGGTTTTCGTTCAGACGTCCATTCTAACCAGGGTCTCCTATGGTCAGGATGGCTCTGATACCAACTTGTCAACACCTAGATTTTTAATCCCAGATGCATGTTATGCCATACATCGCAAACCCAGGATTACCATTTTTGCGAGACATAACATATTGGATATCATAGTACATCATCCATTACAAACAATAATAAGGTCTGACACGAATAAAGGATCTCATGATCCAGTCTTAATACAACAAGATGCGGAATAATTAATAAGCGTAGCGGTGGGGTCCATCTTCAGGGTCACAGGCAATGCTGACGATGGAAGATAGTCCTAGTTATCATAGCCGTCCTACTGTCCTTCCTCTTGGTAGTCTCCTTCATAGTCTGGCCATGGGAACAACCAGGGACAAAAGCCATGAGTACTCTTTAAGTGCTCGCAAACTATCACTAACAAGTAAGGTAGTTCTAGTAGGATTGCTAACTCTAAGTTTATTGGTAAAGTTAAGTTTGAAACCTAAGCTGAGTTCAGAAACAAAGAAAGATAAAATAATGTTTGAAATCACCTAAGTGGGAACTTAATTGTTATAGTCACAACTCTGTTGTGGTCAAGTCATGTCAAAATTCATTTCATAAGTCATTTTGAAATAATCTGACAATGGAACAGTATGGCCACTCCAACTATCCATAACCGCGAACGTGGCTATTCGAATAGTTTGACACTCTGTAGAGGTGGTACACTTTCACCACAAGATTCGATACATCTGTCAAGGATAACCCTGAATCAGCATACTTAGTATGCAGATAATCAAACATAACCTTTCCTTTACACACCCTAGTATAAGCACCTCTCCTATGAGTATGGCCTCCCAACCATGACCATCTGTCATCTTGGGCACTGCATAGGTGGACAACATTGAGAGGTAGCCTCAGCTCAAACCTCTCTCGCGAAGGAACTAATACTAATGCATATAAACTTCCGGCTAAACCTTACCCAATTCAGGTATTGTGGTTGTACGGTAAAATTGGAATGGTATCGCATCCGAACCCAACCATCAGTTTTGTAAAAGGGCTAAGGCTCATGCCTCAACATTTTCATCATCATAAACCATTTGTGTTTCTCAACACATGTCAAAACATCTCAATAGAATGACTCATCATTCCAGGGTTTCCACAAGTCATTTTCACCAAGTACTCCCATCTAAAGTGAATCAAGTTTTGGTTTAGCTCTAAACTATTAAGTTAAGAGTGTTCACTACTATGGGATGCTAATCTCAATCACATGCCATAGAATGACATCTAAATCTAACTAGATAGGTCAAATTTTATTCTTTTTATGCTACCTTTAAACAAGTAAAGGACTTTGGTAAAGTAAAGAAGGTAAAGCTTGGAAATAAACTTGGACTCAGTATAAGTCAAAATGGTATAACCAAAGCATGCCTAATGCCTTTGCTTAGGTTATCCAACTAGCAAGGGTTATCTTGCATTGTTAATAGTGGCTTGCTAGTATAATACATGCAAGTGTTAGCTTGCCAATAATATCTTGCCTTGGGTAGTGCAGTGGTTGAAGTTTTCTTCCTCCTCCTCTTGGTAGAACTCCTCCTCCTCGAAAGCTTGGTTGTTACTATTGTCTATAAATACATACGGGGTACACAATCACCAAACAATGCGTAACTAGTCTACTTAGCACACTAAGTCACACATTTGATGATCTATTATCATCACAAGCATCACAAGGTATTAATTAACTAGCCTCATTCTTTTTATTTCAGAAAAGTAATTTCTACTCATTGAAAATTAACTAAAATTCAATATTCTCCAATTAAAATATTGGATCGTGTGGACACATGTCATCACCATATATTCTAACATATGGGAATGTGATTTAAGGGTTGGATCATATTTTAATAAGTTTAAGTTTAATATTTAATGATTTAAAGTGACTAGAAATGCCTATATAGCATTATTTTGGTACTAGTCCAAAGTCACCGCATGCAAACCTTAATATTATTATATATTCATATAGGTATGGTTAAATGTGATTTTTGAGAGTTGGAATCAACTCAAAAGCTATTATGGTTGATTTTATAAAAATGTTTGAATGTGCAAATGTTTCTGTTATTTTTACTAGGAGAGATCTCTAACTCTAAATGATTTAAATCCAACGAGCTTGGATAGAGATTTAAATTATATTTCCAATAAAATTGGAATCACTCAATTTTGATTTGTAAATTCTCTGAATTGATTTTTGAACTAAGGGACATAACTAAGTTTTAAATAAAATAGAAAAACCTATATTTGAATTACTAGGTCAGCGCGGGAAACTAAATGGGCCGGCCTAGTGACGCTCAGCGGCGCAGCAGGCAACTGACAAGTGGGGTCCACATGTCAGTGGTACTTAAAACCCGAAGCGGTACGGGGCGATTAGGACCACAAGATCTACGGTCCATGGTCGTCGTCGACGACGGACTCATCGCCGGCGAGACTGAACCCTAAGCGGTCGGTGGGGGTCTACTGGGGACGTACTAGGGCTCCAGCTACTGCGGCAAGGCGGGCAAACGAACTGGTGGACGACGGCGGTCTCAGACGAGGTCGCGGCAGGTGTTGGGGTGGATGAAGTTGGCTACAACATCTCCTCCTTTGCAGTGGCTGCGTCCGGTGGAATTCCGGCGATGGGCTGCTCGAGCGGCTCTGGTGAGAGAGGGGAAACGATCAGTATATAGAGGGGAGTGGAATGGTGTGGCAATTGAGGCTGGGGGTGCCCTCCTAATATAGGCTCGACGAGGGGACCGACGGGTGTGGGCGGAGCTCGTCGGTGACGGCGATACAGGGGGCTACCAGCGTGGGCGAGGTAGGCGGATGGTTGGCGGTCTGCTGGCGGTCCTCTATGGTGTAATGGAGATTCTAGGGGTGGTGCCTAACGGTCGGGAGCTTCCCGCGCTCTGAGGGACAAAGGCGGTGGTCGACGCGGCTCCCGGCGACTGTGGGTCGCGCAGCGGTGCACGATCATGTCTGACGGGTTGGTGGGTTTATGTCGGAGTGGCGCACACGATTTGGTGCTGAGGCGTGGTCTGTGGTGTGCTGGCGGCAAGGGCGCTCTGGCGTGCGCTGCACATGGCGCAGAGAGAAAGGGCGGCGCTTCTCTAGGGTGGTCCAAGGGCTGGCTTTGGCCGTGGGGTGGACAGGGAGTCACGGTAGAGTTGGGCGGAGCAAGTGGGCAAGCTGGAATGGCGTGGCGCGGTCTGTTGCCAGCTGAGCATGCTCGGCCATCGACGACCAAATTTGGGCGGCGCGCCACTACTGCTAGCGATGAAGGGGAGCTTGTTGATGGTTTGGTTGGAATGAGGGGAGTCATGGGAGAGTAGAGAGGGTTGAATGGGGGACAAGAGATCAATTGACAACATTATTAGTTAGGCTAGAATTTTTTTGCCTGGCACCTGTTCGATCAAATGGCCACATGAACAAAATATTTGAATTTTTGGATGATTTTTGGTGGAGTTCTTTATCTTATGCTTAAGCATCTAGGTTTGCTTGGGATTTTGAAATGGAGTTCTATTGAGTGGTTTTTGAAAAAGTGTGATCTATACATATGAACTAGATTCAATTTTCAAATGTCATTTAAATTTAGAGTTTAAATGTTTTTGGGAGATCACAAAGTGGGCCTTGGCAGATCACTACTTCTACTAGCAAGGGGTGCAAAGAACCACAATCATTTCTGTTGGGAATTGAGTGCTAGGAATAGCCCAAGTGGGCTAGGTGATTAAAATGGCAAAAGTGACCATTTCCATTATTTATTCTTTTTTATTTCTTTTTGTTTGGGATTTTCTTGGGGATGATATAAATGATGTGCAATTCACCTTAGAATCATTTTACAATCAATAGATCACTCAAACATGGCATCTCAAACAACTCCTAATTTAAAAGCACACACATATGAATGCTTAAATATTTTTAAATGGAAAAGTTTTTGTTGACTCTCAGTTTGATGATTTGGATCTTAATACTCTTGGATTAATGTTTTGGGATGTTACATGAGGGTACCCCCTCCATCGGACAAACCTCGCACGACCCCTATAGCCTCTTTCACAGGGGACCACTAGGATAAGCACAACTCTACGGCTTTCTCCTCGAGAGGGTTATGGGGCGCCTCTTGAGGGTACCCTCGCTAGTGGACAAACCTCATGTTGCTCCGATGGTCCCCTCCTGGGAAGGCCGGCAGGATAAGCGATCCACGAGGACACGCTCACATGGTAGGCCTCGCCTCCGGTAGCCCTTCAAGTGGTGCGCAGACCTATGGCCCCTCCTCAAGAGACCTACATGAGGCTCGTGGGGGCTTCTCCTGATGGCGACAAAGACCCGCACGAAACCTATCAATTCGACCATGAGGGGCCCGTATCGTTTCCTCTCTGGAGCCATGGTTCAGCCGCCTGACTCAGGGGCTGGTGATTCTCGACACGATCTGACAAGGTGCACAAAAAAGGCAATCGCAGGAGGAAACAGCTGGAAGGAGTTCATTACAAGCCGCACTGATGACTGCAAGTGCACATATCGTTTGTAGCTAGTTTAGAAATAAAGATATCGATCCCACATGGAGCAGGAGTCTAAAGTCTGATAACTCTTGAAATTAATATGACACTAGTAATGCGAAATAAAGTTCTGAGTGCCAAGATAAAATACGAGTATTGCGTAAAAGGGTGTTTTTGGGTTTGTGGTATAAGAGTAGTAATAAGTAAAGTAAAATAGCTGAATACAAAAATTAAGTATCACGTATGTAAGAGAGATTGGAACTGCAATAGGGGAAAAGCGTTCTCAGGGAGTAGCGGATTCACCACTTGCATTATAAGGATCTAAGGTAAAGATTATTATCATGAACATTCTCAACTATGTATGTGTGGGAGGAACTCCCTATTTGGACAAATAGGCAACAACCGCTGCTCACATCATCCTCATAACCATAGCAGTCAACAATCGACATCAATCGAATTACTACGCTATTAAGGGACGTAATCCCGTAGGACATATCCCATGGCATGGATAGTGTTCCATGAGTTTCCTCGATTTCCCAAGTTGATACGTAAGGAGTGCCAACAACTTTATAGTCACTGTAAGTGCTAACACACCTCCGTCTACCAACAAGTAGTTCCCTCCATCAAGTCCCCATGAGAGGCAAATATTGAGAGGTCGACTTCTCTCAACATCAAGATGAAGACAATCTAACACATGGTCACAATGATGAATATCATAATAAACTTTATCTTATTTCAATCTCATACTAAGGTTTCTCCATCTCCCCAAGAACTAATGATCTACTCATACATGGAGGCAATCAACATCATGGCAATAACAATGGAATCTATCATAGATGAATAGTACTTGTATAAATCCACAACGAGTATGGAAATTATAACAAGATCTAGACAAGATGTAGATGGGATGGATGGAGACGGTGGTGATGAAGCGGTGGATGATGAAGATAGATGCCTTAGCCTCCCGGATCTGCACAGGGCGAAGATGGATCCCCGATGGACAAGTTTCCCCTCCAGATGCCTTCCGGAGGCAGGTTTCTGCGATTTCTAGGTGTTCTGTATGTCGTCTCCCTGATCGAGTTGCATGGGGTGAAACTATTTGAGAATGCGGTGGTGGCGCCAACTATACGGCAGGAACTATGCAGCTAGAAAATTTATTCCTACCGTATAGTTGGTCGTTAAACCGTCTGTCTCCCTTGATCGCTTTGGGTTTTCTTCTAGTATTATTAATATTTCCCAAATAAGTGATTTACGTTGTTTTTGACTCCTTTTCTCCTCAGTACAACTGCTTCAAGAATTGTGTCCATTGTATCCATCATTTGTCCTGATCCTGGTGAAAACAGACATAAAATGTGCGCGGGAGCACCATAAAATACCAAGATCCTACATCTACAATGCAAAATAACAATATAAAACATGATGCAAATATGCACTCATCAATTTCCCCAAGATTAGACTCTTGCTCATCCTGAGCAAGTTTAGCTTAATGGATGTGATCCTCATATTCATGAAGCTAAGTCAATAAAATAAATGAGGCGGTTGCAGCATGTGTTTATCATAAATGATATATAGGAATAAGTTCATGAATAGTACCCTACTAGAACCATCTGAATAGTATTAGGAAGCTTCCACACCTTAGTGATCAATAGTTCACGAAAGATGAATCTCGACATAATGTAAAAGTATTCGGTTCAACCGAATGAGTTAGTGAGGTAGTCCCAAGTGTTTTAGGATTAAGATTTTCACTTGGGATTCAAAATCTCAAAAGTGCCTCTTTGTCATACTACAATATAGTGGTGTATGCCTATTTGCTCTTTCCACATTCGCTCTTTTTCTTCTTTCTTTTTCTTTTATATATGCTCACACTTTTGTTTAAGTGTTGTGCAAAGGAGCTAGCCATACATTCCACTTCATGTAGGAATTCAAAGTTTAACAATCTCAATTATCAAATTCCAATTGTATATGAAGCATCTTCATGACTTGATATTCTACCTCGACTTGTTCTCACTATATTTTTGATAGCACTCTTTGTTTCCTTTGTTCAAGGTTTTCTTTTTCAACTCAACAGATTAGATAATTTTTCTTTCTTTGTAAATCAAACCATGTACTTACAACATATGACCAAATTATCTTTGTATGTTCCATTAATACCAATGGTGTGGAAGACTCCTATTGCTATCATCAAGTGCAAGTAAAATTATACTCAAGCCATTCATATATCCAATAAGACACACACAAACTCAAAATTGCTCCATATATAATAATAAACTCGGAATTTCATAAAAGGGATCGACTATTCCCGAAGGGGATTCTAATGATGCAAACTTATTTCTAGTTTGAACTAATGCAAAAATAGTAATAAAAACTTATAAGATAGATTACAAGGTCTTAAAGATCTCCCCAAGCTTGGAATCAAGCCAGACATGATCAGATAATCCCTTGCGATTATTTGATTCCCTGATTATTGTAGATCACTATGGCGCCATGGCATGTAACACCGTGGTGTGTAGCTTTTTGTGGTATCCTCTAGAGCAGTGATGCGGCTGTAGCACCTGCGCAAATCATATTGTAGCATGTCCACTCTATTTACGAGCTTAGTCACAAATGGGAGGATATCATCCTTCTTCTCTATCAACTTGAGACGGTGGCGAACTTCGACGCGATGAAGTAGTTCCTACTTCTGATATATCTCAAGTGCTCGCACGCAATCCTTGGTCTTGGGAACAACTTCCTCTTCTTCATCCATGATTGATGGATTGGGGAAGTAGAAACCGTTCTTCCACTTTTCTTGAGGCTTCACCCTCATACGAGCACCAATATTAGGCTTCAAGAGTGGCGTTGTCGCTGCATTGCTAGCACCTGCACCAGTATTAGGAATTTCCTTACGCTTATGCGGCCTGGGGTCCGTGGTGATGAACTTAACCGTCTCCACACGCCCTTTTCCATGTGGCTTGGGACCTTCTCTCTCTTCTTGAGTTCTCTTCATCGCCACCCAGTTGATCTCAGGTGGATCATAGACATCACGGTAGATGTAGATGTCACTCCAATCTTTGTCAGAATGATTGTTGTAGAAGCTTGGCTCGATGTACTCCTTGTACCTCGGGCTAAACCTCTCCACTTCCTCGTCGTCGTCCTCCATGGACGGGCTGCTAGAGCGGTCCCTGGAAGGAGCGACGAGACCCAAGGGGGAAGGAGCGATGAGACCCAAGGGTTTTCCATGGCCTGGGGCGACATAGCGCATTGCTAGATTAGTTCCTGGAGATTATGATTAGGGAGAGACAATGGCAGTATATAATGGGGGTTAGAGGTCGGTTAAACTCACGAGAAACACCAAATTGTCGCCCAAGAAAAGAATCTTAACGAAATAGGGAAAGAAATCATGGATTTCGAAGAGTCCTGCCGCGTAACGACCAACTATATGGGCGCGACCCGTATAGCTCCGGCCGTATAGTTCGTTCCGAGAAGATATTTCCAAATATCTTGAGTTCAGGTCGGTTAAGTTACGACTCGGAACCGACAATAACATTTTTTTCTAGATAATAACGAAAAGGCAAACGAAAAACGTCTGGTAGTTTAACGACAAACTATACTGCCAGAATATTGGTTCTGGTCGTATAGTTGCGACCGTATAGATACAAACACCAAAAATTAAAAGTGCCTGAGAGTTCAATGACCAAATATACGGCCAGAATTATTTCATCCGGTCGTATAGTTGTGCTTGTATAGTTCTAGACATCAAAAAAAATTCACAAAGAAGATACAGAGAGTTTAACGACTAACTATACGGCAGGAGCTTCCTCTCCGGTCGTATAGTTCCGCCCGTATAGTTGTTAAAAACCCTCAAAAACTTCAAAAAAAAACAAAAGGAATTCAAAGGGAGAATTTTTAGGAGTAAAATCAATGAAAATAAATCACTTATTGGAGTAAGAACACTTACCTTGATCTTACCGTTTACTTATTCGGGGATGAAAAACTCTTCTAACAACAAAGACTTCTTCACTTTTGAAGGAATTGACCTTAGTTCATTGGATAATTCTCATAAACAAAAATCACTAGGACTAAAGTTCTTCTCAATAAGATTGGTGTCTTGCTAAGCAAACATGGACACTGCATTCAACATCTTTCTTTCCTACCTCTACATAATCTGCAACTCAAATTCTTGAAGTAAAAGAATCCAACAGATCAGTCTTGGCTTATGGTCTTTCCTCTCAAGGAGTTCTTTTAAACCATCACGATCTGTATGAACTCTCACTTTTGCATCAACTATATAAGAACGAAATTTATCACTAGAGAAAATATAGCGAAAAGTTCCTTTTCTTCCTTAGGATAATTCTTTTGAGCACCATTAAGAGTTCTACTAGCATGATGTATAATATTAAATCTACGACCAATGTGTTGTCCCAGAGTTACTCCTACAACATCATCACTAGCTTCACATATTAAGTCAAAATTCGTATGCCAAATAGGAGGTTTAATAATAGGAGCATGGGATAAATCATTCGTGAGTTTATCAAAGGCTATAAGACATTTATCATCAAAATTAAATCTTACTCCCTTTTGTAGGAGGTTAGTCAAAGGTTTAGATATTCTAGAGAAATTTCTAATGAACCTTCTATAAAAACCCAGATGACCAAGGAAATTTCTTATACCCTTAATATCTCTAGGTGGTGGAATTCTCTCTATGGCCTCAAACTCAGCTCTATCCACTTCAATTCCCTTACCTGATACCTTATGTCCAAGGACTATACCTTATTTGACCATAAAATGGCACTTCTCCCAGTTTAGAACAAGATTGGTTTCTTTGCAACGCTGCAAAACTCTTTTGAGATTATCCAAGCAACTAGTAAACAAAGTTCCATAGATAGAAAAGTCATCCATAAATACTTCTCTTACCAGTTCAATAAAATCCGCAAAAATAGCAGGCATGCATCTTTGAAAAGTAGCTGGAGCATTACATAAAGCAAAAGGCATACGTTGGTAAGCATGTAAACCATAAGGACTAATGAAAGTTGTTTTAAGTTGGTCATCCGGATGAACAACTATTTGAGAAAAACCAGAGTATCCGTCTAGGTAGCAAAAATGAGTGTGGTTTGCTAACCTTTATAAAGTTTGATCTATGAACGGTAAATGATAGTGATCTTTCCTAGTTTCTTTATTCAGTTTCCTGAAGTCTATCTACATTGTATGCCCAACAATAGTTCTAGTAGGTATCACTTCATTGTTTTCATTAGGAACAACAGTAAAACCGCCCTTCTTAGGGACACAATGAACAAGACTTACCCATTCACTTTCTTTAACATGATAGATTATACTTGCGTCTAGTAGGCGTAAAATTTCTTTCCTTACCACTTCCTTCATTTCAGGCTTCAATCTTCTATTAAATTCCGCAACTGGTTTAGCACCTTCTTCCAAATATTTAATGGACGATTATCATGGGACTAATGCCCTTCAAATCATCCATTGAGTACCCAAAGGCTTTTCGATGCTCCTTGAGTATTTTCATGAGTTCTTATTCTTCTTCTCTTGAAAGCTTAGCACTAATAATAATAGGAAATTTATTTGTATCATCTAAAAACCTGTATTTAAGATTATCTGGTAGAGTCTTCAACTCTGGGGGTGGTAATTCCTCGTCCCCTATCTATTCTGGCTCTTCAAAAGCCTAATCAGTTGGAGGCCCTATAATGGGAAGTGAATCTGTAACATCCCAAAAATATTAAGCAAGATTATCAAGTTCTAATCACCCAAGTTTAGGGTTAACAAAAACTTTTATTATTAAATTGAATATGAGTGTATGTGTGATTTGCATTAGTGTATGAATGAGTGAAATTGCCATGTTTGATTGCTACAAATGATAAGGAATGGTTTAAATATGAATACTAC
Source organism: Avena eriantha (assembly GCA_910589775.1). Taxonomy (NCBI): domain Eukaryota; kingdom Viridiplantae; phylum Streptophyta; class Magnoliopsida; order Poales; family Poaceae; genus Avena; species Avena eriantha. Next base: position 48,990,481 of record OU342746.1, on the reverse strand, counting down.
ATCATCTAGGCCAATTACAAACCAAATCAAAAGAAAAAAAATCAAATAAGGATCATATGATAATATGGTCATTTTGACCAAAATTAACCACTAGACCACTTTCAGTGTTTCTAGTAAAAGATTTCTAACAGAAACTTTTCCAATTCTTTTCACCCCTTGCTAGACCAAGTAAATGTGAACCCAAGCCCACTTTACAAACCAACAAAAACAAATTCCAAATCTATTTAAAGGACATTGCAAAATTGAATCAAGTTCATATGCATAGATCACCATTTTGCAAATACCACTCAAATCAATTCACTTTGACTTTTCCAAGCAACCATGGACTACCAAGCATAAGATCAGAACACTCACCAAATTTCATTCAAAAATTTTAAATTTTAATTCATCCAGCCATTTGGTCGAGCACTTGGCAGACACAGAAAACCCTAGCCTAACTTCTACTGTTTTGAGCAGTGATCACTCACCCATTTGTCCCCTCTTCACTCCCCTGGTCTCCCCCAACACCTAGCAGCGCAGGACATGCTTCCCCCCTTTGCTATTGCGCCAGTGCAGTGCCGCCCGAAGATTGCCGCGCCGGTCGACCCAGAACAACTCGCCACAGCCATCGCCACCCTCGTCCATTGTCCAAGAGATAGGCCACCATCCACCGCCACCCTCTATCCAACCCTCGACCACGGGCCAGCCGTGGACTACCCGAGAATGTCGCGTCCATTTTTCTGCCCACCATGCCAAGAGAGCGCCAGAGCGCCACAGCCGACTAGCACACACAGGCCGTGACTCGCCCTCTCTGCACGTGCACACACTCGTCGTGATACTAGATACCCCCCCGGGCACGCCCGTTCGCCGTCGAGTAGACCGTAGACGTTGTACGGCGTCTCGAACACCACCGCTCCCGCGTAGAGCATCGACCTTTCCTGACCATTCTCGACCACCCCTTACTGCGCCATTAAGCGTGGGACGACCGCCCTGAAGCACCGCGTCGACCCCTACCCTCAGCCACGCCAATAGCTCGATGTACCACCGTCACCGGAGGAGCCAAACCATCCCGCACTGTCCCCTTCGCCGGTGTATAAACAGATGCCACCCTAGCCTCAATTCGCGACACCATCCCACTCCCCACTCATCACAGAACCTCCCACACCTCTCCCCGGAACAAGGCGAGCAACAGCCCGCCGGAATTTAGCCAGAGTCCGCCGCTGCAGAGGAGGAACGAAGCCGTCAATTGGAGCCACCCTAGGAGCTGCCGTGACCGCGCCTCGAACCGCCGTCGACGACAACCCCATTCGCCCCCATCGCCGGCCCTAGCTAGAGCCCTGGTGAGCCCGCACGTACCCCCACCGTCATGTTAGGGTTCGTTTCTCGTTGGAGCTGTTCGCCGGAGACGACGAACCATGGCCATAGATCCTAGTCTAATCGCACGACCTAGATTGAAACATACCATTTCGGGTGAGATGAGCCACTGACTATTGGGACCCCCTGTCAGCAGCCTGCTGCACCAGCAGAGTGCGGCTGGGCCGGCCCGTTTACTTTCCCGCGCAGAGCCTGTTGATTCAAATAGGATTTTTCCAATTTAGTTAAAACTAGATTCTATCAGTAGATTCAAAAATCAATTCAAAGAGATTCAATGAACCAAATTGCATGATTCCAATTTTGTTAGAAAGGTATTCAAAATATCTACCCAAGCCCGTTGGATTCAAACCATTTAAAATTATAGACCACCTATAGTAAAAATAACAAGACAGAGGCTTTTGCCACTCCAAACATTTTTTAAAAATCAACCATAAATGCTTTTGAGTTGATTCCAACTCTCAAAAATCACATTTGACAAGATCTATCTGAATATGTAAGAATATATAGGTTTACATGCAGTGATCTTGGACTATTACTAAAAGAATGCTATATAGGTATTTCTAGTCACTTTAATTTTATTAAATAGTAATTTGAAACTTTATAAAATGTGACCACCACTCTAAATCACATTCCCAAGTATTAGAATATGTGGTGATGACATGTGTCAACATGATCCCATATTTTAATAGGAGAATATTAAATCTTAAGTATTTTCAATGACTAGAAATTACTTTTCTAAAATGAGATAAATAAGACAAGGTCTTTATTTCATGTGATGATTGTGATGATGCTAGATCATAAAGTGTGAGCCTTAGTGTGCTAAATAGAAGTAGTTAAGTATTGTTTGGTGATTGTGTACCTCGTATTCATTTATAGACGCTAGTACCGACCCGGGATACGAGGAGGAGGAGTACTACGAAGAAGAAGAGAACTTCAACCACTGCACTACTCAAGGAAAGCTAACACTTGCAAGTTTCATAAAAATGCAAGCTAGAACTATGAAAGCCATCCTTGCAAGATAACTTATGCAAGATGCATTAGGCATGATTGGTTGTACAACCTTGATTATACCCATCCCAAGTTTTACTTACAAGCTTTATTTTCCTTTACTTTTACCAAAGTTCTTTACCTCTAGTTAGTGTTTTGTGAGTTTTGGAAAATAGGATATATATCATAAAGAGTATAAAACTAGGCCTATCTAGTTATACTTAGATGTCATCAAAAGGCATAAAACTAGAGTTGGATAGTTACACTTGATTAGAACCCCTCATTAGTGAAGACCCTCAACTTTAGTGGCTAGTGCTAAGCATAAAAGTCGATCACTTTAGATGGGAATACTTGGTGAAAATGATTATGAAAACCATGGAATGATGATTCATTCTATTGAAATGTTTTGACATGTGTTCAGAAACACAATGATTGATGATGAAAATGTTGAGGCATGAGCCTTGGCCCTTTACAAAAACAGATGGTTGGGTTCGGATGCGATACCATTCCAATTTTCCCGTACAACCACAATACCTAAATTGGGTAGGGCTTAACTGGAAGTTTATATGCCTTAGTATGGGTTCCCTTGTAGAAGATGTTGAGTTGAGGCTACCTTGTGTGAATGTCCACCTATGTAGTGCCCAGGATGTCAGATGGCCATGGTTGGCAGGCCAAGCTCATAGGGGAGGTGCCTATACTGGAGTGTGTAATTGAAAGGTTATGATTGATTATCCGACTACTAAGTATGATGATTCAAGGTTATCCCTGATGGATGTATAGAATTTTGTGGTGAAAGTGTACTACCTCTGCAGAGTGTCAAACTATTCGAATAGCCGCGCCCGCGGTCATGGACAGTTGGAGTGGCCATACTGTTCCATTGTCAGATGTTTTCAAAATGACATGTCAATTGAACTATGGCTTTGACTTGACCACAACAGGGTTGTGGACATGAAAACTAGGTTCCCACTTAGGTGATGTCGAACATTAAATTAGTTTTCTTTACTTCTAAACTCAGTTTGAAATAAACCTGGGTTTTTGCAAATAAACATAGAGCTTAAGATTCCTACTAGAACTACCTTAATTGTTAGTGATAGTTTGCGAGTACTTAAAGAGTACTCATGGCTTTGTCCTTGGCTATTCCCGTGGCCAGACTATGAGGAGGACTATCAGGAAGATGGATAGCAAGAGGTCTATGACAACTAGGATCATCTCCCATCGTCAGCATTGCATGTGACCCTGAAGATGGAGCCCCTACCACGTTTACTTTCCGCTGCTTTGATTGTATTAAGACTAGATCATGGGATCCTTTATTTCTAAGACCTTTATTGTGATTTGTAATGGATGATGTACTATGGTACCAATTCTGTTATGTCTCAGAAAAATGGTAATCCTAGGATTGCGAGGTATGGCATAACATGCATCTGGGATTAAAAATCCAGGTGTTGACAAGTTGGTATGAGAGCCATCCTGACCATAGGAGACCCTAGTTAGAACGGACGTCTGAAGTCTGAACAAAAACTTAGTTTCAAAACAAAAGAAGTGAGTATTTATGAAAACCTATTCCCACTCTTATCTTTGAGATTCTTTCAAAAAATATCATGTTCCTCAAAAGTTCTTGCAATTCTACATAAAATTTGACACACTTGATCACCCCACTAACTTGCTCACCCTAAATTCTTATAGATGGAGGTAAAGTATAGCAAGTTCTACTAGCTGGGAAATGGAGGCCACTTGATCTTTGAGAGGGATCTAGATGCACTCGTAGAATATCTTGAGCTCCCGCACCCAGAGTTCTTCGGGGCCCAACTCAACGATCAAGTGGGAGAAGAACTACAGTGGCTGATAATTGCAGATCTCAGAGGCAAGATGGAAGCACCCACTTCGGAGAAGATCCAATTCAGCTTGAGGGAGAACCACTGGCTAGACGGAATAGCCGGGGCCATGCATGAAGCTCTTTCCCGTCTATGTGGGAAAAACATCAACCAGATCCAGGGAACTTGCTTTGCTCACTACACAAGGCGTGATTCTATGGGAATGCCATTGGAGATGCCAAGACACCCAGAGCTAAAGCACCAGGTGGATAATCTCGACTTCATGTTGTATGATAGGCAGAAGGAGTTGGACAATACTCGTGCCTACGCCAACCACAACTATGCCATTGCAGTCAAGAAGGAGGAGACCCTCGCCATCCTCGCCAAGGAGCGCCAGTCACTTCATTGTCAGTGTGACAAGAAGGATCACATCATCGATCGTCTTTGCAAGAAGGTAGCCACTCTCGAGAAGACCATCCGTGAACAGGAGATACAGCTTGAAGCGAAGGAGGAGGAAGGTGAATATATCCAGGGAGATCTCTACTCTTACCTCAGTGATGGTGACGACTACCTGGAGGACGATGCCATGGAGTTCCACACTGATGATGATTCCGCCTTCATTGATGATGATTAGATGCACTTGAGCACTACCATAGGAATGGGTTGTATCCGGTCCCACTGTATCGTAGTTTCACAGAATGATTCTTAAAACCATCTGTTTTCTATTTGTGTTGTGGTGTGTGTTTGTATTGGGTGCTATGAATTAATGAATGAATGAATGAATGATAGGAAGTTGTTAGTTTGCAAAACCTGAGTCAAACTCAAAGTTTAAAACTTTTGAAACAAAACCTTGAACCTTAGAGCTTTCCCTCTTATCTCATTATCTATCTCAATCTTCAGATGACTCGTGGAAACCCTGGAGGAAGCAATTCATCTCAGGACCCAATGCTACAGATTCTGCAAATGTTAGTTTCTGACTGTGAAGCTAGTAGAGCTCCGCCAAGCCAACTTAGCCACTCTTCAATAGATAGCTCAGATGGCCCACAATAATCAAGTCCATGGAAAGCAAGATCATCATGGATCCAAGCTCAAGAACTTTCATAATACCAAACCACCTATATTTAGTAAGTCTGAGGACCCCTTAGATGCTGATGACTGGCTGCAAACTATGGAGAACAATTTGGAGGTCGCAGGAGTTGAAGCCAATGAAAAAGTACTGTTTGCCACCCATTATCTAGCAGGAGATGCAAGAGCCTGGTGGAATAGTACTCATACCATGAACGAAGGTCAGATGATGACTTGGGAAGAATTCAAGATCAAGTTCAGCCGCACCCATGTGCCCCAAGGTTTGGTCACCAGGATGAGGGATGAGTTCAGGGAATTGAAGCAAGGAAGAATGACTATGGTGGAATACCGTGACAAATTCTTATCTTTAGCTAGATATGCCCCTGATGAAATTAGCACCAAAGAAAAGAATAATGAAAGGTTCCTAAGTGGATTACATGATGAGATGCAGACAGTGTTAGTCAACATTTGCGGATCTAGAAGAACTAGTGGACTCTGCCATCTAGATGGAAGGAAAGATCAACCAACCCAATGACAACCGTAAGCGTCGCATGATGCACCAGCCTGGATCCCATCATACCTAGAAGTACATCCCCAACCCGTCTGCAGGATATGCCCCAAGAAACAACAAACCCCCTTGTACCGTCCAAACTACCCCAATCGTGGCGGAGGAAACTTGAAGTCTAGAGGAAACCACAACAATAACCCCGGCAAATCCAATAACTTCAATCATGCACCGCCCAAGTCCAACAACAACAACAATAATGCCCCAAGGACTGGAAGCAATGTTGTGCCTATTGCAGGAAAAGACAAGTCCATGATTACTTGCTTTGAATGCGGGGTCAAGGGTCACTACTCCAACGAGTGCCCCAAGAAGCTTGCATCAGTCACCAATGTGAATGCACCCGCTCAGCAGCAACACCATGTTCAGCCTGGAAGGAGATTTCCCCAGGGAACTCGCTCAACCACAACGACCGTCTGTTCCACATGAATGCTGAAGAAGCTCAGGAAGCGATAGTTGTCGTGCTGGGTATGTTTTCTGTTAACTCAGTACTTGCAAGAGAGTTGTTTGATTCTGGAGTATCGCACTCGTTTGTTACAGAAGAATTTGCATGCACTAGTAAGATTCAACCAAAAAAATTGAAGCATGTTATGATAGTTCAAATACCTGGTTCAACCACCAAAGCTAGAAAAATTTGCAAGGTTGTACCTATCAAAATCCATGGCATAGATTTTTATGCTAATCTAATAATACTTGGAACCAAAGGATTGGAAGTAGTACTAGGAATGGATTGGATGTCGAAACATAAAGGATTAATCGACTGTGCCAAGAAAGCCATAACCATGACCAGTAGCACTGGAGTATCAGTAGAGCATGTATCTGAGAAACTGCCCCGTCAATTCAAATGCAACAAGAGTCTAGCCCAACCAACCATAGACCAAGTCAGAGTAGTCTATGAATACCCCGACGTGTTCCCAGATGAATTGCTCGGTATGGCCCTAGATCGGGATATCGAGTTCATGATTGGACTAGTTCCTGGAATTGGACCCATAGCTCAGAGACCTTATGGTATGACCCCATCTAAATTAGTGGAGCTGAAGAAACAACTCGATGCTATGCTGGAGAAAGGTCTGATTCAACCAAGCGCATCGCCATGGAGATCGCCTGTTTTGTTTGTGGATAAGAAAGATGGAGGTAACCATTTGTGCACGGATTACCGGAAGATGAATGATGTCACCATCAAGAACAAGTACCCACTGCTGAAGATAGAAGATCTGTTTGATCAGTTGACTGGTGCTAGAGTGTTTTCTAAGATTGATCTTAGAACTAGTTATCATCAACTCAAGATTCATGCAACGGATATCCCAAAGACCGCCTTTACTACCAGATATGGATTGTATGAGTACACTATCATATCTTTTGGATTAACCAATGCCCCCGCTTATTTCATGAATCTCATGAATAAGATTTTTATGAACTTCCTAGATAAGTTTGTCGTTGTTTTTATCGACGATATTCTGATATATTCCAAGTCAGAAGAAGACCATGAGCTACACCTGAGAACCATCCTTGAAACCCTTATAGAACATCAGTTGTATGCCAAGTTTAGAAAATGTGAGTTCTGGTTAAGGGAAGTAGGATTCCTAGGACATATTGTGTCAGCAGGAGGAGTCGCTGTCAATCCCACCAAGATCAAAGATGTTGAAGAATGGAAAGCTCCAACCACTCAAACCCAAGTCCGTGCATTTATCGGATTAGCGGGATACTACCACAAGTTTGTTGAAGGATTTTCGAGCATCGCCAGACCGATGACCCAGTTATTGAAGAAAGATCAGAAGTTTGAATGGATGGACAAATGTAAAGCAAGTTTTCAAGAGCTCAAGAAGAGATTGATTTCAGCCCCAATTCTGATTATGCCAGATATCAAGAAGCCCTTTGATGTATATTGTGCTGCATCCTAGATTGGTCTCGGATATGTGTTGATGCAAGAAGGCAAGGTTATAACATATATGTCCCAACAACTGAAGCAACATGAACAAAACTACCCTACCCATGACTTAGAACTAGCAGCCGTAGTTTTAGCATTGAAGACATGGCGTCATTACCTTATGGGTAAGCGCTGTGAGATTTATTTGGATCACAAGAGTTTGAAGTATATTTTCACCCAGAAGGAGATGAATATGAGGCAAAGGAGATGGATAGAGTTAATCAAGTATTATGACCTTGACATTCACTATCACCCTGGCAAGGCAAGCTAACACTTGCAAGTTTCATAAAAATGCAAGCTAGAACTATGCAAGCCATCCTTGCAAGATAACTTATGCAAGATGCATTAGGCATGCTTGGTTATGCAACCTTGATTATACCCATCCCAATTTTTACATACAAGCTTTATTTTCCTTTACTTTTACCAAAGTTCTTTACCTCTAGTTAGTGTTTTGTGAGTTTTAGAAAATAGGATAGATACCATAAAGAGTATAAAACTAGGCTTAACTAGTTATACTTAGATGTCATCAAAAGGCATAAAACTAGACTTGGATAGTTACACTTGATTAACACCCCTCACTAGTGAATACCCTCAACTTTAGTGGCTAGTGCTAAGCATAAAAGTTGATCACTTTAGATGGGAATACTTGGTGAAAATGATTATGAAAACCTTGGAATGATGATTCATTCTATTGAAATGTTTTGACATGTGTTCAGAAACACAATGATTGATGATGAAAATGTTGAGGCATGAGCCTTGGCCCTTTACAGAAAATGATGGTTAGGTTCGGATGCGATACCATTCCAATTTTACCGTACAACCACAATACCTGAATTGGGCAGGGCTTAACTGGAAGTTTATATTCATTAGTATGGGTTCCCTTGTAGAAGAGGTTGAGATGAGGCTACCTCGTGTGAATGTCCACCTATGTAGTGCCCAGGATGGCAGATGGCCATGGCTGGGAGGCCAAGCTCATAGGGGAGGTGCCTATACTAGAGTGTGTAATTGAAAGGTTATGATTGATTATCCGCCTACTAAGTATGATGATTCAGGGTTATCCCTGACGGATGTATCGAATTTTGTGGTGAAAGTGTACCACCTCTACAGAGTGTCAAACTATTCGAATAGCCGCGTCCATGGTCATGGATAGTTGGAGTGGCCATACTGTTCCATTGTCAGATGTTTTCAAAATGACTTGTGAACTGAACTATGACTTTCACTTGACCACAACAGGGTTGTGGACATGAAAACTAGGTTCCCACTTAGGTGATGTAGAACATTAAATTAGTTTTCTTTACTTCTAAACTTAGTTTGAAATAAACCTACCATTTTGCAAATAAACTTAGAGCTTAAGGTTCCTACTAGAACTACCTTAATTGTTAGTGATAGTTTGCGAGTACTTAAAGAGTACTCATGGCTTTGTCCCTGGCTATTCCCGTGGCCAGACTATGAGGAGGACTATTAGGAAGATGTACATCAGGAGGTCTATGACAACTAGGATCATCTCCCATCGTTAGCATTGCCTGTGACCCTGAAGATGGAGCCCCTACTACGTTTAATTTCCGCTGCTTTGATTGTATTAAGACTGGATCATGAGATCCTGTCTTTTGTAAGACCATTATTATGGTTTGTAATGAATGATGTACTATGGAACAAATTTTGTTATGTCTCACAAAAATGGTAATCCTGGGATTACGAGGTATGGCATAACAGGCATCTGGGATTAGAAATCCGGGTGTTGAGAGAATCGAGTTCATCTTCTAGTTCTTCTAGGGACTTGTCCTCCATAACAATTTATTCATAATTTGAGTCTTCATTTATTTCTTCTTCTTGATTACTAAAGAAAAGAGCTGCCATTTCCTCGATAGTTTTCTCTTTCTCTTCTTGTATTTGTGGAGGCCTGTCTTTAAATTTGGAAAAGTGGAATTCCTTTGTCGCTCCCCCAAGCTTAAGAGACACTATCTCCTTTTTAAAATCAACATAGGCACCTATATCACTCAAAAAGTTCCTTCCAAATACAATTGGGCAAAGAGTGTTAGCTGGCATACCAACAACTAAAAAATCTATAGGAAAGTTTTTGTTGCCAATTGTGACAGTTGCATCTTCAACTACTCCCATTGGAATTCTGACATTTTTATTAGCTAACATAATTGTCATATCAGTATTTTAATTGTAGCCAGTTCTATTTCTTCTTTTATTTCTAAATAGAAATCATAAGATATTACATTAACTTCGGTGCAAAGATCACATAAACCATAATGCGAGGTTTCTTTAAATATACAGGGAAGAATAGGCTTACCCACATCTTTTACCTTTTTATTACCTTCAACCAATACGAAAGTCTCTTCATAAAGTTCAACTATGTTACAATGCGTGTACATAGCCATAATTTCTTCCTTGGTTGCCTCTTTATCTTTGGTTTCTTCCAGATGTTCCAAGACTTCTGGAATAATTTCCTCTTCTTTCTTGTCCTGTGCTGCTTTCACCTGTTCATATTCAAAAATATGCTTATGTGTAGTGTTAGGGAAATTATCTCATATGTTGGCCCTAGGGAGGCCAGTGTTGCTTTAACTTCTCTTTTCTTCTCAGGTTCGGGTCTTTAACAACTTGCAACACAAGATCTGAATCCAAATAAAGTTCTTTAGATAATTCTTTAACATGGCTTTTTTTTATTATAGTCATGAATACAATCATGCTCTATTTCTATGCCTCCTTCACTTCCTAGACCAAAACTCCATGAAACTCTATGATCGCGAATTCTATTAAGTAAAGCTCAAGCTTTAGTTATAGGAATATTCATAAAGGCTCCTTCCGCGAAAGAGTCTAGTTCAATTTTATTAGGTCCATTTAAGCCACCATAAAAGATATGCAATAAATACCATTCAGACAAATCATGATGAGGATATAGGTGAAGTAAATCTTGAAATCTGATATAAGCTCTTACTAGTCCTTCATTAGAATGGTTCTTCCAAGTCATTATGAGACGCCCGATTCCAAAAGATTTTGATAATGGATAATATTTTGCTAGAAATTCACAAGCTAGATTATCCCAAGTAGTAGTGGCTTCTAGGGGTAAAGATCTATACCATGACAGAGTTGTACTAGTCAAAGTCTGACTAAAAAGTTTAACCCTTACCTCATCAGCATCATATCCCGTCAATTGAAAAGTGCTACATATATCTTTGAAACATGCAATATCCTCATATGGATCATGATCTTCTCCATTTCCAGTAAATTGTCTCTTGTGTAGAATACCAAGTAATAGAGGATTTATTTCTCATTGGAGTTGTCTCTTTTATAAATATCATAGGGCTTCCCAAAATGGTTGAGTGGGTTAGTACTAGTCATATGCTCAAACTCCATCATGTTGGTGGAAACCTGTAACTCAAAACAAAACTTAGCAAGACAAAAATAAATAAGCAATAACTAAAAGACCTATAGTGCTTAGCTCCCTGGTAACGGCGCCAGAAAATAGCTTGATGATTGCAAGTGCACAGATCGTTTGTAGCTAGTTTCGAAATAAAGATATCGATCCCACAGGGAGCAGGAGTCTGAAGTCTAATAACTCTTGAAATAAATATTACACTAGTAATGCTAAATAAAGTTCTAAGTGACAAGATAAAATACGAGTATTGTGTAAAAGGGTGTTTTGGGGTTTTTGGTATAAGAGCAATAATAAGTAATGTAAAACAGCTGAATACAGAAAGTAAGCATCGCGTATGTAAGAGAGATTGGAACTGCAATAGGGAAAAAGCATTCTCAGGGAGTAGTGAATTCACCACTAGCATTATAAGGAGCTAAGGTAAATATTATTATCATGAACATTCTCAACTATGTATGTGTGGGAGGAACTCCGTATTTGGACAAATAGGAAGCAACCGCTGCTCACATCATCCTCATAACCACATCAGTCAGCAATCGACATTAATCGAATTACTACACTATTAAGGGACGTAATCTCGTAGGAGGTATCCCATGGCATGGATAGTGTTTCGTGAGTTTGCTCAGTTTCCCAAGTTGATACGTAAGGCTTGCCAACAACTTTATAGTCACTGTAAGTGCTAACACACCTCCGTCTACCAACAAGTAGTTCCCTCCATCAAGTCCCCATGAGAGGCAAATATTCAGAGGTCGACTTCTCTCAACATCAAGATGAACACAATCTAACACATGGTCACAACGATGAATATCATAATAAACTATATCTTATTTTAGTCTCATACTAGGGTTTCTCCATCTCCCTAAGAACTAATTATCTACTCATACATGAAGGCAATCAACATCATGGGAATAACAATGGAATCTATCATAGATGAATAGTACTTGTATAAATCCACAACGAGTACGGAAATTACAACAAGATCTAGACAAGATGTAGATGGGATGGATGGAGATGGTGGTGATGCAGCGGTGGATGATGAAGATCGATGCCTTAGCCTCCTGGATCTGCGCAGGGCGAAGATGGATCCCTGGTGGATGATTTCCCCCTCCAGATGCCTTCCGGAGGTGAGGTTTCTGCGATTTCTAGGTGTTCTGTATGTCGTCTCCCTGATCTAGTTGCATGGGGTGAAACTATTTGAGGAGGCGGTGGCTGCGCCAACTATACGGTGGGAACTATACGGCCAGAAAATTTATCCCATCGTATAGTTGGTCGTTAAACCATCTGTCTCCCTTGATCGCTTTGGATTTTCCTTCTGGTATTATTAATATTTCCCAAATAAGCAATTTACGTTGTTTTTAATTCTTTTCTCCTTAGTACAATTACTTCAAGAATTGTGTCCATTGTATCCATCATCTGTCCTGATCCTGGTGAAAACATACATAAAATGTGCGTGGGAGCACAATAAAATACCAAGATCCTACATCTACAATGCAAAATATTAATATAAAACATGATGCAAATATGCACTCGTCATGCGCCTACAAAATCAAAAGGCCAAAAGCGCTACGACCAAATGACCCACCACAGTAAGCACACCGCTCTCCAGCGGCGCGCCCTCCGCTGCACCTGGAGTTCCTACACACTCTAGAGGTGGCGAGGTTAGTCCACATGGCACAATTGTGGGTCAAATATCGACACCTAGAAGCCCTCCTCTGCCAAGTAGCAGAACATCATCACGAAGCCACGCACGACGGGGTGGTGGGTGATGAAGCGATCCCAGCCGGTGGTGAAGTACATCTCCCCGAGCGAGGGAGCATCAACAATCACGCTCTAGATATTGCCGCCACCAGAATGCTTCACCTGCATGTTTCTAGGCATGTCCCCTATGACTCTATGGGAAAAGCGCATGGGCAGTCCCATCCGGCATCCTAGAGGACGAGGACGAAGTCCATGACCTGCTTAGGCTTGGTTCCCTCCTCGATCTTGATCATGACCATGGAAGGGGGAGGTAAGGGGAAAGCCACAGGAACGAAGCAACCACCCCCTCCGTCACCATGCTCCCTGAATCATCCTCGGGCGCCCCCGCGAGGCCGGTCCCTCCCGCTCTTGCTGGTAGGTTCCTTCCAGCCACCTCGAAAGCACCAGAGGAGGAGGCGACGACCCGGCCAGGGCTTCAACCCCCGCGCCCTGTGTGGCCGCTCCCACGGGGACGTCCTCGCCCGCGTTTCACCGGTGGAGCAGTGGCGCCCTCTGACATCACCCCTTACCCTTCTCTGTGGCGGAAGGCCGAGGATGATCCATGGAGAAGGCCGAGGTTTATGAGGCTCGCTCCCTAGAGTATGGGGAAGAAGGGAAAGTGGGAAGGAGGAGACGTCCGAGAGAAGGCACCTCTGTATCGCCACTATTTGTGTGATGACAGGACGACACGGTGCCTCAAGCACGTGGGCGCAACCGCTAGTCTGGCCCATGAGCCATCATGTCGCCGGGAGCGGTTCCTGAGGCAGGGCATATCTGTTTGCATCCTATGGTTCTGAGAACCTAGACGCTCCAAGTGCACAGCAGAGATGCGTGCGGAAACAGCTACCATGATAGTCATGGCCGTGATAGGGCCCCCCTGTCCTATGGGTCCCTTCCCCCTTCACACCTCCGGGGAGGCACGTGTGAAGCAAGCTCCCCGGGGGCTACTATCTGAGTACTGGTACCACGATCCAACGGCTAGCAGGCCCACTGTCAGGGCCACTTCATAGGTGAAGGTGCAAGGCAGGCGACCTCCGGAGGGAGGGTCGAGGCTACTGCCTCTAGAGGGGGACTCGCCCTAGTCCACCAATCTATTGTTGCAAAGCGTTAGCTCGCCTGGGTCCCCTGACCGGCCTCGGATGCCTCGGAGTGGACCCGAGGGGCATGTTCGTAATCCCATCACGAAGAAGAGAAGGACAAGCAATGCGACAAAGACTAGGACTGGATGGGCCGCCTCTGTAACGAAAGGCCGGACCGCCCACCTTCTGGTGGAAAGATGCCGAGGACGTTATCAGAGCCAAGACAACTGTCCGTTACCACTTTTGTGCTAAGGGGGCAAGGGAGACGTCGGATAGCGAAGGACGGTGCCTAGAAGCCCATCTTTGCGAAGGACCAGAGGGAGACCAAGACGAGTGGACCAAGTCCACCAAAGGTAGTCTTGTAGACTGGGCTTCGAGGGGCGACAGTGTGGTGACCCTTCCCGTCTAGCATTTGGGGGAAGATGCCTGGCCTCCCTATATGAGGAGACCTTCTCCTAACTTAGAGGAGGTCGATCCCAGCAATCTGTAACCCTAGACATTGGTTCACCATTGTACCCTCGCGAGGAACCGCGAGCAATACAACCAAACAGGAGTAGGGGCTTTACCTCCTCACGAGGGTCTCGAACCTAGGTAAAAAAATCCATGTCAACCTCTCTGTCGTGTCCGTGCACTGCCGCCTTCGCCATCACCGAGAAGTTCGGAATACGTGATTCAGCCCCCTCTCGAACTCAGGGCTTTTTGGACCCCTTGTTCCCACATGGGACTCTTTCTCCGACAATCACTCTTGATGAAGCCAAATGATTTAACTACCTCATCAAGGGAACGACTAGCGAGAGCGCGCTCTTTAGGAAGTGCGCGTTTCGGCCGCAGCGCGCACATTTCCGGCCGCACGGAAGCTCGACACGTGGCGTGTGGAAGTTCATCCGTGCGTATTTCCGGCCGCTCGGCAGCGCGTGTATTTTTGGCCGCACAGCAGCGCGTGTATTTCCGGCCACACGGCAGCCCGAAACGTGGCTAGCTGCTCATGTAGTGCGCGATAAAAGGTAGTTCCATGCAGTGCAACAAGGCAGTGCACGAGCGGTGCAACTCGTTTACTGTCAACCAAAAGCAGTGCAACGCAGTACACCGTGCACTCCAAGAATATCGCGCAGTGCACTGCAACCTTTGGAAGTGCAACAAAATACAACAAGGCAGTGCATGGACGGTGCACTGCCTGGGCACCGCGTAGTGCACTACGACCGAAGGCAGTGCAAGGCAGTACAGCAAGGTAGTACACTGTCAGGACAGCGTGCAGTGCACTGCGAACTAAGGCAGTGCAACATAGAACAACAAGGCAGTGCATGGACGGTGCACTGCCTGGACAGTGCGTAGTACACTGCCAGGATACCGCGCAGTACACTACGAACTAAGGCAGTGCAACACAGAACAATAAGGTAGTGCATGGATGGTGCACTGCCTAGACAGTGCGTAGTACACTACCTAGACACCGTGCAGTGCACTACGAACTAAGGCAGTGCAACATAGAACAACAAGGCAGTGCATGGATGGTACACTGCCTGGACCGTGCGTAGTACACTGCTAGGATATCTCGCCGTGCATTGCGCTAGAAGCAGTGCAACACAGTACAAACAGGCAGTACACAGCCGATACACTGCCAGGATATCGTCCCGTGCACTGCGGCCGAAGGCAGTACAACGCAACACAAAAAGGCAGTGCACAAGTACACTGCCAGAATACCTCACCGTGCACTGCGCCCGAAGGCAGTGCAATGTAATACAAAAAGGCAGTGCGCCGACTGTGCACTGCCAGGACATCGTTCCGTACACCACGACCGAAGGCAGTGCAATACAGAAGAAAAAGGCAGTGCATCGACCGTACACCGCCAGAACATTTTGCCTTGCACCGCAACCGAAGACAGTGCAACCTAGGGTCAAAAGGTAGTGCAAAATCAAACTTCATCAAAACCTATCAACATGGGATATAGTTTTGTAGATCTCGACACGACTAGTACAACCGTGAAAACGGATCTCGGTTTGGCCAATTCGTTTAAAAGATATCGGATTTTTTGTATTTGAATCTAAAAGAGAAAGGGAAAAAGGACGGCGACCCCTCTCTCCAAGCACCATGTGTCGCGCAGGAAAGTCCTGGGACAGTGCGCCAAGAACTTCCAAGACGACACGTGCATGGATAGCATCGATTGTGGGACAATCTCTGGAACGCGCGCGCTTTTTCTAGTGTTTCTGCCTCATCAAAGCGAATATTCCAACACTGAGATGCTTTCTTCAACCCATAAATGGATTTCCGATGCTTGCATACCTTTTCAGCTTTAGTCGGATCGACAAAACCCTCTGGCTATATGAAATAAACATCCTCGGTTAAATTTCCATTAAGGAAATTCGTCTTCACATTCATCTACCATATCTCATAGTTGAAATAGGCTTCTATAGCTAACATGATCCGAACTAACTTAAGCGTCGCTATGGGAGAGAAAGTCTCATCGTAGCCAACTCCGTGTACCTATCGGATCCCCTTCGTGACAAGCCAGGCTTTATAGATAGAAATATTTCCATCCATATCAGTTTCTTCTTAAAGACACATTTGCAATCAACGGGTCTTGCACCGTCTGGCAGATCAACCAAGTTCCAAACTTCATTTTCATCCATGGACTTTAACTTGGATCTCATGGCTCCAAGACATGACTCGGAATCGTATCCCACCATTGCTTCTGAATAAGTTGCCAGCTCATCATTGTCCAACAGTAACACATCATGAGCACTCGCAATTTGGTTGATCTTCATAGTGTCGGTGCAACTGTCGGCTCAGCTACCACAACTAGCTCAACCTCCAAGGCTTTTGCCGACTCTACTGGCCGGTTCCTCTCGAATTTCTTCGAGCTGCACCATACTCCCACTAACTCTTCGATTGAGAAACTCTTTCTCAAGGAATACACTGTTCCAAGCAACAAAAACTTTGCCCTCTTCTCCGTTGTAGAAGTAGTAACCCATGGTTCCCCTTGGATACTCCATGAAAATACACTTATCCGACTTGGCTGTGAGCTTGTCTGACTAAAGTCGCTTGACAAAAGCTTCACAGCTCCAAATCTTAAGAAAAGACAGACTCGACTTCTTGCTAGTCCACATCTCATGCGGTGTCTTCTCTACCGACTTTGATGGTACTCTGTTTAGTGTGAACACTATAGTTTCTATAGAATAACCCCAAAATGATAAAGGCAGATCTATCCAACTCATCATTGATTGTACCATGTCCAACAACGTACGATTCCTCCTCTCTGACACACCGTTTCTCTGTGACCTTCTCGGAGGTGTGAGCCGGGGAACTATTCCACAATTCTTCAGATGGTCATCAAACTCATGGATCATGTACTCACCTCCTTGGACCGACCGAAGATACTTTATTTTCTTGCCGATTTGAATTTTGTACCTCATTCTGGAATTCGTTGAACTTTCAAAGGCTTCTAACTTATGTTTCATCAAGTATATATATCCATATCTACTCAAATCATCAGTGAAGGTTATGAAGTACTCATAAACACCTCTATCTGTCGTGCTCATCGGGCCACATACATCACTATGTACCAGTTCGAATAATTCAGATGCCCTCTCACAACTCTTTGTGAAAGGTGTATTGGTCATTTTGCCAAGTAGGCAAGATTCGCATGTCTCGAACGACTCCAAGTCGAACAAAGTTAGAAGTCCATCATCTTGGAGCTTCTTCATGCGTTACCAACTTAAATGACCAAGCCAATAGTGCCAAAAGTAAGTCATATTCAGATTAGGGGTGGGTGTTCGGTCATGAACGAAAATTCGGTCTATTTTAGAACCGGTCTTTAAAAATGAAGACCAAAATTTACTTATTACTTTTAGTACCCAACAAATTTGGGTACCTGATAATTCGGGTTCGTTCATGACCGAATTGTGTGGTAGATATTATCAAATATAAAAGTTGGATACTATCTCATAAAAATGGTACAATTTCAGTTGTAATTTGAAAATGCACTTTGTACATTCATATCAATTGGCGAGAATTAATAGTCTACAATACCATATTTGGCTTAGTCGAGGAAGATAAATCTATAGTGATATGCAACTTAGGCTTTGGGACTAAGCCACTTTCATGTAACTTTCGATCAGTTCGGTTGATTCGGGTACCGGGAACTTATGACCGAATTTACCAAACTAAATTTGGTCTTCAAAATTTGCTACCCAATTTTCTGATCGGTCGTTTTGTCTCGATCTATTCGGTTTTTGTTCATGTCTTTTCGAGTTCGGGTTTTCAGTTATCGGTTTATTGCCCACCCCTAACTCAGGTAATTTGTTTTGAACCTTTTCACATTTATGTTACAGACTGACTCACCATCAAGATTCAAAATAAAGAAACTATCCTAGATGGGTGCAAAGCCATAAAACATATCATTCAAATACAAAGAACAACCATTATTCTAAATATTCGACTCATAGCCTTGTCTCATCAAACATGAGGAAGAAATAATGTTTCGAATAAGCAATGTAACATAATAACAATTATTTAGCTCCATTAAGAATCCGGAAGGCAAATGAAGTTGCATCGTGCCGACTTCGAACGCAGCGACTCTCGCCTTATCGCTGACTCGAATGTCAACCTCGCCTCTCGCCACACTCCTAGTTCTTACCAGTCCTTGCAACAAGTTGCAGATGTGAATAATTGATCCAATATCATTTACCCAAGAACTATTAGGTGCATCAGCAATAAAAATGTCTATAACATTGCAAACAAACGTACCTAAGCTGGAAGTCACACGTCCACTCTTGGCTTTGTTAGCCAAATACTTGCCGCAATTCCTCTTCTAGTGGCCATCTGCCTTGCTATAGAAGCAGGTGGATCTGGCTGAAGGAGATGGCTTAGTGCTTGAGGAAGTGCTTTGGACCGGGTCCCGAGCTCAATTTTGAGGGCCGATAGCCGGGCTGGGCCGGGCTCAGACCTAGGATTTTCACGGGCAGGCTTGGTCAGGCCCGTCCCGAGCGTGGCCTGGCCCGAAAAATGCCTAGGTATAGTTGTGATAGACCCATCTAGATTATCGAGTGCATCCGCTATAAGAGTCCAACTCGAACCCACCTAGTCAGAAAGAATTGATAGCACCTCCATTTTATGAGCCCACTACCAAAAATGTCCGACTTGTGATGGTGCAACACTGACGGGGAAACCGACTAGACCTTCTTCGAGGGATTACTTTCTACCAACTATCTAATAGAGGTAAAACAGAGACATAAGAATGACACAAATAAAGCAATTGTAATGTGAAATGGTGTGGCTCTCTTCATGGCGATCTCCATCTCCACCAAGCTTGTAATTCGACTTGTGCCAACTCTTGTCACGTGCCACCTTACACCATGTAGCCCACTTGTACATCGACTTGCTTGTCATCCGGGTTCTCCACACAACTACACTAGCTACTAAAGTAAATTACATAGATAATCTCACATGCAGGTCATAATACAATAAAATGATAGCACCTAGGCTCCAGTCGACTGACAAAAACCGTGATACGCAGATCCCATATGGATTACACACATCACATGCACATAAGCCATACGATTCACAATATCATCCTGCAAAAACAAGTTATGCGTAGATATGATATCTACCGGTGTTGTGAAACTCACAACAAAATCTAAGGTGCTACAATAGGTCAAAGCCGGTGGTCTCGCTAGCCGGATAGCCGACGGTCCCGTTTCAATCAAACTCTTTGATCTTCTATTACCACATCTGGATTTATCTGTAACAATCTACCCCGATGGAGGAAGCCGACCAGTAGGGGTATGTCGTTCCACGACCTCAGCAGTATAATCACGGAAACCAGATCATCCATTCCCCAAGTATAGTTGATCCAATCAACCTTGTACAAAACCGCTCTATCTCATAGATCGACCACCAAAATAGCAAATAGATCAATTAAAATTCCAACCGCTTATCACATATGCGTGATCTCGATCCTAAAACCAGAAGCTATCGCTCTGATACCACTGTTGGGCCAAGTAGAGATAAAACGAAATTTCCAACATGGTGATCCCAAGATCTGGCTGAGGTAGAAGGCCACGAGGATTACCACTAGACGCATAGTTGCGGATTACTAATGAAGCGCGTCGCTTGATGCGGTGCAGACCTCACGATGCAATCCGATCCAATCCACGATCATCAAAGTTATGAAAGTATAACACCTCTACTAGTATCCACACGTATTAGGAGGAACACCGATGGTGGACTGCTAGGTCTGGTACAACAGTTGGACTAAACTGGAGCTAGTGTTTCCAACAGATGGAATAACCTAACTGTGCCTATTGGGCATCTACGCCCTAGTATATATAGGGAGTGAAAGTGGGATCACTCACTTGTGGCCCATTCACTAAAAGGCCCATATTAGTCAATGCAAGTCTAACTCACTGACTCAATTTGTGTCTTATTCAGGTCCAACCCCAATAGGTTTCCGGTTCGGGTATAACCCAACTTTCTCCCACTCTTAAGTGTGTCACTCGACAGGCTCATGGTGACTCAAACATGATTCAAGTCTCACTTGTAATCGATTATTCAGTAGCAGCTCCTAGCAAAACATGCTGACTCCCAAGTACCAAAGAGTCATGACGACATACCTTCCAATGTGACTTGCACCCGAGTCCCTTTAGCCTCACAATATATCTTGTCAAGCTACAAACAAATAATCGTCATCCTTCAAATATCTCAACTCTATTCTCAATCCGGGATGAGTGATTCATCCGACTAAATCTTAGTCGACCGCATCGGTTAACACTTAGCTGAGTCGTGCATGGCCATGCTTTCTGAATCATATATTCCAAGAGGGCCTAGAGTGTATCTCTCTAGTTTGTAGGGGCAAAATCCCATCTTGGTCATACACATCATGCACCTTGATTCTAGTCAATCCGAACTCCGCCTTTATAGCCGCCCTTTGACGGAACAACATTTCACAGAACCTAAGTAGGTGATCCACAACTCGGATTGTGCAACAACCTCAGGTCTAAGGATTACATTGATTGAGACATACGAATGATGACTTGTTCATTGTATATCAATATGGGTCAGTCCGACTCGCTAAATTCTTTATCTAAATCCGTGTAAGTCGTAATAGAATCACCTACCCATGACAAGTGGAACCGAGTCATCAGCCGACTTTCACATTAGTCTAAGTTGTGTGTCCAGCACAACCTCAACGACTAAGGACATCTAGTGTGAACGCCATGAATATATAGTTCCACAACCGAATCACATATTCAAATGATATATATCAGTAGTTCATACAAGGACAATACAATAACTTTATGAATACATCGGGAATAACATCATACATGATTGTCTCTAGGGCATATTCCCAACAATATGGTATACAACGCAATCTAAAAATATAACTTCTCCATAAAATAACAACAAGTTACCTAGCACAAGCCTGCTCATATCACTATAAACTTATTCGGGGTTTCGACCTATCACAAACTATGAGGTGGATGAAGTGGATCTCAAGATGGAGATGGTGATAATGTTAGGGATGATGGAGAAGGTGATGATCTTACTCCTACCTACACCAAGGAGGAGTTGGTGATGATGGTGGTGGCCTCAGAGTAACATGGTCTGACCTCTCCCGGAGTAGGAGAGGACTTTTGTCTCCACTGCCGCCTCTATAAATCTCACAAAACATATGGCGTAGGTTTTTCATTGATATGGAGTTCTCGGTAAACAGACAGAGGGAAGGTGACACAGGAGGGTCAGATGCCCCCACGGTGTAGCCATGGTATCATGCGGCATCGTGGGGACCACCTAGGACCTCATTGCCTCCCTTGTTAACTCCAAGTGCCCAGAGTCTTCGTTTTGATAAAAAATGCGTGATCTTTTCCTGAATCAATTGAGTACCTGAAGGTCCCTAAAACATAAAAATAGAAACATGAGGCTTCTATCTCCTAGAAATGAAATACCAACACAAGTACTTTATAAGAATGTCCAATAATTCATCTAAATAAGTGTAAAGAATGTAAGAGTAGTGCAAATAACATTAAAAACTACCACTAAATGATGCAATTATGATGATATAAAATGCATGTATTAGCTCCATCATTATTAAACCTTTGCTCGTTCTTGAGAAAATAAGCGTATGAAACATGAGAAATATCATATGGGTGATAAAATAAATACATGCATTTTATCACCATCATGTCCCAATCATTTTAAAAAGTTATAATGTAATAACCATCCAAAGGTTGACACCATTTGTAGTAGGTCTAGGAACAACCCTTTACTTAGAGTTAGAACTATCCATTCCATGTTGGACAACTAAATCATATCTTCTTTTATTTTCATATATTTTAATTTTCTCCTATTCATTGGAGATGATAATGGTTCACTTTATAAGAAAGGTAAACTTACATAGGACATGGTACTATGAAGAAAATAGCTCACACAATATAGGTATGAAGTTTAACATTTTCATCCAAGTATTTGTCTTAGATTAAACAATTCCGCCACAGAACATGGTATCAGTTGACGGTCAAATTATTGATAACCTCAATGTCACACCTGTTATTCACGGATCTTGCAATAGATCTTTATTTTTTTACTTTACTTTAATTATTTCACCTTATTTCTTTTATTCCTCTTCTCTTTGCTTAAAGTATATTGCAATATCCTGAAATAACTTAGTTGACCAATTGTGATTAGTAATGAATTAAAGTACCTCATACCCCTTGATAGTGTGTCTTCCTAGTATCTTACCAGACATTACTAATATCTCCCAAAGGAAGATGGAATAATTTGTAATTTGATATGTTGGGTTACTTTATGAGATTTACATTGATGCATTGCTTGTCCAACATGCTCAAGTTAATTAACTCCAAGAAAAGTGTGATTGAAACTAATATTATGATAAGATCTTCTACATGAGTATTCCCCATAAATTCCCAAATAATGGAAACATGGATGACACCATACCATAATATCATTAAAAACACTCGCAAACTGATATATAGATATATAGTGCTGATAGAGCAAAGCATAAACTAAGATAAAAGATGAAAACACCCATGATAAAAGATAACTAGATGCAAAATATTAAACTAAAAAGCATAAGAAAGTGGATAAAACTACCCCAAGCTTGAGTTGTTGCTATAGATCTTCACACATCATTCTTCTCGTAATGTCCGTCCCACTCTTCATGCTTCTAGGGATAAACTCTTCAATGGAACCATCACAAAATCCATGTAATGGTTTACTACGTTCCTCTTCTTGACCCCATCACTTCCCTTGGATCTGAGGTCAACATAGATAGAATTCAATGAAGTGATCTGAAAGACAGAACTCAAAAACACCATTTGTATTGAGAAGATTTGATGCGACATTAGATCTAAGGGGAGGAGTATATATAAAAGGTTTTTAGGTAAGTACTAGCGTATGGGCATGAAATGAATTCCGAGGGGGAGATAACCCATATGGCATGACCAAGGTATCAGGTCATGCCACGTGGCCTCTCTCCTCCTTCCCGGCTCTGTTTGATCGAATCCTTTTTCTCCATGATGTATTTCCCATAAAAATTGACTCTCCAAAGGTGTCGAGATTTTCCGAGATAGTTATGGCCTGAAGATTTACCTTTTATTGATCTTGGAGTTTTTGGCAGGTTATATTCCTTTACAATTACCCTCTCTAGGATCTGAAGATGCAACTCTACTACAGCTCCAACAAACGTTTTACTTGAAATATAATGTTTAAGACATTGTCTATTAACTATATGAGGTTTACCTTTAATATCTCCATGAAGAAGAATAGCTCCTGAGCGATATACTTCTTCCACTATAACACGAACATCGGGACCTTACGCTTATAGATTCCGATGCACATGCCTAATCGTTGCGCTCGTGCTGGCGTGGCAAACAAAGTGCGCCATGGATAACTATGTCGGGGAAAGTGCATATGTGGCTTTTTTTTGGCTCGACACAATGTCATCCACCGACATAGAGCTTTTGTAGTAGAAAGACGTTAATGTTGCGACCCATCGTAGGTTGATACTACGTACATGCCGTGGAAGATGTGGGACGATGACACAAAAATACTAACTAGTCTGGTACATGTTGGCGAATACCTTGGTACATAGCAATATAATTAAATAGATAATTAATCGAGAATGTTTTATATATAATATAGATCACATATAGAAAATAATAGAAAACTCATAATATACAGAAAATCATACCACATGATAGTGATACACATAGTTCAAATGTAAGTACTTCAACCAAACTTAGTTCCCATACATCTCTACAAAACTAAAGAACTATTTCATAACAATTGACTTAGAGTTTATGCACTTTCACTACCAAATAACCCTCCTTTGCATGAAACTCGAACACACAAACATCTCCTTCTTGTAGCTTCTTCTGAACAACATAGTCTTCCCAATTTGATGTCAAAATGATAGTTCTTTCATTTCCATGCTTCACACAAACTTCTCCAATGGTTTCATTACCACCGTGATCTTTGATATTATCTCTATCTTTATGAATGTGAGGAATGAGAAACATGTAGGAAAAAGTGCATGAAAATTACTACTCCATCTGTTCCAAAATATAAGATATTTAAGCTTTTATGAAGCAAATATATACATACATCTTTTATTATGAAATAGAGGGAGTACATAGGAAGAAAGAAACAATTACTGGTTGTGGTATCAATAGAAAAGAAAGAAACAATTACTGGTTGTAGTAAGAAATCAACCATAATTCCTTTTGAGATTTTGTTCATGTTCATTACACAAATGTAGTAAGAGATCATTAGCTTGTATCTTCTGGCTATCCTCCTCTGGTTTCTCCTTCTTTGGGGACAGTACGACAAGACTAGGTGTAGTAAGAGATATGTCGATATTGAGAATGCAGTTGCAGAAGATGTACAAGGAGATATAAAGTCCAGCCTCACTGGTGGTGGGCCATACAAGTTAGTGAGAAAAACTGAACAGTCAACACGAGGTGCTTGACCAGTCTACAACGTGGGACACATTGTAAATATCACGTACAATGCACATCGACTAATATATGCCTCCATCCATCTACTATAGCATTAAAATGTGGTGGCCTCCCTCCCACCGACCACGATACTAATATATGCTTGTGTTGAGCCAGCCATAGTGTATACATGGCTGCCATGACAAAATGGTGCTACGATTTCTCATCCTCTTGTTTACCATCTTTTGTGGGTACTTTTTGCTTGTATCGCCCCAAAAATGTGCCACACAAAGGGTATTTTTGTAGTGTTCTATAACCTTCGGGCCTTCCCATTTTGACTTTAGTTTCCCTGTAGAAAACTTGAAGCAAGAGTTGTACAATAATACTTGATCTACCACTTTAAACTCTCACTTGATAACTTTCTTATCATGCCAAATTTTAACTTTTTATTTAAACAACCTAACACTTTCACAAGCTTCATTTATCCATTCATCTAATAGGTTCATATCTAAGATTATTTTCTCTCCAACAGTTTTAGAATCAAAGTTCAATTGCGCAATGAGCTCTGTGTTGTAACTCTGTTAGGAGATGTCAAGACTTCCCATAAACCATTTTGTAACGAGGGATTTTAAAGGCAGTTCTATAAGCCCATAAAGCATCATTAATTTTCTTTGGCCAATCAGTTCGATCCTGAGTTACATTCTTTTGTAAGATAAGATCGAGTTCCGTATTACTTAATTCAACTTGATCACTAGTTTGAGGATGACAAGGAGAACTAACTCTATGTGTGACGCCATATTTTGATAAAGATTTTATAAAAGTGAGATTCACCGTCTGTAATTAAAAACCTTGGTACTCCAAACCTGAGAAAGATGATTTCTTTAAACACCTTTACTGTTGTAGCATGGTTAACACTTTTGGTTCGAATTGCTTCCACCCATTTACTGACGTAGTCCATGGATACATGTAAAATCCATACATGAACTTTCTAGTTTATTGTCACATATATATTCCAACATATTTGCATCATATAACATGTTATATCCGTGATTTACATTGATTTATGGGGATTTACCAATGATCCCCTTTATTTGGTTGATAACTTTCTAGGACATGAAAATCTTGTTTTGCATATATTTAACTTTTAGTGACCTAAATGGAGTCAAATGGACCTAGGATTTTTCCAGGATGATTTTTTCACGGAGAGAAGTTTCTGGAGAACTAGAACTTCACGAGCAGACCCGGAGTGCCGAAAGAAGACTAGTGGCGTGTCCTAGGGGGAAATCACCACCTAGAATAGTTCCATCCTCGAGCATCACTAGTCGTCCATCTTGAACCCTAGATCGATGTTTTGACCTAAAAAATGCATATAAAAGGTCCCCTGTCACGATTTTAGAAGAGGCGGAGCGGTAATAGAAACCATCAAACAGAGCTAGAACCAACAAATATTGGAAGGTGAACTGCCACCGGAGCCATCCTCGATTGGATCTCCACCCTATCGAACACCATCTCCATGATGAAGAGGGAGTAGTCCACCTCTAGACTATGGTTTGTGGTAGTAGCATGATTTCTCTCTCTGTTGTGTTATCATTGTTTAGAACCATAAGAGTTTCTTTACATGATTATGGTCATAATTCCTATGTGGTGGATCTTTGTTTGATGTGATGATATTTGAGATTGTAATTCTTTGGTGTGTAAAATGTATTGATAGATGCATATTATGTACCCTGTTCTTAAGTACTTGTTCTGATCAAACTTGTATGCAAGGGCATTTGTGTGGGGGAACATATGCATTAGATGGAGTAACATGGTGGTTGTGATTGGATAGTGACATAGAATTCGTGATCCACTATGGTTTTTACCTTTACTTTGTTTTCTCACTAGGGATAAAGTGAATGCATGTGTTGTAATCATCTAGTGATAACAAAGCCGATCTTGCTTTCTCAAGGTAGCACATTTGTTATTAAGACATCATGTCAAAGTACCTAAGGCTATACTGTGTTTGTTCTTAATTCTAGATTACATGAAGTTCTCTCTTTCTAGAGGAGTATAAGTGAGATGTGTTGCATCATCTTTACATTAGGACATGATGCCCAAATGAATTATAATCAAACACATAATGAAGTTTTAGCAATATTGTATAATGTTTGAGTTGTTTTATCACCACCACACTTTATGAGAGAGTAGATAAGTGAACCCACCTAGTGTTGGAGTTATTCCCTAGAGGAAAATAATAAAGGGTGTTTCTTATCATATCTCAAGTAGTTCATAATATTTTTATAACATGCTATAACTGTATCAATCAAAAAAATTGGTACACATGTGGTATGTAAACAAACCAAGTCCCTAGTGGTCTCTATTCAACTAGTTCATTATTAGTGAATGATGTGATGGACATGCTTACCCAACGTAAGTATTACAACACGATCAAATCACAAAGTTCATCATTGCTCTAATTAGAAAACGAAGTATCCTACTCCTTAGACCATAAGATCATATCTAATCACTATCACCCGAGGATGCCTTGACTGCATCAACCGTCACAACGTAATAGGGTGATCATATAGGCATCTCTCAGGTATTATGAAGGGATAGATTGAGGTGCATGTATCAAGATCAGGATTTGCTCTCCCACGTGATGTGAAGATACAACTGTCCCACTCGGTGAGATTACATCCATGAAGCTGCGCAACGTATGACTAGATCATGAGGATGGAATATCACGGAAACGAGTTAAGCAGCACTTGTCGATAATGAGATCAAACTAGGTATGATGATACCAATGATCAGATCTTCGACAAGTCAGGTGTCAAAGTACCAAAGGGAATTGGACCCGGTGTTTATGGTCCAAACGACATTTAAATCGTGGAATGCATAGGGGTCATTATGGAGAATATCATTTTGCGGCCCGAAAGTTGGGTCGCCCAGGCAGCACGGTACCCAAGTTCCCTGAAATCAGCCGGGATGACTACAGTTGGTTTGCCAAATACTCAGAGGGTCTTTTTCTTGACGAATTCAACTTTATGTTTCAATACAAAAAATCAGGCTAACGACCGTCAAGTTGGGCCCCCTATGTCAGTTCTCGCCGTTATGTCGCTTCCGTCGCTTAGGCGGGGTGGCTGTCACGTAGGATTGCAGCGTTGGCACAGTGGATAGGACAACACCCCCTGCCCAGTGTATTGACGTGACAAAACAGGGCACATGTGTCGGCATTATAATTATTTTTTGTTTACTCAGAAGCTGGAACGACCACTACCACGTGTCTCTCCTTGGACTTCCGTCCCCGTCGTTAACCACTACCTTAAAAGCACATTGACGGTTCCACCGTTCCCCTGCCTCGCAAAAACCACTCTTCTTCTTCATGTCATTTGTCTTCTTCCCGTCTTCTCCTTGCCACCATGGAATGTCGTCGCACTCTAGAGACAAGCTTCACTACCCATGACAATAAGAAGATAGGCGTTGTGTACACCAACGAGGAGGAGACAGTGGTGCGTGTCATGAGGATGTACGAGGGTTGGATTGAGATAGACGAGGACAAGTTTGTGGGATTGGACCTCGAGTACACCCTGGAGCACCCATATGAAGGGAGTGAGTCTCTGTCGTTCTACTGGCCATGCGGAAACACGTCCTCGTCTACCACCTCTCCCAGTTTGTAGATCTGCTCTCTGTAGCTAACCTCTTTTAGGGTTTTCTCCTCTTGTTCTTTATCCACTTGCTCATCTTGTAACTACTGGATTTTCTTTAGGACCAAATAAATTATGACAAGACAATGTTGAGAGTCTTGATCTTGCATTTACTAAACTTTTCAAAATTATATTCAGATGATGATCTTGCATTGACAAAATATTTGTAGTTACAAATTTTGGTGATGACAAACTACATACTTTCAGCACTGACAGGAATTGTCTAGCACTGCGCCAGTTCCTTGTAGAAAAGGGAATTGTTTTCTGCACTGTCGACAAAACAACAGATTTTTTGAAATTTTATCAAGAGTGATTTATAATTCCGGCGCACAACTAGATCGATACTCAGAGTCTTTTCAAGATCCTAGGGGGCTCGAGGAAGGATGGAATGGCATCACTCGCAACTAAAATCCTCGATGAGTCGGACGACAAAATGAAGGAAGATTTCCCTACAAATAGGCACGATTTCTAGGACGAGTGCCTGTTGTCTGATATAAACCTGAAGTATGCAGCCATAGATGCTTACGTGACCTACCAGCTATACAAGAAGATCCATTTTTTTCTATGTTACCTCGTGTTTTGCCCTATTTGCAAGAGGGAAGACGAGCTTAGGGGAGCCCTTTGTAGAAAATGCAGAATAGCTGAGTTTGAAGCTACATATGCAAAGAAAATGGTTGCATCTAAAGCAGCTGATAGAGAGGCTACAGAAGCAGCTGAAAGAGACCTTGCAGCTGAAGCAGAAGCAGCTGACAGAGAGGCTGCAGCTGAAGCAGCAAACAAAGAGGCAGCATCTTCTAGCGGCAACAATCAGGCCTGTGATGCACCGCTAATTGTGCCGCAGGACGCTGAAGATAGGGAAGCCAAGTCAGATCCTAGGTGGGACGAAGCATTTCGTGAGCTGTGGAGTACCTGGAATGGTCGCAGTTTGTTGCCTAGGAATGATGGCAAGCGCCTCAAGTGGTCTGATGAGAAGTGAATTAAATTTTACTTGTCAGTGTTATGTTTCTGTTTTGTGGAACTCAGTTAGCTTGTCAAGATGTCTAGCGCCTCAAGTGATACTAGTAAAATAAATTTAACCCTCTTTGTGTTATGTTTATGTATGTGTCTTGTAGCTTCTCAAGATGGTAGCTCGTTAACTGGCAGTTTGAAAGAGTGCCCTTTTCCTCTCTCGCTAAACAGATATGTTTCATTTTGCCCAAATTGGTAGCAAATCTAGAGAAGATTCTCCCTTCGATAATTCGTTCCCTTTTGGACCTCTTTTTGCCTCCGATCAGGTAGCAAATCTAGAGCCGCAAATCACACCAGGCAGAATACATTCATTCAGAAAACAAAACAAATGTAAATATAGCTGTGCGCAGCTAAATAGGATATAGAGATAGAAAGCTTGATCTTGGGGGCCTTGGGCCTGATTGGAGGCATGCGACCCTCTTTGATGGCCACCCGCTGGAGGTTTCGGAGGTGAATGCCGAGAGCCCGGTGTTCATCGATGTAGGCGTTGATGTTCACGGTCTCGCGCTCGCCGCCTTCATGGATGCCGGAGCTCGGGGCCTCTGCATGCTTCAGTAAGGAGTTGAAGTCGGTGTTGGAGAGACTCACCCAGCCGAAGGCGATCCCCTTGCAGAAGGGGCAGCGCCGGGAGCTGCCCCTGAAGAAGGCGTCGTACTAGCCGGCCTGCAGCCTCCTCAACACCTGACGAGTCTTGGTGTGGATGGACTCATCATCGCTGCAGACGTCGCTGCCGGAAACCTATTGGAAGAAAAGGAAAATGGGGGAGTAGATGATGTAAGAAGACAGAGCATTCAAAATGCGAACAAGCGAATCCTAATAAACCAAGATCTAGCATCCAACGATGGGAACGGTAGAAGAACTAGGGGAGGGGAGCAAACCCTAGTTACCTCCGACCATGGGTCGTCGATGCCGGTGTCGTAGGGGTTCAGCGGAGCAATGTACTTATCTGGATCATACGTGCCCAAGAAGTGCTTGATATTTTGGTGACTGGCGGGGGCCTCCTCGCCGGTGGGGGGGCTCCTCTTCGGCGGCCCCGTCGGTAGAGGGGACGGGGGCCTGGACGGGAACGGCGGCTACCATCGATGCCTCGACTGGGGCCTAGACAGGGACGACATCTGCTTTCAATGCGTCGAGGGGACCGGCAAGGAGATGGGGGCCTCCTCGTCGACGGCCTCGGAGGCGACGATGGTCACCTTATCCTCCTCCGCCATCGCCGGTGCGAACGGGGTATTCTCAGGAGTTTGCGGGTGCTGGTGGGATAGTGGAGAGGGTTGCGTGGGGAGAGTGATTGAGAGTAAGAGTGGGTGTGCGGAGAGGGGCTCTATAGTTAAGGTGGATGGAAGCAAGGCACGTTTCGTTGCACCACCGTGCAACGCGCCGCGCAGTCTACTGCACCGTGCACCGCGACACGTGCACAGTACGTCACATTTTTTTCCGGGCCATGCATGGTAGTTCTGTATTGAGCCACATGCAAAGGGCGTATACACAATTTCTATGTACGAAGTTTGACACGGCCCTAAAATTGGCGATAGTTAAAAGTGGAAATGTAGAGGGGAAGGTAGGTGGTTGTACGGCGAGATTTGTGGGGTTGTGCCAGATCGGGTAGAGGGATGTGTTGATGGCTGTGAGGGACTCGATGAAGGCGGAGATGTTAGATCTCGTCGATCTCAGCTCTTCGGCCTCCGGGTAGTGCGTGCAAGCTTCTTACGGTGGGGCCCAGTTGGAAGTGAGATTGAGAGCCACTGCGTAAAAAATGGGATATGTCTTATTAAAATCAAGTGGAAATAAATTGTAGCTATCCATCGACGACCGTGCACTCGATGACGCATGTGTTATGGCGTAGTAGCAAGAGAAGTAGGCTTTTCAGACTTGATTAAACATGACATGACCGCTCGACCACTTTTTCAATGGACGGCTTCATGTTCCTTCTTGTAGAAGTCTCGCTGAGGGAGACGTCCATGATGTCTCACGCTGTACTGTGAAGGGCACGACGTGTGCAACGATCATCCTTGGATCACACAGAATCAATGGCTGGTGCGCACGATCTATGTGACAACTGTGAAAACCAATCAGGGAGTAGCAGACAGAGTGAACACAGGTTTGGGCTTCTACGAAAGATAGAGAGAGGGGCAAAACTAAGTAGTGTCAAAAAACCAAGGGCAAATCTGAGTAGTATAAAAATGGAAAGTGAGTGTCGTGTACAATGAAATACATGGATCCACCAATGGCATTGCATGTCAGTTCTTCTCACAAACCACATAAGGATACACCAGTGTCATTGCATGTGTGTTCTTTTATTGAACCACACCCAGTGTGATTGCATGTCAGTGCTTTCCACAAACCACATATGGATACACCAGTGTCATTGGATGTCTGTTTCTTTCATGAACCACACCCAGTGTCATTGCATGTGTGTTCCTCTAAACAAACCACACATGGATCCACATAGTGTGATTGCATGTCTGTTCTTTTCAGAAACCACACATGGATCCACCAGTGTCATTGCATGTGTGTTCTTTTCATGAACCACAACTACAGTCATTGCATGTATGTTCTTCTAAACAAACCACATAAGGATCCACCAGTGTCATTGGATGTGTGTTCTTCTCATGAACCACACCCAGTGTCATTGCATGTGTGTTCTTCTCATGAACAAAACATGGATCCACAAGTGTCATTGCATGTGTGTTCTTTTCACGAACCACAACTAGAGTCATTGCATGTGTGTTCTTCAAAACAAACCACATAAGGATCCACCAGTGTCATTGGATGTGTGTTCTTCTCATGAACCACACCCAGTGTGATTGCATGTCTTTTCTTCTCATGAACCCCACATGGATCCACCAGTGTCATTGCATGTGTGTTCTTCTCATGAACCACAACCACTGTCATTGCATGTATGTTCTTCTCACAAACCACACATGGATCCACCAATGTCATTGCATGTGTGTTCTTCTCATGAACCACACATGGATCCACCAGTGTTATTGCATGTCTGTTCTTTTCAAGAACCACATCTAGAGTCATTGCATGTTTGTTCCTTCCACAAACCACATATGGATCCACTAGTGTCATTGCATGTCTGTTCTTTTCATGAATCACACCTAGTGCCATTGCATGTCTGTTCCTCTAAACAAACCACACATGGATCCACCTAGTGTGATTGCATGTATGTTCTTTCCACAAACCACACATGGATCCACCAGTGTCATTGCATGTGTGTTCTTTCCATGAACCACAACTAGAGTCATTCCATGTGTGTTCTTCTAAACAAAACACACATGGATCCACCCAGTGTCATTGCATCTCTGTTCCTCTAAAAAAACCACACATGGATCCACCTAGTGTGATTGCATGTATATTCTTTTCACAAACCACACATGGATCCACAAGTGTCATTGCACGTGTGTTGTTTTCATGAACCACAACTAGAGTAATTGCATGTCTATTCTTCTAAACAAACCACACATGGATCCACACAGTGTCATTGCATGTCTGTTCCCCTAAACAAACCACACAAGGATCCACCTAGTGTGATTGCATGTCTATTCTTTTCACAAACCACACATGGATCCACTAGTGTCATTGCATGTGTGTTCTTCTCATGAACCCCAACTAGAGTCATTGCATGTCTATTTTTCTAAACAAACCACACATGGGTCCACAACCAGTGTCATTGCTTGTCTGTTCCTCTAAACAAACCACACATGGATCCACCTAGTGTGATTGCATCTATGTTCTTTTCACAAACCACACATGGATCCACCAGTGTCATTCCATGTGTGTACTTTTCATGAACCACAACTAGAGTCATTGCATGTGTGTTCTTCTAAACAAACCACACATTGATCCACCTAGTGTGATTGCATGTCTGTTCTTTTCACAAACCACACATGGATCCACCTAGTGTGATTGCATGTTTATTCTTTTCACAAACCACACATGGATCCACCAGTGTCATTGCATGTGTGTTCTTCTCATGAACCACACATGGATCCACCTAGTGTGATTGCATGGCTGTTCTTTTAACAAACCACACATGGATCCACCAGTGTCATTGCATGTGTGTTCTTTTCATGAACCACAACTAGAGTCATTGCATGTGTGTTCTTCTAAACAAACCACACATGGATCCACCTAGTCTGATTGCATGTCTGTTCTTTTCACAAACCACACATGGATCCAGCTAGTGTGATTGCATGTCTGTTCTTTTCACAAACCACACATGGATCCACCAGTGTTATTGCATGTATGTTCTTCTCACAAAGCACACATGGATCCACCAGTGTCATTGCATGTGTGTTCTTCTCATGAACCACACATGGATCCACCAGTGTCATTGCTTGTTTGTTCTTTTCATGAACCACAACTAGAGTCATTGCATGTATGTTCCTTCCACAAACCACATATGGATCCACCAGTGTCATTGCATGTCTGTTCTTTTCATGAGCCACACCTAGTGTCATTGCATGTATGTTCCTCTAAACAAACCACACATGGATCCACCTAGTGTGAATACATGTATGTTCTTTTCACAAACCCCGCATGGATCCACCAGTGTCATTGCATGTGTGTTCTTTTCGTCAACCACAACCAGAGTCATTGCATGTGTGTTCTTCTAATCAAACCTCACATGGATCCACCCAGTGTCATTGCTTGTCTGTTCCTCTAAACAAAACACACATGGATCCACCTAGTGTGATTGCATGTCTATTCTTTTCACAAACCACACATGGATCCACAAGTGTAATTGCATGTGTGCTCTTTTCATGAACCACAACTAGAGTCATTGCATGTGTGTTCTTCTAAAAAAAACCACACATGGATCCACCCAGTGTTATTGCATGTATGTTCCTCGAAACAAACCACACATGGATCCACCTAGTGTGATTGCATGTGTGTTCTTTAAACAAACCACACATGGATCCACCAGTGTCATTGCATGTGTGTTCTTTTCACAAACCACACATGGATCCACCTATTGTGATTGCATGTCTATTCTTTTCACAAACCACACATGGATCCACCAGTGTCATTGCATGTGTGTTCTTTTAATGAACCACAACTAGAGTCATTGCATGTCTGTTCTTCTAAAAAACACACATGGGTCCACACCCAGTGTCATTGCATGTATGTTCCTCTAAACAAACCACACATGGATCCACCTAGTGCGATTGCATGTCTGTTCTTTTCACAAACCACACATGGATCCACTAGTGTCATTGCATGTGTGTTCTTTTCATGAACCACAACTAGAGTCATTGCATGTGTGTTCTTCTAAACAAACCAGACATGGATCCAACTAGTGTGATTGCATGTCTGTTCTTTTCACAAACCACACATGGATCCACCTAGTGTGATTTCATGTCTGTTCTTTTCACAAACCACACACGGATCCACCAGTGTCATTGCACGTGTGTTCTTCTCATGAACCACAGCCAGTGTCATTGCATGTGTGTTCTTCTCACAAACCACATAAGTATCCACCAGTTACATTCCATGTCTGTTCTTCTCACAAACCACACATGGATCCAGCAGTGTCATTGGATGTGTGTTCTTCTCATGAACCACAGCTAGAATCATTGCATGTCTGTTCCTTCCACAAACCACGTATGGATCCACCAGTGTCATTGCATGTTTGTTCTTTTAATGAACCACACCCGGTGTCATTGCATGTTTGTTCCTCTAAAAAAACCACACATGGATCCACCTAGTGTGATTGCATGTCTATTCTTTCACAAAGCACACATGGATCCACCAGTGTCATTGCATGTGTGTTCTTTTCATGAACCACAACTAGAGTCATTGGATGTGTGTTCTTCTAAAAAAACACACATGGGTCCACACCCAGTGTCATTGCATGTGTATTCCTCTAAACAACCACACATGGATCCACCAGTGTCATTGCATGTGTCTTCTTCTCATGAACCACAACTAGAGTCATTGCATGTGTTGTCTTCTCATGAACCACACATGGATCCACTAGTGTCATTGCATGTGTGTTCTCTTCATGAACCACAACTAGAGTCATTGCACGTGTGTTCTTATAAACAAACCACACATGGATCCACCTAGTGTGATTGCATGTCCATTCTTTTCACAAACCACACATGGATCCACCAGTGTCATTGCATGTGTGTTCTTCTCATGAACCACACCCAGAGTCATTGCATGTCTGTTATTCTAAACAAACCACACATGGTTCCACACCTAGTGTCATTGTATGTCTGTTACTCTAAACAAACCACACATGGATCCACCAATGTCATTGCATGTGTGTTCTTTTCATGAACCACAACTAGAGTCATTGCATGTGTGTTCTTCTAAACCAACCACACATGGATCCACGTAGTGTGATTGCATGTGTGTTCTTTTCACAAACCACACATGGATCCACCTAGTGTGATTGCATGTCTATTCTTTTCACAAACCACACATGGATCCACCAGTGTCATTGCATGTGTGTTCTTCTCATGAACCACAGCCAGTGTCATTTCATGTCTGTTCTTCACACAAACCACATAAGTATCCACCAGTGTCATTACATGTCTGTTCTTCTCACAATCCACACATGGATCCACCGGTGTCATTGGATGTATGTTCTCCTCATGAACCACAGCTAGAGTCATTGCATGTTTGTTCCTTCCACAAACCACATATGGATCCACCAGTGTCATTGCATGTCTGTTCTTTTCATGAACCACACCCACTGGCATTGCATGTCTGTTCCTCTAAACGAACCACACATGGATCCACCTAGTGTGATTGCATGTCTATTCTTTTCACAAACAACACGTGGATCCACCAATGTCATTGCATGTGTGTTCTTTTCATGAACCACAACTAGAGTCATTCCATGTGTGTTCTTCTAAACAAACCACACATGGATCCACATAGTATGATTGCATGTCTGTTCTTTTCACAAACCACACATGGATCCACCAGTGTCAGTGCATGTGTGTTCTTTTCATGAACCACAACTAGAGTCGTTGCATGTGTGTTCTTCTAAACAAACCACATAAGGATCCACCAGTGTCATCGGATGTGTGTTCTTCTCATGGACCACACCCAGTGTGATTGCATGTATGTTCTTCTCATGAACCACACATGTATCCACCAGTGTCATTGCATGTGTGTTCTTCTCATGAACCACAGTTAGTGTCATTGCATGTATGTTCTTCTCATAAACCACACATGGATCCACCAGTGTCATTGCATGTGTGTTCTTCTCATGAACCACAACTAGAGTCATTGCATGTGTGGTCTTCTCATGAACCACACATGGATCCACCAGTGTCATTGCATGTGTGTTCTTTTCATGAACCACAACTAGAGTCATTGCATGTGTGTTCTTCTAAACAAACCACATAAGGATCCACCAGTGTCATTGGATGTGTGTTCTTCTCATGGACCACACCCAGTGTGATTGCATGTCTGTTCTTCTCATGAACCACACATGGATCCACTGGTGTCATTGCATGTGTGTTCTTCTCATGAACCATAGTGAGTGTCATTGCATGTATGTTCTTCTCACAAACCACACATGGATCCACCAGTGTCATTGCAAGTGTGTTCTTCTCATGAACCACAACTAGAGTCATTGCATGTGCGGTCTTCTCATGAAACACACATGGATCCACCAGCGTCATTGCATGTGTGTTCTTTTCATGAACCACAACTAGAGTCATTGCATGTGTGTTCTTCTAAACAAAGCACATAAGGATCCACCAGTGTCATTGAATGTGTGTTGTTCTCATGAACCACACCCAGTGTGATTGCATGTCTGTTCTTCTCATGAACCACACATGGATCCACCAGTGTCATTGCATGTGTGTTCTTCTCATGAACCACAACCAGTGTTATTACATGTATGTTCTTCTCACAAACCACACATGGATCCACCAGTGTCATTGCATGTATGTTCTTCTGATGAACCACATATGGATCCACTAGTGTCATTGCATTTATGTTCTTTTCATGAACCACAGCTAGAGTCATTGCATGTCTGTTCCTTCCACAAACCACATATGGATCCACCAGTGTCATTGCATGTCTCTTCTTTTCATGAAGCACACCTAGTGTCATTGCATGCCTGTTCCTCTAAACAAACCACACATGGATCCACCTAGTGTGATTGCACGGATGTTCTTTTCACAAACCACACATGGATCCACCAGTGTCATTCCATGTGTGTTCTTTTTATGAACCACAACTAGAGTCATTGCATGTGTGTTCTTCTAAACAAACTACACATGGTTCCACCTAGTGTCATGGCATGTCTGTTCCTCTAAACAAACCACACATGGATCCACCTAGTGTGATTGCATGTCCATTCTTTTCACAAACCATACATGGATCCACCTAGTGTGATTGCATGTGTGTTCTTTTCGTGAACCACAACTAGAGTCATTGCATGTGTGTTCTTCTAAACAAACCACACATGGATCCACCCAGTGTCATTGCATGTCTGTTCCTCTAAACAAACCACACATGGATCCACCTAGTGTGATTGCATGTCTATTATTTTCACAAACCACATGTGGATCCACCAGTGTCATTGCATGTGTGTTCTTCTAATGAACCACAACCAGTGTCATTGCATGTCTGTTCTTGTAAAAAACACACATGGGTCCACACCCAGTGTCATTGCATGTACGTTACTCTAAACAAACCACACATGGATCCACCTAGTGTGATTGCATGTATGTTCTTTTCAGAAACCACAAATGGATCCACTAGTGTCATTGCATGTGTCTTCTTTTCATGAACCACAACTAGAGTCATGGCATGTGTGTTCTTCTAAACAAACCACACATGGATCCAACTAGTGTGATTGCATGTCTGTTCTTTTCACAAACCACACATGGATCCACCTAGTGTGATTTCATGTCTGTTCTTTTCACAAACCACACACGGATCCACCAGTGTCATTGCACGTGTGTTCTTCTCATGAACCATAGCGAGTGTCATTGCATGTGTGTTCTTCTCACAAACCACATAAGTATCCACCAGTGACATTGCATGTCTGTTCTTCTCACAAACCACACATGGCTCCCCCAGTGTCATTGGATGTGTGTTCTTCTCATGAACCACAGCTAGAGTCATTGCATGTATGTTCCTTCCACAAACCAGATATGGATCCACCAGTGTCATTGCATGTTAGTTCTTTTAATGAACCACACCCGGTGTCATTGTATGTTTGTTCCTCTAAACAAACCACACATGGATCCACCTAGTGTGATTGCATGTCTATTCTTTTCACAAACCACACATGGATCCACTAGCGTCATTGCATGTGTGTTCTTTTCATGAACCACAACTATCGTCATTGCATGTGTGTTCTTCTAAACAAACCACACATGGGTCCACACCTAGTGTCATTGCATGTGTGTTCCTCTAAATAAACCACAAATGGATCCACCAGTTTCATTGCATGTGTCTTCTTCTCATGAACCACAGCTAGAGTCATTGCATGTGTGGTCTTCTCATGAACCACACATGGATCCACCAGTGTCATTGCATGTGTGTTCTCTTCATGAACCACAACTAGAGTCATTGCATGTGTGTTCTTATAAACAAACCACATAAGGATCCACCAGTGTCATTGAATGTGTGTTCTTCTCATGAACCACACCAGTGTGATTGCATGTCTGTTCTTCTCATGAGCCACACATGGATCTACCAGTGTCATTGCCTGTGTGTTCTTCTCATGAACCACAGCCAGTGTCATTACATGTATGTTCTTCTCACAAGCCACAGATGGATCCACCAGTGTCATTGCATGTGTGTTCTTCTCATGAACCACACATGGATCCACCAGTGTCATTGCATGTCTGTTCTTTTCATGAACCACAGATAGAGTCATTGCATGTTTGTTCCTTCCACAAACCACATATGGATCCACCAGTGTCATTGCATGTCTCTTCTTTTCATGAACCACACCTAGTGTCATTGCATTCCTGTTCCTCTAAACAAACCGCGCATGGATCCACCTAGTGTGATTGCACGTATGTTCTTTTCACAAAGCACACATGGATCCACCATTGTCATTGCATGTGTGTTCTTTTCATGAACCACAACTAGAGTCATTGCATGTGTGTTCTTCTATACAAACCACACATGGATCCATCGAGTGTCATTGCATGTCTGTTCCTCTAAACAAACCACACATGGATCCAGCTAGTTTGATTGCATGTCTATTCTTTTCACAAACCACACATGGATCCACCAATGTCATTGCATGTGTGTTCTTTTCATGAACCAAAACTAGAGTCATTGCATGTGTGTTCTTCTAAACAAACCACACACGGATCCACCTAGTGCCATTGCATGTCTGTTCCCCTAAACAAACCACACATGGATCCACCTAGTGTGATTGCATGTCTATTCTTTTCACAAACCACACATGGATCCACCAGTGTCCTTGCATGTCTATTTTTTTCATGAACCACAACTAGAGTCATTGCATGTCTGTTCCTTCCACAAACCACATATGGATCCACCAGTGTCATTGCATGTCTGTTCTTTTCATGAACCACACCCAGTGTCATTGTATGCCTGTTCCTCTAAACAAACCACACATGGATCCACCTAGTGTGATTGCATGTATGTTCTTTTCACAAACCACACATGGATCCACCAGTGTCATTGCATGTGTGATGGGGATATGCCGAAGGGGGTATGCCTAGCAGGACGTTCTGATTGGGCCGAAAGGCCTGTGAGTGCGTCTGAAAGACAGCGACTGGACTATGAAGAAAGGAAAGGCCCATCGACTGGCGAGTGGAAGCCCATAAGCATAGCAGAAGCCCAGTCGGACTAGGTCAAAAGTCTCCGGATCCTTATCTGATGGGTTCGTAGCATGGAAAACAAAAAAATTCTACCGCAAGAACGAATAAAACCCAGATATAATCTAGATAAAAGCCAAGATCTAATCTATTAGACATGTGCAACGAGATAGATCGGCACTAACCCTCGTAGATCCGAAAGCGTTAACGAGATTAGATCTCATGGTTGATGTAGTCGATCACTTGCCGATCTCAAGATCGTGTGGACGATCCTTCCGGCGCCGCGTTCCGGCAGCGCTTCCGCAGTCGGTCACACGTGCGGAGTCGAAGCAGACCTTCCTCTCCTCGTTCCAGCGAGCAGCGGAGGTAGTAGATCTTCTCCACGGAATCCCAGCATCACGACGGCGTGGTGGTGGTGGTGGAGTAGAGAATTCTGCAGGGCTTCGCCTACGCCTATGCAGAAGAAAGGAGGAGGAGAGAGGCAGCAGAGATTGGGAGTTGTGGAGTCGAGACAAGGGGTGGCGCCTCCCCCTTCTATTTAAAGGAGGGAGGGCTCCTGGGGAGGGGGAGTCCTAGTAGGACTCCCCACCTCCTAGGGCCGGCGGATTGGGGAGGGGGGAGGAGTCCTCCTCCCCCACGACTCCTTGTCTTGACCCACCAGGACTCCTTGACCCCTTCCTTGGTTTTCAAGCAAACTCCAAGAAATCTTCTAGAACCTTCCGGAACATTCCGAAACCTTCTAGAATCCTCATACAAACACTCCGAAACATTTCCTAACTTAGAAAATGATCCCCAATATATGAATCTTATTCTCCGGACAATTCCGGATCTCCTCGTGATGTCCCGGATCCATTCTGAGACTCCGAACAACATTCGATCTCCAACGCACATTCCATATCTACTTAAAACAACTTTGAACCTTAAGTGTGTCACCCTACGGTTCGTGAATATGTAGACATGACAGAGACATATCTCCTATCAATAACCATCAGTAGGACCTGGAGATCCATAATGGCTCCCACATACTCAACGATGACTTTATCATAAACATAAAGATATAATAATAACCACTTTATTATTACCTCTTGGGCATATCTCCAACATTATCTTGTTCGGGACAGCTTGTAAACCCTAGCGAGGTGCTTCATATATAAAACTCCCTAGGGTATCCTGGGACTGACGTTCTATCATACACCCCCTCAAGCGACTCGCTGCCTAGCCGTCGAGCTCGCCACCCTTGTAACTCGCTCTCTCATAATCTAATCTAGCATGAGTAGGTCTTTACCCTCCGGGGGGGCGAACCTGGGGAAACCCATGTGCATCTGCCCCCATCTCGCACCGCAGATGGCCGCCAACTCTTCCTCACGAAACACTCAATTGCTGCCAGTGGCAGCGACTGCCGTGGCTATTTCCACGACAGTGGCGCCCACCATGGGGCATAGCGGGACTGGCCTGAATTCTGTGGCGAGACCCTACTCGCCGATCGATCGGCCGTTCGCCACCGGTCGCATGATCGCCATCGGCGGGATCTTACAGATCCTGCCCATCAGTTACATCCCGGCATCACGTCCAGTCACCCACGCCGCGGTGATGCCGGTCGGCCCCATCAACCTCTTCGTCGGCTTCACCGGCGCGATCGACCCAACCGCGACGGTGATCGTCGGCGGATCGCCGCCACACCGTGATCTGCTTTCAGAGGAGCAGGTCCGCTCCATCAGGAGCCTCGTCACCGAGTACGACTCGGCCGCCAGCGACGCGGTCGAAACTAACGCCGCCACCAACGACAACACCCTAAACGATGACGCCGACTCCACGATCCCTGCATCGGTCGGCGGATCCAGCCGCGTCACGGGAGGACTCCATCACGCGAGTCTCCGACCCCGAGGACTTCGAGGACCCCTCCATCCTGGGGATCTTCGACTCTGATTCCGGCTCGGAATCCCCCGAGGATTTTCGCGCCAGATCCAATCGCTTCAACGCAATCTACATGGCGGGTAGCACGGCCGCCCCGCCAGATCCGTTCTCCACGCCGATCACGCCGACTGCGGCAGCCACAGAGGTGGAGCAA
Organism: Avena eriantha; assembly: GCA_910589775.1. Taxonomy (NCBI): domain Eukaryota; kingdom Viridiplantae; phylum Streptophyta; class Magnoliopsida; order Poales; family Poaceae; genus Avena; species Avena eriantha. The sequence goes on along the minus strand of OU342746.1, from coordinate 48,948,089 downwards.
GCCCGTCTACGGCTCGCGGAGGCGCAACGCAACGAACTCGCCGAGCGCGAGAAATACCGCCTTGAGCGAGAGACGGCGCGGGAGCTGTCACTCTATCACCAGCGCCACATCAGGACCCGCCTGAACCCGAACGTTTAGGGCCGCGTCCTGAATTTCAATGACGAGGGCGACCCCACATGCGCCGCCGAGCGCGAATACTGCGAGAACACGCCGCCAGGAGACAGCAACCCCGCAAGACCACCACCGGGAGCGCCAGCGACTGGGGCCCCTCCACCACCCATGGGCCGGGCGCCCCCACCGGACCAACCGCGGATCATCATCTCGCCTCAAGCCCGTGACGCCAACGGGCTACCACTATACTCCACCCCGATGGACAATGTCGTCGCGGCCGATGCCGCAATCGCCAACCTCGACGTCCAAGGCGACGGCACGCTACAGATCCAGTACGCCAAGACCCTACTCGATAGGGCCGTCGAGCAACAAGCCGCAGGAGTCGATCCGCGGGGGCGGATGTACTCCTGCTCTTCATCAAGCAGGGCGAAATCAAGCGGCAACCCCACCATGGCAAACGCATTAGTTTGCCCACCACCCCAGCCCCTGGCAAACCAACCACGGGCCGCCAATCCTGCGTTGTCAACCAACGAGCCACGACCGGCGAACAACACGGTCGCTGCCAACAGGCAGCCCCTCGACGCCCGAACGAACATCATCAACAATCAGACGTGGCGGTCACGCCAGCCCTACGACCTGTGGCACACCCTCACCAACCGCGGCGAATCGGAGCCAAGAGGCTCGCTTAGCCGAGTCGGGCCACAATGTTTTGGACCAATGATTCGCGGGGAAAAATACCCCGCCAACTTCAAGGCCCCTAAGGATATCGAGAAGTACGACCCAACGTACGACCCTGCCGTCTGGTTGGACACATACCTCATGGCAATGGGGATTGCAGGCCACACCGACCTGCTCTCCGCTCGCTACCTCCCCCTGATGATGGAGGGTGTGACCCGGCAGTGGATCAACACGCTCCCCCCGACAGCATTGATTCCTGGGAAGAAATGCGGGACGCCTTCGTCAGACACTTCGAGGGCTCTTACACCCGCGCCACCACCATAGAGGACCTGGAGCGATGCATCCAGGGACAACGCGAGTCGACCCGCCGGTGGATCCAAAGGTGGCAAGAACTATGGATAAACGCCTCCGGCATCCACCCAGACACGGCGATACACTGCTTCAAGAACGGGTGCTGGTACGAATCCCTGGTCGCCAAGATCAAGAGGGTCTACCAGTCGCTCGATAACATCCCCGACCTCCTCGACATCGCCAAGCGCTATGCGGAGGAGGACCCCAACCAAGACTCCGACGACGAGTCGGGAGGAAGACGTCGCACTAGCATCCATGACAGTGGGCACCTACGCGACATGCGCTACAGCAACACCCGCATCACCGGCAAGCGCCGGACGGACGGGCGAGTCGATTTCGTCACCAACGCCGGCTACGGCCAGCGCGACTCCAAGAACTACCGCCGCGATGGATGAAACTACCGTGACAGCGGGAACTACCGCGCCAACAGTGCGATGAGGCCGAAATTCGACCCCACCACCCTACTCAATCAGCCCTGCATCTACCATAGCAGGGAGGGAAAACCCGCCACCCCCACCACCGCCGATTGCTACTCTCTCAAAGAGATTGAGAAGGCGAGACATGCAAGGGAGGACCCCAACAACAACCCACCTCGGGATAACAGGAATGGAGGCGGCTTCAGAACCGCCGTCGGGTCGCTACATACCTTCACCGAACTCGACACCAAGCGTGAGAAGAAGGTGCTCGCCCGCGCGGTCACTGTCAATGCGGTGACGCAAGTCGACATCCCTTGCTTCCTAAACTGGTCCGAGCAGAGCATCACCTGGAGTCACCAGGACCACGCGCCAAGAATCAAGTACCCAGGGCGAGTCGCCCTGGTAGTCAGGCCAAAGGTGGCCGACTACTGGCTGCCCAAGACGCTGATGGACGGCGGGAGCTCCATCAATATCTTGTACCTTGACACGTTCAAAAGGCTCCAGCTCCCAGAAACAGCCATCGAGCCAACACTGACGACCTTCCATGGCATCGTCCCCGGTCAGAAGGCGTACCCGATCGGGAAAGTGACGCTGCCAGTCACCTTCGGCACTCCGGCAAACTACCGCACGGAGAGGATCGTCTTCGAGCTGGTGAACTTCCGTAGCCCCTACCACTGCGTCCTGGGCCGCCAGGCATTCGCAAAGTTCATGGCGACCCCACACTACACCTACAACATGATGAAGCTCCCCGGGCCAAGCGGCATCATCACCGTCCATGGCGACCCCGACATGGCCGTGGAATGCAAGGAAAAAGGTGCCGAGCTCGCCGACGCCGTCATCGCCGCGGAGACCGACCACGCGGAGGAGCTCGCGAAATACGCGGGCAACATCAACAAGGACGATCCCACCATCCTGAAGAAACCGATCGCCACGAACTCCACGTTCGAGGCAACCACGCACACCCGCACCGTCGAGCTCGTCCCAGGCGACTCCAGCCAGACGGTCACCATCGGGGCGCACATGAGCCCCGCATAGGAAAGCGTGCTCATCGGGTTCCTCCGTGAGAACCGCGACATCTTCGCATGGAAGCCATCTGACATGCCAGGTGTCCCGAGGGAACTCGCTGAGCACAAACTTAACGCCGACCCCAAAGTGCGACCAGTAAAGAAGTCGCTACGACCCTTCAATGAAGAGCACCGCCGAGCAATCGTCGAGGAAGTCCAGTGCCTGCTAGCCGCAGGCTTCATCCGGCTAATCAAATACTCCAAGTGGTTAGCAAACCCAGTCCTGGTTCTCAAAAAGAACAACACCTGGAGAATGTGCATTGACTACACCAACCTCAACAGTGCCTGCCCGAAGGAGGAGTTCGTCCTACCGCGCATCGATCAGATAATCGACTCAACCGCGGGATCGGAGTCGCTGTGTTTTCTCGACGCTTACTCTGGTTACAACCAGATCAAGATGGCGGTCGAAGACGAGGAGAAGACGATGTTCATTATGCCATTCGGCGCATTCTGCTACACGGCCATGACGTTCGGCCTCAAGAACGCAGGCGTCACATACCAGAGGTGCATGCAGGAGTGTCTAGCGAGCCAAATTGGCCGCAACATTCACGTCTACATCGACGACGTGGTGGTAAAATCCACCCGCCAGGACGATCTGCTCGCCGATCTAGCTGAAACCTTCGCTAACTTGCGGAGGTACAACATCAAGCTGAATCCTGGAAAATGCACCTTCGGCGTACCCACCAGACAGCTTCTGGGATACGTAGTCTCCAAGCAAGGCATTGAAGCCAACCCCACCAAGATCGACACCATCGCGTGACTCGGAAAACCCGAGTGCCTGCGTGACGTCCAAAAATTGGCAGGGCGAGTCGCGTCCCTCAGTCGCTTCATCCCCCGACTAGGCGAGAAGGCAATGCCCCTCTATCGCCTGATGCGTAAGAACCCAACGTTCCAATGGGACGCGAAGGCAGACGACACACTCAAAGCGCTCAAAGAAGTGCTACTCGTGGCACCACCACTTGCCGCGCCACTCGACAAAGAGCCAATGCTTGTTTACGTCGCGGCCTCCAATCGAGTTGTCAGCGCCGTGATGGTCGTCGAACGACCAGAAGAGGGCAAGGAGCACCCCATACAGTGCCACGTATACTACATCAGCGAACTCCTAACGGAATCACGACAGCGCTACCCGCAATACCAAAAACTGGTGTACGCCGTATTCCGAGCACAGCGGCGACTCCCACACTACTTCCAGGAGCACCCAATCACGGTGGTCTCCTCCGCGCCCCTGCAGGACATCATACGCAATCGCGAGGCAACCGGGCGAGTCGCCAAGTGGGCCATCGAGATCGGCATCCACAACATCAAGTACGATCCCCGAAAAGCGATCAAGTCACAAGCCCTGGCTGATTTCCTTGCAGACTGGGAAGAAGCACATCAGCCAGAGAAGCTCCCATACCTCCACTACTGGTCGCTCCACTTCGATGGCTCCAAGAACGCCGACGGCACGGGGGCTGGGGTCATCCTGACCTCCCCCAAAGGAGACAAGCTCCGTTACGTGCTCCACCTCAACTTCAAGTCCTGCACCAACAACATGTCAGAATATGAGGCCCTCCTTCACGGCATGAGAGCTGCAAAGGAGATGAACATCAACCGCCTACGATGCTACGGCGACTCCGACCTAGTCGCCGGCTCGCCGGGACGTGCGATGCTGTCTCCCCAACAATGATCGCGTACTGCCAAGCTATCGACCAGTTGGGAGGACACTTTGACGGCTATTCTGTCGAGTGGATCGACAGGCGCAAAAACGAGGAGGCAGACGCACTTTCCCGCATCGGATCAACCCGATAGGCGCCACCAGTAGGCGTCTTCCTCGACATCATCCACAAACTGTCAGTTAGCCCACCAAAAGAGATCGACATTGGGATACCACTGCAACTAGAACTGGCCTTAGTCGCCATGTTTGTGGAGCCTAGCGACTAGACTGCACCATACGTCGCCTTCTTGGAGCATAAAATCCTACCAAACAACGAAACGGAGGCGCGAATGATCGTGCACCGCTGCAAATCCTTCGTCATCATCAACGGCGAGCTTCACAAGCGCAGCGTGACCGGCGTGTTCCAGCGCTGCGTACAGCCAGAAGAAGGGCGCAAGATCCTCCAGGAAATTCACGCCAGCGACTGCGGCCATCACGCCGGCGCCAAGTCGCTAGTCGCCAAGGCCATGCGGCATGGTTTCTACTGGCTCACCGCACACGCCGACGCCACCAACATCGTCCAACGATGCGTCGGGTGCCAGAAATACACCAACCAGATGCACCTCCCTGGCTCGGCACTCAAGACAATCCCCATCACGTGGCCATTCGTCGTATGGGGCATGGACATGGTAGGCCCATTCAAGAAGGCCCCGTATGGTTTCACCCACCTCCTGGTCGCAGTCGACAAGTTCACCAAATGAGTAGAGGCCAAGCTGATAAAAAAGTGCGACGGCAAGACGGCCACCAAGTTCCTACGCGAACTCATCTACCGGTACGGCTACCCGCACAACATCATAACAGACAACGGCACCAACTTCGGCAAGGGGGCCATGGTGGAATTCGGTGAGGAACACGGCATCCGACTCGACCTCGCATCCGTCGCCCACCCGGAATCAAATGGCCAAGGAGAGCGCACCAACTAGAGCGTCCTCCACGGGCTCAAGCCGCGATTGCAGGTGCCCCTCGAGCGCACCCCAGGATGCTGGGTCGACGAGCTCCCCTCTGTGATATGGGATATTCGCACCTCCGTCAACCGATCAACCGGGTTCACGCCCTTCTTCATGGTGTATGGCGTCGAGGCCGTAATGCCAACCGACCTGGAGCATGACTCACCTCGAGTTGCCAACTACGTCGAGGCGGCCAACGAGATCGCCCGCCAAGACAGCATCGATCAACTCGATGAGGCACGCGACCTGGCTCGCTCCCGCACCACCATATACTAGCAAGGACTCCGCCGCTATCACAGCCGCCGAGTGCAAACTCGCACCTTCCAGGAAGGCGACCTGGTCCTACAACTGGTCCAAGACAAGAAGGGCATGCACAAGCTCTCCTCCCATGGGAGGGGCCATTCGCCATAGGCCGAGTCCTTGGCAACGACGCCTACTACCTCATCGACATACGGGGTGATGGCCAATTGGAGGTCGGGAGGTCATGGAATGTAAACCTCCTCAGAAAGTTCTATACTTAGAACCTCACACTGTACTCCATCGGAATATATAATGAAATTCACTCGGATCGCACAAATTGTGTCCACTCGCCATATTCTTGTGCCACTCGTACTCGTACATGCCAGCAATACGCTACTTACGGAAGTCAACCTCTGGTCGAGCGACCGACACGGCCAAGTAGTGCGACACAAGGGCACCAGAAATATCCGGGCCTTGGGTCGTCCATGAAAAACGCCAACCCGGAGCCGCCATTGGAGTCGCCTTGCACGACTGGCCCGTCGGGCCAAGACATCCGACACATGCTTCTCACAGCGATCTGTCCCTCCCACCCTCGCACAAAGCGACTCGAACGGTTAAGTACCACGCACGGGGACTCCACAAAATGGGAACCCCACGTGGCTCGGGAACACACCAAGTAAGAGAGCTGCCTAGGGCTCGCCAAGCGACTGGCTCTCCGGGCCATGGGAGGAGACGCGTTACAAACAACGCACTCACAACCTGCAAAAGGATCATGACCAATACGGTCGGGCACCACGCTCGGGGACTCGCTCATAAGTCAGTCCTACTCATGCTCGGGGACTCGCCACTCAGAAGACGCGAGGGATAATAACAGCGCGTAAACAAAACAAATACACAAAAGTATATAGTCGAGTTATACCCCATTAAAAGGCGGACGCGCCCGGGGACTCGCTCAATCAAAACAATGCATAAGCAAAACACAACATACATTACTCGCCAAAACACGAGTCGATCGACCCCCCGTGGCATATATTACAAAAATATCTTACAGCATTCGCCACTTGGCATTCATCACAACTTGGGAAATTACATTGTTTACTCTACAGGCCCTGATGACAAAGCAGCACCACCCCTCTTGACGTGCACAAAAGGCTGACACGGGTTCGTCGGGTACATCGTCAGTGACTTGGACAACGACGATCGAAAGGGCTGCTCAGAATTCATGTCGCGGTACTCCAGCTCGAGGTTGCCAGGCGCCAACACCGTCTCCTGATATGGCAGCAGATCCCCCATCGCCAAGACATGATCGGCGTAAGGGGTGGCCTTCGCGGTTAGCTTCAGCACCTCCGACATCTCCACCGTGCCGGTCGCCGACGGATAGCCACTCGTCACATCGTCAAGATCGAAGTCGTTAGGGAAATGGGCGAGACCCAAGCTCAACGCCGTGGTGGCCCCGCGCCTGATTGCCGAGCGCGTCATCCACTCCACAACGGCAGGCACCTCTTCCAGATAGCGCCACACCTCCGTCAGCCCCCCAGGGATAACTTTGGTGGGAGACATGCCCTGGAGAGCCGCTTGAACGCACAAAACCAAGGCCGTGGCTGCATTCACCACTACAGTCACGCACTGCGAGGCGTTGTAAGTCTGCACAACCGGGTCGCTTTGGCCTACCACAACTGCAAAGTCAGGCATCCGTGAAACTATGAAATCCCCAAAGCAGGGACTAGACGAAAAGGTCAAGTAAAGACAAAGACTCACCAAGGAGTTTGCAGCAGTTCTCCTTGACGTGCTTCTCCAAGGCAGTTTGCTCGTTGTGCAGCCCCACGATGATGGAATCCATAGCTTTGTGTTCTTCCTCAGCCGCAGCAACGGCAGCCTTCACTCGCTCCTCCGAAGAAACCGAGGCCGCTCTCGCCTCCTCCAAATCCTTGACCAAAGAGGCTACTCGCCCATTCGCCGCGTCCAGCTTGGCGACCGAAACATACCCCTCACGGGCCTTGGAGATCTCAGCCGGGAAAGCATCAGCACGAGAATACATCAGAATACTATGCACGACCAGCTCACACCCGAAAGAGGAGAACAAAGACGAAATAGACACTCACCAATAGTTTCCTGAAGCCGCCGGTTCACCTCCTACGCTTCGCGCAAGTCACGCTCCAAGCGCTCTCTCGCAGCCTGCCGATCAGTCACCTCCCTTTGTCTCAAACAAAGAACTCACCTAAGCATTTGACAAAACAAAACCAAGTTCCCAGCCGCCGAAATTCAACAACTAGGAACTCGGGGACTGGAAAGGAGCAAAACCCAGTTCCTAGCCGCTAAAATTCAGCGACTAGGAACTCGGGGACTGGAGAAGGAAGAAAAAGAAAACCAATTCCTAGCCGCTGAAATTCCGCGACTAGGAATTTGGGGACTAGACATACCTGAATAGCAGCGCCGAGCATCTTGTGAAGTTCCCCGGCGTCAGTTGACGGGATCGTGAAGGAGGTGCACCCGCGGCAGGACCCAATGTCCGCATCCATGATTTCTGGACTCTGCAGAGATTGCGTGTCCGCCAAACCTAGAAACCCCTTCGCCATAAAACGAGGGAACGTCGCCGACGCCCTGGCGGGGTCGCTGTTCACCGAGATCGGCACCTCCGGCTCGGACGTAGCCAAGGTTGGCTCCGACCGCGTCGCCGCCACCTCTTTGGCGGCTGGCGCAGCAGTTGGCTCTGCGGCGCTTTCCCTGGTCACAGCATCGTCGGCGCCCCCCTTCTGCTTCTTCGCGACCTTGGCGGTCGCCACATCTTCGGAGGCCTTCCTCTTCTTGGGTAGGTCACCCTCTCCCATGTCAGTGACCGGTGGAATCTTAGCCACCGAAGGGCGACCAATCTTTTTAGCCCCCGACCTGCACAAGCCCCTTCAATCAACACAACAACAACACAAAAGGAGCAAGGCGAATCGGGACGAGGAAGCGCTACTTACTTAGCGACCGGAAGGACGCGAAGCCCGGTGCTAATATGGGCGGGCTTGTCCAACTCAGGGCCCAGCTTGCGGCTGAGCCCCCTCTCGAAGACGTCTGAAGCCCACAAAACCGAGGGCTTCCTTGACAATGAAGCTGCAGTCGCCGGGATCTCCGGCTCCGATGCGGCCGCCTTTGACGACTGCGGCGACTTGGACGCCATCGCCTCAGCTGCTTCTTGGCTTGGAACCCCTGAGGTCGTCGGCACAATCGCCGCCAGGGGAACCTCTACCACCACCTCCATGTCCTCGCCCTCCAACCACTTCATCGGGACTGCGTCCCTTAGGGCCTTGTGCGAGACTTCGGGAGATCCTTCGTCGTCAGAATCATCATCTGACTCGAACACCACCGACGACCTGGCCGGCGATGCAGGCCTTTTTGCTGGCGACTTGGGCCGGCGTGGGGGCTTCAATGGCGTAGCGGTACGCCGGGGTGTTTGCTCCTGGGCGACCTCGTTGCCTTCTTCGAGCTTGTCCAGGCTACGGCTCGCTTCGACTTCCCGTTGTCTCTGCATCCGGGTCTTGCGAGCCACAGGCACCGGGGGAGGGACCTCTTCTTCCTCCCCGTCCCTGTCGGAAGGATTCCCCTCGGAGTCTTCCTCCAGTTCCTGGGGAACCTCTTCATCAAGTGGAGGGAGCCAGCCCTCCAATACCTGAAAAAGCTGAGAACCACCACGAGTCAAAAAACACCAAGCGAGAAGACTGAAATTGAGATACGGACGTAGCGATTGGAAAGAGAACTTACTATGGGGTCTTCATTCTTCATAGGAGTGTACGGGGCGACCCCGACCGCCACGCCGGTGAACTTTGCATCGGTGATCTTCTTTAGGGCGACCTTATAGTCCTCGGCCTCCCATGACTCCTTGCTGGTTCGAGATGGGTCATGCTTCCCGCTGTATTCGTACATCCAGTTCGGTCGAGGCGCCACCCGAGCCAGCAGTTGTAGAGGTTGATCGGAATCAACCCCTGGTCCTTCAGCTTCTGGATCTGATCCATCATTTCTGTGACGGCCATCCGCTGATCTTAGGGAAGCTTCTTCGGCGCCAACCGACGGGGCTCGCTCCTCTCAGCGACGAACTCGGGAAGAGACACCTCGCCGGAGGGAGTGGCTTACTTGACGTAGAACCAGCTCTTCTTCCACTCGTTGGCGGCCTTCTTCGGCAGGAGGAGCTTGATGAAGTTGGCCTTCGACTTTAGTTGGAAGGTGACCCCGCCTGCGGCCAGCATCAAGCCGCTGGATGCCTCGCGCCCGACGCTGCCGTGGAAGAGCTCCAGCCATAGCGGGAAATATGGCCTGCAGCCAAGGTAGCATTCGCAGAAGGCGACGAAGATCACCAGCTTCTCGATGCTGTGTGGACCAAGATCTGACGGCTTGATCGCGTAATACGCGCAGAAGCGGCGGAAGAAGAGTGAGGTGGGGAACCCCAAACCCCTCTCAAGATGACTGGGGAAGCAGATGAACTCGTCGGGTCGCGGCTTCGGCTCGGTCTAGAGGAGGGGGGAACCCGCCAATTTCCCTTGCGGAGCACCCCGGCATCCTCGAAAGATCTAAGTTGGGCCGTGGTGCACTTGGATTTCCCCCATGAGCCCTTGGGAGGCGCCATCGGGCAAGATGTGGAATCGCACGACGCGGGAAGAACAAGTCGGGAGGATGCAGGAAGGAAGAACAAACAAGGAAGAATGAAGAATGCGAAGAAGGACTGCGGAGCTGAGCCATCACTCCCCTTAAATGGGAAACGCCACCCGCCAAAATTGGGATAGCCGTTACTCGCGGTAATTGTGCTGTAGTTACCGTTGGAAATTCCAACGGATAGTTTGACCAGGTTTGACGGTCCAACTCCTCTGGTCCACCTGCCACCCGCTGGTCTTTCCTCTCGCTGGAACGACGACTGGGCGGCAATGATATTCACTGAAGCGACGAATGAAAACATTGGAAAATTCTCCTCGGTTCTAATAGAGTCCATCGCCGACTCGACTAGACATCCAAATTGGGCTCGCCTACTCCGAACGCCAAAAGGACGCCTGGGCCTGCATCAACGATGGCCTCGAGGACTATTGATGGGGATATGCCGAAGGGAGTATGCCTAGCAGGACGTTCCGATTGGGCCGAAAGGCCTGCGAGTGCGTCTGAAAGAGAGCGACTGGACTATGAAGAAAGGAAAGGCCCATCAACTGGCGACTGGAAGCCCAGAAGCATACCAGAAGCCTAGTCGGACTAGGTCAAAAGTCTCCGGATCCTTATCTCTTCCGGGACAGCTTGTAAACCCTAGCGAGGTGCTTCATATATAAACCTCCCTAGGGTATCCTGGGACTGACGTTCTATCATACACCCCCTCAAGCGACTCGCTGCCTAGCCGCCGAGCTCTCCACCCTTGTAACTTGCTCTCTCATAATCTAATCTAGCAGGAGTAGGTCTTTACCCTCCGGGGGGGGCGAACCTGGGTAAACCCATGTGGATCCGCCCCCATCTCGCACCGCAGATGACCGCCAACTCTTCCTCACGAAACACTCAATCTCTGCCAGTGGCAACGACTACCGTGGCCTTTTCCACGACAATGTGTGTTCTTCTCATGAACCACAGCCAGTGTCATTGCATGTGTGTTCTTCTCACAAACCACATAAGTATCCACCAGTGACATTGCATGTCTGTTCTTCTCACAAACCACACATGGATCCACCAATGTCATTAGAAGTGTGTTCTTTTCATGAACCACAGCTAAAGTCATTGCATGTCTGTTCCTTCCACAAACCACACATGGATCCACCAGTGCCATTGGATGTGTGTTCTTCTCATGAACCACAGCTAGAGTCATTGCATGTCTGTTCCTTGCACAAACCACATATGGATCCACCAGTGTCATTGCATGTCTGTTCTTTTCATGAACCAACCCTAGTGTCATTGCATGTATGTTCCTCTAAACAAACCACACATGGATCCACCTAGTGTGATTGCATGCTGTTCTTATCACAAACCACACATGGACTTACAAGTGTCATTGCATGTGTATTTTTTCATGAACCACAACTAGAGTCATAGCATGTGTGTTCTTCTAAACAAACCACACATGGGCCCACACCCAGTGTCATTGCATGTGTGTTCCTCTAAACAAACCACACATGGATCCACATAGTGTGATTGCATGTCTGTTCTTTTCACAAACCACACATGGATCCACAAGTGTCATTGCATGTGTGTTCTTTTCTTGAAACACACCTAGTGTCATTGCATGTATGTTACTCTAAACAAACCACACATGGATCCACCTAGTGTGATTGCATGTATGTTCTTTTCAGAAACCACACATGGATCCACCAGTGTCATTGCATGTGTGTTCTTTTCATGAACCACAACTAGAGTCATTGCATGTGTGGTCTTCTCATGAATCACACATGGATCCACCAGTGTCATTACATGTGTGTTCTTTTCATGAACCACAACTAGAGTCATTGCATGTGTGTTCTTCTAAACAAACCACACATGGATCCACCCAGTGTCATTGCATGTTTGTTCCCCTAAACAAACCACACATGGATCCACCTAGTGTGACTGCGTGTCTGTTCTTTTCAAAAACCACACATGTATCCACTAGTGCCATTGCATGTGTGATCTTTTCATGAACCACAACTAGAGTTATTGAATGTGGTATCTTCTAAACAAACCACACATGGATCCACCCAGTGTTATTGCATCTCTGTTCCTCTAAACAAACCACACATGGATCCACCTAGTGTGATTGGATGTCTATTCTTTTCACAAACCACACATGGATCCGCCAGTGTCACGCATGTGTGTTCTTTTCATGAACAACAACTAGAGTCATTGCATGTGTGTTGTTCTAAACAAACCACATAAGGATCCACCAGTGTCATTGGATGTGTGTTTTTCTCATGAACCACACCCAGTATCATTGCATGTCTGTTCCTCTAAACAAACCACATATGGATCCACCTAGTGTGATTGCATGTCGATTCTTTTCACAAACCACACATGGATCCACCAGTGTCATTGCATGTGTGTTCTTTTAATGAACCACACCTAGTGTCATTGCATGTCTGGTCCTCTAAACAAACCACACATGGATCCACCTAGTTTGATTGCATGTCTGTTCTTTTCACAAACCACACATGGATCCACCAGTGTTATTGCATGTGTGTTCTTTTCATAAACCACAACTAGAGTCATTGCATGTGTGTTCTTTTAAACAAACGACAAATTGATCCACCCAGTGTGATTGCATGTCTGTTCTATTCACAAAGCACACATGGATCCACCTAGTATGATTGCATGTATGTTCTTTTCACAAACCACACACGGATCCACCAGTATATTTGCCGGAGTGTTGTTCTCATGAACCACAGCCAGTGTCATTGCATGTCTGTTATTCTCACAAACCACATAAGTATCCACCAGTGTCATTGCATGTTTGTTCTTCTCACAAACCACACATGGATCCACCAGTGTCATTGGATGTGTGTTCTTCTCATGAACCACAGATAGAGTCATTGCATGTCTGTTCCTTCCACAAACCACAAATGGATCCACCAGTGTCATTGCATGTCTGTTCTTTTCATGATCCACACCTAGTGTCATTGCATGTCTATTCCTCTAAACAAACCACACATGGATCCACCTAGTGTGGTTGCATGTCTGTTCTTTTCACAAACCACACATGGATCCACCAGTGTCATTGCATGTGTGTTCTTTTCATGAACCACAACTAGAGTCATTGCATGTGTGTTCTTCTAAACAAACCACACATGGGTCCACACCCAGTGTCATTGCATGTGTGTTCCTCTAAACAAACCACACATGGATCCACATAGTGTGATGTCTATTCTTTTCACAAACCACGCATGGATCCACAAGTGTCATTGCATGTGTGTTCTTTTCATGAACCACAACTAGATCGTTGCATGTGTGTTCTTCTCACAAACCACACATGGATCCACCAGTGTCATTGCATGTGTGTTCTTTTCATGAACCACAACTAGAGTCATTGGATGTGTGTTCTTCTAAACAAACCACATAAGGATTCACCAGTGTCATTGGATGTGTGTTCTCTTCATGAACCACACCCAATGTCATTGCATGTGTATTGTTCTCATGAACCACACATGGATCCACCAGTGTCATTGCATGTGTGTTCTTTTCATGAACCACAACTAGAGTCATTGCGTGTGTGCTCTTCTAAACAAACCACATAAGGATCCACCAGTGTCATTGAATGTGTTTTATTCTCATGAACCACACCCAGTGTGATTGCATGTTTGTTCTTCTCATGAACAACACATGGAACCACCAGTGTCATTGCATGTGTGTTCTTCTCATGAACCACAGCCAGTGTCATTACATGTATGTTCTTCTCACAAACCACATAAGTATCCTCCAGTGTCATTGCATGTCTGTTCTTCTCACAAACCACACATGGATGTACCAGTGTCATTGGATGTGTGTTCTTCTCATGAACCACGGCTAGACTCATTGCATGTCTGTTCCTTCCACAAACCACATATGGATCCACCAGTGTCATTGCATGTCTGTTCTTTTCATGAACCACACCCAGTGTCATTGCATGTATGTTCCTCTAAACAAACCACACATGGATCCACCTAGTGTGATTGCATGTCTGTTCTTTTCACAAACCACACATGGATCCACCAGTGTCATTGCATGTGTGTTCTTTTCATGAACCACACCTAGAGTCATTCCATCTGTGTTCTTCTAAACAACCCACACATGGGTCCATACCCAGTGTCATTGCATGTGTGTTCCTCTAAACAAACCACACATGGATCCACATAGTGTGATTGCATGTCTGTTCTTTTCACAAACCACACATGGATCCACTAGTGTCACTGCATGTGTTTTTTTTTTCATGAACCACAACTAGAGTCATTACATGTGTGTTCTTCTAAACAAACCACATAAGGATCCACCAGTGTCATTGGATGTGTGTTCTTCTCATGAACCACACCAAGTGTCATTGCATGTGTGTTCTTCTCATGAACCGCACATGGATCCAGCAGTGCCATTGCATGTGTGTTCTTTTCATGAACCACAACTAGAGTCATTGCATGTGTGTTCTTGTAAACAAACCACATAAGGATCCACCAATGTCATTGAATGTGTGTTCTTCTCATGAACCACACCCAGTGTGATTGCATGTCTGCTCTTCTCATGAACCATACATGGATCCACTAGTGCCATTGCATGTGTGTTGTTCTCATGAACCACAGCCAGTGTCATTACATGTATGTTGTTCTCACAAACCACGGGCTTGTTCGTCTGCGGTACCAAAGTTGGAAGGGCAGCGCATGGCGGTACCTAAGTTGTCGGAAGTTACCGTGTTTCGAAAAGTTGGGCCGCCAACTACTGAGAGGGGCCATTTCAATGCAAACTCATCTCAACCCTGCCAAATACAAACATTCCGTTAAACCGCCCCGTGAAGTAGACGGTCGGGACCCACATGTCGGTTATTTGTCCGTGACGCGGGCACCAACGCGGCAACCTCTTAGGGAAATCGAGCAGCTAAGTGGATTGGATGTGTTGACCAATTTCACAAATCCATTCCCAGCTTTCCCCTAGCACCGGCGGCGTTGGAATCCACCCTCCAGGCAGGACGATCCCTTCGGACATTTGACTTCCGGGGCCAAGTTTTTGCGCCCACTTGTTGCACACAGTCGCTGATACCGAGCTCCAATGGCGCATGCTGTAGCCGCCGTTGTGAGGCTCTAGCCCGCCTCTTCCGCCGACGAGCCGAGCAGCTCGGAGGATGGCAGATCCTACTATCAAGAAAGAAGAATTTTTGTCTACAAGCGTGTGATCTACCCTTCTCTTTGCTATTCGCACTAGTTACAATTGCTAGCTGGCTACTGAACCTCAAATTGTTTGTTAGCCCATCGCTGACAAACATATATTGTCCACAGTTTTCTGTCAAGTGGGATCTGCGCGGACCCCCCTTACCTGGTTATGGTAGTCCTCTATAGGTACGACTCTAAGGGCAACATGTATGGACACCATTGTTTCAGGATGGAAGAAGCGCATGCGCAGATCTGCACTATATCTGGTATGGTTGCCGCTCTGCGTAATCATGTTGAATTGTGGCCGAAGCAGACTGCAAAGTTCAGCTTCATGGATGAACGTGGCATCATGGTTCCTATAACGTGTGACAGTCAGCTAATTGGGTTGATGAAAAGGTATGCTTCGGCTGCCATGTTTGAGCTGAAATGTGATGTACTGGATGTGGAAGTTGCTGCAACTGGGAGTCGCCCTTCTATTCTTGGACAGGGTGGTTGCTCGAACCCAATTAGCTCCTGGTAAGCAAAAGTCTCTTGGGGTTTGCATGTTTGTGCTGAATTGTAATTTTCGTTTTATTTACTCTGTAGATATTGGGCATTTATGCAACAGTCTTGTTTCTTTGACAGGAAGCGCCGCAAGGTTAGAAACATGACTATCAGGTCAGTCATTTTGCTACCCGAAGAAATTAAAAACGAGTGGAAAGATGATGCTAGACACGATTCTGGTGCCCATTGTCCCGGCGATGCAGAGTACGCGAAGCTAAGAAAATTGGCACCGAGGAAGAGGAAGAAGGCAGGAAATGAAGAAGCCATTGGACGTGAAGGCTTGGCACCCAGGCTGCGGAAGAAGGCTGCTGGCAATGAAGATGCATAGTAATGTGTTGAACTTGAACCTATATATGTAATTCTGTTAAATTCTGATCGCTCTGTGTGTGGCACGTTGCTGGGCGAAACAATCTACCCACGTTCTCTGAGTAAAATGTACCACGACTTAGGGTTCGGAAACGCCCGAGTCAGTAGTGAATCCGAAATTGTGATTGTGCCACTACTATCTGAAAACAATGATCCACCGGTTCCACAATTGCTGAGGGGCAGGAGGTCTCCAAATACGACAGAATGTAAGTGGAACATAAATAAATTATTTAAGCTGCCACACTCCACGAAGCAGCAACTTATTTTAGATGCTGCACAATGACATGGCAACATAAATAGCAATGTTCTCACCGATAATGCCCAGTTGAGGAGGAAATGGGTACCACTTTCTGGCCTAATCTTGAGCCTGTCTATCTCACTGCCTCTCTGCTCCTGCATCCCCTGCATCTGGCGAAGCTCCTAGATCTCCAGTAACCGGGTGTACGTGCTTCCACTTTATAAATTGTGGTTGTGCCATTTGCATCCGGCACAATCCACGTAGATTACGTTTAAACAAACCACCAGTATCAGAATACACTAGTAGAAAAGGTGTCTTTGGTCCACGGTTACGTTCCCAATCCGGGACAGAGATCTAAATCGAGGCAGAAATTTGATCTAAATCACAAATTCTTCCACAAATTAATGCGGGGTCAGAGCAATTTTTTTCCTCCCTGGAATCCGGGACCAATAGTTTAGACCGCTAGGTCAATAAGTACAAATATTACAACTTAAAAATGCACGGAGCTTAAGCTAAATAGAACTAGTTATCAGACATCTCCTTGATCTTCCTAATCTTGGCCCGATGCGCATCTTCCTGCGAGAGCAAGGATTGAATTGTCTGCTCCTTCCTTTTAGCATCTTCCTTGCACAGCTTCAATTGTTTCTCTGCATTTTTCCTCATGCACTTGTCAATACTCGTAGTTGTGTACTGCAGGACTTTTGCCTGGTGGAGATCGTTCCTTGCTTGAGTCAGTGCTTGCTCCGCTTTAGCCTTCAGGGCCAATGCCGCGTCCCTCTCCTTCTCGACTTTGATAACCTTGTCTTGCACCCACCTGAGATCTCGCTTATGCTTGGTCGTGTCAACTAGTTCCCATAGATTCATCTGAACACTGTCAAGAAGTGAGCCGAATACGGATTCTTTCAACTCGATAGTCATTTCCCATAGTTTGTCCAGCGTTTTCTGCATCGATTTGGGCCACTCTGGATCTACCCATTTGACAACACCGCAACTTCCACCTTGCATCATTGCACGATGTCCTTGACACCATAGAAACCCCCTGCCCGCGTTTCGTCCTTCGAAGGCTACAAATTTAGCAGGCACATATCCATGTTTACATACCAGAGGACTGTCTTCATCCTCTAAACCGTGATAGTCGGAGTCATACATCGTCTGGTTGGCCTAACACATCATACGCGCATGAGTAAATAGATTAGATCTAGCTCAAAAAATAGATAACTGGCCACAAATGATAGAAACAGAGATGAGACGACTCACATCAAAATCACCGACCCTGTGGTCATGACGCGTTTCCTCGCCGTCTCCCCTTGAACCCATGGCGAGAGGGGTGGGGGGTGGCTGCCGGAGAGGGGATTGGGATGGAGGCGCCATCGGCTAGCGGCTACGGCAAGATGGGAGTGAAGTGGGGAAAGTGGCTTCGAGGGTAAGGAAGAGAAGTATGGGGAGGAAGAGAAGTAATGGGGACGTGACACTGGGATGTGGCCCACTGAACTCGTGAGACATGACACTCAAAATAGGGGAGCGCCCGGTGTTGCCAGTTTGTCCAAAGAAAGCGTGGCCAATCATGCCGCAGAACAACCTACTCGTGGATCGCTCTCACTAAGACCATCCCAATCGTCCAAGTGCCCCAATCGAATGGTATGTAACAATCGTCAAGCAGAACAACTGTGTTAGGGCGTGCCTTCTAGAATACTCGGTCTAACGGCTACCCATGCAATGACACTAGGTCTGGTTCATGAAAAGAACATACATGCAATGACATCGGTGGATCCATGTGTGGTTTATGGAAGTAACAGACATGCAATGACTCTAGCTATGGTTAATGAAAAGAACACGCATGCAATGACAGTGGGTGTGGTTCATGAAAAGAACATACATCCACTGACACAGGTGGATCCTTATGTGGTTCATGAAAAGAACAGACATGTAATGACACTGGTGGATCCTTATGTGGTTTGTTTAGACGAAGAAACATGTAATGACTCTAGTCGTGGTTTATGAAAATAACAGACATGCAATGACACTAGGTGTGGTTCATGAAAAGAACAGACCGGCAATGACTTATGTGGTTTGTTTAGAAGAACACAAATGCAATGAAACTAGGTGTGGTTCAGGAAAAGAACAGATAGGCAATGACACTAGTGGATCCTTATGTGGTTTGTTTAGAAGAACACGCATGCAGTGACACTGGGTGTGGTTCATGAAAAGAACAGACATGCAATGACACCGGTGGATCCTTATGTGGTTTGTTTAGAGGAACAGACATGCAATGACACCGGTGGATCCACATGTGGTTTATGGAAGTAAAAGACATGCAATGACACTGTTACATCCTAATGTGGTTCATGAAAAGAACAGACATGCAGTGAAACTAGGTGTGGTTCATGAATAGAACAGACATGCACTGACAATGGGTGTGGTTCATGAAAAGAATAGACATGCAATGACACTGGTGGATCCTTATGTGGTTTGTTTAGAAACACACACATGCAATGACACCGGTGGATCCACATGTGGTTTATGGAAGTTAAAGACATGTAATGACACTGGTAGATCCTTATGTGGTTCATGAAAAGAATAGACATGCAGTGAAACTGGGTGTGGTTCATGAATAGAACAGACATGCACTGACATTGGGTGTGGTTCATGAAAAGAACAGACATGCAATGACACTGGTGGGCCCATCCTTATGTGGTTCATGAAAAGAACAGACATGCAATGACACTGGTGGATCCTTATGTGGTTTCTTTAGAAGAACACACATGCAATGACACCGGTGGATCCATATGTGGTTTATGGAAATAAAAGGCATGCAATGACACTGGTAGATCCTTATGTGGTTCATGAAAAGAACAGACATGCAATGACACTGGTGGATCCTTATGTGGTTTGTTTAGAGGAACATACATGTAATGACTCTAGTCATGGTTCATGAAAAGAACAGACATACAATGACATCGGGTGTGGTTTATGAAAAGCACAGACATGCAATGACTTATGTGATTTGTTTAGAAGAACACACATGCAATGACACTGGGTGTGGTTCATGAAAAGAAAAGATAGGCAATGACACTGGTGGATTCTTATGTGGTTTGTTTAGAAGAACACGCATGCAATGACACTGGTGTGGTTCATGAAAAGAATAGACATGCAATGACACTGGTGGATCCTTATGTGGTTTGTTTAGAGGAACAGACATGCAATCACACTAGGTGGATCCATATGTGGTTTATGGAAGTAAAAGACATGCAATGACTCTAGCTGTGATTCATGAAAAGAACAGACATGCAATGATACTGTTGGATCCTTATGTGGTTCATGAAAAGAACATACAGGCAATGACACTGGTGGATCCTTATGTGGTTTGTTTAGAAGAACACACATGTAATGCCACTGGGTGTGGTTCATGAGAAGAAGACACATGTAATTACACTGGTGGATCCTTATGTGGTTTGTTTAGAGGAACAGACATGCAATGACTCTAGCCATGGTTCATGAAAAGAACAGACATGGAATGACACTGGGTGTGGTTCACGAAAAGAACAGACATGCAATGACTTATGTGGTTTGTTTAGAAGAACACACATGCAATGACACTGGGTGTGGTTCATGAAAAGAACAGATAGGCAATGACACTGGTGGATCCTTATGTGGTTTGTTTAGAAGAACACGCACGCAATGACACTGGGTGTGGTTCATGAAAAGAACAGACACGCAATGACACTGTTGGATCCTTATGTGGTTTGTTTAGCGGAACATACATGCAATCACAGTAGGTGGATCCATATGTGGTTTATGGAAGTAAAAGACATGCAATGACTCTAGCTGTGATTCATGAAAAGAACAGACATGCAATGACACAGGTGGATCCTTATGTGGTTCATGAAAAGAACAGACAGGCAATGACACTGGTGGATCCTTATGTGGTTTGTTTAGAAGAACACACATGCAATGACACTGGGTGTGGTTCATGAGAAGAACACACACGCAATGACACTGGTGGATCCTTATGTGGTTTGTTTAGAGGAACATACATGCAATGACACCGGTGGATCCACATGTGGTTTATGGAAGTAAAAGACATGCAATGACACTGGTAGATCCTTATGTGGTTCATGAAAAGAACAGACATGCAGTGAAACTGGGTGTGGTTCATGAATAGAACAGACATGCACTGACACTCGGTGTGGTTCATGAAAAGAACAGACATGCAATGACACTAGTGGGCCCATCCTTATGTGGTTCATGAAAAGAACAGACACGCAATGACACTGGTGGATCCATATGTGGTTTGTTTAGAAGAACACACATGCAATGACACCGGTGGATCCATATGTGGTTTATGGAAGTAAAAGACATGCAATGACACTTGGTCTGGCTCGTGAAAAGAACAGACATGCAATGACACTCGTAGATCCTTATGTGGTTCATGAAAAGAACAGACATGCAATGACACTGGTGGATCCTTATGTGGTTAGTTTAGAGGAACATACATGCAATGACTATAGCCATGGTTCATGAAAAGAACAGACATGCAATGACACCGGGTGTGGTTCATGAAAAGAACAGACATGCAATGACTTATGTGGTTTGTTTAGAAGAACACACATGCAATGACACCGGGTGTGGTTCATGAAAAGAATAGATAGGCAATGACACTGGTGGATCCTTATGTGGTTTGTTTAGAAGAACACACATGCAATGACACTGGGTGTGGCTCATGAAAAGAACATACACGCAATGACATTGGTGGATCCTTAGGTGGTTTGTTTAGAGGAACAGACATGCAATCATACTAGGTGGATCCATATGTGGTTTATGGAAGTAAAAAACATGCAATGACTCTAGCTGTGATTCATGAAGAGAACAGCCATTTAATGACACAGGTGGATTCTTATGTGGTTCATGAAAAGAATAGACAGGCAATGAAACTGGTGGATCCTTATGTGGTTTGTTTAGAAGAACACACATGCAATGACACTGGGTGTGGTTCATGAGAAGAACACACACGCAATGACACTGGTGGATCCTTATGTGGTTTGTTTAGAGGAACAGACATGCAATGACACCGGTGGATCCACATGTGGTTTATGGAAGTAAAAGACATGCAATGACACTGTTGGATCCTTATGTCGTTCATGAAAAGAATGGACATGCAGTGAAACTGGGTGTGGTTCATGAATAGAACAGACATGCACTAACACTGGGTGTGGTTCATGAAAAGAACAGACATGCAATGACACTGGTGGGCCCATCCTTATGTGGTTCATGAACAGAACAGACACGCAATGACACTGGTGGATCCTTATGTGGTTTGTTTAGAAGAACACACATGCAATGACACCGGTGGATCCATATGTGGTTTATGGAAGTAAAAGGCATGCAATGACACTGAGTGTGGTTCATGAAAAGAATAGACATGCAATGACACTAGTAGATCCTTATGTGGTTCATGAAAAGAACAGACATGCAATGACACTAGTGGATCCTTATGTGGTTTGTTTAGAGGAACATACATGTAATGACTCTAGTCGTGGTTCATAAAAAGAACAGACATGCAATGACATCGGGTGTGGTTGATGAAAAGCACAGACATGCAATGACTTATGTGATTTGTTTACAAGAACACACATGCAATGACACTGGGTGTGGTTCATGAAAATAACAGATAGGCAATGACACTGGTGGATCCTTATGTGGTTTGTTTATAAAAACACGTATGCAATGACACTGGGTCTGGTTCATGAAAATAACATACACGCAATGACATTGGTGGATCCTTAGGTGGTTTGTTTAGAGGAACAGACATGCAATCATACTAGGTAGATCCATATGTGGTTTATGGAAGTAAAAGACATGCAATGACTCTAGCTGTGATTCATGAAGACAACAAACATTTAATGACACTGGTGGAAACTTATGTGGTTCATGAAAAGAACAGACAGGCAATGAAACTGGTGGATCCTTATGTGGTTTGTTTAGACGAACACACATGCAATGACACTGGGTGTGGTTCATGAGAAGAACACACACGCAATGACACTAGTGGATCCTTATGTGGTTTGTTTGGAGGAACAAACATGCAATGACACCGGTGGATCCACATGTGGTTTATGGAAGTAAAAGACATGCAATGACACTGGTACATCCTTATGTGGTTCATGAAAAGAACAGACATGCAGTGAAACTAGGTGTGGTTCATGAATAGAACAGACATGCACTAACACTGGGTGTGGTTCATGAAAAGAACAGACATGCAATGACTTATGTGGTTTGTTTAGAAGAACACACATGCAATGACACTGGGTGTGGTTCATGAAAAGAACAGATAGGCAATGACACTGGTGGATTCTTATGTGGTTTGTTTAGAAGAACACGCATGCAATGACACTGGGTGTGGTTCATGAAAAGAATAGACATGCAATGATATTGGTGGATCCTTATGTGGTTTGTTTAGAGGAACAGACATGCAGTCACACTAGGTGGATCCATATGTGGTTTATGGAAGTAAAAGACATGCAATGACTCTAGCTGTGATTCATGAAAAGAACAGACATGCAATGACACTGTTGGATCCTTATGTGGTTCATGAAAAGAACATATAGGCAATGACACTGGTGGATCCTTATGTGGTTTGTTTAGAAGAACACACATGTAATGCCACTGGGTGTGGTTCATGAGAAGAAGACACACGTAATTACACTGGTGGATCCTTATGTGGCTTGTTTAGAGGAACAGACATGCAATGACTCTAGACGTCGTTCATGAAAAGAACAGACATGGAATGACACCGGGTGTGGTTCATGAAAAGAACAGACATGCAATGACTTATGTGGTTTGTTTAGAAGAACAGGCATGCAATGACACTGGGTGTGGTTCATGAAAAGAATAGACATGCCATGACACTGGTGGATCCTTATGTGGTTTGTTTAGAGGAACAGACATGCAATCACAATAGGTGGATCCATATGTGGTTTATGGAAGTAAAAGACATGCAATGACTCTAGCTGTGATTCATGAAAAGAACAGACATGCAATGACACTATTGGATCCTTATGTGGTTCATGAAAAGAACATATAGGCAATGACACTGGTGGATCCTTATGTGGTTTGTTTAGAAGAACACACATGCAATGACACTGGGTGTGGTTCATGAAAAGAACAGATAGGCAATGACACTGGTGGATTCTTATCTGGTTTGTTTAGAAGAACACGCATGCAATGACACTGGGTGTGGTTCATGAAAGAACATATAGGCAATGACACTGGTGGATTCTTATGTGGTTTGTTTAGAAGAACACGCATGCAATGACACTGGGTGTGGTTCATGAAAATAATAGACATGCAATGATACTGGTGGATCCTTATGTGGTTTGTTTAGAGGAACAGACATGCAATCACACTAGGTGGATCCATATGTGGTTTATGGAAGTAAAAGACATGCAATGACTCTAGCTGTGATTCATGAAAAGAACAGACATGCAATGACACTGTTGGATCCTTATGTGGTTCATGAAAAGAACATATAGGCAATGACACTGGTGGATCCTTATGTGGTTTGTTTAGAAGAACACACATGTAATGCCACTGGGTGTGGTTCATGAGAAGAAGACACACGTAATTACACTGGTGGATCCTTATGTGGCTTGTTTAGAGGAACAGACATGCAATGACTCTAGACGTCGTTCATGAAAATAACAGACATGGAATGAGACCGGGTGTGGTTCATGAAAAGAACAGACATGCAATGACTTATGTGGTTTGTTTAGAAGAACAGGCATGCAATGACACTGGGTGTGGTTCATGAAAAGAATAGACATGCCATGACACTGGTGGATCCTTATGTGGTTTGTTTAGAGGAACAGACATGCAATCACAATAGGTGGATCCATATGTGGTTTATGGAAGTAAAAGACATGCAATGACTCTAGCTGTGATTCATGAAAAGAACAAACATGCAATGACACTATTGGATCCTTATGTGGTTCATGAAAAGAACATATAGGCAATGACACTGGTGGATCCTTATGTGGTTTGTTTAGAAGAACACACATGCAATGACACTGGGTGTGGTTCATGAAAAGAACAGATAGGCAATGACACTGGTGGATTCTTATGTGGTTTGTTTAGAAGAACACGCATGCAATGACACTGGGTGTGGTTCATGAAAAGAACAGATAGGCAATGACACTGGTGGATTCTTATGTGGTTTGTTTAGAAGAACACGCATGCAATGACACTGGGTGTGGTTCATGAAAAGAATAGACATGCAATGATACTCGTGGATCCTTATGTGGTTTGTTTAGAGGAACAGACATGCAATCACACTAGGTGGATCCATATGTGGTTTATGGAAGTAAAAGACATGCAATGACTCTAGCTGTGATTCATGAAAAGAATAGACATGCAATGACACTGTTGGATCCTTATGTGGTTCATGAAAAGAACATATAGGCAATGACACTGGTGGATCCTTATGTGGTTTGTTTAGAAGAACACACATGTAATGCCACTGGGTGTGGTTCATGAGAAGAAGACACACGTAATTACACTGGTGGATCCTTATGTGGCTTGTTTAGAGGAACAGACATGCAATGACTCTAGACGTCGTTCATGAAAAGAACAGACATGGAATGACACCGGGTGTGGTTCATGAAAAGAACAGACATGCAATGACTTATGTGGTTTGTTTAGAAGAACAGGCATGCAATGACACTGGGTGTGGTTCATGAAAAGAATAGACATGCCATGACACTGGTGGATCCTTATGTGGTTTGTTTAGAGGAACAGACATGCAATCACAATAGGTGGATCCATATGTGGTTTATGGAAGTAAAAGACATGCAATGACTCTAGCTGTGATTCATGAAAAGAACAGACATGCAATGACACTATTGGATCCTTATGTGGTTCATGAAAAGAACATATAGGCAATGACACTGGTGGATCCTTATGTGGTTTGTTTAGTAGAACACACATGCAATGACACTGGGTGTGGTTCATGAAAAGAACAGATAGGCAATGACACTGGTGGATTCTTCTGTGGTTTGTTTAGAAGAACACGCATGCAATGACACTGGGTGTGGTTCATGAAAAGAACAGATAGGCAATGACACTTGTGGATTCTTATGTGGTTTGTTTAGAAGAACACGCATGCAATGACACTGGGTGTGGTTCATGAAAAGAATAGACATGCAATGATACTGGTGGATCCTTATGTGGTTTGTTTAGAGGAACAGACATGCAATCACAATAGGTGGATCCATATGTGGTTTATGGAAGTAAAAGACATGCAATGACTCTAGCTGTGATTCATGAAAAGAACAGACATGCAATGACACTGTTGGATCCTTATGTGGTTCATGAAAAGAACATCCAGGCAATGACACTGGTGGATCCTTATGTGGTTTGTTTAGAAGAACACACATGTAATCCCACTTGGTGTGGTTCATGAGAATAAGACACACTTAATTACACTGGTGGATCCTTATGTGGTTTGTTTAGAGGAACATACATGCAATGACACCAGTGGATCCACATGTGGTTTATGGAAGTAAAAGACATGCAATGACACTCGTAGATCCTTATGTGGTTCATGAAAAGAACATACATGCAGTGAAACTGGGTGTGGTTCATGAATATAACAGACATGCACTGACACTAGGTGTGGTTCATGAAAAGAATAGACATGCAATGACACTGGTGGGCCCATCCTTATGTGGTTCATGAAAAGAACAGACACGCAATGACACTGGTGGATCCTTATGTGGTTTGTTTAGAAGAATACACATGCAATGACACCGGTGGATCCATATGTGGTTTATGGAAGTAAAATACATGCAATGACACTTGGTGTGGTTCATGAAAAGAACAGATATGCAATGACACTGGTAGATCCTTATGTGGTTCATGAAAAGAACAGACATGCAATCACACTTGTGGATCCTTATGTGGTTAGTTTAGAGGAACATACATCCAATGACTCTAGCCATGGTTCATGAAAAGAACAGACATGCAATGACACCGGGTGTGGTTCATGAAAAGAAGAGACATGCAATGACTTATGTGGTTTATTTAGAAGAACACACATGCAATGACACCGGGTGTGGTTCATGAAAAGAACAGATAGGCAATGACACCGGTGGATCCTTATGTGGTTTGTTTAGAAGAACACACATGCAATGACACTGAGTCTGGTTCATGAAAATAACATACACGCAATGACATTGGTGGATCCTTAGGTGGTTTGTTTAGAGGAACAGACATGCAATCATACTAGGTAGATCCATATGTGGTTTATGGAAGTAAAAGACATGCAATGACTCTAGCTGTGATTCATGAAGAGAACAGACATTTAATGACACTGGTGGATTCTTATGTGGTTCATGAAAAGAACAGACAGGCAATGAAATTGGTGGATCCTTATGTGGTTTGTTTAGAAGAACACACATGCAATGACACTTGGTGTGGTTCATCAGAAGAACACACACGCAATGACACTGGTGGATCCTTATGTGGTTTGTTTAGAGAAATAGACATGCAATGACACCGGTGGATCCACATGTGGTTTATGGAAGTAAAAGACATGCAATGACACTGGTAGATCCTTATATGGTTCAGGAAAGAATAGACATGCAGTGAAACTGGGTGTGGTTCATGAATAGAACAGACATGCACTGACACTAGGTGTGGTTCATGAAAAGAACAGACATGCAATGACACTGGTGGGCCCATCCTTATGTGGTTCATGAAAAGAACAGACACGCAATGACACTAGTGGATCCTTATGTGGTTAGTTTAGAAGAACACACATGCAATGACACCGGTGGATCCACATGTGGTTTATGGAAGTATAAGACATGCAATGACACTAGGTGTGGTTCATGAAAAGAACAGACATGCAATGACACTGGTAGATCCTTATGTGGTTCATGAAAAGAACAGACATGCAATGACACTAGTGGATCCTTATGTGGTTTGTTTAGAGGAACAGACATGCAATGACTCTAGCCGTGGTTTATGAAAAGAACAGACATGCAATGACACCGAGTGTGGTTCATGAAAAGAACAGACATGCAATGACTTATGTGGTTTATTTAGAAGAACACACATGCAATGACACTGGGTGTGGTTCATGAGAAGAACACACACGCAATGACACTGGTGGATCCTTATGTGGTTTGTTTAGAGGAACAGACATGCAATGACACCGGTGGATCCACATGTGGTTTATGGAAGTAATAGACATGCAATGACACAGCTAGATCCTTATGTGGTTCATGAAAAGAATAGACATGCAGTGATACTGGGTGTGGTTCATGAATAGAACAAACATGCACTGACACTGGGTGTGGTTCATGAAAAGAATAGACATGCAGTGATACTGGGTGTGGTTCATGAATAGAACAAACATGCACTGACACTGGGTGTGGTTCATGAAAAGAACAGACATGCAATCACACTGGTGGGGCCATCCTTATGTGGTTCATGAAAATAACAGACACGCAATGACACTGGTGGATCCTTATGTTGTTTGTTTAGAAGAACACACATGCAATGACACCGGTGGATCCACATGTGGTTTATGGAAGTAAAAGACATGCAATGACACTGAGTGTGGTTCATGAAAAGAACAGACATGCAATGACACTTGTAGATCCTTATGTGGTTCATGAATAGAACAGACATGCAATGACACTGGTGGATCCTTATGTGGTTTGTTTAGAGGAACAGACATGTAATGACTCTAGTCGTGGTTCATGAAAAGAACAGACATGCAATGACTTATGTGGTTTGTTTAGAAGAACACACATGCAATGACACTGGGTGTGGTTCATGAAAAGAACAGATAGGCAATGACACTGGTGGATTCTTATGTGGTTTGTTTAGAAGAACACGCATGCAATGACACTTGGTGTGGTTCATGAAAAGAACAGACATGCAATGACACGGGTGGATCCTTATGTGGTTTGTTTAGTGGAACAGACATGCAATCACACTAGGTGGATCCATATGTGGTTTATGGAAGTAAAAGACATGCAATGACTCTAGCTGTAATTCATGAAAAGAACAGACATGCAATGACACTGGTGGATCCTTATGTGGTTCTTGAAAAGAACAGATAGACAATGACACTGGTGGATCCTTATGTGGTTTGTTTAGAAGAACACACATGCAATGCCACTGGGTGTGGTCCATGAGAAGAACACACACGCAATGACACTGGTGGATCCTTATGTGGTTTGTTTAGAGGAACAAACATGCAATGACACCGGTGGATCCACATGTGGTTTATGGAAGTAAAAGACATGCAATGACACTGGTAGATCCTTATGTGGTTCATGAAAATAATAGACATGCAGTGAAACTGGGTGTGGTTCATGAATAGAACAGACATGCACTGACACTGGGTGTGGTTCATGAAAAGAACAGACATGCAATGACACTGGTGGGCCCATCCTTATGTGGTTCATGAATAGAACAGACACGCAATGACACTGGTGGATCCTTATGTGGTTTGTTTAGAAGAATACACATGCAATGACACCGGTGGATCCATATGTGGTTTATGGAAGTAAAATACATGCAATGACACTTGGTGTGGTTCATGAAAAGAACAGACATGCAATGACACTGGTAGATCCTTATGTGGTTCATGAAAAGAACAGACATGCAATCACACTTGTGGATCCTTATGTGGTTAGTTTAGAGGAACATACATCCAATGACTCTAGCCATGGTTCATGAAAAGAACAGACATGCAATGACACCGGGTGTGGTTCATGAAAAGAAGAGACATGCAATGACTTATGTGGTTGTTTAGAAGAACACACATGCAATGACACCGGGTGTGGTTCATGAAAAGAACAGATAGGCAATGACACCGGTGGATCCTTATGTGGTTTGTTTAGAAGAACACACATGCAATGACACTGAGTCTGGTTCATGAAATAACATACACGCAATGACATTGGTGGATCCTTAGGTGGTTTGTTAGAGGAACAGACATGCAATCACACTAGGTGGATCCATATGGGTTTATGGAAGTAAAATACATGCAATGACTCTAGATGTGATTCATGAAAAGAACATACATGCAATGACACTAGTGGATCCTTATGTGGTTCATGAAAACAACAGACAGGCAATGACACTGGTGGATCCTTATGTGGTTGGTTCTAGAAGAACACACACGCAATGACACTGGGTGTGGTTCATGAGAAGACACACATGCAATGACACAGGTGGATCCTTATGTGGTTTGTTTAGAGGAACATACATGCAATGACACCGGTGGATCCACATGTGGTTTATGGAAGTAAAGACATGTAATGATACCGGTAGATCCTTATGTGGTTCATCAAAAGAATAGACATGTAGTGAAACTGGGTGTGGTTCCTGAATAGAATAGACATGCACTGACACTGGGTGTGGTTCATGAAAAGAATAGGCATGCAATGACACTGGTGGGCCCATCCTTAGTGGTTCATGAAAAGAACAGACACCCAATGACACTGGTGGATCCTTATGTG